>CM029522.1:42598639-43198639 GCA_017140615.1 Eucalyptus cladocalyx
GTCGAATTTCTTGTGAACTTGAAGTTTATTCTAACGGCGTTGCGAGTCGCGATTCTGCTTCGGAATCGGATTCGTCTGTAGTTTCGAGTTTCTGTAGTTTGAGTCCTCGTTCGCTCCTTCTCTGGCTGATCGTCGCGTTGTAATGTGCGTTTTTGCAGATAGGTTGCGGGTTCTATGCTAAGAAGAGACCGTCGTCGGATGGTAATTGGCTGAGCACTCTGCTGCGGTGCAACTTCGGCTCGTGCGTCGCGCATCACTACCTGCGGAAGAATGAGAAGAACATATTCTGCATCGACTGCAACGTCGGGTTCTGCAAGCATTGCATGACGGCGCACGGCCTCCACCGCCGCCTGCAGATCTGCAAGTACGTGTACCAGGACGTGGTCCGCCTCCAGGAAGTTCAGAAGCATCTCGACTGTTCTAAAATTCAGGTATCTCATCATACAGCTCGAGAGGAAGTTAGTCCTGGTGTAGGCTACAATTCTCTACAATTCACGCGATTGCTTATCTGTGCAATGCGTCGTCTGCAATGTTTTGTCTTGTCGTCTGTAAATTTGATTGATGATCACATTAATGAACAACCGAATTTGATGATCTAGTTAGGTGAACCTATGGTGCTATGCCTATCAAATGCAATTCAATCATTAGCTAGCTAGACATGGAAAACTATGATAATCTTGCATTTATCTGTTGGTCTTTGAGGAATCATTGAACAGGGATCTGTTAGGAAAAGCGTCGGACAATTATAGCCTGTGTTCCTTGTAGACTCGGGTTATAGATTCGGCGAATACAATGTCGAATTTATTTCAGTTATTTCATTTTCGGTATAAGCCGGCATGTCGATTTAATAATGGCAAACTGCTATAGAAGATCAGTGAGCTGTCATTTCTCCTTTTCTCTTATATTTTCCAGTTGGGCAAGGTTTGATCTTTAAATTTCTGATAAAACTAAGCTCAGTCTTTAAGCAGTTGCTTTGATCTATGAATTTGCTTGTTCTTGCGATATGAAGGAAAAGTCTTTTAAGTCTTTAATTTTCTTTTGCTGAAAGTTAGGCCAATGGCGCTAAGGGTCTGTTTCCCACAATTATTGATGATTTTGACATTAGCAGACATATAAGATCAATGGCGAAAAAGCAGTGCACCTAAATCCTCGGCCCCAATCCAAGGACACCAAGCCATCGACAAAATCGAAGAATGGAGGGACCGCGAAGTTTGCAGGAGATACATCCAAGACCTGCCCAATCGCTTCTGCTCAATTGCTTGCAAGGTAAAACAGTTGTGTTTTTCCTTCGAAGCATCTTCAATATATTATCAACTTTAATTTTAAAAACAATCAAATTCTTTTCCAGGTCTCAGTGGTGTCGCTGAAGCCAAACAATGAGCGAAATCCCGACATCATCACCATTCCCATTGAAGAACTAACCGATCTCTCACTGAAGGACAACTACTGCTCATCAAGTAATGGCGACGAAAAAGATTCTTCCACCTCCATGGCCGAATCCTCTGAGGATGCTCCTTTGGGGTTAGCTCTGGCTTGAAACCGAGAAGTCGTTCGAACAAGCGAAAAGGGTTCCTCGCAGGGCCTCTGCATTAAAATCCCCTCGAGAGTGTAGCTACTTCCTTTGAGAATTCCTTCTTTCCGATACATCATATACAGGTCACCGAAAAAAAGGAGCAATACAGGAATAAACCAATACAAGTACAGTATGCTTGGACATCGTGCGATGAATAAAGAATGTCACTTTTAAAGTTTCCCTTGATTTCACTGAGTTGGGTTAGCTGCAAAAGGAGGCCCCGGGGTAGAACATTCAGAAGAGTCAAATTTTCCTTTGGGGGTTGGGGGTTGTACAGAGGAAATGACATGGCGACGTTGGTTGCAGCCGTGACTCTTATTTTTGGGTATTATTTAAAATAATCCATTTTCCTCGTTTCGAAGGGGGGTATTCTTATCATGGTTGTACCGGAATCACAATAAAAACGAGCTACCATCTGCCGAATTTCTGCTGTTGCTGATTTGGATCGCTCATGGGGGGGGTCGTCCCTTATGCATGATGGAATGTTTCTGGTTGTGTTGGCATTTGGACTTTTGCTTTGTTTTCCCTTTCTCCCTTCTTTTCTTTAGTAGAGCCTTGTCTCGATCAAGCTTTCGGTGGAAACAGGCCCTTCGATTGTCCTGGTCTTCGTCTTAGTCGTGTGATGTTGGGCCCTCCTTCTCCTTAGATCATGGCCAGGAATATAATCTAAGCCTTATGTCCCGAGCGCCAATGTGGCAGACAAAAAAGATGGGCCTCCGAAAGGTTTGCGGAGGGAACAGAATGAGCAGATTGTGGGGGATGCAAGAATTGTGAGTGCAAGAAGCACATGCACGGCTTGACTTTCCCCTTTTTCCTTGTTTTATTTTCGGTGATTGACAATGTCACCATTAATCGATGCTCATAGTCAGCTTCGTCGATCAAATTATGTCTATCCGTCCGACCCCAATCAAAAGCCGATTTCACATTGGGAGACCGTAATAGCTCGTGACATGGGTGCCGAATAAAGGACGAGACGAGTTCTCATCTAGTGGAATTTGAGACCAATCATCCGTTTCGTCACTGGGTTTAGTATCTAGTGATGTATCTTGACTTTTTTTTCTGTTGTGTTCCGTTATCTATATGTCTATCCATCTATCCATCAATTAGGCATATATCATGGCGACATGAACTTGGGGAAGAAACGGATAGCCGCCGTGGGAGTGTAAACGTTGGTCACAGCAGTCCACGTTAGGCTCGAATGAGAAAGCGTGATTGTGCTGTCCCCGGGGAGTCCATTCTCTCCACTGTTCCCCCTTTGACTATGCGAGGAGTCGGATGGCAGCCCAAACCCACGATGCCCGAAGTCCGTCCTTTCCCACTTCTCCGGCCAGCGTGCGGAAGACAATAGTAAACGTTCGGCTTCAGCCACTATCGTTGAACTTGAAAGGGACTCCGATGTAAAAAGACCCATATAGCATGATGAAATCGGAAATTCTATTCCGATCCATCCGATCAACGATGAACGTGGCTAAAGAGATTAGGAGTCTTACTTATTAGAATTCGATAGCCTTTTTCATGTTCGTGGTGGTTGGCTTGGTCCTTACTCCCCAATACGTTTTCTTGCGGTCGAGCTTGACAAAGCTGAAAGCTTCTCCTGGCCGGTTACATCTTGCTTTATCGACCATCCAAGTTTTCCCATTTGACCCTAGGAATGCTTTTACATATCCAAGATATTTGAAAGTCTCAACCCCATGTTCTCTGATTATGGGTCAAAAGGAGATCATGAAGGGTATGAGACTTCTTTTTCGCGAAGGACTCACAAGAAACTGATGAAGTTTCTTGCAATTTGAGCTTCTAGCCAGTACGAGGCCAATGGCTAAGTAGGCCTAGCATCTTCTGTGTTCAATCCTTATCTTCCTCTTTTCTACATGGCCACAGCGCGTACACTCAAAGCAGAAGATAATCTTGATGATAAATCCAAGTTTGCAGCTTAATATACTTGTGACTGCGACGGAGAAAATCTATCTCATTTCACCCGACAACGATAACCTACGATAGGAGGAGAAGAGGAGAGGGCTGAAAGAGGAATATCCCAGCTGATTAAGAAAGGGACTGATCTTGGATTCCATAAGTTCCGTCCACCGACGTGAAAAGGCTCATCACATGTAATCTTGAAGAAAAGGGTCAGAATCCTTGTCCTTTGGGAATGATCAGTCGGTCCTGTAGGGAGTTTCGTCCTCCACTCACACGACCTAGAAAAAGAAGCAATCATCCGTTCTTGTCTTCTCATATGCACTCATGAAGGAATCGCTTGGACCGCATCATGGAACATGTAATTGATCGGAATGTAAGACCAACTTGTTTTTGTGGTCGTGATCTCGGGGCTCCGCAATCATGGCGTTGGAGATTTTTGGAGAATACTATGGTCTGCAGAATAGCCAAAGCTCAGGAAGGACAACGACAGTGTCTTGAGATGGCCACTAAACCCATAAAAGATTACTTTTTGGTAAGCAAAAGAGTGGGGGCAGTTGATCGGCGGTAACAGCAGTCTCTCAACATTATTATAAGTATCTCACACTCGTTATAATATACTCGATTCAAATCATAATTATTCTAAATCACCTGCTATTAGAAAATTCGAAATTAACAAGCTTGTTACTGCAGTTCTATATAGAAGTTTGATAAAAGCATGTCTAAGCCAATTCATTTGATCTAAATTAACAGCCTTACAAAGCCTTATGTACAAAACGAAATCAAGAGCATCTGGATTTCAAACTTTTGCGAAAAAGTTGCATGTGCTGGACGACCAAAATGACCAATAATTTCGGACAGTTATGAATATGGGAAAAATCGTATGCTTTTTGGCGCGTATTTACCACGCGTTCCTTCTACTAAGAGTACAAGAAAGCGGAGGTCTCGAAATGCACAGTGATCTATTTTATGCAATGTAATCCCTCTACCATTTTTATCCTGGTTTGATGAACCAAAGTGGAGAATTTCTTCCAAAATCGCTTCATCACATCACCACGAACCATTAAAGTCAATGGTTGGATCCTCAACTAAGGAGGAAAATGAGTCAATTATCTGATAATTTTATTTCCTAGATCTGCTTTGCAGGAAATAATTCATCAAATTGCAAGGAATGTGCTATAACCTCTCTCTCTCAGCGAGATTTTATGTGGGTGTCACTATGCTATTAATAAGCAAACGACGGATATATCAAGATTTCTTTGCAAAGTGCTATGACAAACTTCTTTTTGACATTGAAGATTAGGAGTGCGTATAATTTTAGGATAGGACCGGGGAACTTGAGAATTGGACCGATGGGAACCGCTTTGGTTCCAAATTCTAGGATATGCCAAGATTCCAAAAATTGAGAAACTTGTTTTGATGGGTAAGTTTAAACCTGCAACAAGTCCGTGTTTATTTGTTCTATTTACTTTTATAATATTTCATCATTTTTATATGTCTAAATATGAGTTATGATCAGTAAATTATATCAAATAATGATCATTATCGGCGATAATTATTGTAATTATTCAATTAAGAGTATATGTGAAACCTAAATAGATCCTGAAACCGATTATAAATCTTATGATAAAGTAGCTTTCAAATTTCAAAAATTAGAGAACTTGTTCAAACGAGTAGGTTCCAGATGAAACCATTCACCCCAATTGAAGATGTCATATGTTTAAATGTCTACTCACAATTTCACACAACAGTGTATTCACAACCTTGCTATGCGTAGCATTATCATTCTCAGTCCGAGAAGATTTAGTCTAGCAGAATGAATAAGTTATAGGGATCTGGCCCCATCTTCTTCTTTCCTTTCCTATAGAGCGTTTTATCAGTTCCAGCCCTAGGATACTCCCATGAAGGAATCTTTTGGGCCAAAGGAAAAGCAACACCCACCATTCAAATTCTCTGAAACCCTTCAGTATATAAAAGATTAAAAAAAAAAAATGAGAGCTCTTTCACTAATTCCAAAGTTGAATAAAAAAATCGGATCTATCCCTGTTCAGTTCATCTGCAGAACCACAACTACATGGTGATCCTGATCAAGCAAAAACATTTCTTGACTATACGTTAGAGAGCCATAAACAAAATTGACTGAACGATATTTACCAGTTCTCTGACCCCAGAAAGGAAGGGAACAAAAGGGAACATATATACCAGTCAGTTCTTGCTGTGCTTCACTGCATTGCACCTACCACATATGAACATCGAAGGAACATCCTCGTCATCTTCAATACCAGCGCACAAGGTATGCTGCCACACCTGACAAACATCACAAGCCACCATCCTCTCGCCATCGTCGTCTCTAGCTCCCACACACACAATCCACCATCCAATTATCTGTCCCACCTTCGTACCTGAGTTCACTCTCCAAGTCTAGCCCTTGGCCTCTGACCAACACCTCCATTTGCGACTCCAGAACGCGATGCTGCACTTGCTGATCATCTCTCACCTGCATTTCGCAAGCTTTCATTTCCCTCACGATGAACTGGTCCATTATGATGTAAGTGTCCCTCAGCGCTCTCTGCACCACCAGCTTGAGCTCGCCGGTTGTCACGCACTGAGGGACAACAATCAACTCGCCTGGTGGCAGTGGCCGTGTCAAATGCGACACCAACTCAGCGTAAGTCGGCATGACTCTGCATGTGATTCTCGTAAACTTCTCGTCCTTTGAGTTTGCATATTTCCACTCCTTGACGAAATGCTTTGCTGTCCAGGATCACCTGGGTAGCCAAACTCACAGGGTGGGAATCCGGGTAGCCAAACAAAATGTTCTCATACAAACACAACAAGTCCTCATAAATATCAAACTCCTGCTCTACAACTGGAGAACACGAACGCAAACTATTTCTATCTTCAAGCTTTTCCTCCTTGCCAACTTCTTGAACAGTAAATACCAGAGTTTTGGTTTGTGGGTTCATCTTGCGACGGACAATCTGACTGCCCACAATTGTATTGTCTATGTTTTTTATGACAAAATCAATTAGTCCAGTATCTCCAATATACAGACGGACAGCATCTCGCAATTCTTGCCTGGACATGCTCTTGTGTCCTTTAACATCTGCTTGGTGTTCTTTCAAAGTGTTGACTATAATTTTAGCTGCATGCTCCAACCTTTTTGTTGGCCATCTAGAATATAATTCTGCGACAGGAATTGCAGAAATTGAAGACGTATCTTCTGCAGAATTATCATCAACTAGGCTCTTCTCTTCATAGGATCTTGAGATATTGGCAGACAGTGGGGGCGCAATATCATCAATTGTATTGAGAAGAGGTTTTCGATTGTCTGTTACCATTTGTGATTCAGAACATACAGCAGGGTATCCTTCCACAGTAGTCTTTTTCTGGATTGGATGTTTGTGCTTGAAAGCAAGCATAAACTGTAGCAGGTCGCTGATGGTGACCAATCGAGACTCACTAGCATCTTTATATTTACGTATGATTTGCTGAATTGCTCTGCCATGGCTTGTGTCGATAAAGTCTTGGACAATGGTATTGAGATCCAATGAACCAAGAACTTCAAGTGCTCTGTTGTATTTGTCTTTTCGTGACTCCGAAACTTCCGAGATTAAATTTGTAACCCCATTTTGCAAACCAAGAGCATCCATATGCAAGTCCATACAGCAACCGAAGGTCCATCGAACCCTTCCTTGACATATCATGGACTGTGATTTTCCTAACAGTAGAAGCCAAAGCCCATTAGGAAAAGCAACATTACATCGTCCTATCTATAACATGCGACATTTGATTTGTCGCTCGCAAGGCTAGTGTTCAAATTCACCTGGCTCGAAGAATCGCACAGATTCGATCCACAGGTCCATCAACTCTTCGGCACGAATAGAACGAGAGCCCTCTTCGTTACCATTAATACAGAGAAGGTGCCCGAAACCATTGCAGTGAATCATGCCATGTAAGAGGTGAGTGTCGAGCTCGAGTATGTCTCCACTCATGGGTTTAGTCCATTCGCCTTCTCTGGGAATGATGAAGTGGTATCTCCTCTTGGACACAAAATGGTGACTCCAACCTTCAAAGCCCAACAAGACGCCGATCACAAACCGGTAAATTACAGATTCAGGAATCAAGAAACAAAACTCGAAATCCTTCCCCGACCACGTTCGACGAAATCCTCCCCCAAACCCAGGACCAAGAACGAATTCCGAAACGATCTCGACGTCGCAGAAAAACTCAAGAACCCTACGCAAAGAACAAGAATCTAGAAAACCCAGAAGAACCCAACCCCGCAAGAACAAAACGAATCCGAAACGCGGAAACCGCCGATCAGTGCGCGAACAGCCACGAAATAACAAGATTCCCGAAACCGATCAAGAAAACCGACTCACCGACGTATCTGCAACCGTCGCAGAAGGGCCGCGGCGAGCCCCGGACGTCCTCCTCGACGGTGTAGAGGGGGAAGACGGCGTCCCCCGCCGCCGCCCACGAAGTCGGTGCGCCACGTCGGGCAGCCCCCGACGGCGGCGTGGTCCTGGGGCTGGGCGCATTCCCGGACGAAGCGGCGGACGCTGTCGCGGAAGGGGCCGGAGAAGTCCACGGAGTGGGAGGAGAAGGAGGCGGCGGCGGGAGGCGGCGGCGGCGGCGGCCTCCTCTTGCGCTTCTTGCCGGGGTCGGGCTCGGTTCTTGCCATCGAGAAGGAGTCGCCAGTGCGAGAGAGCGAGAGTGTCTTTCTTTTTCAAGGGGACGAGACGAAAAAAAAAAAAAATCAAGATCAAGATCAAGAAAGTGTGCGATCTTTTTTGAATTTTGTGTATTTTTGGAGATGTTTGCGAATTTCTTTTTTGAAATTTTTTCTTCACTCTTTTTTTGGGCATTTAAATTCATTTTTTTTGGCTCTTATTGTTATTTCTTTTGGGATTTTTTTTTTTGTTGTTGAATTTTTTGGATTTTGTGGATGTGGATTGAAACCCTAAATTGGCGGGAGTTTTGGGGGAACGGGGGAGTGGCAATTCAGAAAAATTGGCCAAGTCGGTGGGCATCTTTCGTGAAGATTTTTCATGAGGCGGTTTCGGCGCAATGCATGGCAGGGAGGGTCGTTTTTTCGTTCGCTGGTCGTGGTCTAGATCGGGCCTAGCGCAGCCGCGGCCACACACGTTTTGGTCGGAGAAAGATGAGGCCGTCGAATTCAGGTGGATGGTCGGAACATGCGATTACTCGGAAGACGCAAAATTTTCTCCTTTCCCCTAGTATAACATAAGGGATTCGGATGGATTTGAATGGTCAATACAAGTATGGACAAATTCGTCTTGTCAATATGCAAATCGATGGTGTTTTGCTTATAGAACAGTCTTGCGACTCTCGAGACCAGGGATGTTAGATCCGAGACGAGATCTTTTGAAACATATTTCAAGGAGTAGATGCGATCGATAAAATGATCTAACCCCACCGGCTCGAGTCCTAAAATATTTAGATGGGAGTTAGGAGGCAGATTACTTTATTCGCTCACATTCGGAAGAGGATAGATTAGCCTGTTTGGTGTCCAATGACTGAGATGAGTCCTGTTCCCGTATGAGGGTAGCGGTGGCGCGGCCACGGCAGCGGCTTCTTTTGGGGATCGAGAGCACGACCTCTGATCTTGAGGCAGTAAACCTTTAGATTGGAATGTCTCTCACCCCGGTTGGGGATGCATACGCGGTCCATGGCCGGGAGCGACCTCTCTCGATCAAGTGTCGCGTCTCACCAGGCGGGTTTGCAGGGTGATGCACGAGAAAGAGACCAGGGGCCGGGCACGCATGGGCAGCGGCGGCCAATCTTGGAAAAGATCACGGACATCGTTGCTCAAGCGCCTCCATCGCTCCGTAGATATCTGCAAAACGATTTATAAATGGGGCTTGTGTATGGCTCGACAGGTTTAAGGACATTGTCACGAGCGGATCTGTCGAGCCGTCGAACTCGTCGCGTAAATGCAATGCGAAAAGAGCCCCCGAAAAACAGGGCAAGAGCGGTGCTGAAGCCAACGTGAACCACAGAGTCTCCGAAAGAGCGCGAAACTGTCGTTTTGAACATCATATTCTCTCTTTCTCTCTCTCTCTCTCTCTCATGTCTGAAGAAGGTTTCAATTGGTTCTAAAGAATTGTCTGAACGCCGATTCGCGATGTCGGTGAGTGCTCGATTTCTTGTGCTCTGTCTTCGTTGCTTCTGGTTTCGAATGATGCATTTGCTCTTTCCAAGCATTCCCATTCGCAAGCCCATGTTCAACCCTCTTGTTTCCTAAACGGATTCAACGTCTTCCTCATCCTACACTTCCTCAATTAATCTCGATTGCCCTCGCGATCTAATCCATCATGTAATTTGTCGCATTATTTTGACGTCACTTGTCATCTCCGAGATTGAATATGCTAATGTTCTGCTTTTCCCTGAATCTGCAGGTCTCAGAGGATAATGCGGAAAGGAAAAATGGGTCAGTCCCAGAATCCATCATGACGCCGAATTGGACAATCAACGTATCTGAGGTGCGGTCGGTTTCCACCGCTAGTTCGCACGAGATTTCGCCGTCTGCATGACATGAGTACTTGCCGGAATATGCTAATATCGACACGCCTTATTACTGCATCATCGAAGTTTCTAAGCATGTCATCTCATTATCGAATGATTAATGCATTCGAAGTTCTTCATCTGCTCATCATGCTCCTCCACATTCTGTAGATAAAGACGATCAAGGTCAGCAACATATCTCCAAATGTTTCGGACCTAGACGTTAGAGAGTTCTTTTCTTTCTCCGGTGATATCCAACACGTCGAAATGCGAAGGCGAGAACTTAATAACTTCACCTCGTCGGAAAAGAAAGAATCCTATACGGTAGACTGATGATTTCACTTGCAGAGAATCGGAATCGTCGCAACTCGCGTACGTCACTTTCAAAGAAGCGCAGGGTGCAGACACAGCAATGCTTCTCTCGGTAAGAACTCTA
Organism: Eucalyptus cladocalyx; assembly: GCA_017140615.1. Lineage (NCBI taxonomy): Eukaryota > Viridiplantae > Streptophyta > Magnoliopsida > Myrtales > Myrtaceae > Eucalyptus > Eucalyptus cladocalyx. The sequence continues at coordinate 42,609,091 of CM029522.1, forward strand.
AACCAAAGCAGAATTTCAATGGCCGCACTGTAAAGTCCACGGAAGAACAACTTAAGTTCGAGCCTGCGCGTTCCACTTCTCTGTCGACGCTTAATGCTCGATGAAATACTCGGATGTATATTCTCCTGTGCTCAGTGCTAGATCGAATTCGTGGAAGGCGAAAGAAAGATCGCGTGGAGTGATTAGATGCTATGATCCGACATCGATTGCATTGCCTGTCTGTCGATTGAGGGTGAATACTGATTAGATCGATTTTCAGGGCGCTACCATAGCTGATCTTTGTGTCAGCATAACGCCCGTTGATGATTACCAGCTCCCCCCAGAAGCTCTTCCCTCCACACCAGTAAGATCATGCTCTGTTTCAAATTCTTGGATGCCATTTTTTTCGTTTTATAATGTTGCTATAAATGATCATGCACTTAAATAGCTCGGGAAAATAAGTGAACGAAAAATAACGTTAAAATCAATAGCATTTTTAAACTTACTTATAATTAAAACATTTTTCTCATATATGTTGTGAAGAGACATAGACTAATGTGATTAAGAAAAGATTTTTCAAATCACCCGTCTCTTAAAGGGCATATGATTTGTCCATATAAAATTCTTTCCTTTTCATGTGATTTGAATTGTGATATGAAGGAGAAGAAACCAACCATCAGTGGTGATGCCATCAGAAAGGCCGAGGACGTGGTGAGCTCGATGCTCGCAGCGGGCTTCGTCCTCGGGAAGGATGTGATGGCAAGGGCCAAGGCCCTCGACGAGCAGCACCACTGGACGTCAAGCGCATCCGCCACTGTCGCCTCGATCGGCGGCAAGATTGGCCTGGGCGAGAGGCTCGGTGCGGGGACCACAATGGTCGCGGGCAAGGTGAAGGAGATGGACGAGCGGCTCCATGTGTCCGAGATGACGAGATCGGCACTAGCGATGGCCGAGCAGATCAAGGCAGGCGGCTCGGCCGCAAACTCCAGCATCATGAGCAACCGGTACGTATCGACCGGGGCGTCGTGGGTGTCGAGTGCTCTCGAGACAGTCGTTAAGGTGGCCGAGGACGTGAGCAACATGACGAAGGAGAAGGTCGAGAAGGCCGAGGAGGGTAAAACGGTAATTTTGGGCGAGGCAGAGGCTGGGATGGGGGGTGATGCTGTTGCAGCTACGCATGTTCATGTGGTTGGGTCTCCAGGAGGAGCTCCAATTGTGCCACTTGATTCTAAGGACACCCAACTTGGGATTATATGATGGGAAGGGCTATTTCATCTTTTCCCCTTGTGTTCATGGGGTTCATCACTTCTTTTTGGATACTTGGGTTTTCTTGTGCATTAGGGTTGTGTACTATTAGCTGTTAAAAAGAGTATTTGACACGTACGAGTTGACGATAGCGATCTCGATGACCGTCGGGGGCCGTCGTCATCTCCTAATTGCTTAACCTGACTCATATTGATTATCTTGTGAAGTTTTTCTATCTCGAAAGTTGTCTCACCTGATTCGGTTTTTCTGTCTACTGTCGCAAGGTGATAATTGCTGTTGTTTGGGTAACTTTAGAGTTGCCTACGTCTTTGTACCCTATTACTAGTCTTCTCAGCATGTTCATTTACTCTAGTTTGTATTGTGCTCTTTCGATGAGGCATTTTCTGTCTGGTGGATTTTGTAGTGGCATTGGTGAATTGAATGACTCTATTGGTACCTTCGAATGCCGGGAATGAACCTGTGCAATGCTGTAGGGGATTGTTAGGAACTGTAAGATTCTTAAAGACAGGGTAGTTCTTTACGTGAACTTGGAGAATTGCTGCAGTTTGAGTGGCCGATTGGGCTGCACAAGAAGAATAAGGGAAGAAATTACATCCCGAGGGCGCATTTGGCAGCCTGAACAAGACGTGGGATAGCCATATATGTTCCGTGAGGCGACCATCCCACCCGTGGTCGACATGGTCAGATTACCCTTGCCATGGAGGTAGCCGTCGGAAATGGTGATCACCGGGGGGCGGCAATCGCGTTGGGTACATAATAGAATGGCTAGACTTACCAAATAAAGTATTAGACATAATAATTTAACACATTTCTCATCTTATCTTATCATCTTCCGGTCTTAATCCTTATCTTAACAACCGAAGCGAAACATGATAGTTTTAGTATAAACAGTTTCAGAGTTCCCATTCTCATGGTTATGCCACTCATTTTTTCAATTTGCTTGGAGTGCCGTGGGCAACGATATCATTGTTCTTATATGTGACAAATCTAAAAGTTGTAAAATGCGATCAATTACTCTAATATTTAGGGAATTTCGCAACGGTCACTACACTTAAGGGATGTTTGCAGTCCAACCATTTGACTTTCATTGTCATTTAAGGAGTCAAAACTTTGATTTTATGCAAATGATATTTTGATTAAAATCCACCCAAATTTCCAATCAAATATTGACGAAACACCTCATCGATTTGCACGTAAGTGTTGTCTAACCTTAATCAGTGAGGTTGACCGCCCAGCAAGGGCTAAAAGACCCTTGCCGTTTCTAATGGTAATTTGTAGTAATAGGGTCTCACAACCCTCAATAGGGTCGAAGTTAGAGAACCCTTACCTGCCACTAGCGAGTCATGCCACCATAAGCGATGGCCAAAAGAAGCAATGATGCCCACATGTTTACTACCCTCGACAGCTCTTAACTATTCTCTCTCTCTCGGTCTCTCAATCTGGCAACCCCAACTTGAACCCATCAAAGACCGCGGCACACTTGACGCCCTTTTGAGTGGGGTTAGGCACGAGGTCGAGCAACCCTCTTCACGTTCTCTCTTTCACTTTGCATTAGTGCATATTCCTTTTCTTGTCCATCCCCAATATGGCCCAATATAAACGCTACATGTCCAGAAATTTGGGCCACTTCATAAGTAATTTGATGGTTAATAAACAATCGGAGGACCCTATTGCACAAATTACAAAAGACAAAGGTTCAAATGTAAAATAAAATAAAATAGAGGACCAGATGGCACAAACTTTAATGATCAGTGGACCAAAACTGTAATTAACCGAATCTAGAAGCAAAGATTGGATTAAGAGGAAGGAACGAAGCGCTAGGGTTACGCAACGTTCGCCTCTATAAAAGCAGGGACTACCTCAGATCGAACGAGTAAGGTGTCGGCTTCAGCTGCTCGGCCGCAGCGAGGTCGGCCATACCGCCGAATCGCTCCGTCCCTCCCCGAGTCCACCCTGCATTCGTTAGCTCTGCTGTTTCATTGCTCGAGACCATATTCGGGTCCCGTTGCTTGCTTCGAAACGGTGTCGACTCTCGATGCTGCGGATGCTGTATCCATCTATCAAAGTATACCCTTGATTTCTTCGCTGCTGTTCACGACTTGGGTTCGGATCTTTCTTCGTTCTCCCCCTTTTTCTTGCGGGGTTCGATTGTGGGTCTCTTTCTTTTGCCGCTTTTCTTTCCTCTTTCGATGAGAAAATGCCATTTTTGATTTCGGGGATTCGAGCGTGATTGCGGGCATCATATAGATTTAAGGACAGCCACTGTATGGTTTTGCCTCCGTGATGAAGTTGCGATACTTTCGTTCTTCCGACATCTTCCGTGAGGAAAAGTTTTGGAGACCTGAAAAGTTTTACATCTAATCTATGTATGTTTTGCTTTCTGCAAGTACAGGACGCAAGAAAGCTATAATTTTTGTTTACCTTAGATCTGTTTTGTGGGTTTTAAGGGGCGTGATCTGCTCATTTAAACTTTAAGACAGTAGGTGTAGCGCCTCTGAGGATGAACATCTGAATACTTTCGTTCTTCCGAAATGCATCATGTGGAAGAATTATGGAGACCTGAACTGAAGAGGCGTGAACCATCTGTCTATGTTCTTGATAAGGGCTTTACTCGATTGCTTCCCTTTGGTTTTCTTTACAGTTTTTTTCTTTTGGCATTGCAAATTTCTCTTATTTTGGTGGGAGGTAAATAGTTCCCAAAACGGAAGTTATATGCCTCGTGTCTTTGTTCTTGGTTTTATGCCTTATTTCTGGATGTGGTCTGGTGGCTACATTGTTCAGGCTGTCATTTCAAATTGTTGCTCCTCGACTTTCAAGATTCGAGTGGCCTAATTTGCTCAGCTGAGCGCTTTATTCCCTAGCAATTTAGGACGTAACAATGCCTCTTGTGATGAATATGAAAATACTTTCGTTCTTCCGAGATGTTTCATGCGGAAATGTATTGGAGACCTGAACTGAAGAGGCATATTGAATCTTAATTCTTCTTTTCCTCCTCCTCTGTCGTGTTACTCTCATTCACAACACTTCTTTTCGTTTCTTTTTTGCGAGTCTGAAACGAGGGCTCCATTTACCTAAGTTTGTGTGTGCTTCATTGCTTGACTTATTTGCTCTTTGGTCTGTAGTCATGAGGATTTGAGAATATTGCTTCATATTTTGCTGAAGTAAATTTTGAGCAGCTAACCCCAACCGGACCGCTTAGCCTCCACCTTCTGCAAAAGAAAAGAAAAACTAGTAACACTAGAGAAAGGCAACATAAGGCTTCCCTGGTTTATGCCTCTGATGATGATTGTGACTGAACTTTCGTTCTTCCGAGATGTTTCATGCGGAAAATATCTGGAGACCTGAACTGAGGAGGCGTGATTTCACTTAGTGATTAATGATTGATGGCCTTTACTTTATAGTACAATTGCTATATTTCTTCAATAGCTTATTTGCATCAAGCCATGAACAGATGCGTTCGTCTCTTGTTGGTCTTTGTGGTCGTATTTCAAAGTCTAATTTAGATTGCAGACAGTGAAGAAAATTTGAAGCTCCTACTCAATGTCCTACTTTGGGTTCTTGCTGGATTGCCTCGTTCAGTACTTTCAAGAAGTACTTCTAGATGTTGCCTTTAACCATTTTTCCCCTTTAGCCAAAGCAACAACTGTGGTCTTTAAAGGTTAATTTGTTTTTAGTGATTAGTTCCTTACCATTGAAAACTATTGTTGTTCATATTAATCCATTCACTTGATTCTCCTTTGTTGAATTGCAGTCAGGATTTGTGCAACAGCCAAATTCCACGAGTATTCTCTGGTCAACTGTGAATTGTTTCTTTTGGTTTTGTAATTAGCTTCTAGTTCAGCTTGGTCACTTGCAACTTTCTCCCAAATTCAATCTAGAGGACGCTGTATAATTAACCCACTTATTCCCACTGTTTTCATTTCTCCCCCCATCACCGATAAGTCATCTGATTGGGCTTCAGAATTACACAAATCGCAATTTGAATTTGAAGCGATTCTTGAACGTCTGAGATATACATGGATGTTCCAACAATACAGAATCACAGTAGTCAATGTTTCTTGCCACTCTTTTCCGGTTTTTATGCTACTTCGATGAGAGGTTGTGTAGATGCTCTCAGGTTCTGTTTTCTCTTCTGAACATGGCATTTGCAAGAGTTTAGATTCATTTGGTCTTTGTCGATTCCGACGGACTGCTCGTGCTCTTGGAAAACGCTACTGAAGCGCAGAGATCCTCATTTAGCTATCAAGGACGGCAGTTCTATCTGTATTTGGTTCAAGGCATCCATTTATTTTGCTAGTGCGGATGCGTTGGGTGGAGCATTTTGTTTGGAGGAGCATTTTGAAAGCTGATTAGGTAAATGCAAAAACATTTAATAAATTACGTTTTGAAAAGCAACTATGAAAAAAATATTGTTTAGTAGAAAAAACATGTGAAAAGCCTTTTGGTAATTAATATTAACTTTTTTTAATATATATATATATCTTTTGTCAGATCAGTGAAGGGCTATGGAAGCTGGATTTGGTGTTAGCGGTCGTTGAGCTCAAGCAACCTCCAGCGAGGGTTGCGTGACCTTGGCGAGAGCGCCAAATGTCGTGTGATTGGGTCTCGTGAGGGGTCGCATGATGGCGTTCAACATTTAGTTTGAAAGTCCAAAGTTAATCTTTACTAGCATTGAGTTTTCAGTCTTCTTAATGTTGGAAACTCCAAAATAGTTGTCAAACTGTCTAGCATGGTTTTGGAGGTCCAAAGCTCTTTGGTAATGTTGAGTCAAATGCACACTACATATTGTGGACTATTTTTTATTCAAGATTTGGCTCTTCCTAAGCAAAGCACTGTTGCCTACTACTATAAAGCAATGTGATAGGGTCTCGCCTAGTGTCAATTGTGATGCTTGGTAGATGTATGATATGTACTTTGTGGAGATTTCTACCCCTTGGTCTCAATGAGAGGATTGAGGGCATGATTGTTAAAAAGTGTTTATGTTCCCCGGAAAAAAAAAAAAAAAAAACAGAAATGTGTTTAGTAAAATTTTTGTTCCCGGATACAAATTTGAAACATAAAAAAGTAGTTTTTTGTTCTCAAGAACAATTATGAGAATCAATTTTTTCTTTCTTATTTTTTCTTCTCTTTTCTTTTCTTCTTCTTCCCTTTTCTTTTGGCCGGTCATCGGCCTTGCGGCCATGGCCAGCGACCTCGTTAGAGCGTCACCAAGCCTCGCTGTGGTTGGGCGAGGCCGAGCTCGCCCAACCACCAGCGAGGCTCGGCCTCACCAGATTTGGGCGAGCTCGAGTTCGCCCAGCCAAGGCGAGGCCGACCTCGTGCTGCTTAGGTGAGGTCGAGCCTCACCGATGGCCTGGCGAGGCTCCCTGGCCACTGAGGCCACCGACAAGGCTTTGACAAGCTCGTTGGACCTCGCCCAGCTCATTGCCGGCCACTACGTGGGCGATGACGAAGCCACAAAGGAGAAAGTAGGAAAAAAAGAAAAAAAATATAAAAGGAAAAATATAAGAAACATATTGAAAAATTAAAAACAATAAAATTATATAAGTTTACCAAACGTATTTTTATTCCTGAAATAAAATTTTTTTGTAGTTACCAAGCACATTCTTATACTCATAAGTTGTTACCTAAGTTAGTGTGGTGATTGTGCCGTGGACACATCAATTTTGATCTAAGATTTTTCAGTGTTGACCAAAGTTGACTAGAGATCAAAGCTCGATAAATAACTTAAACAAGAATTGGTAACCAAAACGGTAATTTAATGAGAGAATAATGGGCTATACTTATTTCGTATGGTAATATGGTTAACTAATGTAAGGTAGGAACAATAGATCGTAAGGGTCATTTTTTTCCTTTATTCATTTGATTAGATATACATATGGATGTAGCAAACATGAATACAATTCTTTCTATTTGAGAACAATAAGTCAAAATATATTTAATTTTAACAAATATTATATGTTTTAAAAAGGGAGTGTAAAAGAATTTACTTAGTGTTATATATAGCTAAATTGGTTCAAAATCAATTTGGTTCTAGGTTTCTTGATAGTATAGGAAATTGAATCAGCCGAGGCTAGTTTTCTATTTTTAGATTAGAGAACTAGATTGATCCTTTTGTGAATTGGCCTGAAACTGGTTGAGCGAAGTCAGTTAGGCCTGGTTCAACTTGCGAACCGTTCTGTTTGCTTACGCATAATGTAAGGGGTAGCTAACCATTGAAGCTAAAAAATTGTGACTCAACGAAAGAGTTGGTAAATAAAAAAAAAAGACCGTTCAACATTTGTAAGTAATTCAAGTGAGTGTTACTAGTTCAAAATTAGTTGATAATATATAATTGATAAAATTTCGTAAGTCACTCTAATTTAGTTTGAGATTTTATATAAAATGAAAGTGTAAAAAAAGTCATAAACATTTTGCATTAGTACCAATTTAGTCTTAAACCTTCTATTAATGCCAAATTAATCATAAGCCTTTTGTTTGGTGCCAATTCAGTCTTTATGTTTAACTTTGGTTGGATTTTGCTGATGTGGCACAATTAGTGCTGACGTTGACAATTTTTAATAATATTTTAATATTTTTTCGAAATTTTTATTTTTAAATTATTTTATTTTTCTTTTCCTCCTCCTTTCTTGAGTTGGTCGCTGGACCTTAGTGACTGGCTAGAGACGATGATTGGTGAGGTTGAGGTCAACCTCACTAGAGTTCGTGAGGTTGTGCTTGTGAGGGCTAAAGTCCTCGCCAATGGCCAAGTGAGGCCGGCCTTGTTTATGGTCGGCAAGGCTTGACCTTTGTCGATTTGGGGAGGTTGAGCCTCACCTTGCGGCTTGGGCTGCCTCGAGCTAGCCTCGCCCATGATTGGCGATGGTGAGCCTTGTCGGCCATTGCCTTTGGCTAGTCCCGAGGTTCGACGACCGACTCGAGAAAGGATGAGAAGGAAAAAAGAAAAAAGAAAAGGAAAAAGAAAAAATAACAAAAATTTTGAAAAAATATTAAAATATTATTAAAAGTTGTCCACATTATTATTAGTCATGCTACATTAGTCAAGCGCGTCCAGTTAACAAAATCTAGCCAAAATTAGCCGAAAAGAATTGAATTGGTACAAAGTAAAAAAGTTTTAAGACTAAATTAGTATCAAGTGAAAATGTTTAGAACTAAATTGGCACCAATAAAATGTTTATGAACTAAATTGACACAAATACAAAAGGTTTATGACTTTTTTGACACTTTTCCCTCATATAAATGATAGCAAATTTGAAGCATTAAGTAAGTTATGCAAATAAAAAGGGTTAAGTTATTACAAAATTACTGATTTGTAAACTATCAAAAAGTTGATAATTTCGTAAAAATGATGATAAAATTATAAATAACTTACCGGGAAAAGGTCTCCGGGTTTTTTTTTTTTTTCCAATGATAATCAATAGCACTGCTAAAGAATCCTGTATTTTTGGACATGAGGCAATAAAGTAATGGTCAGCGAAGATCAAGTGAGATCTTAAAAGGTGGGGGGTGTGCCCCTCCAGTGCCGATGAGGATGAGATCTCTACGGTCTCAAAGACCCTCATGATTATCACCATAAACAAAGGGGATTCAGTTACTTTCGAAAGCAGATGTCGTCGGGAATTCTCTGAATTCAACTCAGTAAAGTCAGATGTGGATTAGCCAAGAGCTAGAGAGAGAGAGAGAGATGGTATGATGGATGCAAGATGCATGAACTTTTGGGAAAGTACACCCTTAAGCGCTAAAATTGTCTCCTCCTTTCTGTATTTTATTTTGGGTCCTTTTATTTATACACGATCCGGGTCCATATGTCTCACGTTTTTATTTTGAGTACACTTTTCAAGTGACTGCCACTCGTTCCTATGCGACTCATTTAAATGGAGAAGTAAACTCAACATTCTTGAATCATAAGGACAACCGTAGCCAAGCAACATCGCCATTCGTCGTGCTCCACTGTCCTTCTGAGCATAGCTGAATCCAGGCTAAGATGAATAGTCGACGTATAGATGAAAGGGGCAAATCGTCACGTGTTGCGAAAGTGGAGGAGGCAAAAGCAAAATGAGATAAACTTTCCCAATTAAGAAATTGATGAAGATTGGGATGTTTCAGGGGTCAAAAGCCTTGCATCTTTTTCCACCCACCAGCAGCATCACTTCCCTGAAAAGAAAAGTAGAAAAGCAAGATGTATAGAGGCTATTGTGACATTGTCCAAAAGATCAAGGGAAAATTATCCAAAAAGTTCTAGATTTATTGTAATTACGCAAATCCGATTTTAAATATTTTCTTGACCAATTCAATCCATTCAGCCAATTTTGACTGGCTGGCGCTCGTTATCTAATTAACGTTGATGTGACAATTTTCTAATGATTCTATTTATTTTTTTCAATTTTTTTATGTTCCTTTTTCCTTTCCTTTTCTTTTCCCTGTAGTGGCTCGCGAGGCTCTGGCGATGCTCTTTGACCATTGGGCAAGGACTACGAAGCTCTTATTGGCCATCAACGAGGGTTGCCACCCTCTCCAAGCGTGGGGGCCTCAAGCGAGGTGGCTTTGACTAGATGTAGGCGAGGCCAGCCTCGCCATGGACTTGCCGATTGAGGGTGAAGGTGGCCCCGCCCATGGCTAGCGAGGCCTTGGCTGCCTGCACCAGCCTCACCTAGATCTAGGCAAAGCTGCCTCACCAAAGCTTTGTCGACCATTATGGGGAAAAGAATCCAAAGGAGGAAGAAGAGAAAAAAAAGAAAAAAAGAAAAAAGAAAGGAAAATGGAGAAGAAAAAGAAAAAGAATATTTAAAGCGCCACGTCATCTTGTTAGTCCACTTTAGCATCAATCGATTGAAATTGGCCAGGATGGATTGAATTGATATAATTGTAAAAAGTTTAGAATTGAATTGGCATAATTATAATAAATTTTTATTTATTGTGGAACTGTCTTTAATTCACTGTGGGAATAATACTATAAAAAAATCAAATAATAAATAATTATAAATTATTGTGGAGTTTGCTCATTTAAGAATTTGTGATTAAAATAGTTCCAAGACTGCTTTGCTAATAAAGTCTATTATAACAGGCTAAGAATTTTTATTTTTTTTGCCCGCTATTATTTCAAAGACCAAGGGATCATATACTCCTTTCTTTCTCCTCATCTTCTCCGGCGGTCAATTCGGTGTGGCGTGTGGCACACTGCACTGGGAATCACACAAGGCCCAGTCCCCCCCCCCCCCCACAAAAAAAAGCAGGGAAAGCCAGCGCATCGCTTTCCCTTTTTCCCATTTCGTTCCCATCTCTGTAATGTCATCCCCCCTTTTTTCCAGTTTTTTCTCGGTGCGTGTGGACAACACATGCCATAGGGGCAAAAGACAGGAAAAAAGCAATCGGAAAAGCAGGGGCAAATCATACCCACCGAAGGGTAAAGAAACAGACAGGAAGAACGTGATGACCACCATTAGAGTTGAGGGAAAAAGGTCGCTCCTGCCGCTTTTGTTCTTCGCAGTGGGCTCGTGCCTCAAATGCCAGGAATTCAGATTCCAATTCGCGAGCTGGATTCATGGGGAAAAAAGGTATGGTGGTGTGGGGAGAGGAAGGAGAGTGACTTGTTTTTGGGTTTTCCAGGGACTTTCTTTAACAATTTTTTCTTTTTTTTTGTGATCCATCGGTGTTGAACTCATCACATATCTAAAGTTTGGATGGGACTTTGTTCCTACTACATGGAGATTGACGTGAGAATTTGGGGAAGGAAGATGGTCGGGCACGATTGATTATTTTAGAGAGTCTAGCTGCGTGTATCACGTGTCAATAATGATAATTGAAGTTCTCTTTTTGATGGATTATCAGAAAGTTTGGCTTTGTAACACGGCGATAACTATTTATTTAATGAGGTCTTCAAGTAGATAGAAATTTTAGTTCGCGCGTGTCGAATTGATCTCCCATAGTATCTATTTCCAAGTACTACCCACACTTGCATTTTAAATTTATTGGGAAGACATTTTCTCAAAAAAGAAAACAATTTTGACCCATAAGCAGTTGAGTTGTGGTGCCGGTGTACCTGGTAATATTTAGGTATGGAGTTCATTTTCATGGAATTTTTGTTCAATGCAAGTCAAATGTATCGGATAAAATTAAAAGGGATAATGACATGAATAACTTTTAAATTATAATTGAATGTGCAATGTGTTCATCGAATTTTATCCCAATGTGCCATATGGTCTCTGAATTTTTTAAATTGCATAACGTGGTTCATGTATTTTTGCTACATGTTAAATTTAGTCCATAAACTATATGAGAATGTCTATAATGAGACAACATCAAACATTAAATTAAACATGTACCAAAGGTTCAAGAATTACATTGAAAAGTTTAAAAGTAAAGGAATGATACTGCATATTGAGTTAAAGTTTAGGAAATATATTGAATATATTTAAATTTCAAGATCACATTATATGTTGGGTTAGCACTTGTATTATTTTTTTCAAATGAAAAATTGGTCAAACTAATCGGCATCGGAGAAGAAAAATGCCATGTACTTGTGTGCTATGTTCTTGAGTTTTCAGACCCATTAAAGCAACTTTACTAGAAAAAGCAAAACTAAAAAATGGGCCTCTGGACCCCTCTCTTGTCACTTTATCAGACTTTCACATCGATGAAAGTGAAACTTTATGCCACCCTAATTCAAAAAAGTACGTATATATATATATATATATATATACTGATATATCTTAAATAAAAAAATTACTCTAGGGTAATTATGTGGGTCAGAAACTTGGTGCTCGATGCATGTCACTTTATTCTTTTTTCAATAATTGCTTCCCGCCAATTATACTTGGGTGAGCTATTAACTTTTTCTTTCCTTCTTCTTTTGCCCTTTTATGTCCCCCGATTCATGAAATGTGAATTCACGTGGCGTTTATCAACTCCTAAATTAAGCTACATTATCCAAGAAAGATGACACTTTATTATTAGGGTTATATCATAAAATAATCAAACTGATACATTCGTATCCCGTTTATTCGAGTTAATTTTTACATCACAAAAAATTTCAAAGAAATTAAATGTACTCATTATAAATCTACCTGCCATTAACTTCCATCTAATATTCTTGTTATAATGCTGATGAGTAAACACATATGACAAACAACTTATATGATGGGTGTATGACGTGAATCCCAATTTGAAATTCAACATAAAATGATCTCCTAAACAACCTCATTTTGGGACACCGCATCCGAAGGAATGATCTCGTAAAATTGGGACATCCGCCATAAGAGCTCCTTCACACTTTGAAAAGTTTGCTAAAATCCCTAATTTTTACTAAAATTTTGGTTGATTTATTATGGATGTAACTAGCTCGGAATTTTTTTGTACACTAAAATTAGTTTGTAATAAACGTAGTATAATATAACTTTTTCAATTTTTTGGTGATATTGGGCTTCGTTTGTTTTGTAAAGAATGAATTATTTGAAATTTTTTTTCCTAAAACAATAACTTGTATCACGTACAAAAACATAAAAAATGAAAAATATTATTGAAACATAATTTGTTGTTGATAATGAGAATATTTCTCGATGACTAATTATTTCAATCGATATAAGCAATTGTTTTCAGAAAAATATTTTTAAAAATAACTTATTTTTGCAAAACAAATCAATTCTTAACCTAATTTTAATCATTATTATTCGAGAGCAAGGCACATGGTTTTATGGATAAGTTGTCTGAACGGGGAGGCATAATGAATTATGATGAGAAAGATGGAGATACTTTGGGCAAATGGAAGAAACCCACGTGTCTAAAAAGCAAAGCAGAGGAATGATTTCCCATCCGTACGCGTGTGAACCCGAGCTTTTGGAGAATAATTATTGATGGCATCTGAGTAAAATATACAGTTATTATTTTGTCGTGCTTTGTCTTTTTTTTTTGGTTCACAAAAAGAAAGTAGTCATCACGTGCCGAAAATTCTATTCATATCTTCATATGTCTGGAGCCATTTCTTCAGTTCACGTTCATTAATTAACAAGTTTAGTCCCCATGACTTCTGATGAATTATTCGAATCTTTGTAGATTAGGAAACAAACAAGCAAGTGAATGTAGATCTTCATTTGATCGATTGAAAAGGAACTTTAACTAGATTTTGCTTTTGAAGTGCGACCTAATACTCAAGTTAGAATGAAGATCTTTGAGGATCGGATCCAATGTCTCTCCATCTTTCTTAAATTCTTCGTTTAGACTTCCATTTTACCAAGAGAGAATTTTAAGTACTACATGGAATCTGTTGTCGAAGTGTCAATTACAACTCTCTACCGATGAGGGCTTTTGTCGTAATAAAAAACTAAAAGGGAAAAGCTCTCTCTTAGTTTTCACCATCATTATGGACTCTCACAAGTGAAACTAGACTTATGTACAAGAAGGGCCCTCTTAGCACAATCAATGTGATGCTCCAAAGCATAATCATGAAGTCCCAAGGTCAGAGCTTCGCCAGATACAAGCAGCTAACTCCGTTTATTCAACTTTGTCACGCCCCAAAGCACATAACCCTAGTCATGGACTCACAAGGGGAGAGCTTTGCCGGCTACGAGCAGTTAACTCCATTTATTTAGAAGTGTTTCTATAACGTATTGAAGGTAATATCTTATTTCGATAAAAAAGAAATGGTGGGTCTTATTTAATATTTCCTTTTTTGGAGTGATCTCACATTTCTTCTTCTTCTTCTTTTATTTTTTAGGGTAGAGGGAGATAATGTCTTTTCTCCTTCCATACCGACAAAGCTTTTCTCCCAACCTTTGGAAGAGAGCGGCCTTGTGTTAGGCACACGCCTTTAGTGACCGGTGACAATGACTTCGTTGAACCGAATGAATATCCAAAATTTTGAGTTCCATCATTATTTTCAATTGGTGGACGAACCAGATCGGAATTTTGACAGAGGATAGGACAAAACGACTCCAAAGTGAACGCATCCCCTCCGATCCACGCCCGCAAAACATGCGGACCCCTATCAATCGATTGCCCTGGCCTTGCTTTTTCCAGGAATCTGGAAGGTGAAAAAATAAAGTTTAACCCTAGAACTTTTACGATTCATATATCGAGCCTTTTTTTTTAAATGTCATGTGATGATTAATGGGTTCGTTTTATAGTAGTGAAAAGGAGAGTGAAACCCTAGAACTTTGGCAATTCATATATGAGCTTAATCTATTAAATGGCATGCGATGATAAATGGGTTTGTTTTATATTAGTGAATGAGCTATAATATTATGGTGAGACTTAGCCTATTAGAACCAATGGGTTTCCAAGCCTATAGACATCCCGAGTGGTAATCTTTAAACCTAAAGATTTCATAAATGATGCGATATTTTATGACAATTTCTATATGGATTAGTCCAACAAGTAGCCCCTCCTTATCTCGGTCAAGCTGGTCGGAAAAATATGAAAAAAGGGCTACCATGTTTTGTTGATATGAACCGTTTATTTTAAAGTTCGCTCAATTTTTTTTTTTGTCGCGACGTGATGTACTTTTTTTTTTTTTAATGAATGTAGTGCGCCTAATGGAAGTGATGTTACTGAAAAGAAACGCCCGAACCAACTTTTTCTTTCTTAATTTACATCCGGACACACGCACTAATTAACAAACTCCACACGCCCTTCTGCCTCTATTTAAAGCCCCTACACTTACTCTTCACTTCATCACTTCCAAAGCTTTATTCAGTTGCTCCTTCTGTCGATAGTTTCTTTGTGCCGAACGAGCTGGTGCGAAACGTTATGGCCCCCAACGGGCATCCGGACCTGGAGAAGCAGAGGCTGCTCCTGCACGACCACGAGGAGAAGCACTTCACGTCGAGTGAGGTCGTCCGCGACATCATCCTCGGCGTCTCTGACGGCCTCACCGTCCCCTTTGCCCTCGCCGCCGGCCTCTCCGGGGCTGACGTCCCATCCTCCATTATCCTGATTGCTGGCATCGCTGAGGTCGTGGCTGGTTCGATTTCCATGGGACTTGGAGGGTACTTTTCGAGTAGTCTGGGACCTGATTAATGATATACATGCCCCACTAACACTAGTATTCCCTTTAGTGAGTTGAATAGCGTGTATAATCAGAATGTAATGGTTATGCAGGTATCTGGCGGCGAAAAGCGAGACTGATCACTACTATAGAGAACTAAAGAGAGAACAAGAAGAGATCATCAGCGTGCCAGACATAGGTCTCTTCACGTTCATATTGCAGTTACATGATAATCATATAATCACACTTTTCTGGGCAAATAACTTAGAATGAGCAAAACAAACCATCCTAACGGGGAGATGGGGAGTTCGAATCCTCACCTTGTCTTGGAGGGTTAGGGTGAGGACAATTTAGTTTCAGATGTGGATTTCGACTCAAACGGGACAGAAGTTTGAGAGTGAGGATAAGAATATAAATAGGGTAGGACTGAAAAAAAAAAAAAAAAAACTTAGAACGAGCAATAAATGCAACATAGAGCATTATACTAACTTGAAGGTGAAATCGAATGGAATTTGTTTGTCTATCGGTACAATTCCTCTTGCATTTTTAGGCGATATTGCTAGTGTCACAAGGTGAAGACGATTTTGGGAGAAGAGGGGACTGATATTTCTAGGAATTATGTTGCAGAGGCCGCTGAGATTGCCGAAATATTGGCACAATATGGGGTCGAGCCCCACGAGTACGAGCCCGTCGTGAATGCCCTGAGGAGGAACCCCAAGCATGGCTTGATTTCATGATGAAGTAAGCCATTAATCTATCTCTGTCTCTCTCAAGTTGCATTGAATCCTGAAACTAATAATGGCAATGACCAAAAAACTTTCCCCCAGGTTTGAACTGGGACTAGAGAAGCCAAACCCCATGAGAGCCCTGCTGAGCGCAGCGACCATCGCCTTTTCCTACATAGTTGGCGGAATGGTGCCCCTAATACCGTACATGGCGATCCCGATCGCTGACAAGGCCGTGCTTGCCTCCGTCGGGATCACGCTCATTGCATTGCTCATCTTTGGCTTCGTTAAGGGCCACTTCACTGGCGACCGGCCGTTCAGGAGCGCCCTCCAGACTGCCCTCATTGGTGCCATCGCCTCTGCGGCCGCTTACTCCATAGCCAAGCTCTTCAGAACTTGATCCTCATGTCCAAAACCGTCGCCCCACTTTTCTTCTCTCTCTCTCTCTCTCTCTCTCTCTCTTTCTCTCTCTTTTTATGTTTACCTTTGCTTTTGTCAAATGGAGGATATCTTGGCTCTTGCTTGCTTCCCCATATGCCTTGGGTTTTCTCTTTCACTCTTTGTTTCAACCTTGGTTTGGACGAGTTGATGATATCCGAGTATGTTTAATCGCAATGTCAAAATGGTCCTTGGCTTCTGCTTTATGTCTAGATGATAAGTGAGAAGAACTAGTATCTCATCATAGCTTATTAAACTAAGCGACGATAGTGGAGTATGAAAAAGGTACTATTCTCTGGAATGATGTATATCTAACTTTACACCTATCGAGCTTACCCAGAAGCATGGAAAGATGCTTTTGACCCACCAAAAAAGAGTTGAGATGCATCATGATGCCCCCTCCCCATCCCATTCGTCTTCTCCACGTATATACCTCATCCTATAGCCGGGACAAGAAAAGGGTTTTCTTTTAAACGCCCAGTAACTCATTTGTCATTTATAATTATCACAATAAAATCATAGGCCAGACGCAAGAGTTGCTAATGAAGTACTGATGTCCTTGCAAATTAGCACACTAAAAAGTTCCTACTTTGAAAAGGGTGTCCATGGTATTTAGTGTCAAGCGTTAATGGAGAAAGGTGACTACTTTGGACCTCTTGATCAAAGATTCTTGTCGTATTAACCCTTTCCTTTTCCATGCCAAGGACAAAAGATGGATTTTCCATCATCAAGCCCAGTCAATTCGAAGCACAGAGACAATTATATTCTTGCAAATAGCTTATGTAGCATAATTTAAGGTTTGGATATTGCCTATATTTTCATGATACAACTAATGATACCGCGTGTTCGACACAAGATAGCGTCAAAACTCATTCGTAATGATTAGCTTCGAAGTGGATGTATTGCACGTCTTGAATTGAAGGTAATCTCAAAAAGATTTAACATTTATTGCGATGAGATTAATCTAAACATTTCACGTGATATGTGTGATCAAATGACAAGGATGTGTAAAAAAGAGAACGGTAAATCGTGCTATGGATCTTGGGTCATCCAGGAATTCGATCTATTTTCCTTTTGGGCTCCTCTAAATCTTGGAATTGCTCAAACGTCCTAGTTTGGTAGGGGTGAGCACGATTCAAGTTGGGCTAGTCTACCCCCTAACCTTAGGATCGACTCCCACAGTGCTGGTTCTTAATTTTTGGAACCGAGAACCAGACCGACCCAATGGGTTTGGTCCGGTCTAGGGTCAACCCAAGACCAATTTATAATTTTTTATTTCATTTTTTATACTCCTTAAAAAAGCGATTGAGGACTAGATTGACCCAATAGGCTCGGTCCGATTTTAAAGTCAACCCAAAACTAAACAATAGTTTTTTATTTCATTTTTGTACTCCTTGAAAGGGCAATTGAGAATTGTACCGATCAAATGAATTTGAGATGAGCAAGGTCAGCTAAGAAAGGCAAACGGTAAGGGTCAAGTGAGGTGAGCGTCGAACAGAATGAGTATTGAATGTTGAGCGGAGAGTAACAAGCCAAGGGAGTATCGAGCGGCGAGTGGCACAAGTGACCCAAAGTGAGCGAGGCGAGTGTTGAGTGACGAGCGGATAAGTTTTTTTATTTTAGCAAATTGAAGACTCAGAGGACAGATAAGATAGAAAAGAACGAATTTTAGATGAGAAATTGTTTTTTTATTTTAGCAAATTGAAGACTAAGAGGACAAATAAGACGAAGAGAACGAATACTTTTAGATGAGGATGACATAAAGTGCCTTTTTAGATGCCGTGAGGACTTTTCACAAAAATATTTTTCTCGTTCATAAATTATGACTTCTTACGCCATAAAAGATATTAAAAACCTAAGTTATTAAAGAATAATGTAAAATTAGTTAAACTTGTTACTAAAGAGCTGTTTAATGTTATTGATGCCGTTTATTTTAATGTTTTATATATATATATATATATATATATATATATATATATATATATATATATATATATATATATCGATTGATTGAATCGACCTAAAAACTACCGAACGAAAATCGATCCGCATAGATCAACTGGAATTTTAGGATCGAGGCCAAGACCTGTCTCTCTGGAAGTAGGACCAGAACTGACAAGTTAGGCCGGTCCAGGGTCGGTCCAGGGTTGACCCTGGACCGATGAGAACTGTGTAAACTTTGTTTGCAGCCGGGTCCCCTTAGAATTCGATATTTACGAGATTCGCCACCACTGCTCTCCACAGTCCACTTAGCACCTGCACGAACAGCATCGGCCACTGGCCCTTCGGTTCCTCCACTCATTCATGTACAAAAGGACAAGAAGAGCGATCGCCCGCTTCGAGCCGATCGACGCTGTCCCCGTCGCACGCTCGGTCGTGTCGTCGTCCCCTTTCGCCTCCACCGGCCGCGACCCAAAAGAAGGAATCGCTCGTGATCCATCATGGCTGACGGCGCGAACGACAGGGGGAATCCGGGGGCAGAGGAGCAGCAGAGGCTCCTGGACCAGCACAAGGAGGCCCACTTCACCGCCGGTGAGATCGTCCGCGACATCATCATCGGCGTCTCCGATGGCCTCACCGTCCCCTTCGCCCTCGCCGCCGGCCTGTCCGGCGCCAACGCTTCTTCGTCCATCGTGCTCACCGCCGGCATTGCCGAGGTCGCCGCCGGCGCCATCTCCATGGGTCTCGGCGGGTACTTCCTCCGTTTTTTTGGTCTTTTCTCGCTCTCCAGTCCGTGCGCTTGCCTTTTCTCTGAGATCGTTAAAGGTCGCTCCTTTTCGCATCTCCCCTTCAACTGCTCATACCAAAAAAAGAAAAAAAAAGTTGACTTTTTTTTATTCGGAGTGAATCTGAATCCTGTGACCAGCGTCCACATGACGCGGGATATTCTTGCTCGTCTGGAGAAGCGTGAGATCCCCATTTTCCATTTCTTGACAGTGGACAAGAAGCTAACTTCATATATCTCAGGAGATCACAGTTTCTTGAGCTGACCGGTTTGGTCTTATGCGCCTAAGCTGGATCATGGCAAGAATACGAATTTCATATTGAATATTGTTTTTCCACGAGCGTTGTTGGTCTTAGACGTAGCCAAGATGCTAGTGACGTTAAACAAACTAATAGATATTGATGAGAGTATATGGCTATTTGGCGGAAGCCCGGCGGAAGTGATTATGATGCAAGAAAATATTGAAGCACGTAAAACTGACATTCTTTATAGGTGTAAAGAGTGTGTGGAGGTTATCCTTCTGATTAGTACGCTTATGAGGGGAGGTGCAGGTATCTTGCGGCTAAGAGTGAGGCGGACAACTATGCGAGGGAGTTGAAGAGAGAACAAGAAGAGATCATCAGAGTTCCAGATACAGGTTTCCCCACTTTTACATGGGATGAATAAAAATCCTAGTTCTGCAGTACAATAATGTTTTACCCTATTCGAGAGTCGTGCTGGGTCTATATGTTCTAGTCGTCTTGTTCGAGACACTAGATCTTCATCTGATTTGGAGAGTGTTCCTTGAATGCAGAGGCTGCGGAGGTAGCTGAGATTCTTGCACGGTATGGTATAGAGCCCCATGAATATGGTCCGGTTGTCAATGCTCTGAGGAAGAAGCCCCAGGCGTGGCTTGATTTCATGATGAAGTAAGTTGAATTCTTACATACCTCGTATGGCATGTTTAATCAGCCCCCTCGGTGGCTGAAAAGTCAAGAAGAACATCTGAATGTGATGAGGGAATTCTGTGAATGTGTAACATCAACAAAGCTATAAATCCCAGTGAACTACTTAACGTGATGAATTTTGTGTCTGAAATGTGAGAATAGTATGAAGATAGTCATTCTGTTTTGATCTCAACAAAGTTATGATTACTGTTGTTAGATTTGACCCAATTATGTGGGTGACCCTGTCGTCAGTAGAAAATGGAAAACCTTGAGGAGAGTTTGCTGACATAGTAGTAAGTAAAATAGTGCGCTGTGGCTACAATCTCCTTACTTAAAAAAGACCACATAAGAGAACAGAGAGAAGATAACAGAGTCATGCTTTTACTTTCAATGAAATCTTCAACACTCTTACATGATGTAAAGAGGAATGTCAATTTTTTAATAAAGTGTGTAGCTTTTCGACCATATGCTCTGCATACTGCTAACTGCCATATGAAAATGCATCAATGAGAAACGCTCCATTGCTTTATTCTTATATTAAACCCTTCGATCCTCCCTTTGATGGTTCGTTCGTAAACCTTACCCTATGTATAGGTTCTGCCGCGTGTTATGATTCTTTGTATGCTTTGACACATTATTTGGGACTCCATGAACCCAGCCCTTAAGTTGTTCCTACTGATGATAAAGTCTTTAGAAGTTTGAAAGTTCTTCTTTCTAAAATTACCTATGAGGCGCAGGTCGTTTTGCCATAGTTAGAGTGCTGAAGGAATGATTGGCTGGATCTGAGTAATAGTGGAATCAACTGTCGAAGAATCTTCTATCTTTTACTCTTTTTTCCCCAAATGTGAAGATTGTTCATAAACTAAACTACTTGAGTCAAATTGCCCATGCTATGTATTGAAGCATGTTGAGTTATACCATACAGTGTCTATGGATAACAATTGCAAAGAGAAATAAAACTGGAGAATATGCCTGTTGTTGTTTTTTGAGAGTGCAATATTCAAAGAAAGCAGAGGGATGTAATGAATTGTAATACTCTCAAGATTAATGAGGTACTGTTTAATATGAGTGATTAATTGATCTATTAGTTTCATCTGTTATTTGGCATGTTCCTGCCAGGAGATCACACATATTAAGGATTAAGTGAACGGGCTTCAAAGGAGTGGATGCGTAATGTGTGTAAAAAGCACATTGTTGGTCTTTTGCTAAGTGACAAGGTTGCAGTTGTTGTCTACGAACCGAATGTGTTGAGAATACAACAGTTTGTTGGCAATTGAATGATTGATGGTAATCTTGATTAATGCCTGAAGCAAAATGTAGCAACTGAAAATGCAACCAAATACTGCGATTTCAGGTTTGAACTCGGACTCGAGAAGCCAGATCCTAAGAGAGCACTTCAAAGCGCGTTCACGATTGCCATTGCCTACGTCTTGGGTGGGCTTGTTCCTCTCATTCCCTACATGTTCATTCCAGTAGCAGGAAAAGCTGTGGTAGCGTCTGTTATCTTGACACTGATGGCCTTGCTGATCTTCGGGTATGCCAAGGGCTACTTCACCGGCAATAAACCTTTCAAAAGTGCATTGCAAACCGCTTTGATCGGTGCCATTGCTTCGGCAGCTGCTTTTGGCATGGCGAAAGCCGTTCAATCATAGGCCCGTGTTGCTGCAATAAAACTAGCGGTTTGCGGAGAGGTTTGTCTACTTAGTATTGTGTAAATTAGGAGGATGACTATTAAATGTTTCCCTTTGAAGTTCTTTGAAGTTAGGAGGATGACTATTGAATGTTCCCCTTGCGAAAGCCATTCAATCATAGCCGTTCAATCTAGTTGATTTTTTGACAAGCTCATAAACTTATTAAAACAACAATGTTTCAGATTTATGATAAATCAAATAGATATATCCGAATCGAGTATAATCATCTACAAACATAATAAAATATATAGTCTCATGCCTTACTGTCCATAGATGTCAGAATGGATTAAATGTAAAGGAAATTAAGCTCTTTACATTTTTCAAATGATTTCCTTATCGTTTTTCCTGTTAGGCAATGTTTGCATATGAGCAAATTGACTTTTTCAATATTGCCTAATGAATTCTCTTTAGTTAATTTTTTCATTTGTTGTTGGTCAATATAACCAAATTTAGCATACAATACATTCGCATCATTATCGTATGAATCAAAAGACGTGGAGAGGAATAACAAATATTGACATTATTATAGTCAACATCCAAAATAATAGAGTCATCTAGAAATATTTACAACCATAGTAATTCGTATATAAATATAAGTTGACACCATTATTATGGAAATTCAAATTAAAATCAAGTCGAACCAACACTAAAATAGATACTAAGTTATGAAGAATTTCTAGAACATATAGTATATCATTTATGAAAAAAGTGCATTCACCACGCATAACTAAGTGGAATGTGCCAATTTCTTTAACTTCAGTTTTCGAGTTATTCCTTACATAAATTCATTTTGTTATAATCGGTATTCATCGGAATTCTACAAAGGCTTCTCTATCATTTGTTACATGATCTGTTACTCCAAATTTACAATTCACAAAGGATTATATTAAGTTAAAATACAAAACTTGATACATAAATAAAGCTCTCAAAAATCTTAAAAATATGAAGGGTGTTTAACTTCTTTAGTTCACCACAATTGCTAGCATACTGGCATTTCTTGCTACAGTTGTAACACTTCACCATTGACATCCTTTTCACACAAAGATGCTTTCCTATTTTATATTGGTTAACTCTTGGTTTCTTCCTTAAAGAGCTTGCTCTCTCGCCTTTCCACTTTTTGAATGATCAAGATGCTTGCACTTGGAGCTCGAAGTCCTCTGTGAGCTAGAACTAGCATAATAAACATCAGTTTCTAGCTTAACGGTTGGGAGGCGGTCCTCTTTTAACTTAAGGTGGCGCACTACATCATAAACGGTTTTGATGTTCTTATTATGAGTCGGGTTTACCTTCATATGCTCCAAACTTTGAGGCAATAAACAAATTATTGCTTATACTTGCTACTAGTTAGTCAGAACGTGACCGACATCTTTCAACTCATTAATCATGTTTGGTATCTTTCCTAGATGTTGTTTCCTGATTTGACCATGAGATTTCTTGTACGAGTCAAACTTTATAGTGAGCTATTTCAGCTTAGTCATCGATGTATGATTAAATCTCATTGCCAATGCTTCCCATATCTCTTTAGCATTCTCAAAATGCATGAACTCTCACATGATATCATTCTACATTTTTTTGTTTTCCATGTAGCAATTGCATTCTTATCTATTTTGTGTTGTGCAGTGTTTCAATCTTCAAGATTTTCCATAACCATGTTAAGAGCTTCTAGTGTTTCTTGCTCTTCCAGTATATATTAGATTTTCATATGCCATATTTCATAATTATCGCTATACAGCTTCTCTCATTTATTCAATTCAATGGCTATACTCTTAATTGCCGAAACCATTGAATTTGAACATATTAGACACATATGCATGAATTATTAATGCTTATCATTTATGCATTTATTTTGCATAAACTAATCATATTAATAAATAAATTCAAATAAATTTTAGAATCTAAAGGTCATTATTGTTTTCCATCATTGATCGAAATCCTAAATTAAAATTTGTCATAATATAATCTCCTATGTAAAATAAGTCATTTGAAGCTACTATAACTTCTATGAACTACTTAAAAAATAATAATAACAGAAGCAATTGACATTGATTCATTAACTTAAAAAAAAACACATTTTACATATTGTGACGAATATATTAGGAGACACGACAACATCAATATTGAAGAAACTATCTATATAAGATATCCATAAAACATCCTAAATAAATACCAATTCAATTACGCCAAGCTAACCTATGAACTTGGAAATACTTTTCAAAGAACTCAGTAAACTTAAGTTCCTTCTTTGGTAACTAAGGGAAGACAAACAAAAATCCCCTAGGTTTTCTTTCTCACACATTCATTCCCACCAAGTTATACTTATTCCTAGGTTCGAAGTTTTCGTGGCCTCAATCCTATAATATTTTTTCAAAAAAGCCATTACAAGTTTCTTATAATCCGAAACTACGTTGACCTTATATAGGTGATTCAACATTACTTGCCATTCAGATGGAAGAATTTTAATTAGGGATCGCACCATCTCAAAAGCTGGCATGAGATAACCGTTCCAAACGATTCTTTGTATCATCTTATTGACCTTAAGCACTTGTTCCATTATATCATCACTTTCCCATTGATAATCAGCCAACTCAACTATCATCCTTGTAAGTCTCGCCTTTTGTTCTTATGATAATATGCAAATAGATGTACGCATGTGACGGGGAGGCATTATTCATGCAACAAATGCAAGACAAAAGGGATCACACATAATTCATAATGAATAGAATTGAAAAACACATTTTATGTTTTTTTTCTTTGGTCAACAGTCAATGGTCAAGGTGAGTGGTCAACGGATGATTGGGCTGGGAGTTAACAAGTCACTGGGTCAATCTAATCAAGTCAAGTCAGATTGACTGACCCAACGGCTAGCTGACATCATGATGATGTCAACCGCATGTGCCTCAGTGCGTAGGCAACCATTGACTGACATCACGATGATGTCAGCCACGCGTGTGGTGCATGCATATGGGTAGCCGCTTGCACGTGTGTTGCACGACTGTGGGGTGAAAATCGCAGCATGTGTATTATATGTGCTAGTGGTTCTACGGGCCCGTTTGGTTCAACTTTAGAAAAATGGTTTTGCATTTCCCTAAGTATCTTTAGAGGAATGGTCATTTGATGAAGGCAAGAGTGTTTGGATACTCTCATTTTAGTGTATTTTGCAAAGTAGCTTTGAGGTGAAAAGAAAAAGGAAAAAAAGAAAAGGAAAAAGGAGGAGGAGATGTTGAAGCAGAGGGTGAAATGATTGGGAGGTAGCCGAAGCTGGTGGTTGTGGTGGGGGAGGCAGTGGGTTGCATGACCCAAACATCACCGCCTGAGATTGCGCAAGTCTCGCGACCCAGTAGCTTGAGGTCGCTAATTTCAAGAATCGCGACCTAGCCGCTTGAGGTCGCGTGACCCGGAGACGGCGATGCGTGGGTCACGCGACCCAGGCGGCGTCACCTGAGGCCACGTGACCTAGGCGACGGCGGTGCGTGGGGTTGATGCTCGAGGTTGTTTGACTTCAGGTGACCCTTCTCGATGACCAAATTTGGCCGACGGAGCCTGCGGCTAAGCTCTGCCGGCTGAGCTTCATTGGTGGAGCAACAAGTCCAAGGAGGAAGACAATGAACAATAATTTTTTAGGGTAAAAGAGGAAAACATAATTAATTAGTGAGGGCAATATTGGAAAAAAAATTAAACTCCTATTTAGTATTCCGAAAATGCTGAAAGTCCAAAGCAAGTATCATTAAATCCCTATTTAGCATTCCAAAAATGCTGAAAGCCCAAAATAGGTCCCTACCTGCTTTGAGACCTGCTTTGGGCTTTCAGCATTCCAAATTATGGCATTGGGCAAATGACACTTCAAAATGCTGAACCAAATACTTGATATTTTTCCCAAAGGGCTTTGGGGGCACAAACCCCATGGGGCCTATGCCTAATGCCCACGTGCAACGCACACCTTGTTGCTTCCGGCTGTGTATAGGGGCACGTTCGATGTCCCCTAGTGGCATGCCACCCATCAATTGTCACATCTCAATGAGAACTTCAACTCTGCACTTTCAAAAACAAATTTTGATATACGAAAAAATCAAAAAGGGGGGTGAATAGTACATTGGTTGTTGAGATTATACTCAAATTCTGGCCATAAAACCAAAATAACGATCGGGAAACAATAACACTATGCTCTGATACCAATGACAGAATCAGATCCTAAAAATGAACAACTACTCGAATGATCGAATAAAAAAAAAACGCGGAAACGGGCTCGATGATATATGTAACATTGATCAAAATGCACATTACTAAGACAAACGTATCTTATTTGCCACGGATTAAGTATTTGTTACAATCTCAAGAGGGATGGATTGAAGCCTTTGAGTTCCGTTCTTGAGAGAGAACACACTGTCGTCAAAAATAGAAAGAACGTATGTACTGTTTCATATATACTCAACGTTCTTTTTTTTCTTCTTTTTATACAGCAGTTTATTTTACTTTAAAATAATTGTCATTTCTCTTATAGGCCCTTCTCTCATAGGTCAAGTTTGGCCCAACATGGGTGGACGGGCTTGGGTTGGCCCAACAAGTTTTATAAAAACTCATCATTTTGTTTCATTTCTTTTTTGTATTCCTTGAAAGGAAAAACGTACTATTTAAAGTTACATGTCCAGTGCTAATGCCATATTGAGCAACAAAATGGAGAACATTGGTAAAAATTAAACATAAATCTAAGATAAGGCAAAAACAAAAATCTCCACTTGCCAAAAGCAACAAACTGTAGAAGAAGACGTAAAATGAAAAAAAAAGAAGAAGATATGAAACATTATAACATAGAACATGAATTATAATGTTTCATATCTTCTTCATTCATAAAAGATTGTTTCGAATGAGTAGAAAGAATCGATTGCTGAGTTCAAATGAGTGGAGAGAAGATGAAGAGGTTGCCTCTAAAGAGATGTGATTCGAGCAATAATCTAAGATTGAGGGAGAGAGCGAGACTCTTGAGAAAGGAAAACGTTGGAAGAAGAAGAGGGGCATTTATAGTTATATACCTAAGGTTTGGAAAAAAAGAAGAAGAAAGGATATATAGAAATTTTAAAACTTATCAGGAAAGTGCATATGAGTTATAAAATTTACACAAATAAAAATAAAAATGGAATCAAGTGCTAAAAATTGTCAAATTAATAGAATTAAATCATTATGTTAACTTTGTTTAACTTGGCAGACGGAAAATGCTGATATAAAATTTTAAAATATTTTCTTTTTTCTATGTGGCAAGACATGGCCAAAACGATGTCTTTTTTGGTCCAAATATGATTTGTAACACAAATTTTATTTTATTTAAATACAAATATGCTAATTTTTTTTTTTTAATTTAAAAAGAGAGAGGAAGAAGTAGGCGGTGAGGGTGCCACCCCACCATCTTTGGAAAGGGCTAACGATAGTGGGGGAATGGTCAGCGAGATCGTTGAGCCTTGATGACTTTTGCCCGATTTGCGGAAGGGCCTATAGGCCCTTGCTGCCTGCTTATTCTTCTTCTTGTTCTTCTTCTTTCTTAATATAAATTTTAATTTAATTTAAATAAAATTTATATTGAAAATCATATATAGACCAAAATAATGTCGTTTTATGAGAAAGAAAATATTACAAAAAAGTTACGTTAGCATTTTCCGTTAGTCATGTTAAACAGAGTTAATGGAAATACTCAATTACACAAATCTAATAAGTTTTATGTAGTGAAAGTTTTAATTTTCAATTATACTTTTATGACATGTTTTAGGATTTTATGCATATATGAAAAAGAAAAAAAACTTTAGGAGGGAGGAGATAGATGTGGAGACTACTATGATGGCAACGTGGGAGCTAATCCAAGGGTGCATTTAAAGCAGCTATGTTGAAATTGCACTCTCATTAATAGATAATGACATGAATAATTTATAAATTTTGAAAGTTTTGAAATGACATTATATATTAAGCTAAAATTCAAATAAAAAAAATTAAAAATCACATTACATATTGATTTAAAATTCTGAGCTAATTTTCCATTTTCACTCATTAATTTGTCTGGTCGTTTTGACAAGAAGGAAAAATGTGTGGTCGCAGATCCCCTAATCGAAACTGCATGTAGCTTGGCCTGGCCTAGAAACCCAAAACGGCGGGTCGTGCGCTGCTCCCAAAACCCTAAATGGAAGCCTCAGTTCGTTGGGACTCAGAGACAAAACCCTAATCAGGTAAGTTCTTGATTTCCGCAATCCCTTGGCCCCTTTTCATGTACTC
Organism: Eucalyptus cladocalyx; assembly: GCA_017140615.1. NCBI lineage: Eukaryota > Viridiplantae > Streptophyta > Magnoliopsida > Myrtales > Myrtaceae > Eucalyptus > Eucalyptus cladocalyx. The sequence goes on from CM029522.1 coordinate 42,637,071, forward strand.
ATTGCAATTGCAATTGCAATTTTCTACTTTCTCTCCAGCATAAGCCGTTTCCCAGCTCAATTTCGAAGCATCATTTGACTCGCTTCCGGTCAACCTTTTGCACAGCGCGAGAACGCACAGGGCCTAGCCATGGAGGTGGATGCCGACGCCGGCGGCGGCTCTCTCGTCCTGCTGAAGCAAGGTGCAGAAGCTGTGAGTGAGAAAGTTCCGATCTTGTTGCATCGATTTGCTGAATTTCCTAGTTTATCATTTTGTATGATTGTTGAGAACTTTGCTTGTTTAATATGAGCCGATAAGCCGCTCTCTGATTCTTAAGTCTGCTGTAAATACCCATCGTGGTAATGTATTTGGTGGAAAAATCTGATTTTTCAGAGGGTTTTCGAGTCCAATTTCGTGGGGAGGAGGTGTATCGTCAAAGAGCGCTTCTCGAAGAAGTACCGGCATCCGTCCTTGGACTCGAAACTCACTTCGAAGCGCTTGAATGCGGTTAGTTCGATAGACATTGTGTTTTCGTATGCGCGTTGAGCTCGTGCGTGAAGCGGGTGTTGCTGTGAATGCTGGATCGGTCCGCCTTACTTGTCCAATTAACTATGGAGCAGGAAGCTAGGTGCATGACGAAAGCGAGGCGCTTGGGGGTCGCCACTCCTGTTCTTTACGGTGTGGACCCGGTGCTGCATACTCTGACGTTTGAATACGTGGATGGCCCTTCGGTCAAGGATGTGTTTCTTGAGTTCGGGTCGCATGGTGTTGTGGAAGAGCGTTTGGATGATATCGCTGCACAGATCGGCGATGCAATTGGGAAGCTTCATGATGGAGGTCTGGTTCATGGAGATCTGACCACGTCGAACATGTTGATCCGGAGCAGCACTAATCAGCTGGTAAAATCTTTAGCTTCATACCTTAATGGGTAGGAGAGTTGTGAGAAAACTAAAATCCAGTTGAACACAGAGAATAAACAATGTGCGACAATCTTGATATATCATGCTCAGTCACCTATTCTAGGCTAGTTATGTTGAGCTATGCTATTCTGAGTGTTCCTCAAGGAAGCAGCCTTTGCATCTTTATTCATTTTTACCTTTGCGGTTTTTGTTCTATAGATACTGGTGTCCAGCTTTGAGTGGCATTCGACATTCTTTTTAATTTATTTCCATACGTTGGTGCTGGCATAGAGTTCTTGTTGACATTTCATCGAGAAATTGTTCTCATCAGTCTGCACATTATCTGTCATATTGTTTCAGGTCCTTATTGATTTTGGTCTGAGCTTTACATCAACGCTTCCAGAAGATAAAGCTGTTGATCTGTATGTACTTGAGAGAGCGCTGCTTTCCATGCACTCGTCTTGTGGAAATGTGGTATGCCGGGTGGTCTTCTTATTTCTTTTTTTATTTCTATAGTGGTGTTTATTCTGTCCGTGGCTGGGCATTGGAAAGCTGCAGTCTTTATGAATTGCTTCATCGTTTGAAATGAAAACCAACACGACTGATCTGAATTGGTTCTGAAATTGGGACTGCATTACATGAATTGCATAACTATTGCAAAGTTTTTGAAAAATAATTATATGTTGAAATGACTTTCATGAGATTGGTTCTCTCCTTTCTTGAAACTTGAAAGTGATTTCAATTTGAGGGGCTGTCTTGGGAATGTGTTGTGAGGCACGAATACATTTGGAACTAGAATCTGAACAATGCGTTATGTTGAATGTCATTTAGATGGATCGCATACTTGCTGCATATCGGAAGTCCTCGAAACAGTGGTCGTCTACATTGAACAAACTAGCTCAAGGTGAATCCTGATCCTCCCTTCGCTTTCCACTTTAGGAGGAAAAGCGACTGATTTAGTTTATTTACATTTTTTCTTCTTCTCACTTTCTAATAACTTATGCAGTGCGGCAAAGAGGTCGAAAGCGTACGATGGTTGGATAATTGAGCTGCTCCGCAATACCTGTGGTGAAGACATTGATAATTAAGTGACTGATATGCGAATGAGCTACATTACCCTTTGATTATGGTAATTGTATTTTCTATTGAAAACTGCCAATGTCAATCAGTGACATATTTATAGATGGTGTACGATGATCGGTTGTCCATGTTTTCTTTGGCGTACCACGGTTCCCTGAATTTTCCTATAGCAGATAAAGATAGATTGGATGACTCCTGATAGTTTCATTCCTTTGAACCTCTATAATTAACTAACATGATTTCGGGGATTTGAAGTAATCATTATAAGCAGAATGCTTTATCTAGCACATCTGAAGCCACTCATATTGGTGCAAATGTTGCGTTCTGGGATTCTTAGGCCCCTGCAACTGAATCCTGCTCCAAGTTTGTTGTCTGGGCCTCTCATGATTGTCTTTATAGGAGGCACTGCAGGATCTGCAATTTGATATTTTTTTTAGCTTCATTTTGGGCAGTTACTTGAATGATCTTATCGCAGAAGTTGAGGTTTTCACTTAGGTTAGCAATGCGAAATTTGAGGGCGACATTGTTGCCTGGAATAGTTCGAGGTACCATCTTTTCTTTCTAATATATTTTCTGGTCAAGCTTTGTTATTGTCTTTTTTGTTCAATTTCTCTGCTTCAACCGGCTTCTTATTGAGCAAATTTGTCGGCAGTGGTTCAGGTTACCATTTTCTTCTGTGTTTTTGTGCACATTGATGATATATCTTAACTGACGGGAGACTGGAACAGATTGAAGCAAGTTGAAATTGAAGCTTTTCTCTTTATGTTTCTTTAGACTAATTACTCGATATGCGGATCAAAATTTGAGTTTCCAAGTTTTAAGTTGAGTGGAAATATGGTTGTTGATGTATATGAATAGAGTGTCTTGTAGAAACTTTAGAATAGAATTCTAAGCTGGGACTTTTCTTAGTTCCTTCTGCAACTTGCTGTCTTGTGGAAACTCTAAAGTTGAATTCTAAGCTGGGACCATTCTTGGTTTCATCTGCAACTTGCTTTCCCTTTTATACACAAGACACGACAGATGTGAATGGTCGCTCGTTGCGTGTTCTCAAGGCACATGGTCCTTAAAACATGAGCCTGGCACGGCATTATTTTTTGGTCGGAGCGGAGGCATGACTTGACGGATATTACATAGCAGCCGCAGACTGGCTTTAAACACTTGCATGGTTATGCCAAATTCCACAAGACTGGATTGTTGATGAATGTCCGGATTACTTCCCTCATATCCCCCTGACGTGGATTTTCAAATGTCAAATTCCCAATGCGCGTCTCGTGGACTTGATTTCGTTTTCACTACAATTGACCGAACTGTGAATGGTTTTGGTTTGTGGCCCGAAAACAGAGTATTTAGCAAATACGTCCGCGGCAATAGAACCTTTGCTTCCCCTAAGTTGGTGCTAATCGTAGCAAGCCAAGATTGGTCTGTTGCATAATTGAGGACGAAATACACTAAATAAACTTGTCGTCCCGTTCTTGGGGACAAGTCTTGATCGACCCTTAACATAAGGTTCTTCATAGTTTCGCTCTCAGAAGACAAACTAGAGGCTGATATTCAATACCTCCGCCTGATCTTTCTGCCTGTTCTGTTGGTGGAAGATGCTTTGGTGGTCAAGTCCAATTTACTACTTCGACTTGACCTACCAACCGAACCCCTTTTAGCAGTCAAGTATTCATGTCCACCCGATCGGAAAACAACAGAAGAAGGGGCCGAAATGAAGACTACGAAAAGGAGGTGTGGTCAACACACGTAAAAACCGAATGGAAATCAGCAAGTTCTTACAAGGAAAAATCATCAAATTGGTCTTACACTTTAGCCCTTCAACCACGCAACTATATGAACACATTTTTAACACATAAGAATCCTAAGAGGCTGATAATATATTTTTATTACAGCAATAGCTTTGGTCACCCTTCAATGAACGAAAGAGAAAGGGCTTGAGGACTTGGGACTCGATGGGTGTGACCTGACGTAAGGTCCCTACACTCTCTCTCCCATCTGTCACGTGCTTGTTCTGCAATTGGACCGACTTCAGCGATATCTCCCATGGCACGCTTGTGAACACATCTTGGCAATTTCTTAGGATCCATCGTTTTGACTTCTTTCCAGTCGAAGAAAGGTTGTGGATGACATCAAAGTCACCGCCTTGCAGCTGAGTGCAACGACTCGTCTTTTACCAAGAAAGATGCACCCGCAAAGTTCATGGTCACCGCCTTGAAGCCAAGTGCAACGACTTGTCTTTTACCAAGAAGGACGCACCCGCAAAGTTCCACGCGACAGTGACGTAATTGGTGGGGGAGGAAGCAGCCAAAGGACCCTGCTTCCATCTCAACTGAAGTCCATCCAACGCGTGGAAGATTCTTGGAGTTCTTGAGGAGCTTATCGTCTGGGTTGGATGATTGCTTTTGCTCTATGCTTTTTAATTTCTTTATCAGGTTTCACACTGGAACTGTCTTGTGGAAAGTGCAGCAAGTGTAAAAGGGTCTTGCCCAAGTCATGGCAAAGTCTTCCCCCAGTTTGGTCCTCTTCGCTTGACTTTGTTTTGGAAGTATGCTTCATTATCTAGCTGTGCCAGGGATTATCTCATGGTTTGCACTTCATGTGAAACTCTGGCTTGGCATATTATGGTATCTCATATCATGCCCTAGTTTTGAATTATTCGAGTCATTCGAGACCAGATAAATCGACTTTAGCTTTGTGTCATATTGATCAAGATGACAATGTACCGGGGCCATGTTTTTCTCCATTCCTCTTAATTTCATCCTATCAGTCTTTCAAGTGTTGGGTTGCAAATTATGAACGATAGTGAAATTTACATGTGAATGACGTCCCATTAGCAAATAATGTATGAGCTGGCTTGACTTTGTTTTGGAAATATGTTTCATTATCTAGCTCCACCGGGCGTTATCTCATGGTTTGCACTTCATGTGAAATTGTGGCTTGGCATATTATGGTATCTCAGATTGTGCCCTAGCTTTAAAATGATAAGAGTTATTTAGGATCAAATAAAGTGGCTTTAGCTTTGAGTCGAATTGTTCAAGACGGCAACATGCCATAACTTGTGTTTTTCTCCATTTCTCGTGATTTCCTATCGCCAGTCTTTTGATTGGTAAATTACAAATTATGAACGGTAGTGACATTTACTCTGTTAAGTTCATATGTAAGTGATGCTCATAATTGATATCCCATCAGCAAATAGCATATGAGCCGGCTTGACTCTAAACAAACTAGAGCCAAATCCAAATAGGCAGGCTTATTCACACATTCAAGCTATTTTTATCAACGAAATTGTCATAATTTTGGGGATGTCTCGACTTATCAATCAATCCATATGTCCTTCACCCATGGGGGAATTGGCAGTCACGCGAACCTCCGCTCATAACAAGTAACGCCCTTCTCAGCGTCAATCTTAGGCGAGATCACATCAGACCCATAACATTCTAGAGGTGATTCCACAAGTTCAAGAGACGGCTCCAACCCATTTGGGAGAATCCCGCGTCGCAGCACTTTGTTCTGGTCAATGCTCTCGGCTGTCGGGCTGCTCCGACACCATCCGTCGCCATCCGATGCATCCTACGCGAACCAAGTTTCCAAAAAGAGTAGTCGAAAGGAGGCAACGACGAGGTACAAGAAGGACGGGTTAGTCCAGTGCAATAGTACGTCTTCCCGATGTGGATGAAAGCGTGTTATGCGACCAAAAGAGTCAAGCACTCGATTTCACACCGCATCGTCAGTAGAAAATCCTCTCACTTCGCAAAACGCATCGAGGCAGGCCCACTCAATAATTGGCAAATACGTCCAAAGGGAAGCGAATCCGACGAAGTCTCGTCAACAGCGTCCAGACCAGACAAACGTGATTAGAACCTAACATTCCGGAGACAATACGTTCATGTAATTCCTTGATAACAGATTGATGTGATCTGAGGTTGTAAGTATTTCGCCGGCCTGTCTCTTCGAAGGTGTGACTTGTCACCTACCATGACTTCGTAATGAAATAGGTTTGAGTTTATGTACGCCGAGAAAGTAAGATGTGGCCGTAATTCACCGTGATTTGGCCGATGGCCTATGTTCATCGACTGAGCAGGGCAAGAAAGTTGCTAAGCTCGGATGAACTCGAGATCTCGCTTGCACCCAAAAATCTATTTGATTTGATTATAGATCGGATGTCCTATATATGTGGATATCGATTCACAATCATCGACAGCAATTCCTTAATGTTCTCGGGTTGGGACGAAGGACAAGCGTGCCGGCGGCATCCAAACGATTCCTTTGCCTTGCAAGCAACCTTAAGCACGCGGATTTGAGATTTAGGGAAAACAAAGGAAACACTTCTCGCGGTTTGATGATTTGGTATTTTCTTTTCGGATACATTCGGCAGCATTGGCCTTCATTAGTTTCTTTGCATTCACACGCGGTACGACTTTTTCAAATATTCTGATTTGACACACTTATGAACATGATTGAAGTATGTAACGAATTAAACCGGGTTAGGTAGAACTGCAGTCCTCTTGACTCAGGTACTTTAATATATTACATTCGACTTAGACTCGAGAACTCAAAATGGTTAATTTCCGACTCGAACTCCCTTTCCACCAAGTCCTACTTGAATAGTTTTTGAAAAACGCTAGATGTATGGAGGATTCCCCATCGAAGCATGTCTGTTAAAGGATGTGTCGAAGTTTGATTAGGTGTCTAAATAAGTGGGATCATATATTTAATGATGGGAAAATGACATTTAGCTCAATCTTCAATGTTGTCCATAAACTTTTAATTTGTTCAATTTAGTCCTTGATTTATTGATAAAATGATCGATTTAGTCCCTAAACTATATGACAATGTTCAATATTATCGTTCCATTTATATAAATTAATATAATATGCGAAGATGGCTTCTAATTTGTAAAGAAAAGTTACACGTCAATTGTCCACATAAGATATTCATCTCAAATCAAGAAAAGAAATTTCCGTGTGGGTATCATCATGAAAGTGCTCAAAATGAAAACTCCAACAGAGGTCGCCAATAAAATGAAAAATAAATGTTGATCTTTATAAAGTTTATGATTAAATTGGCACAAGTGAAATATTTAAGGTTAAATTAATAAATTGTTAAAATGTTTAAGATTAAATTGATATAATTGAAAAGTTTAGGATTAAATTGACTATCATACAATAGATTTAAGGACTTTTTGGATAATTATCTTGTAATTTTTCATGAGATTACAGGACTAGATAGCCTGAACTGAAACAAAATGTTCCATAATATGGGTAGGAAATCTTTAAAGTAAAGCCTAGAGCGTAGGGGTGTGCATGGTCCGGGCGGGCGGTTCCCAACCTAGAATCGGGAACCGCTAAGGACCGGTTCCAAAAAATTGGGCCGGGATCCACCCATTTGTTGCGTGGATCCACCGGAACCGGATCGTTTGTCGTGCAGTCCGGTTCCTGGGTGGATCCATGGAACCGATCTTGACATGAAACAATTTTGGTTTTCAACATAGAACGACTACGTGACATCAAAGCAAGCCAAAGAAAGAAAAACCAAATTTAAGTATGTGGAGATGTGGATGGCGGGAGAAGTAAACGCAGCAAAATGGCGATAGGATTAGGAGCCGAAGACGAAGGAAATGAGATGAGATCTAGAATTTCTTTTAATAATTTTTTTTTAATATTAAAAAGGTTCCGGTCGGTCGGGTGGGCGGGTGGGCGAGATCGCCCATGGGAAGGAACCGGACCAGTACCCACGGTTCCCATAAATAGGAACCGGGAACCGGACGGTTCCTCAAGAACCTGGCCAGTTCAGGCGGTTCCGTCGATTCCGGCGATCAGGCGGTTCCCGAATATTTTGCACACCCCTACTAGAGCGGACTCAAAATCTTAAGAGCTGGGCGACTACTCCTCCCTGAAACAAATCCCCTTATCATCGAGCCTAGCAGGCAGAGTTTCGAAAGGGTCCGACGTCGGTCAAGCGGACTCCAATCAGTAGGTCAAAGTCACACCTCATCCTCTCTCGGATTTACTTTACTTAGGAAGCAAAAAAAAAAAAAAAAAAAGTACCAAAATTATCTCGGTCTTCATTCTCAATTGGTCAGCACATATGAAATGGACAAAGCAGCACTCCAACTCCTACGTCCGTGTGAACGTTTTGAGCATCGAACACACCACTTTGGATCTTATTTTCCTCGTATCTCGGTCTCTCGTTTCACACTCATCATCGTCGTCGAGACAAGGAGAAGAATCGAACATGTCTTAACAGATGGAAATTTCCTGACGATCTCTCCGTCATTCTAATCTATTCCCTCCTCTCTCTCTCTCTCTCTCTCTCTCTCTCTCTTCATATTCTGCTTATTATTAAAGCGCAAGTCAAAACGTGCCCAACCCTGAAAATTTCTCCGCAAAGGCCCCCTCCTCTCTCTTCCTTCCTTCCTCCTCATATACACATCAGGATCTCTCTCGCCCCACCAATCATCATCATCGACCAACTACTTGTGATCCATATACAGAGGAGCAGAAGAGAGAGAGAGAGAGAGAGAGAGAGAGAGAGAGTTATGAGTAATGGAACAGTGGAGAATGCTGTGGCCAGCCTCGGCAGAGGGTTCGACTTGACCTCTGATTTCAGGCTCAAGTTCTGCAAGGGCACAAAGAGGTTAGTCCAGCTCAATGAAACAGAGAAGAGGACGCTGGTGATCCCCGGCTTCGGACCCGTACACAACGTCCCCGCTGACATACGATGCGACAAGGGCGATCGGTGCCGGTACCAATCCGACATCCTCGAATTCAGCAAGGTAAAAAAGGGAAAAAAGGAAAGAAAAAAAACCATCCACCCGCCTTCTGATTTCTCTCGAACCATGAACTTTTGTCTGATACACCCGCTGGGCGATTCGGGGGCGGCTTTGGATAGATGTAGTGCCAGATTTTGGTGACTATTTGCATTTCTGCGTGTTTTCAGATGTCGGAATGGTTCAACCAGAAATCGGCGGTACTGGGGAAGATCCCCTCTGGTCTGTTCAACTCGATGTTCGAGTTCCAAAGCAACTGCTGGGCACACGACGCAGCGAAGATCAAGTACTTGGGCCTCGACGGCTACTTCATCGTGCTGTTCAACCTCCACATTGACCGGTACCCGCTCGTCCTCGCCGACGAGGTCCTCGAGGCGGTTCCGGCAGCTTGGGACCCCTCGGCTCTCGCGAGGTATGTGATTTTGACACACGCCTGCTATGGTTTCTTGAACGTTAAGTTGGCCTTGTTTTAGGATCACAACTGCTTTATGAGTAGAGTAGGATTTGGCATTCGCATTTCCTCGCTATGCTGCTGCTTCTTCTTCTTCTTCATCCTCCTCCTCCTCCTCCTCCTCTAGTTGACTTTGGCCATTTCCCTTCCTCACCAAACTAAAATATTAACAAACCTTTGAATTATCAAACTGGCAAACTCAACTTATTTTTACAGAAAATGAATAACTTTAAAAAATATTTTCTTTTGATAAAAATGAATGAATGAAAAATATCTTCATCATTTGTAAAAATATTTAGGTATACATTTTGCTGATAATAAAAATAGTTTTTATTGACTAATTACTTCAAAAGATACTAAAAATCATTTTTAGGAAAAATATTCTTCATATAATTCATTTCTATGAAACAAATCAAGCAAAGTCTATATAATACTCAGAGAGGGAAAAAGGGAGAGGAGACCATAAATCTTGACCCTTAATTTCTGAGAAAACATCAGCCACATCCCTTAATATGGAGAAATTGCCTAGGCGGCTGGGCTAGGTGATGTGTACAATTAATGCCCACATTTCCCTAATGAAATTTCTTAGGAACGGCCAAAAGACCATAAATCTGGACCCGTGACTTTTGACGAAACATTAGTCACATCCCTTAAAATTGAGAAACTACCTAGGTGGCGGAGCTAGGTCGTGTGTACAATTAATGGTCATATCCAACCCTCCAATGAATTTCCCTCCTAGAAAAACAAGGGGCACACATTCAAATTTTCTAGATTCACATCACTGTCGTGAAAGGGGGAAATTATTTATTTCCGGGCCGAGTTCCTTGTCCCCCCCAGGCATTCAATTTCTAAACGAAGTGCCCAGTGTTCGACGGTACACGTCGTAGGATTACTATACAACGTAACATCACGAATGCTAAATTCCAACATCACTTGTACTGAAACGAGCCGCCCCCGCACGTTGTTCTTTCTTCCCAGACCTTACACATTCCCTGGCCAGAAAAATGACAAATCTCTGGATTTCTTCGTGGCCTAACCTAACTTGCGAAATAGGGCATGGGGAGAAATTATAGCCAGATCATCATGTAAAGACAAAGTCAAAGGTGGTCCGTAGGACTGACCCTTCCATAAATATGAAAAAGCATAAACGAAACCGACACCTGTCGCGGGCCCCATCCGTAAGGAAATTGGCTGGCCCGGCGCACCAATCAAGGCACCCCCGGGAAAGAAATTTTCCCAAGTTTGACCGCGTAGGGACCTGGACTCGGTCCGGGCGCCAAAAAGTCAACGGAATCGACGGCCTAGGATGGGGGGGGGGTCTTGAGGGACGCCGCTAGGGCGACTGTGGTCCGATCGGACGGCTGGGCCATGATCCCGCCCGTGGAGAAAGTTCGCGCCGGGAATCGCGATTGCGGGGCTGGCGTTCGGTGCGAAAGCTCAGCAGATGTTTGACACTCCATCGAGACTTTACACTTCAATTTATTTCATTATATATAAACATATAATAGAGAAGTTTATAAGGTATAATGAAACTTTAGAAATGGTCAACAGTAGCAGAAGGGTTTCACTCTTTTATATGTAAAATTACCATTTTATATTAGGGATGAGCATAATTCCAAAATAGAATCTAGAATGGAAGATTTTGACTAATAAAAATATGTCTGGTTCCAAGTTCTAAAGTATATAGGGTATATTCTTAGAATCTAGAACCTAAAATAAGTTTTTATATTTTTCTTTATCTATGTTTTCGCGTGATCTTTGCGATATTTCATAGAGTTATATAATATAAAATCACTAGTTTGAGTTTTAATTTTTATGATTGAGACTTTTACTTTATTAATGTTTCATATTTCTCATGTATCTGAATATAAATTATAGTTAATGGATTTTGAAAGTAAATGATGATTATTACATGTGATAATTTATTGCACTCATTCAATTAATAATACATGTAGAACTTGGATATAATCTGTAACTAACTCTAGAACTTGTGATGGGATAAGTTTCATGTTTCAAAAAATAAGGAATCTGTTTTAGTGGTTCGCTCGGAACCTTCGAAATTTGAAATCATTTATCCCTATTTTACACTAACATATTTTAAGTTAGCACTAAATCAATTGATTTTTCCATTACGAATATTCATTTGGAATTACGATTTCATTAATCAGAATTCCGAATGCTTCATTAGTATCGCAATTTTTTTGAAGATTTTCGTGATTAATAAATAAATTTTCAATTTCGCAAGAAAATAATATATGTTTTCTCTCCGTCTCTTCAGATTTGTAGAGAAATATGGGACCCACGTGATCGTGGGGCTGGGGGTGGGAGGCCAGGACGTGGTGGTGGTGAGGCAAGAGAGATCGTCCAACTTGGAGCCGTCGGATCTGAAGAAGCACTTGGACGACCTGGGCGACCAGCTCTTCACCGGGGCTTGCGCCTTGGCTCCTCTTCACTCCAGGACCAAGGAGTCTAAACACCACAAGGTATATTCACTCTCTCAATAACCCTCTTTTTATTTTATTTTTTCTTTCTTAGTTTCATTGGAGAAATCTTTTTAATGGGCATCGTTTGATTATCATTACTATTATGATTCTAATTTCGCCCTTTACTTCGTCGCGACCTTCAGACACCGCAGGCCTTCAATCTGTTCGATTTGCAGCCGATCGCCTTCAATGAATTGCCGACCTGCAACTCCAAAGATGTAGGTTTGGTCCCTCGTGATTTTTCTTTTTTCCCATCGTGATTTAGATGATGATGATGATGAACTGTTCCCTCGATTTCGCATTGAATTTGGATGTACACGTTGTCAACGAGGAGAGAATTCCGCACGGAACAACAATGAATAGAGAGACAGTTGGTAAGAAAGAGCATGGGAATTAATTAAGCAAGTGTTGAATTTAGGGTAACGTCTATGTACAATGGATTTGTCACTTCAATAGACAGCTTGGTCAAGGTTACTATTATGGGTCATTGGCTTGGGTATGAATGTCTACGTTCAGGATAGAAGGGTATCACTGAAATAAAATTCTTTCTAAGACACATAGAATAAAGAAGCCAATTTTGACTAACTATTCAAAAAAAAAAATATCATTGCAAGATTTGAATCTTGAGAAAATGAAGAACTGGAACTGGATTCCCTTTCACACATTCAAGATTGGAGTACTCACCCTTATAAGATTAGATTTTAATTACTAATTCTTAATAATTAGATTTTTCTTATATACTAACGCGATCGCATTTTTTCCATTCGCTTTTCTAGCATTTCAAAATGTTATAATATGGATATTCTCTTAGCATGAAAATATATGACTACATATAATTAGTTCGTAGCATTAAGTCGCCATCTCCAATGAATAATTATTACCACCGATTAATTACCATACCTTCTCCTCCTCCCTATGTTACCGTTCCTCCTTCTCGACATGACCATCGTCCATTGCTTTATCCCTCCACCGCCACCGCAACCGCTCTTCCGTAGCCGCAACCACCGCTGTCACGGGGCTCGACCATTGCAAAGGCCGCCGCCACCGGTCATCGCTTCTGGATCAACTCTTTCGAGCTACTGGCACCATCATTGGCATCAGAGCCAATTACCATTGTCATCACGATCCTCTTCATGAAGGCCATACCGTAGACCCATTTCATACTGTCACGTAGATGTGCATTGCTGCATGTTTCAATACTGCGATCAGTTCTGCTTATCGTCGCGACAACTTGCAAAGCACGATTCTCACGACCAAAATTTGGTCCGGCAAATGTATTGCAGGGAATCACGGTGATTAGCTCGAAGAGAGGAGGGGACCTGAAGGCCGAGAGCCACTGCGAATGGCTCTTGACCGTGCCTTCGATGCCGGATGCCATCCACTTCAGCTTCATCCCCATCACTTCTCTCCTCAAAGGCGTCCCCGGCAGCGGCTTCTTGTCCCACGCCATCAACCTCTACCTCCGCTGTACGTTTCTCACTCAATTTCGTTCGGTCGAGCTCATATTTACTCACCCGTTCTCCTTCGAAATCCCATCAGTTTTTTCGTGAATCATCGTTCTTTTTCGGGATTCTTTGCAGATAAGCCTCCGCTACGTGATCTGCAGTCCTTCCTGGAGTTCCAAACCCACAAGCTTTGGGCTCCCATGCACAACGACCAACCTCTCGGTCCGACCACGAATAGAGCCACTTCATCGCCTTCCCTCAGCTTCGGCTTGATGGGACCAAAGCTGCATGTCAACACTTCCCAGGTACACATCGCGTATCTGCTGAACTACTTACGATCGTGCAGTAGTTGTCTGCAAGTTGGATGCACGCATAGAGCTAGCTTGGACCCAAACATGTTGCAATGACGTCTCCTTTGATATAAGGTCTAGGATGTTTCAAAAGTAGAGAGATCACAATGTATATTGATCATGGAGATTTGATACAAACTCGAACCGAACCGCATGATTAGGTCCCTGAGAATTATTGTTTTCGTTCGGTTTCAGGTTGTAGTAGGGAAGAGGCCGGTCACGGGGATGCGGTTCTTCCTTGAGGGGATGAAATGCAACAAGCTAGCCCTGCACCTCCAACACCTCTCCAACACCCCATCCATGCTAGAGAGTTTGGTAGATGACACGCCGATATGGCGAGGATCGGAGGAAGTTGCCCCCGGCGATGCCTACTTCGAAGGCATCCAAGGGAAGAAGTTCTCTCACATATGCGTTGCCCATATTGAATATTTGCCGCCCCCTGCGAAGGACGTTGCCTACATCGTGACAGGTGCCCAACTTCACGTGAAGAAGCACGACTCAAAAAACGTTCTCCATCTCCGGCTCCGTTTCTCCAAGGTCTCGCACTCGTTCCTAGCGTCTCCTACCTGGGACCGTGGGTCCGAACACTCCCAAAAGTCAGGGTTGCTTTCGGCAATTAGCACGTCTCTCGGGGGAAATAGCGCTGCCAAAGAGAAAAGTCCGGTAATACATATGGACTCCAGCGTGTACCCGACAGGGCCGCCCGTGCCAGTGCAAACACAGAAGCTTCTGAAATTCGTGGATACATCGCAACGTTGTAAGGGGCCTCAAGATAGTCCGGGGCATTGGCTAGTGACCGGAGCTAAGTTGGATTTGGAGAAGGGGAAGATTTGCGTGCATGTCAAGTTCTCCTTGTTGTACCTAATTACTGGAATTTGAAGAACAACAAAAGGATCGAGATTGAAGTTTTTTGAGTCTATTACGGAAATATACTAAAGGAGAAGAGAAAAGCAGCTCTCTTTGATGCCGCAATGGCCACATTCAAAGTGGAATGAAGGATGGTCGATGCAGTCGTCAATCATGCCATGTCTGTCATGAAGGGGAATGCTTCGGAACATGGTGAGATGATACGAGATCGATGATGTAAATGTGAAGTGCGTGATTCATATTTCTTTCATTTGTTTTTGCCCTTAGTTGATGATGAAGATGTTAATATGTATATATGACCAGAAATAGTTGGTCCTTTCTTTTCCATTTCTGGTGACAAAGCAAGCATAGTTTTCATTACTAAATGTAAGCAAGCAAAAGTCAAATATTTACAATTCTTTTTGGGTTTCTGCAAAGGTCATTTTGTGCAAGAGCATCTTCTTCATGGTTATATTTACTTTACTCAAGTTCCCTCTATCGATCGGATCACTGATATCTTCACCAAGACCCATACTGAAGGACGTGTCTCGCTCTCGAACGCAAACTCGCCCAACATTACGTAAGTTTGCCTCACGTAGCCATCGATTGCATACTCAATAGAGGTGGTTAGGTGTTGCCTTCAGATCAGTGCTTACTGTCAGGATTTGAAGTCAGAAGTCATCACCCTGTTGGTACGTTATCAAGGGAAAACGGAAAAAGTCTTGACAAAATCTGAAGTAGAAGAAGAAGAAGAAGTGGGGAAATTTTGTATTCATTCATTGTATTGTGTAATGTACAAAAGAATCCCTATATAATACAGATGACTAGTAATAAAAAGAGAATGATTATATTTCTCCAATCTACGAGTATCGGATCTAATCCTAAATTGACTATAATAAATCTTCAGCGTCCCTTGAGATATTCTCCCCCAATCAACATCATATCTTCCAACAAAGTCAATTGCTTATCTTTCACATAATTGCCAGCTTCAGTGCATAATCCTAATTCCGTGATTCTAATTGGAAATGAACTATCTTCTGAAATCGACGTGTTAGGATTTTATGCTCTTGGTCGTTGCTTGCCAATTAAATTTCAATTGACTTATCTCCATAGAAGGAAAAGAGAGAGAGAGAGAGAGAGAGTAGGTAGGCCGCACAGAGAGACCCAAAATTTATTTGCTACCGCGTCAATCACGTTTCAAGAATCTGCATGACCCACGAATAGTTCTGATCTGCGAGTTTCCACATTCTTCTCGCACTTGGATTGATTCTGTTGATCTCATCGCCCCCCTTGAACTAAGGGTCTGTAAGAGATTAGTTCTCGTCCTCTAAGCAAAAACCATGTTAAATCTCCTCTTCTAACAAGCGCAACGCACCAGCAATCCGATGCAGACCATGCGGGTTCAGACAATCATCGAAAACTCGTCTTCTTTGAACCTAGAGAAGTTTCAGAGGCCGCTCTCTTCTCTTTCACGAAAGGAAAACTACATTACGCTTCGTCTTGATTCAGAAGCAACAATCTTTTCGGTTGAAGATTTGGACATTTTGGCCCTGTCACGTTGGTAACATGACACAAAGAGCTCAGTCACGTTCCATCACAACACTGCTGCAACATCTGACTTTGGGTGGCGACGGTGATTGCTGGCGGTGCTGTGATGGCTCTGTCTCTTTGTTTGGTTTGCAGGGGAGAGAAAGAGATGACCGGAAAATCAAGACTGGAAGACGACCCGCGGACATTATAGCATGCAATTCAGCAACTCGACCGCATCGACGCACATGTCTGCCATAATCGTCTAAAATTTTGAAACTCGAGATGAAAAAGAAAATGCTCGATTGAACGATGAATAAAAGTTCTAGTACTTCCCATGTAAAACGAACTCTTGCTTTGAAATTTGGTTCGAACTTCGCCAAGTTCTTCCATTAAGATATGTATCATTTCGAAGCGCTAAATGTCACGAGCGCCTTGCCTTCTTTTTGCTTGAAGATACTTCGAGTCCTTCCCGTGAATTGTAATAAACAGCTTGTAATGCGTTTCCTTTCTTTAAAGATCAATTCTGCTAGAGTAAGGAAATGCATTTACAGAATATATATATATATATATAAGTTTGTTGTCATAAAAGACGTGTCACTTGATTAAGAGAATAGGTGACTCTTAGATAAGAGAATGTACGACTCTTGATTATGAAAAGAGGTGAATCTTTATCCCAAAAAGAGGTTATTGGTAGTTTTTAATAGAAGTTATTCTTGAAATGAAGAATGGTAATAGTTGCAATAAGGTATCTATTCCTAAGAGATGTGTTGATTGGTTATCTATGAATAAAGACAAATTCACATATTATTTATAATAACCACAACTATTTATAAATATTTCTTATTCAAAATTCTCCTTTGTTCTCTTTTCATACATGTAACCTTAACACATTCAAGGTAAAATTCTAAGAGAGAATTGAGCAATTGCTGAACTCATTTTTCTATAGTTTTAGTATATATCGTGGATGTATATTTGTTCTAAACACAACAACAATAGTGGGGGCAAATAATACTTTGAGAATAGTGGTCATCATCACGTATCGAGGCATCAATGATCTACTACTACTTTTCTATCTTCTTCACTAGACAAATTACCCCGACAAAAAATGTGGGACTTGCACCGAGATTCACTTGAAAAAAGCCAGTTTCTTTACAGTTTTTCCATTGTAATTGATTCTAATCACCATATCACTTATACATCAGTCTATAGTATTTGCTCGTCAATTAGACATTTCTTTTTCCTTTGCTATAGTTCCAATAAGCAGATAATATCCCACTAAAGGAGTTTTGAGGAAACACTCAAGAAGAGTAGTATATAAGAACTTGAGGACTTTAACCTAAAACACACACACACACACACAGATTTCGAAAAGCTGAAAATGAGCAGCGGCAGGGAGTTGGCGGAGGCAGCGGAATACACAATGAATGGCGGAGATAGCACATATAGCTACCACAAGAACTCTCGCTTTCAGGTACTTCATTCATTTGACATTAAACTGGATGCTGCTGCATTTCCGTTTGCCATTCATCAGGCGTCTCTGGGCAGTTGCCATGTCTCATTAACTGCTCTTAGCATATTAACTAGGAAGTATCGATGTCAGTTTGCAATAAAATTCTAACACGTGGTTCACAGATGTCGCCAAGGCCACCATCGAGAAGGCAATCATGGAGAAGCTTGACATCAGGCGATTCTCTCCCGCTCCAACCACATTCCAAATTGCAGATTTGGGCTGTTCGGTTGGACCAAACACCTTTGTCGCGGTTCAGAACATCCTAGAAGCCGTTCGACGCAAGTACGTCACGCAAGGCCTCTCCTCTCAAATGCCCGATTTCCTAGTGCTGTTCAACGACCATGCATCGAACGACTTCAACACCCTCTTCGCTTCCCTGCCGCCTGATCGGCAGTACTATGCAGCCGGCGTGCCGGGGTCCTTCCACGGGCGGGTGTTCCCCGATGCGTCGCTCCATGTGGCGCATTCGGCTCATGCACTTCCCTGGCTTCGCAAGTTGCCTGAGGAATTGCTTGATGCGAACTCCCCGGCATACAACAAGGGGAGAGTCTACTACATCAGTGCTCCGGGTCAAGTGCTTGATGCCTATGCGGCTCAGTTCGCAAAGGACACGGCGATGTTTCTAAGCGCCCGAGGAAAGGAAGTTGTGAGCGGGGCATCATGGTTCTGCTCATGCCTGGAAGAACTAACGGGATTGCCCATTCATGTGTACTTTCGGACGTGATGTTTGATCTTTTGGGGGCATGCTTGATGGACATGGCAAAGGAGGTAAGAACAGGAGAACTATACGTTATAGTTTCTTTACTTACCTGTGCTTTAAATATATCTGCATATCAGCATAATGAAATTACGTATGCATAAAATGCTGATTAAACCAACTCTTTTTAACAGGGTAAAACAAGCGAGGCTCTGGTGGATTCATTCAATGTTCCGGTGTACACTCCCTCTCCCGAGGAGATGACAGCGATAACCGAGCGAAATGGGTGTTTCAGCATAGAGACAATGGACTTAACCCCTTTCAATGCCAAGGTCGACGGCTCTGCCGCAGCCCATGCCTGCACGATGCACGTGCGTGCTGGAGTGGAAGGCCTTATCGGCAAACATTTCGGAAGTGAGATTGTCAACGAACTGTTTGATCGGTTCTTTGAGAAGGCCAAGGAATCATCCGACCGTATAAGTTCGGCCTTCCTTCGCGGATGCCAACTAGTCGTCGTGCTCAAGCGTAAATAGAGCGGCCGCCGAGAGCGAGTTCAAGGGTACATGAAGGGTGATCGTGTTGATTAATGATTTTCAATTCAGTGTTGAACTTTCTGTCGCTAGTCTTCATTTGGGTTTAATTTCTTTAAGAGACGCATGCTGTAATTGGAGAGCTATTCCAAGTTTTAAGTGTGTTCTCAATTGTGATTTAGTGAGGTAGTAAGTTGGAACCCTAGAATTATCTAGGTATCTATTTATAACCTATGTACTCGAGCATTTGGTGAGTGTGTTCAATAAGAGAAACTACTCTACAAGTTCTCTCTTTGAATCTCTTCTTCATCTTCATCCAAATTATGGGGAGGGGTGATTTTTTATTTTAGAAACTCAAAAATCTGATCCTAACAATAGTTGTATTGCATTGTCATCCATTCCTAATCTTAAGCCTAAATGCATGCTATTCATACCAAACATTTTTAATAATTTAAAGAATGGCTTATTTTTAATTATGTGAATAAACAGAAGATTAATAAAGATAGTCACTTGATTTTTAAAAGAAAGGCAATAAAGATAAATGTTTTTTTTTTTGGTGACCCGGGAACCACCATACAACTGATTTGAACTCCTCTCCTTCGTAAGGGGGAGAGAGCCCAAAGCCAATTGCATCACCGCGGGTGG
Source organism: Eucalyptus cladocalyx (assembly GCA_017140615.1). Classification (NCBI taxonomy): domain Eukaryota; kingdom Viridiplantae; phylum Streptophyta; class Magnoliopsida; order Myrtales; family Myrtaceae; genus Eucalyptus; species Eucalyptus cladocalyx. The sequence goes on from CM029522.1 coordinate 42,656,285, forward strand.
TGGTATAAAGATAGATGTTTATACTAGCTAATAGTATATAATAATTGTGAATAACTTATGTTTGAATTAACTTGAATATTGCGAGATATGGGGTATTCTCATATAACTTCTAATTCGATCGACTCGCGTAAGTATTTGGTTAGTCATCACTCGCCCGTCATAACTAATTCTATCAATATTTTTTGTTATTCCCTATCATTACCTCATCACTTGATGTGTAGAAACATGTTATAAGAATTAGCAACATGAGTACAATGCATTATTGGTTCAATACGTGGTATAGTCGTCGCTGATGTAGACTTTTTAAATTTTTAAATTTTTCTGAATTTTTTATTACTTTTTTTAAAAAAATTTCCCAACTATGAGCTGACGACCTTGCCAGCCCACAATTGGGGAAAAACAAAAAAAAAAACAGAAAAAATAATATAAAAAAAAGAATTATTGAAAAACTTAGAAAATTTTTAAATAAAATTTTAAAAATTGAAAAAGTGTCCAAGTTGGTGCATATTGTGCCGTGTGAGATGATTGGCGTCCAACTCAATGATAAAGAAATGACTAGACTTTTCTTGGTCATTACTTTTTTTTTTTTAATATGATCTCTTTAGCAAGGAAAAATCAAAGAGGGAAACAATGGGCATCCTTGGTAGGCTGTCCATGAGTCAACAAAGGCAGGGTGACCTCCAACGGTATTGAAGAAGTGAAGATGAAGGGGTGGTGATATTCTGACGCAATTAAATTCAGTTGGACGAGGGATGGGCACCCGAGCGGGTCAAGAAATTTGGAACTTATTTTTTCGAGCAAGAAAAAATCATTAAATGTCTAGTTCTTGCATTTTAGATTACTCATAAATTTAGAATAATTTCTAAAATTCTATTAGTTTCTTGGAATTTATTTTCCCCAAACATAATAAAAGGATGAAATCGAAACTATATATGTGTGTGTATAAAGGGTGAAAAGGCGTAGGTGCAAGCTAAAACGAAAAAAAAAAAAGGGCATGGGCAGAGGCATAAATCGACATGTAAAAGTAAGCACAATCGGAGCGTGAGCGGTTTTCGGGCTCTGTACGAGTTTTACTTGAAATTTGAAAGTTACTCCGTATAAGTTTTACTTGAAATTCAAAACTTACGCATTGGAACATATTTCTCATTTTTTGAAATTTAGAACCTACCTTATAAATTTTGGAACTTGGAACCTACCTTATCATAGATTTATTAATTGAACAATTATATTGACTAATCACTATTTATTATTACAATCCACTAATCACATTTTATAGTTAGACATACGAATAATATGAAATATTAACAAAGTAAAAATCTCATACATAAAATGGAAATTTAAACTAGTAGTTTTAGATTATAAACTCATCATCAAACATCATACCAACAAAAACACAAAAACCTATTCCTAGTCTCAGGTCCTAGATTCTAGGTTCCATATACTTAGAACATGGAACCTACTCATATAAATAGGTTCAAAACTCGAAAGTCGAAACCTACTTTGTATACCTTGAAATCTAGAACCGGACATATTTTCACCGATTTGGTTCTAAAGTGCCAGATTCTACCCTAGAACTATGCTCAGTCCATAGCACAACATCAGGGAAATGACAAAGGGCAAAACAAAAACGTGCATGAATGGGAAAAAAAAAAAAAATCACATGTACGCATGTGAAAAAGAAACGAAATGAAGCATGTTTCAGACAAAAGAAAATCGAAGGACAGACAGAGGCAATGTTTGTTCAAGCTACAAGTCGGTGGGAATTCTCGTTGGAGTATGGAAAATATGGCCATTTTATTGTCAATTTTGGCGGCTGAAGAGAAGACATTGGCACCGCCACCACAAGATCACAAAGCCAAAGGACTTCATGTCTTCAGCAGAACCTTCGAACACCGATAACGTGGACTGGGCAAACATGACGTTATGTTATGATTGCTGTGCCAACAGTTGGACAATATACTAGAAAAGCTGTAGATGGAAAGCACACAAGGAAGAGGACATAACCAGAGCACTAGTACCTAAAACTGAACTAGCAGAGAGGGAGAGAGATGAGCAGCAGTGGCTCGGAGGCGGTGATGGCGGCGGAATCATACCCGATGAACGGTGGAGACGGCACATTTAGCTACAAAAAGTACTCTTCCTTTCAGGTTCTTCATTGGGCATTAAGTAGATGCATTTCCAAGCAACCATTTCCTGATTTCATGGAATAAGAGCTAAATGACAGAATGAATTGCTCTATCTTTCGCTAAGCTTTGCCGGAATTCAGCTTTTGAAACTACTCTCCGGTAATCGATTTCTTGTGATTTTTCATGGCTTCAATGAGACATGTTTCGAATCATCAAATATTAAACTTACGACTCTGAGATGCATCTCAGAGAGCGGCAACAAACGTCACCCAGGCGACAATTGACGAGGTCATCGCAGAGAAGCTCGACTTAGAGCGGTTTTCTCCCGCTCTGAATAGAACTATGCATCAAAACCTTCCCTAAAATCCTGTTTATTTATCCATGCTAAAGTTTTAAAGCCAAAACCATATTGTCATATCAGCATGTCTTGGCTATTTCCTTTTGCTCGATTATCATTGATCGTGAAGAAAGAAGTCATGTGTTGACAAAAACTTTAACCGCAGTTCTTATTTTGTCCAATTTTAGTTTGCAATTAAGACAAGAAGATTGTTACTGCTCATTAGATTGCAATATGTTCGTATCAGAGTTTTGAGAAATGAATTTTGATATATAACATCAATTTATGACGATGGCAGTTTAATTTTTCTTTTAACGTTTTGCGGACCTAATAAAGCTATTATATGTTGTATGCGAAATTGCATGAAGCTAATGGGGAAGTATTGATAAACTTGTAACGATTTATTTATATTATTGGTACTTGATTCATTGATAATTTCCCGTTTTTTTTTTTTTTCAATTTTACTCTATTTCTACTCTACACTCTCTCGGACTTTTTCTCCTCTTGCGGACGTGGGAGTAAAACCCACTCCTGAAACTTACGCGTCCCCATCCCATCCCCTCCTGAGAAGGTGGGGATTTAAACCCCTCACATCTCCCTTCTATATTGGAAGGGTGGCTACTGGGGCGAATCACAGTGATTATAATTCCCGTTAAATAAGTCTTCCTCTCTCTCTTTTTCCTGACCTGATATCTATTACTGTAAATAGGCATACTTAAAGGATGTTGTTTTCTCCACTGGGTTTCCGTTCAATTATTTTCAGAAGAAATTTTACTCGTTTGGTTATGTTATTCTCTCTCTCTCTCTCTCTCTGGTCTATCTCTCTCCCGGGAGCTCTCGGCCCCTTTTAAAACCGAGCGCGACCTGTTTCTGCTTTCCTTCTCCTTTTTCCTTATTTTATTTTGTTTTCCTTTTTTTTTTATTGCGGGTCCCACCACCCTTACGAGGTCAACCTTGGCCGGCTGGCCGGGCGTGTTAAAGAGCGTGCCCTATTTTTGCTTTCCTTCTAACTTTTTTTTTTTTTGGTTTGGAATATGCTTAGTAAACCGTACCCTCATATAAATTATAATTAATCCCCCACATATTTTCGAAGAGAGAGAGAGAGAGGGAGAATTTTGTCTTGTTTGGATGCTTGTGTTCTTTCATAGAGTCCACAAAATGTGTGGCTGGGGATTCACCGTCCATTTTCCAAGCTAAGGGTACGGTTAACCAAGTATATTTCTTTTTTGGCGGCTCGCACCGCTTTGAAAAGTCAAATATTACGAAGCAACCTTGAATAGCCGGACATGAGATAAAGAAATGTCAGAGTCAAAGAAGGCAGGGTGACTTCCGACTGAAGACAAACAAGGAGAACCTCTGAAGGCCAATGGATCGGACTGAAGAAACGTCACGTTTGGCTATGATAGCTGTGCCAACAGTCGGATAATATATATATAATGGTAATGGTAAAGGCTTTAGATGAAACGCACACAAAGAAGAGGGCTTGACCAGAGCACTAGCTCATAAAACTTAACTAGCCGAGAGAGAGAGAGAGAGAGAGAGAGAGAGAGAGAGAGGAGCAGCAGCGGCAAGGAGGAGGTGGCGGTTATGGAATCGTACCCGATGAACGGTGGGGATGGCACATTCAGCTACAACAAGAACTCTAATTTGCAGGTTCTTCATTTGATGTTAAGCAGATGCATTTCCAAGCAACCATTTCTTAAATTTCATGGAATAAGAGCTAAATGATAGAATTAATTGTTCTGTCTTTCGCTAAGCTTTGCCTGAATTCAGCTTTTGAAACTACTCTCTGGTTGTTCATCTCTTGTGACCCCTTATGGTTTCAACGAGACAAGTATCAAATCATCAAATGTCGAACTTGCTACTCTGACATGCATCGCAGAGAATGGCAACAAACGTCGCCCGGGAGACAATCAACGAGGTGATCGCAGAGAAGCTCGACATAAAGCAATTTTCTCCTGCTCTGACCACATGCCAGATCGCGGATTTAGGATGTTCGATCGGGCCAAACACCTTCCTTGCGGTCCAAAACATCATAGAGGCAGTCCGACGCAAGTACGAATCACAAGGCCTCTCCTCCCAACTGCCTGATTTCCAAGTCCTGTTCAACGACCACGCGTCCAATGATTTCAACACCCTCTTCGCTTCCCTGCCATCTGACCGGCCGTACTACGCGGCTGGTGTGCCAGGATCCTTTCATGGGCGACTGTTCCCCAAGGCGTCCCTCCATTTCGTGCATTCGTCTTATGCGCTTCAATGGCTTTCCAAGGTCCCTAAAGAATTGGTTGATCCAAATTCCCCAGCATTTAACAGGGGGAGAGTTCACTACACAAGTGCTCCACGCGAAGTGAGCGATGCTTATACATCTCAGTATGCAAAGGACATGGTGACATTTCTGCACGCTAGAGGTGAGGAAATTGCGAGCGGAGGCATCATGGTTCTAGTCATGCCCGGGATTGCTAATGGCATTCCTTATTCACGTATGCCATCAGGCGTGATGTTCGACCTTTTGGGATTCAGCTTGATGGATATGGCAAAGGAGGTAAAAACTGGAAACGTTGTCAGCAAAATTTTCTTTCTTACCAAACATAGTTATATATGTGCGCAAGTGTATATCAGTATAGTTCACTCAGGTCTCACAAATTTGAATTTAGCGAAAATATAGATAATCCATAGTTCATGTCTCATTTGTGCATGTCTTAATGTGTTTATCATATGCATGTGGACCCTTTAACGGATTTCTTAAGGCTTTCATTCCATCGTTAGTTCACTTATATTCAAAGCAATCCCATTGAGTTGCATAGATGACTTGATGAAAGTAACTCTCTACAGGATATAATAAGTGAGGCTCAGGTAAATTCATTTAATTTGCCGGTGTACGCTCCCTCTCCTGACGAGCTGACGGCACTAGTAGAGAGCAATGGGTGTTTTAGCATAGAGAGGATGGATTTAGCAGCTATTGGATCGAAGATCGATGACTCGTTCGGAGGGCATGCTTGCATGCTGCACTTAAGAGCTGGAATGGAAGGCATCATCAGCAAACATTTTGGAAGCGAGATAATTGACGACCTATTTGATCGTTATCTCGGGAAAACCAATGAATTTTCCGACCGTTTAAACTCTTCAGTACGTCAAGGAAGCCAACTGGTAGCAATACTGAAGCGCAAATAATGCGCACCTGGGAGTGGGGTCCGCACTTTTTTCAAATAAAGTTCCAGATATCTACTTTCCTCTTCGAATTCATATGTCCCATATAAGGCACTCGAAATCTGAATACGGTGAGGATATTTAGCATTTGTCCTGGTATGATCTTTACAGTACTTGTATTGCAATTTTTGATGAAGTATCAATGTATTGAACTTTTTGGTACTCTGAGGCCTCGTTAAGCAAGAAGTCATCACCTCCGCAATGATGTGCACCAAGAAGGTGCTTCATCAAGAAATAAAGTTAAGCAGCATTACGATGCTTGTCCTCATATATGGAATAGCTTTGGCACATAATTCTAATTTTTTGATTCTATAAGTAATTTAAATATTTGAAATTTGATGTGTTGGGCTTCCTTTTCTACTGAGCTGGACTGCATAACTTCTTTCAATTTATCTCACGAGAAAAGAAGAAAGAAACTATGCAGATTGTATTGTGAGACCTAGAATCGAGCGTGTAAATAATTGCTTCACTGGAAGCTGATTTCCAAACTGCAGATTTTGGTGCAGTGAGATAATGAGTCGCAAATTTTTCTGCTCCTACCTTTTAAGATAATAATGTACTTTTGGCATCAATATCTTGTGACAACAGTCGGACAATATACTTGAAAAGCTGTGGATGGAAAGCACACCAGGAAGAGGACATAACCGGAGCACTACTACCTAAAACTGAACTAGTAGAGAGAGAGAGAGAGAGAGAGAGGGAGGGAGAGATGAGCAGCAGTGGCTCGAAGGCGGTGATGGCAGCGGAATCATACCCGATGAACGGTGGAGACGGCACATTTAGCTACAAAAAGTACTCTTCCTTTCAGGTTCTTCATTGCGCATTAAGTAGACGCATTTCCAAGCAACCATTTCCTGATTTCATGGAATAAGAGCTGAATGACAGAATGAATTGCTCTATCTTCGCTAAGCTTTGCCTTAATTCAGCTTTTGAAACTACTCTCTGGTAATCGATATCTTGTGATTTTCTATGGCTTCAATGAGACAAGTTTCCAAGGTCCCTAAAGAATTGGTTGATCCAAACTCCCCAGCATTTAACAAGGGGAGAGTTCACTACACAAGTGCTTCAAGTGAAGTGAGAGATGCTTATACATCTCAGTTTGCAAAGGACACGGTGACATTTCTGCATGCAAGACGTCAGGAAATTGCGATCGGAGGCATCATGGTCCTGATCATGCCTGGGATTGCTAATGACATTCCTCATTCACGTGCACCATCGGGCTTCATGTTCGACCTTTTGGGGTTCAGCTTGATGGATATGGCAAAAGAGGAAAAAATTGGAAATACTATCGGCACAATTTCCTTTCTTATCAAAAATAGTTATATGTGTGCATCTCTATATCAGCTTAGTGCAGTTACAGCTTTTGCAGATTTGAATTGAGCAAAAACATATATAATCCATAGTTCATGTCCCATTTGCGCATGTCTTAAGTTGTTTATCATATGCGTGTGGATCCTTTAACGGAGTTCTTGAGGTTTTCATTCTGTCATTAGTTCACTTATATTCAAAGCAATCTCATTGAGTTGCACAGATGACCTGATGAAAGTAACTCTCTACAGGGTATAATAAGTAAGGCTAAGGTGGATTCATTCGATTTGCCTGTATACGCTCGCTCCCTCTCCTGATGAGATGACAGCACTAGTAGAGAGCAATGGGTGTTTTAGCATAGAGAGGATGTATTTAGCAGCTCCTAGATCAAAGATCAATGACTCAGTTGGAGGGCATGCGTGCATGCTGCACTTAAGAGCCAGAATGGAAGGCATCATCAGCAAAAATTTTGGAAATGAGATTATTGACGACCTGTTTGATCGTTTTCTCTGGAAAACCAATGAATTTTCTGACTGTTAAACTTTGCATTTCTTCAAGGAACCCTACTGGTAGTGATACTGAAGCGCAAGTGATGCGCGCCTGTTAGTGAGTTCCCCATTTTTTTCTAAAGTTCCAGATATGTACTTTTCTGTTCCAATTCATTTGTCCCATAAAAGGTACTCAAAATCTTAATACAGTGAGGAGATTAGCACTTTCCTGGTCTGATCTTTAAAGTATTTGTATTGCTATTTTGGATTAAGTATCGATGTATTGAACTTTTTGGTATTCCGAGGCTTCGTTAAGCAAGAAGTCATCACCTTCACAATGCCATGCATCAAGATGGTGCTTTATCAAGAAATAAAGTCAAGCATTACGTTGCTTGTCCTCATACATGGAGTAGCTTCGGTACATGATCCTAATTTTGTGATTCTACAAGTAAATTAATTATTTGACATTTGATGCGTTGGGCTTTGTATACTGTCACATCCCGAATCTTACAATGATAGGGATAATGACATAGCTACTCTTCCACTTGAAAGGCACAACCTTAAACTCCCAAAAGTCTTTATCGATATCACTCTCGTTGTATTGACTGCTAACCAAGGAACTTGAAAAGATTGGGAAGGAATGGGATGAACAATTACAACTTAGTTAGTAGTGCTAATCTCTTCTAAGCAGATTGAGTAGCCACTATGCATATATAAGACAATACTAGAAAACATAATCCAAAGTTATACTAGAAACTCATAATCCAAAGTTACCTTATAATATATATATATACGAGACAAATAAATATTGTTTCATTTCAACATATCTTTATATAAATTGGAAGTACTCATTTAATTCCACCACACAACACAATAGTCAAGTCCATCGATCAATCTTAAATCACATATCAATGGTCCATCCATCAACCAATCTATTATTCAGTATCCTACCATAGTCACGAACAACGCTTGGTGACAAAATGAACAAAATTCCTCTTGGGAAAATCTCCACCTACAAAGTAGGTGGCTAAGTCCAGAAGGATATCCCGACATTAGTATGCATACCCATAAATCTCTCAATTGGTTCACAGAGACATTGAGCATCGATATTAACTTACAACAACATCCACAATTTACAAAGCTAAATTTAGAATCAATATTACAAATCGATTTACAAAACAAAGCGCACAATCCTTCGTACCTCAACTCATCCATTAGAATATCATTTGCAATTCATTTCCAAAACTATTCTCAAACCATTTCAGATAACAAATAAAATAGCAAATGCCCGATCTAGAGTTATGCATCCAATATGCCATGAACATACTTTTCCTTCTTAAAGAAATGTTAAACATGTGATCCCTCTTTAACTCATAATATATCCTTCTACCACTTCAAGATATGAGTTTTTATAAAAGCAAGAAGATATAAGTACTACTCACCTGAGAATGCCAAGAATGTAGTTACATGCGCAAACGATCTCATGATCATAATAATTAAACGAGAATTGACGTTGAAACCAAGAAAAATACTACCTCAACTACGAAACCGTTATACTAAGTTTAAACACTAACAAAGCGATTCTTAAGCAACAACAAGTTGCTCACTTAAAGCGATTATTCAAGCCTAAACACAACATGAAACTCATACGCAAAATCCTAAAGTTTGGTTTGGACAAAACCATTACTTCAATTCAACTGGCATCAAACCCCACAATTCTATAACACCACAATCCACCATTTCCCTGAAATCCCAAAACTCAATAACTCAAAAATTGGACTTCGTGGCTCAAATTTTACAAAATTTCGAATTTAAGCGTTAATTCTGAAATGGATTGCGCTAGGAGAACAGCACCGTTACTTCCTACAAGTAACCACGCAATTTAGACCATTCATTTTGTTTTGTGCATAATAGGCAACCAGACCATTAATTTGCTGTACAAGACAATCTCTTTTGCATATTTGTATAGTCCAAGGAAACATATATACTAATTTCCAAGAAAAAGAAAGTCATGGAGTTATTGACTATATCTGGTCAGAGAGGCGGTCCCGACGAGTTCGAGGATCTTGAGGTAGGGAGGTGGGAAGCCGCCAGAGAAGGAATTGTCGCGAGGGACTTGAGGTTGACGAGTTCGGAGAGGTTGAGGACATTGCTGGAGATCGAGCTGTCCTTGAGGCTGAGGTCGCAAAGCGGGTCAAGCCGGTTTAGGGTCCTCTGTCCAACGTGCTGATCATGTTCAAGGACTTAAGGACGAGCCTGGGGACGCTGTCTTCACTTTGATGTGCATAGAGAGAGGAACCGCCAATTTGGGTCATTTTCAGGAAATCTTCTTCTCTTTGTAGCAGCGCTTGCTCTGCTTCTGATCTCTGGCACACCACTCACTCATAGTCGCAGATGGGGAAATTGTAAAAAATAAAATAAAAATAAATAAACCCTAGAAGTTGTAGTTGCAGAGATGGTGTTTAAGGGGTCAGAGAGAAGAGATCAGAGAGAAGAGAGAGCTCCAACGGGACTAGATAACTATCAACAATACCTAGCAAAAAATGAAAAGAAAAGAGAACGAATAAAAAGCCATAAAGAAAGAAAAAGAAAAAAAAAAAACCAACAATCCTGGGAATCTGGACAAGCAAGTTGTCCCGTTTCCTTGGGAAAACATGAGGTGCAGACTGCACGGTCATCCTTAGTAGAGTGACCGTACCATCTGCCTCTCATTTCCCTTTCTGAAAGTATTCCGATTTGGAAGAGCAAAGGGTACGGGCGCTTATCAAGCATCATAATACGAAGTAAATTCGATTTGACGAAATCTTCGTGGCATGTACACACAACACAACTCCTCTTTCCCTTTCTTTCTTTTCTTTTATTTCTTTTCCTCCCAAGCGCTGCTCTCGGCCTTATAAAGCTGAAGTCCACTAATCCTTTTCCTTTTTTTTTTCTTATTTTTGGGGGCATTTTGACTTAGTCAAAATGCTACAATAATAATTGTGAATAACTTATATTTGAATAAAATTTAATAATGAGGAATGTGGGATATTCTTAGATAACTTCTCAGTTGTTCGATTCATGTGATTATTTAGTTAGCCATCACTCATCAATCAAAATTAATTCTATCATTAGTTTTTATTCCCTATCATTTCCTTATGTCTTGATGTCTAGCAAACGTGTTATAGAAATTATAATACGAGTGCAATGCACCTTGATTCAACACTAATTTTTTAGCAATGAAGAGCATACTTGATTTTTAATATATTATGATAAGTTATTTCTATATATTGTATTATGCTACAATTGAAACCAAGAGGAACACATCATATATCTAGATTTCTTCTTCTCGAATTTCACATTATATAGTAGAAACACACCTAGTAATCTCCATCAATGCGAACCCACCCCCTATATGGCTATTATAAACCGTTGTTCCTATACTTTTCTTTACTACTACGGTAATTTTTTTCCAACTAAATGCGAGAAGAGCAATCGATGTTTTCGCACTCAAATATAATCTTTGCAATCTATATAAATATATTATTATAGAGAACTCTCTACAAGTATCCTTATTAAGTACCATTTAGACTTCAGATTTCGATCATTTTCCATGTAAGGGGAGCTTTTCTTATTCTCCCCTCCCCTAAGTGCTCGCCTCATTCAATACCATTGGTTTAAATGAGCCTTGATGTTGCAAATTATCGATGTAAATCTTCCTATTTTGTCAATTTTAATCCCGTAACAAAATATTTTTCACTGAATGTTAGTCTCAGCTTTTATTTGATAGGGAGAAAGGTTTTGTGTTGATTCCGGACAGAGGATATCAAATGCAATGCAAAGATTGAATTTCCAATTTCAAATAATACTGTACAACCCTGATAATTAATCTACTAACTCCAGGCCCCACGTGACATCCGGATTCTGACTCGATGGAATAGCGAGCCTCAAATGCTTAATGGTCCAAACCACATCACTAAGCTCGTCATCGGACCGCACCATCTGCGTCGCCACTTTGTCATCTAGCTACCGTACCCGCCCGCACTGCCCTCAACGTCACCTGACCGTGTCATCAAGTCGCCCGAGCCAAGCTACCCTCCGCACACGAAACCACCACCTCAGCCCCAAGCGCGGGAACCGCACCACTCCGCCACGCCGTGCCGTCATGCCACTGCCTCAGCCGGACAACATCACGTCCTCATCCAGCTCGGGCATGCGGAGTCAACGATCAACGGCACGAAGACCAGCTGGCTTGAGGTCCTGTTGCCGAGTCAATTAGTCACCGCATCAACAGCAAGCGGTGGATGGAAACGAGGACGTATAAAAGCGGCAACATGCAGTCTTCTTCATCTCTTTCACCTCAACCCCATCCATCAGCTCTCTCTTCCTAGCTTCTTTTCTTTTAGCGTGTACAATACCGCAGCTCACTGGCGACGCCTTGGCTCAGCCAACGCTTGTGCCGTCGTTCCGTCGCCCACATCGTCTTTCTCGACCGCTGCAACTCAACTAAGGACCAGCAAACTCAGGACTCTTTGGCCACCATCCAAGCTGTGAAAAACAGCTCGCTTAGGACTCGAGGCAAGTGAATTACTGCCCATTTATGCTACATAGGTCGATTTTGGTATTTTGAGGTCGATTTCCTCGAATTGTAGTCGCCTCGGTTGTTTTTGTGCTTAATCGTTTTCATTGACGGTTTCGGAATATATGTGTTGCGAGCAATGTTAATATTTTAGTACATCGAGTATATTAAGATGTTATTGGAATGCTAGATATTGAAGTGTGCATCGATTTGCACTTAATTGACACGAATCGTGGAGGAATCCAAGGTTACGACAATTTTTTGGGTCTATTTACTTTAGGCTGAATTTTGCTAATTTTGTATAATTTTTTGTGGTAAATTTAATGGGACTTTCTCACGAAAGTTGTCCATTTTGACTTGTTCTACGACATACTTGAATTTTTTTATTTTTCGAACTTTGTATGTGCAAAATATATTTCAAAAACTATTCAAGTCCGAAATTGATTTTGTAAGCTGTTTCCGAACCTTTGTTCAGTTTCCATTTTCTACTGAATTTTTGACAAACAATTTGGACTAGTGTCCTTCATAAAAGTTTTAGAACACATCCTATAACGTGGAATTTTTCCATGATTTTTGGAACTCATTTAGACATCCAAAATGCAACTTCCTGACCCGGTTGCAATATGGAATCGTGTTATGTTTTGATCCGAACTTTAGAAAATTATTGGGACTTGTACAAGCTAAACCAAACCTTGAGTCCTTCACAAAAAAAATGTTCCTCAGAGTCTCGTCCACGTCGTGTTAAAGTGTAGCAATTTTCAAAATTGATTTACGTGGTAAATGCCACTGATCTGAGGATGGGCGAACTGCCCTTTTTATTGAAATTGAGACTTTGGAATTTCCCTTTTTGCACTTGTCTTTTGGCGGATACTAAATAATCAATCATCCTACATCATTTTTCTGGCTTTCAAATGGACAACGGGTGGATGATTTTGAATTGAATGGATCTCTATGCTTTAAATCATTGGAAGACATGTTTCATTTGAATTATAGAATGGCTCCACCATTGGCTGAGTGTGTGATTTGAGAATACCGTTGGTCCTTGGGACAACAATACCCTTAGTGATAATAAGGATGCTTGGAGGGGTAACTGAGTTCCTCCAAATGCCTTGGGGTGTAACACAATTCCCCCAGATGTCCTCACGATGCGGAATGGATACGAGATGCCCGGGGGTAGTGGGGTTTCCCGGAAGATGGTGGAAGTCAATTCATGGTAAAGATGATCAATTGCATTTCCACATTTCATTAAAGTTTTACTGGATTACTATTTTTAGAGAAAATGTTTTCTATTTGCTATCCTGATTTTGAGAAAGGACTCGGGTAAGTCGTTATCATAATGATCTTCTATCTTTTATATTTAAATTTTCCTGTATGTGCTGTTATAGACTTACGTGATGTAGACATATTAGTAATTAGCATGCTAAGCTTTATGTTCACTCGTGGTTGATCATAGTATCCAGGCGGGAGACATATGACATAGTACGTACATAGTATCCAGGTTGGGATGATATAATTACTAGAGCTTTTGGGTGTAGTACAAAGTAGTGGTACCTTTTGCTTGTCCCCTAGTGTATCTCAACCCTGTCACCTAAAATATATGTATAAATAAGAATTGAAAGTGCCTGGTTTGCATTTTGGCATGTGTCCCTTTGAAATTTAATGTCCTGGGTGTTCTTTAACCATACACATTTCTACATGGTTAAATAGTGAAAAGACTTTAATAATTGCATTAGCCGTGGTGTGCTGGGGGCCTCACAACCCAACTCAAACTATGCCAGAATTTAATTGATGGCACAACTTTAAGATAATATGACACGTTGCAGGAATTTAATTAACGACAATGTGACTAGATATAAGACATAACGTTGGAACCTAACCAATAATGCTGCACTAGAGATACAACATCAAAATTTAATCAACGACGCTGCACCAATATATAGACACTCACCAAAATTTAATCGATGACAAGAATTTAAAAGCTATTGCTAGAGAAAACTAAGATAATGCAAAAATAAAGAGATAACATTTGATGTGTTGTTTGGCTCCAGAGGGGTTTCCTGTTGGATGATTGGGATATTTACACAGAAATTTGGTAAATGCTAAGCAGTTGTCCTTCTTATAGTAACTACTTCCAACTTTAGACTCGTCCCTTTTTCTTTGTAACCAACTCGTCCATCTCCTTTGTGATCGGCACATGATAGTGCAACCAACTTTGAGTGTTAACACTTTCTATCAAATATTTCCTCTGATAATCTTCACTGCATTCTTGTAATAGTAAAGTAATGTAGTTGATTACATATAAAATCTCCTTATGTCATATAACAAGAACGATTAGGAATTTTTAACTTTTATCGCGTCCCTATGGCACTAATATATAATACAAACTAAGAATTTCAATTTCTTTTCTTTTTTTCTTTTTATTGTTAGGAAGGTTCGTATAAAATGAGATGAATTGAGTTCACACTTGGTCTTAAACCGGTCATGGGCGGGCCTGTCCGCATGCATTCAGTTCTTTGGGGCCGTCTCTTAGGCTGAGATCTTTGTCCTCAGGCCCAGCCTTTTCTTCTAGGGTTAGACTTTTCTTGGCCATTAAGTTTTCGATTTTGTCTTTAACAACGAAAAATCAAAGAGAGAAAAAACGGTCAACCTTGGATGGCTAGACATGAGACAGAGAAATGGCGAAGTCAACAAGGCAGGGCGACATCCAACTTAAGACAAGTGTTGACACCTATTTTTACAAAAAATCAATCATTTAAAAAAGTCAATAAAAAATCAAGAAAATTGAAAAAAAAAAATCTATCGGGTCAGGCCGGACTGGCCTTGGCCCGACCCGCTCACTTCTCTTTTTATATATTTCTTTTCCCCCCCGCGGCCCAGCCTCCTTTCCCCCCCGTCGGCCCGGCCCACACCCCATCCTTCTCCCTCCTCCCGTCTTCGCGTAGGACCTGCAGAAGACAGAATAGGAAGAAGCCGAAGAAGGATCTGCAAAGGATCGACAACTGTGATTTCAGAAAAATGGAAGCAATGAACGCTTGGCTGCAGCATGGCAGCTCCTGCAGTCGACGAAGCCCAAGAAAACCTGCAATCGTTGTAACTGAAAATAGACTGAACTCGGTCCCAAGGAGAAGACTGACCGCAGACATACATAGAGGCAAGGAGGTTGGACTGACTGAGGAAAATTAGAGCTGAAGACGGAAAAGAAAGAGAGCTGGCTTCGTGGGCTAGCAAAAAGACATTTCGGACAGAGGCAAAAAAAAAAAGGAACCAACGGCAGTTTTAAAAGAAAACATGAGAAAGCAATGAAAAGGGGGGATGAGCAGAAAGGGAGGGAGAGACAGAGAGCGACTTGGAGGGGGAGAGTGAAACTTGAGAGCTAGAAGGAGTTTTCTAGCAGATCGGCCACGTTCGAACCGTCTTCGACGACCTTTGGCCAATATCCTCTAGCATACGATCTTTCGCCCCCGAATCTCGGCGTCGCTGGTGAGTTTTTTATTTATTTATTTGGTTCAAACCTCTCTTGCCCGAGGATCCTAGCTCGAAGATCCAAAGCGGCGAGCTATAGCTCGATTTGTCGCAAGTTGGCCCGCTTCCTGCCATCTTCGAGTTGGGTAGGGAACTCCGTGATGAGATGCTTGTTCACATGAACCCTTGCTGCTCCACCTTGTTTGGTCTAATCGGAAGCCAAGTCTTGTTCCTTTTGTTAGCCCATATGCACGTTAAGCTTAAGTAAGTTGATGTGCTCGACTTTGCACGTTTCTTGATGATTTCTCTGGGTCTATACTGGAGCGGGTCCAAAAGGAGTTAATATCCTCATCCCGAGTTAATGCTTACCACGTGTTTGATAAAACGCTTGAACTAAGTTAACGTGGATTAGGTCGTGAATTTCGGATCATTTGGAATGAATATGCTACTGTCCGTTCATGTGGGAGATAACTAGTTGCTAAGGGTATCTCACATAACCCAGATCAAAGGCTTTCAGAAACATTCGCGATGAGCACAGTATGATCGATCAAAAAGGTCTTTTGAGAAAAACCGCAATATAGGCTCGTTTAGGGTTTACATGAAGGAATTATGGCCTTGAGGCCAATAAGGGAACACTTGTTGCTATCTTCATCAGGTTTACAAGTCGAGCACTTGAAAGATAAGACAAGATATGATTACTTCCACTTCTTCAAGCAATAGTTTCTTCGTGGCATTCTCATTTTCACTAGACCATCCCAATCAAAAGAGACTTTGGAAGAGGGTTGTAATGTTGGCTTGGGAAAGGCTCGAAAGGCTTAACATTTTCAAATGGGTTTTTAAGAGTCAGTGATCATCATAGCATCATGACCGTGTCATTCAATCTTTCGAAGTCACTTGGCTTTTGAAACAAAGCGCATCTCGAAAGTCCCTTGATTAACCATTTCTGTATGGAGGTTTGCTCTTCTCTAATTTCCTTTGCACTTGCGATTATTTTTTTACTCAGGCACTTGGACTTTGATAATTTTTTTTCATAAGATGCAGCCTTTTGGCTTTCTCTTTCTCTTTTTTTTTTTTTTTACGGGCATTGACCTTGCTTTTACTAGGTATACTTGCTTTTTCATGCCCCCTAATTTGTCGGACCCTTTTTTTTCTTCTTTGAACTTTTATAACTCTTATGACTTTCGAGATATTTTTCACATTTTCTCGTGACTGTCAATTGTGTATGGTCAATTCTTATGCCTTGCCCCAGTGAAGGGAGATGATCACCACTTGAGGTTTAGAAATGAATAATCAGGCCCAAATTGGTTAAAACAATGGATATCAGTGTTTGGGTAGAGAAGGAAATGCTCTTCTTCACTTTAGGATGAGTCAAGCTCTAATGAGAATTCCTTTGAAGCTATCACCAGAAGATTAATGCAAGTGAAAGTAATAGAATATTTCTCAATCTTTCATTCTACAACGTGATCATAACCTCTTATGATGCCCCAATGTAGGGTTGTTCTTGACAATGGTACTTTGAAGTATCATTTTTTTTTTTTGGCCCAAAGTGATAACAGGAGATTAGTGCAATGCTTGGGATTGATGAAGGAAACGCCTTTATCATTTCGATCTTTGTGCTCAATGCGAATGAATCATTCGTCCTAAGAGAAGGTCGATTTTCACTAAGCTCTCGAAAGTGTCTGGAGGATGTGTCTGGAAATGGGCTTGCCTTTCTTCATCCTAAGTACTTCTTGTTTGGCATGGTTAACCTTTCACTCTTTTGCCCAAATAAGGTCATTTTTAAGAGCCATTTTCTTGAGGGTCACAGACGTGAAGCGTGCATAGTGACACCAAAGAATAGGTCATGCGAATCATGTCATGCATTTTTGTTTTTGTCCTTATTCTTTTGTTTGTTTGTTTTGCCCCCCTTTTTTATCGTCTCAACTTACCTTTCAAAAGAGACATTCAACCTGTTGTGCGAAGACTTGATGGATTCTTGGGTTGGTTCTTTCTCCTGCCATTTCCTCGTTAGACGGTAGGATGCCTGAAACACAAATAGATATGCATGTATGCAACATACGCATGATATCTACAATGCTATACATGATGCTATGCGACTTGAATTGTGCATGAAGTGGCCCCCCGGCCTTGATTTCATTCATGGAAAATACTTCTTGACTGCATCAGTGTTTACAGGTCTAGGCAATTCACTGCCATCCATTTCAACTAAAATCATGGCACCACCAGGAAGAATCTTCTTAATGACATATGATCCTTCGTAGTTCGGGGTGAATTTGCCACGAGGATCTGGTATGATTGGAAGTACCTTCCTCAACACCAGATCGTTGACTTCGAAATGTCTGGGACGCACCTTTCGGTTGAAGGCTTTTGCGACTCGTCTCTAGTAGCACTGACCATGACACATAGCTTGCAATCTCTTCTCATCGATCATGTTTAACTGCTCATGCCTCTGCTGCATCCACTTAGTCTCATCAAGCGCAGATTGGGAAAGGACCCTTAAAGAAGGGACTTCAACTTCAACAGGCAAGACTGCCTCCATCCCATACACGAGTGAGAAAGGAGTTGCCCCCGTGGAGGTTCGGATAGAAGTCCGGTATGCCATTAGCGCGTAAGGGAGCCTATCATGCCAATCACGATAACAAGCTAGGCGAATTTTTGAACGCCAATGGGGTGGACTGAAGAAACATCGCGTTTGGCTATGATTGTTGTGCCAACAGTCGGACAAGATAATAGAAAAAGTCGTAGATGGAATGCATACAAAGAAGAGGATATAACCAGAGCACTAGTGGAATTCTTTTTCATAAATAGAGCTGGAGCTCCCTTAGGCGAAACACTGGGTTTGATGAAACCCTTATCCAAAAGCTCTTATACCAGTGTTTTCAATTCTTTCAATTTAGCAATTGTCATTTGACATGATGCCTAAAGATTAGTTCTATGCCAAGCATCAATTCAATACAAAACTCAACTTCTCTACCAGGAGTCAAATCTGGTAAATCCTCAGAAAGCACACTTAGAAACTCTCTAACAACATGAACATTCTCCAACTTCACTATGACCTTACTTGTGTCTTTTATACAAGTTAGATAACCATAACAATCTTTTCTCAAAAGTTTCCTCTCTTGCAAAGTCGAGATTAACCTTGGAAAGATATCTTTATAACTTCCCAAAAAAGAGAATTCCGATTGATTCGGAAGTCTAAAAATCATTTTCTTCGAAAAATAATCAACAGTAGCATGACATGTAGATACCCAATCCATTCCCATAATAATATCGAAATCTCGAATATTTAACTCCACTAGATCCACGGGCATTTCAACATTATTAATCCAAAGCACACATATGTTGAATACATGATTAGCAACCAAGAAATCACCAATAGGAATATCAACACACAATTCATATCTAAGAGGCTCAAGCAACACACCAAGCTTCTTTGTAAATTCAGTTAAAATGAATGAATGTGTAGCACCAGGATCAAACAACGCATAAGCACATTGTGAGGTAAAAGAAATATTAGCTGCAACAACTCGTTAGATGCCATCACGTCCTCCTTTGTCATCGCAAAAACTTTCCCACTTATCCTCTATCTTTCTTGGTTCTCTTGAGGCCTACCAACTGAAGGGGCATTCTTTCACATGGAGCATCTGCATGCTATGTGTCCTTGTTCTCCGCACAAAAAACATATTTTACTATCTGTAGGGATATCCTTCTTTGTGGGACAATTGTGCACCATATGTTCCATTTTTCAGCAAAGAAAACATGCTCCTAACTTACGATACCAACGACCACCTGTGAAGTTTCCCAAAAGTAGCATAAGGGCTTTGATTACTTTGATTTCAGGAACTTCTCGGTTGATTGAAATCTCTTCACTTTTCGTTACCGCTAGTACGCTGTCCGGTAATTAATGGGCTTAAACCTCTTGTATTGAGGCACTCCTTGTATGCCATGCTCCAAAGTGTCTTGCTCAATTGTAATTGTTCGATTCAAAACATCTTTATACATTGTTAGTTCAAAAGGTATGAGCATAGTACAGATATCCAATCGGAGTAGCATTGAAAGTGTTAACCCTAACGTCTTTCACTAGTCACAAAATCATCCTCAAATCTACTTAATTGATTAAAACAAGTCACGTACTACATAATTGTTGAGATACCTTGAGATATATTGACAAAGTCGCTTCTTATCTTTACTTGGAAGGACTCTAAAAAGAACTATGCATTAAAACCTTCACTAAAATCTTTCCATGAAATGACTGCATCATTACCTTCGAAGGCCGGTCTAGTTCCTTCCCACCAACAAATAGCTTTGCCTTCAAAATATCGAGTGGCAAAGTTGACCTTTTGTTCATCACAAACATTCTTGGCTCTAAAAATCCACTCCATGTTTCTAATCCAACAGTTGGCCTTGAAAGGATCCAATTTTGCTTAACTTAGATGGGTCCGCCATTCTCAATTGGATGAAGATGCATAAGCCAGTTATTCCATCTTCACTTAATTCTTTCACTTGACTATATTAGTGAATCATTGCCTGCATGAACTTAGTTGAAGGAACCAACTCTTTGGATTTTTCCTAGGCTTCATGCAAGTTGAGACTCCCATTAAATCAGTCCTCTAATCTCCTCCTTGAAGCTATACCTCGAGAAGCTTGAGGCATATCTCTAGTGTGGGGGTAGCAACTCCCTTAACTTTGCAACTCCTATGAAGTAAGGCAAGTGTCTCTGAGTTGGACCGCATGGTCACCAGAAACCAAGAATGAAACTATATCTTAGTATCTAAAAGCCTAAGCACTAAATTCTATCATATGATCTCACATTGTTTGAAATATGTAATTGTAAAAGTTAAAACTTAAACTCTAATACCAAAAAATGTCATGCCCCAAAATTACAAAAAAAATGGGGATGACATGACTGTCATTCCCCATGAAAGATATAGCTTCAAATATAACTAACAACCCGATATCAAAATATATATTTCCAACCATATATACGTATTAGATAAACCAACTAGTTGGTTACAATATCAAAGTTTTCTTAATCCACCACAAAGAATATGTACAACCAAAACTCTCCAACAAACTTAAAAGAATAATATACGCTGCTTCCTTAAGCTATACCCAAAAGTATGACTCCCAAAAGTTTCCCATTATAGTACTCTCGTCCTACTTGCTGTTACTGAGGGACCTGAAAAACATGAAGAATGAGTAGAATGAACAACCGCAATTCAATGAGTAATATATAACTTCTAAGCAGATCAAGCCTCCACATTACATATTTAGAACTTAAAGACATGACTCATTTATGCCAATCAAAATATAACAACTCACAAGAATAAGTAGAGTTCTATATTACTTCAACCCAACTATATTAATAGCAACATTTCCCTTTCATCTATAAAATCAAAACATGTATCATTGGTTCAATTCGATAATCGAACTGGTCATATCTCATATCAATGGTTCATTCCATGCTCAATATCTAACTCAAGGCTCCAAAAATGACTCTCACGAATTTACATTATCGTGTAGTACTTAGTCCTTACCCAATGTATATCAAAGGTACATAGCCGTAGATGGCTCCCACAAATACATTATCATGCAATACTTAGCTCTTTATAACGCATGTTAATAGTACAAAACCCTAAAGGTGGCTCCCACATAACTTAAGTTACCATGTAGTACTTAACTCTTGACTACAAGGCTCTAAAGGTGGTTCACACGAAGTTTCGTTATCATGTAACACTTAATCATTTACTAGTTCATATTACAATTAGTTTTCTAAACCCAAAACATATCATCTTACAAGAGTTATCTCATAAATCAAATGTACAAAATAGCAAGCATGACCCTTCAAGAGACCCTTCAAGAATAGTTTATCGAACCATCCCCAATAACTCAAAAGTATCAAACATTTTATTTAGCTTTATATAACAAATATGTCGTCAGAAATTTCTTGTTTCATTTTTGATTGAGTTTCTTTTAAGGCTTGTATTTCTAACTTTTGTTGTTTTATTTCGTTTTGGAGGTCATTAATATTTATAGGTCTATATTTTATATATATATATATATATATATATATATATATATGTATGTATGTATGTATATATTGAATTATCCTTACCTCAATACATGGCTTTTACAAAATCAAAAAAGATATTAGCACTATGATCTTGTCGTGTACAACCAAACAATAGAAGGTACTCATATTGTCAAACTTGCGGTTTAAGTGCTACATTGTGTAGTCAAATTGGCTTGGTTAGGTTTCATTGCCATGTGCATATGAAATCCCCTTTGGCTGCGTTTGGTAGTCAAGATAAAATTCAAGATAAAATATGATTTATTATATCTTACGTTTGTTATATACTCAAAACAAGATAAAGTCGGATATAAGGAGGATATAGGCCGGATAAAATTATCCCATGGGGAGGTGGGATAAAAGTTATCCCATGGGGAGGTGGGATAAAAGTAGATATGATATCTAATATTCATAATAGAAAAATTATTTTTCTTGAATAACAAACTTATTAAATTAACAAAATTGAAATTATATTTCAATATAAATAATATTTGAATTCTAATTTAAGAAATTAAAAATAAAAAAATAAAAAATTATTTTTAATTAATCTTATTTTAATTTATATTTCAACTTTAATTCTATCTTATAATAAACATTCAATCTATAAATTATATATTATATTTATTATATATTTTATGTATTTTTTTATTTTAGGTATGTTAGTACAGTTTACTATTTGATAAAATTTTATTAAAGAATTATGAAAGGGGATTAAAGAAATAATAAATAAAATAATATAAAAAAGAGGAAAAATAAAATAAAAATAAATTAAGGAATAGTGTTACGAGAGATTTTCACCATCTCTATTTACAATAATATGCCGTTACATAATATGATATAAATATATCTAACTTTAATACTGTGATACGCCAAATAATAGACAGGATATAAAAAAATCCTAAAATTTCATATCCTATCCTATTTAGTCCTATCCCGATTAGAAATTCGGACGACCAAACGTAGCAATTGTCTCTTCCCTATTTTTCTCTCTCTCTCTTCTATCTCTCCCCCGGGAGCTCTCGGCCCCTTTTAAAACCGAGCGTGACTTGTTTCTGCTTTCCTTCTCCTTTTTTCTTTTATTATTTTGTTTTCCTTTTTCTTTTCGGGTCTCACCACCCCTACGAGGTCAACCCCGGACGGCCGGACGTGATAAAGAGCGTGCCCTGATTTTGCTTTCCTTCTCCGTTTTTTTTTTTTTTTTTTTTTTTTTTTTTTTTTTGCGGCGGAAGGAATATCCTTAGTTAACCGTACCCTCATATGATTAATCCCCACATTTTCGAAGAGAGAGAGAGGGGGAGAATCGTGGCTTGCTTGGATGCTTGTGTTCTTTTATGGAGTCCACAAAATGTGTGGCTGGGGATTCACCTTCCATTTTCTAAGCTAAGGGTACGGTTAACCAAGTATATTTCTTTTTTGGCGGCTCGCACCGCTTTGAGAAGTCAAATATTACGAAAGCAACCTTGAATAGCCGGACATGAGATAAAAAAATGTCAGAGTCAAAGAAGGCAGGGTGACTTCCAACTGAAGACAAACAAGGAGAACCTCTGAAGGCCAATTGGGCGGACTGAAGAAACATCACGTCTGGTTATAGAGGCTTTAGATGAAACGCACACAAAGAAGAAGACCTAGAGAGAGAGAGATGAGCAGCAACGGCACGGAAGAGGTGGCGGTTATGGAATCGTACCCGATGAACGGTGGGGATTAAGGGTGAGCGGTTCCAGATTCCGATTTGGTTTCATCTGGAACCTGGAACCTACCATCGGGTACAAGTTCCTCAAAATGAGGAACCTGGAATCTACCCTTGGGAACCGAGAACCTAGAACCTACTCTATCACGGGTTCCAAGGTCGGTTCCAGGTTCCAACAGGTTTTTTTTTTTTTTTTTGTTATTTTCAGATTTGAACTATAACATCTGCGCACGTTACCAAAAAAGAAATATAACGTACGCGTACGTTACCAAAAAAAACATATAACGTATGCACACGTTACCAAAAAAAACTATAATGTGCACGCACGTTACCAAAAAAAAATATAACGTATGCGCACATTACCAAAAAAAAACTATAATGTACGCATATACTACACGGTAATTTCTCATTGACATGTTATCTTGATACATTAACTTTGCACTGCACAACAATAATAGAATATAATTAGAAATTTCAAAACAAATAGCAAACTAGAAAGTAGAAATAAAACACCACTAGAACAAGAATGTCTAGAGGTACAAGTTTTGAAAAAAATTTCGATTAAATCCTTAAATGAACTCAGAAAATTCTGAAATTTGGACACATTGTATTTAAGACCTAGAGGTACAAGTTTCATGAAGAAATCGAAGTCCAATTCATTCTGGATTAAAAGATAAAATTGATTTACTTTTCCTATTCTCTACTTGCACAGTTTTTGAAACATTTTTGGTTAAATAGGAAAATGAACTACAAAAATTACGAAATTTAAATATGTTGTAGGGAAGACATGAAGAGAGATATTTCATGCAGAACACATTTCCAAAATAATCTCATACAAAATGATATAGTCCACGCATTGCAACTTACAAGATCCAAACACATCAGATTGCACAGTTTTAGAAAAATTTCCGATTAAATACCCAAATGACCTTAAAAAATTATGAAATTTGACTATGTGATAGCCAAGACCATAAGGTATATACTTCATGCAAACATCGAAGTCAAATTCGTCCTAGATAATTAAATATGGACGGTTAAAATCCCTGTTCGTAGTACCATAATTCCAGATCTAACCATCTCCAAAGGACCACGATTTCAACTACCTATTATTGTTTTTTTTTTCTCTAAATTTTTGATATGTTGTACCTCAAGATTTCCTTTACAACTTTTGTTAAGAAACCGAAGTGAAATTTCGACAAAAAGGTTGCCTTACAGTCCATGCATTCATCAAGGGTCGGTCCCAAAATCTCCAGATCCAGTTTTTCCAAAGAATAACGATTTCACCCACTTATACTTGTTTTTTTGTCCCAAATTTGAGTATGTTATACTCCAAGAAGTCCTTTACAACTTTCATTTAGAGGCCGAAGCCAAAATTCAACTAGAACATCACATACAAGTCACTAGAACATCCAAGGTCGAGCTTTTTTCTGCCATAAGTAACCGGTTCCCAGAAAAAAGGAACCGGAACCAGAACCGGGAACCGAACCGGTCCCTCCTCCGGTTCGGTTCCGGTTCCCGGGTAACCCGGGAACCGTGCTCAGCCCTAGTGGGGATGGCACATTCAGCTACAACAAGAACTCTAATTTGCAGGTTCTTCATTTGATGTTAAGTAGATGCATTTCCAAGCAACCATTTCTTAAATTTCATGGAATAAGAGCTAAATGATAGAATTAATTGTTCTGTCTTTCGCTAAGCTTTGCCTGAATTCAGCTTTTGAAACTACTCTCTGGTTGTTCATCTCTTGTGACCCCTTATGATTTCGACGAGACAAGTATCAAATCATCAAATATCGAACTTGCTACTCTGACATGCATCGCAGAGAGTGGCAACAAACGTAGCCTGAGAGACAATCAACGAGGTGATCGCAGAGAAGCTCGACATAAAGCAATTTTCTCCTGCTCTGACCACATTCCAGATCGCGGATTTAGGCTGTTCGGTCGGGCCAAACACCTTCCTTGCGGTCCAAAACATCATAGAGGCAGTCCGACGCAAGTACGAATCACAAGGCCTCTCCTCCCAACTGCCTGATTTCCAAGTCCTGTTCAGCGACCACGCATCCAATGATTTCAACACCCTCTTCGCTTCCCTGCCATCTGATCGGCCGTACTACGCGGCTGGTGTGCCAGGATCCTTTCATGGGCGACTGTTCCCCAAGGCGTCCCTCCATTTCGTGCATTCGTCTTATGCGCTTCAATGGCTTTCCAAGGTGCCTAAAGAATTGGTTGATCCAAATTCCCCAGCATTTAACAGGGGGAGAGTTCACTACACGAGTGCTCCACGCGAAGTGAGCGATGCTTATACATCTCAGTTTGCAAAGGACATGGTGACATTTCTGCACGCTAGAGGTGAGGAAATTGCGAGTGGAGGCATCATGGTTCTCGTCATGCCCGGGATTGCTAATGGCATTCCTTATTCACGTGTACCATCGGGCGTGATGTTCGACCTTTTGGGGTTCAGCTTGATGGATATGGCAAAGGAGGTAAAAACTGGAAACATTGTCAACAAAATTTTCTTTCTTACCAAAAATAGTTTAACATGTGTGCAAGTGTATATCAGCATAGTTCACTTACAGGTCTCACAAATTTAAATTTAGCGAAAATATAGATAATCCATAGTTCATGTCTCATTTGTGCATGTCTTAATGTGTTTATCATATGCATGTGGACCCTTTAACGGATTTCTTAAGGCTTTCATTCCATCGTTAGTTCACTTATATTCAAAGTAATCCCATTGAGTTGCACAAATGACTTGATGAAAGTAACTCTCTACAGGGTATAATAAGTGAGGCTCAGGTGGATTCATTTAATTTGCCGGTGTACTCTCCGTCTCCTGACGAGATGACGGCACTAGTAGAGAGCAATGGGTGTTTTAGCATAGAGAGGATGGATTTAGCAGCTCCTGGATCGAAGATCGATGACTCGTTCGGAGGGCATGCTTACATGCTGCACTTAAGAGCTGGAATGGAAGGCATCATCAGCAAACATTTTGGAAGCGAGATAATTGACGGCCTGTTTGATCGTTTTCTCGGGAAAACCAATGAATTTTCCGACCGTTTAAAATCTGCATTACGTCAAGGAAGCCAACTGGTAGCAATACTGAAGCGCAAATAATGCGCACCTGGGAGTGGGGTCCGCACTTTTCTCAAATAAAGTTTCAGATATCTACTTTCCTCTTCGAATTCATATGTCCCGGCACATAAGGCACTCGAAATCTGAATACGGTGAGTATATTTAACATTTGTCCTGGTATGATCTTTACAGTACTTGTATTGCAATTTTTTATGAAGTATCAATGTATTGAACTTTTTGGTACTCTTGAGGCTTCGTTAAGCAAGAAATCATCACCTCCGCAATGACGTGCACCAAGAAGGTGCTTCATCAAGAAATAAAGTCAAGCAGCATTACGATGCTTGTCCTCATACATGGAGTAGCTTCGGCACATAATTCTAATTTTTTGATTCTATAAGTAATTTAAATATTTGAAATTTGATGTGTTGGGCTTTCTTTTCTACTGAACTGGACTGCATAACTTCTTTCAATTTATTCCACGAGAAAAGAAGAAAGAAACTAGGTAGATTGTATAGTGAGACCTAGAATCGAGCGTCTAAATAATTGCTTCGCTGGAAGCTGATTTCCAAACTGCAGATTTTGGTGCAGTGAGATAATGAGTCGCAAATTTTTCTGCTCCTACTTTTTAAGATAATATTGTACTTTTGGCATCAATATGATCTTTAAATTCCTCGTAAGAAAATCTTGTTAAATCTCCTTTGTGCTGAGGAATGTTCCATCCCCATGATAACAGCTGCCGCAAAATTTTCCCCATCAGCCATGGCAAGAGCATGATCTATTCTCAAATTCCATGACAAACCAAATCTGATGCAGCGTCATCTGGCCTAGAGCCATTATCTGAGATTACAGAAATGTTATTATGTTCAAACCCACCAGCATTAGGAATCCGAGGAACCCGTGGCATGGAAGAATAACTCACACACAGAAATTTATGGGGTATGGAAAGTTTATCGCAATACGGAAATTCCAATTCAGAAAGACTATAAACAGTGAACAGCCGTTTGACATTACCATTATGTACAAAAAGATGTAATGCACACACAAATAGCATTCAGAATGTTATTTAAGCTTCGCTACACAAACAACCGGAATTTAGGAGTACCGTTGCCTACACATTTGCAGAAGACCCAAATACAACAACTTCGGTTTCTTCAACTGAGAAAATATCCAAGTTGGATTTCTCAATTCAGACGCAATCGGGGGAAGGAGTCTTCAAGAGTGGACCAACGAGCAGTTATCCTACCTCGTTTTTCCTTCTTAATTTGGATTAGTTTATCATATACACACCAAGGAAAGCTAAGATAATGATCTCGTTTTAAACCCTCGTTGTAGCAACCCCAATACTCCGGATGATACGTGACATGATACCACGCAGATGCTTTTGCATATTCATCAACGGGCTCAGAATACGAACTACTTCCCTTATCATTAAACCAGGTCCGAGCTTCCTTTCTCAGGGATTTTACTGCCATAGTGATGGATTCAGCGTCCCTCCTCTTGGTGAAAGATTTGGACATTTTTATTATGCAGCCACTAAGTATTTCAGCCTCTGTGTCAATCCCATAATACTCCATCAGATTCCCCAGCTTGTAATCATAATTACCCTTGTGATAGAAAGCGTCATCGACATAATCCTCAAATCCGTCCACTTCCATCTCTGGGTCATAAGATTGCCTCGCCATTTCCATCGTGAACTTCCGAATAGAGCTTGATGCATATGCTTCCTCTTTGACTTCCCGGAAAAGCTTTCCGATCACGTTATTGGATGGGTAGCTGGACTTGTCAAGCTTCTCCATGAAGTCTGGGTATTCCTTGACATACAGATTAGGAGGTATCACAGCAGGTACACCAGTTTTTGGGAAGTCAACCGCAATAGAGAAAAGTCTGGCAAGGTCTAAACATTCAGGGCACATGGCCTTTTCAGGCTGACTATCTGCAAAGACGGTGTGGGCATTGGCAATAATTCCAAGGCTGTCATTAAGTATGTAATTTACAAAGTATTCCTCCACTTCCTGTTTAAGCAACAAAACCACAAAAGGGTTTTAATTACCCACATATCCATAGAGCATTACAAGAGAAATCAAGTGGCGAATTTCCAAATGCAACTCATTGATTTCGGCAAATTGATCATCAATAACCCTTCAAAAATAAAGTGTGCTCAGATATACATCTTCTCTTAAGAGTTCAAGGTATATATGTGCTGGTCACTTCCAATTTCAATGTTCCCAATGATTCAAAATAATCCGTTCATTTCATTTCATTATCAAGAAAAGGAAATGTTCTGTAACACAAAAGAACAATGCATAAACCAATCTTAGTAGATGTATATGCATGGGCAAGTATAGGCTTGCAGGTAGATGCTTATCGCCATGGTATTTCCAGCAGAATCAATCTTAATAAAAACAATAATACCGATTCAGAGAATGGAAGCCTCGTAACGACTGCCACCTAAAAGAACAAGAAATTCTCAACAGCAGTGAAGAGTGGGAAATCCAAGGTCAAGAACATATGCAAAGTTTTACTTATAGAGTCACGCTGGAACAAAACTTATTATAAAGACCAAAAGATCCTTTCCATAAACCCATGCATCATCATCGTAATGATAACTTCCAAACCCCAATTTAAGAAACGCCACAGTTAAAACAAGTATACAGCTAACCCCAAAGCATGAGCCCAATCCTATTCCCCCCAATAGCAAGGATGAGTTATCATGCATGAATCTTTATTCTCTAGGAGAGTTTCTTCACAAGGAGGAAATTGAATGGACCGACCCATGGTATATCTAATTTCAGATCATTAATATTTCCCATGATGGCCAGCCTTCTAGATAAGGAAAAATACCACAGTAGTAAGGTAGTTTCACTTGGTGATGAAAATGATGCTTTCCATGATCACACACTTTAATCCATCACTTCCTATTGCATTGATATTTCCTAGATAATAATCAAATTTAACATAACAGATTCACATATTATTTAGATTCACAACAGCCGGAATATAAACAAAACCCGTGCATCATTTCAGTAAGCCTACTTTTTCATTCCCTCATCTTTACTTAAAAAATTAGCTATGTCCCTCCACAATAGTCACTTGAACTGCATCCAAGCACAATGCCTGACCAAATACACCTCTTAAGTTTGGCAAAATATATTAAATGTTGAAATAGGGTTTCAGAACCAGTGAAATGGCTCTGCTAGCCTTTATAGATACATTTGATGAGCGGCTCTTAATCATAGGTAAACCCACATCCGAGTCGAGACAACAATGCAGCCTCAAGTGCTTCATTATTTACCATAATCGCTTTTTGTTTCCCTACAAAGATTCATATCACTTTGTGTGCAATTGTGCCTGAAGTTGAGTGAGCAAAATTTGGCAGTTAGCTTTTAGGGCAGAAGATGAATAGAGGCATTGACAAAACTAGGGAAGCCTCCAAACAAGCAAAAATTAATGAACTACATGTGGAGAATTCTGAGTGCAAGTTCTTTCCAGGGACTTCTCATAGAATAGTCCTGGTCAAACAGCCAATCCCATGTTATGTAAGGCATAAACAGATCTTTGACTATAAGAATCCTATTGACCTAGTGGTTGAATTAATGACCCCACCCATACTCAACTGTTTGCTTCATGACTAATTTTTAAGCTATCATCTGCTTGCAGAGGGTGCAAATTTTAGCTTCTCAGGGGTTCTTCCAGCCCAGGGAAGGAAGGAAGAGAAGCACACAAATTTATAAGTAAAAGGAACCAATAAGAAACCAAAAGAATACAGCAGGTTTGACTAGACATTTTGCTCACATGCCAAATTCCTCAGCAAAGATAAAATTATCCAAGTATCATGCCAGACAAGCCAAGTCAAGTGAAAAGATAGAGAATGCCAAATGATGGATGCTAGATGGATTTCCTACTATAACTGTAAGCTGTTCAAAACGTTTCACAGCATCATAAAAAGTCATTACAATATATATAATTCTGTGGAAATCCTGAGAAAAAGCATTACCTCAATTGTGACATCATGATCTAACCTCTCACTTGGGGCAGGTGTGTAGTCCATAGGTTGTCTCTGGTGATGCGGAATTAATTCTGAGTCCCAGGAGACAAAGTAAATATCTCCGTCCAAATCACTCCCTGAACACTCATTTGGATGAGGCCTATTTCATTCAAGAATCGCATTATGCATTAACAAGAGAAATTGTCTGAGATGAGAATCATTAAAAGGACAGATCAATATCATATTTTGCTTTCTACTTTTATCTATTAAAAGTGTGTTTGGGACAATTTAAAGTAGAAGAAAGTCAACCCAAATTACTCAAATTATGGGGAAGGAATTTTTTGCCTCTACTTTTAGCTAGTAGAATTAAAGGGTAAACCTATCAGTGTTTATCCAGAACTAGAACTATCAGAAGCATAGAACAACAGCATAGTAGAGGATGCTTCTTAGCAAAGTCGCATCACATGTAGACAGAATCTACATACAACCCTCAGATCGGTGAACTCAAACCTCATACAAGAAAGAGACAAACCAGAAGCAGGATCAACAAAATTTCAAATCTAGCCACCAAATCCCACTGGATAAATATTCTAGCATTTATTCTCAAAGCTTAAAGGTGATAGAAAAGCAGGCCCAAAACTATTTCTAAAGAAAAAATGTCAAAATTATCCTTGGCTATGTAAAATGCAGAAAAAATTAAATTGGGTTGTTCATTTATTTTAGACCTAGTACAAACATAATATTAGAAATTTTAGACCTTATTAATATAACTGAACCAAATCAAAACAATAGCCAAAGATCCACAACCAAAAGCAAAAACAAGTCCAAAATGGATCTGTGACAAGTGCCAGTGCAACTGAGGTAATTGCAAGCCAATAACAAGGCATGTTAGAGTCATACCTTTTTCCCTTCTGTGGAAAAACAACACAATCCACCATATGATGTAAAGCTGGCACATCTATAGCAGTTAGAACACGCACATCACCTGGATGTAAGCAAGGATTCTTGGCAACAACTACTTTTCCCTGTACAACAAAGCTTTGATCTGAGTCAGTACCAATGAACACGATTGACTCATCCCACATCTGTTCTTTTCTTCTACCGGAATACTGCACAAACACCTCGCCATATTCCAAAGTTTGGGTTTCGTCAAGGCATCCCATCATTGATCTTCCTTCAGGAAGAAATATCCTCGTTTTTGTCCGCAATTCAGACAATTTTGTTGCTCTGAATGTTCGCAGCATCATCGATAGAAAAGGCTCAGCATCAGGCTTATAACCACACTTTAGCATTTCTTTGAGAATGTTACCATTCTCCCCTGGGGACATTAAATCTAGAGCCTCTTGTGCTCGCAGGGGATCAACTAAAATGGCATTTAGCTGATCTACAGCATTTTTTTGTTTTTTCTGGAACACGTGATCTCGAACGCCAAGTGTTGATAGAAGAGTGATCAACTGGCGATTCAGAAAGCAAGGCTGATATTTGCTCCATCCCAAGACATTTAGCTTTGTCTCATTTGATTCATACTTTAACATGCTCTTTCTGAGTGATAGTTTAACACATGACGTTGGATCAACCGCTACAACACCTTTATATCCAGCATAGCGAATTTGAAACGCAGAAGGAGTATAGCCCTTGAAGCCACATTTTCTTGCAACTTTCCGAGCGAACTCTCCAGATATTTTCCCAATTCCATCAGAAAAGACATAATTCATATCCGAAACAAGTGACTTGACTTCAATATCCGGAATGAGTTCAACTTCATGTCTACCTACATTGAGAGTTTCGGTAGATGAACTCAAGGATTGGCCAAGTCTCGCGGCATATTTTGCCACATTTCTTATTGCACTGAATTCACCCATCTTTGCCCTAATAGTTGCAGCAGTCGTATCAATTGTTGGAGCAAACATCCAAGCAGAATTTTCGCGTAACTGACTGGATGAGAAGGCAAGAAATTCAAAATGCTTATCACCTATTTTTATGCCCTTCCTGAGAATAGAAAGGATCCGTTCATATATATCCGTTCTCCCATGTCCCGACGCAGTGCGAGGAGATAAATCAGTTGAATACATTTTATCCAGGTCCTCATCCACAAAAGAAATACGGATAAAATTGTCAATGTACTCAGAATAACTCCGCAATACATGATTTGAGACATTAATTTCTGGACCAAAAAAATACACCCTACATGGTGTTATTTGCACCCTATGTACATAAACCAAGCCAGCATCTAACGATATTGAAGACAGTTTTGTAGAATGCCGGGAGGTGAGATATTTCTTGTGTTGCTCAATCAACCACTGTGAAGGCTCATAACAACATTCTTTCAAATGGAACAGCTTGTCCAAGGCATCTACGATTATGTCCATGTCCATCCTCCGCGGATCAACCATTCGATAAAAGGACAAATCAAGAGAAGGTCCAGCTAGACAGCCATTCTGAACTAACAAATTTATCTTAAAGATGATCTCATAAGGCAAGTCGACTCCTCTGGGAGGGCCTACGATTGGAACTAGATCCGCACTGCAGGAGAAAGGAGAACCATTTTCCATAGAAAACGCTCCATCGGTTTCCTTATAATTGACAAAGTTCTCGTGAAAATTTGGAAGTGGATATTCACAAGGAATTTCTAAACATACAGCAGAAGACTGTCCAATGCAAGCTGAGGGAGTAAAATCAATCGCTCTCACCCACTGGTCATCAGAGCCATCTTTGAAAAAGTTGTAGAAATGACTGACCAAAACATCCTCTGAATACTGAACAACTTTTTTACGAATATAGGGAGCCCCGTACAGCTAACATCCACAAGAACAAATTTATAGAAATATATTAGGTCCTGTATCATAAGCAGCATATTATGCCGAAAAGCATGCATGGTTGAATGGGAAGTGCAAGCATAAGAAAATAGATAAAGGACTGGGTTTCTTTCATGTCAGTGAAAGTGAATGTTTGGGGGGCTGAAGCTGAAGCCCCAGAAACTGGCTCCTTATAAAGGAAAATCCATGATGTCCATCAATATATTTGCCTCCATGGAAGATTTGCCACTATGCCGAAAGTGTAAAATTCGAAACCTTTTAGGCTCTAAAACATTCAAAAGTTCCAAATTAGCCAGAAGCGAGAATATGATCAGCAGATATGAACTCTTATCTCTATCACTGAAGGGAACTTGTGTACCCTGCTTAGCCTCCTACTTAACCAACCTTGCCATGACCCAGAAGTTCATTAAATTCAATTAACAATACACAAATCAGACGAGAGTCTTCATCTAACATTAACATGTAGCCTAAGAGGATTGGAATTATTTAACCTAAAATCACACGATTCCTAAAATCAAGAAACAACAACCTCATGAAAAATTATAATCATAAACCTCCAAGCCTTATCCTTTAAGACTGTTTACAAAATTCTATCATGTCTTGCTGTGATACTGTGCCTTAGTGAGTTTTCAAATACTGAGTTTCAGTTAGGAAATTATCAACCACGGAAAATGGCATTGAATGTCGTAAATCCTGAAGTCATAACCTTTCAATTATTGCAATCAAGTCTTCCTAGCCATAACTCAATTTGAGTTCTCTTGTCTAGCAGTTCTCTTGTCTGGCAGCCTGTCTCAAGCTACCGCGTCTGCATTTCAGGAAGAACGCAATTGGATAATTTTTCAAAAAGTCCAAAATTTGATCGCACATATTTACAAGTGCAGAACTTGCTCCATTGTATACTCAAGTTTTACAACTTCTAATACACTTTTCCCTATCAATCAAATAGCATGCAACCTAAGTACAAGGTAGCCCCTAATGTGATCTCCAATAGGTGTATCACCAGTGGTCCCTGCAGAACTTGCTTCATCCCTCTACTTTCTTTCTCCCGATTCACATGCATCCCTTTATTTAAAAAGTTCCACATTACTCCCTCTGTTATGTGTTTTCTCTTGTTTGCATAAATAATTGAATTACTAAGTTGAACGTCAAAGCACGCATGCTGTCTTATGATTCATGGAATTTTTTTATGTGGCGCCAAAAAGGAACCGCATCAGACAACATAAAAATCGAAAACAAAAAAAACAAAAAGAGAGAGACAGGAGCACGGACTCATGGCCATGGCCACTTGATCTGGAGAATGCAACCATGGCACTTGAGCTCGTGGCCTCCATGGCGACTAGATTTGGAGTTCCCCAAACCTTGAGCTCGCGGCCATGGCCACCAGTTCAGGAGCTTGCCTTGGCCACTCGAGCTCCAGCTCCAGCTTGCGGCTGCTATGGCTACCAGATCTGGAGCTCACCAAACCTTGAGCTCGCAGCCACCATGGCCGCTCTTGCACAAGGTTTATTTTTTCCATATCTGGGATTTGAGGGGGGTAGTAGATGGTGACCACTTAGTAATTGGTGTGTCAGCAGAACATGTCCTTGATTTTAAACTAAATCTGTGTGCTTCCTACAATGAAAGTTTCAACCATATCTTTTCTAAAGAGCCCTCTTCCACAATCTCTCTCTTAATTTACAAAGTTGTTTTTGTCTAAGTCTCCCTTCAACATCCACTATACTGGTCCAATTTTTAAGAAATTCCTTGTAGATTGTAGATACTGGAGAACTCATCCTTCACTCCCACAAACTCACTACCTTGACCCATTGTCGCAACCTAGCTCAATGACCCTTGGGTCCCAAGATGAGTGGCTGTACCAGAATTTTCCTCATCCAGCCAGAGCCAACCAATAATGTTTGGAGTTCTGCCAGCCATTTCTCTGTTAAGATAAGGTCTTGGCAAGCTATCTATGCTCATGAGACATTTGATCCAGGCAGAAATACGATGAAGGTTAAACAGGGACAAAAAAAAAAAAAAACAAAACATCTTCTAAATGAGTTACATCAAGTCATCAACTGGGAGCTTGAATAACCCCATTTAGTGAGCTAAAAATCAAATCCCAACACTATTGGGAAGAATGTAGTACGAAGAATTTTAATGTTCATTGGAATTAGAAGATCACACCCAAAACAATGTCCAGTCAAATATAAAGACCAAATATGCATTGTAGGATAAATCACAATATTAGCACAAAATAGTAAATCAGTCTCTTGTAATCTGAATGAAGTCCACTCACCTGAATCACAAGAGACATTGTTTTATGGCCTCTTGCATTATGTAGCTCGATCTGCCAAATATTTTCATAGGATAACTCGAGCTTATACTCTGTATTGTGATAAGATAAAAGGAAGCAGAATTTTCTCATCCCAAGCCCAAAATTTAGGGAGACGTTCACCCCTTTCCACAGAGTAGAGAACCTTTTACTTGATACCTGACAGCCAAAATGCAAAGTGATACCTTCCATTGAATGCGAAAGGGTTCTTGGCCTTTGTACAATATCATGCTCAACCCTGCGAGCAGTTAGATAAGATCGCCCATACCACAAATTTTTTCGACTAGCAAGTAAAATAATCAACTCTGCATGTTCAGCGTTCATAAATTGGACAATCGCATATGATCGAACCCCACGTTTATCCTGTCTAACTTTGATGGCATAAATAGTACCTCTGCCAGTCCTTTGCTCCAGGCATCCCCTGACTGTATCTACAGTCACTAATGAAGGGAATCCGTGTACATTTATAGTCTTACCCATTTAACTGATGCAAACTTTATAGCACTCTGTTACACCATATCAAGGGCATCACCAGGAATGACAGAAGATTGCCAGCCTAGGGCCTTTGAAAAGCACATGGACCATTCAACTCCAAGCATGAAGTTTGCCGTACTGAGAGGGGAAAAATTAGACAGGAAACATGAAAATTTATATAAACTGATTGTTGCCTCAAACTACCACAAATCATCATAGTGATTGATCATCAAATGAACACTTGATTTCTCCATCTTGAGAAAACTATTTACAAGCATAATGGGCTTCAAACAGCTTTGTTCACAGTAAACACAAGAGTGACCAGCATCAGAAAAACATCAAAACGGCCTGCAATTTTAGGCAACCATATCAACATATGAGAGTGATGGACTTTATTTCCGATTAAAAAAAATGCCTTCCCGAAAAGATCTACATGTTGATAATCATGAATTCTTCAATGAAGCAAAATAAGGAATCCAAAATGAGAATATCATTGGGACATTCACAGCACTTTGAGTCCTTCTTAACCCGCAAGAGAGTGTGAAACTGCAACCAACTCACTATTGTGAAATCATGTGCAATTTT
The DNA here is from genome assembly GCA_017140615.1 of Eucalyptus cladocalyx. NCBI lineage: Eukaryota > Viridiplantae > Streptophyta > Magnoliopsida > Myrtales > Myrtaceae > Eucalyptus > Eucalyptus cladocalyx. Next base: position 42,692,767 of record CM029522.1, read on the forward strand.
ATCATTCAGGCAAACCTCATTCGGAGAGAATGAGTATTTGAGGAGAATTATTGTTGAAGGGTAGTTAGCACTTTATGTCAGCTGCCAGCAATTGCAGCAGAACCAAATCTGTATCTTGGCACAAATCAAAATGACAGAGAGAAATCAGTTGTTTGCAACTATTGTTTCTTCAATCTCGGATCCATGCTGATAAAAGTACCCACGAAAACCCAAGATGTGTTGATCCCAACTAAACTTAAGTCAAATTTCAAGCAGCAGAAGTTCTCAGGATGCTGTCCAAACACGTTCGTGAATGGAACAACAGGACGTAACTGAGCTTTCCAACGAACAAATTGCTACAGAGGTGAAACAGAAGGAATTCCTAAACCTTTCCCCATGGTATTTTGACAGGCATACAAAAGAAATAGATAATTCCGCTAGGAATGTAAAGTACCAAGATGAATACCTCCCACAAGTCCATAATACTATGTCAAATTGCAATTAGATTCTCCACGATGCTTCTTGAAAAATTCCTCCCGAGTCAATGTTTATATTTTATAGTTGAGAAAAGGTTGCAATTCTAACATTCACACTCTAGAACATAAAACGAACAAGGAAGCAGAAATTCCCTTTTGTAGCCACATCTAAATATCATCGGAGAAAATGTCGTAATTCTTCTCAAATGTCCGGAGCTTTTCTTTTCCAATCACTTATATTTAGACGGGGCTACAAAAATTCTTTCGAAGAAGTTGCACACAAAAAACACACATCAATCAGCAAAAAAGGGTGAAAGTCCCATCTTGGCAACGACAGGGTCACAATTCAGCATTTCAGCGCAAGCAGCAAAACAGGACACATGTCGACACAAAGAGCGCGAATGTAGCGCGCCACACGCCACTTGAGGGGCAGAACCAATCAACACAATAGGAAGTAAACCATCAGCAAGCACACGCTTGCGTTTTTTTCGTCTTTTCTTTTCCCCTATACCCAAGCACCATCTCACTCCTGAAGCAAATTCCCACACAATGTAGCTTCTCCGAACCAAACCACCCCAAAAAAAAAAAAAAACCGTGAGATCCACACGTGATCACAAACGTTCTTCACACGCCGGAGTTCCCACTCTTGAATATAATGTCCCAGTACAGCCAACAAAAAAAAAAAAAAAAAAAAAAACACGGCGATCATCAAAAATCCAAACTTTACTGACAAAAACAACAAGAAGAAGAAACCCAGTTACCTCTGAGAGCTCGCCGAGCAGGGAAGCAAGAAGGGTCTGTCTCTGCGGCGACACAGAGAGTAGTAGAAAAGGAAAGTGCCCCAGGAAAGAAGACGGAGCAGCGTCCCCTCCGCCGACGTCCACCCGTAGTCAACCCCTCAGTCAACAACACCACACTGCACTAAAAAGTCAATCAATCACTCTCTCTCTCTCTTCCTCTCCCTCTCTCTCTCTCTCACTCACGCTCAGTCCCTCCTGCTCTTCTGCATTAGATATAGGGGTGGGGGAAGAGAGAGAGAGAGAAGGGGGGGACAATTCCGTCCTTCGCGGGCCATGCTGATTGCTGGCTGACGAATGAGAACGTGAGGATCCCTGTGCATGAAGCGGAGCGAGTACCTTGTTAAGGAAGGTGTTTCCTCGGGACGGGACCCACACGCGCACGACGAGAGGTCACTGCTTCTCCTCCCTTTCTCAATTTTTCTCTTTCCCTTTTCCACTCCGGAGACTTATTACTGAAGAAATCCTAGCCCCCCCCCCGAATCAATTGGCAAATAAAATAATCCTTATTCCATATCTTTCACAAAAAAAATATATGACTTGAAAAACATTTTATGAAAAAGTATCGCTCGTATGATTTATAAAGATAAATGGACGAAATTAAATATACTTTTTATTGTCGAAGATATTTTTCATTATCAATAATATATATTTTTATTGTGATCACGAAGATATTTTCAATAAAAATTATTATTGATAATGAAAAAAATTCCATTGATCAATTATTCCGATCAAAACAAGCGATTAGTTTTAGAAATGTATTTTTCAATCATTCATCATTCATGAAATAAAATGAGGCTACGCATTATTTTGATAATTCATGAGATTAATTGAATACTGAAAAATGATATTGAAAGTGTCATGACTTTTGTACGGCGTTCATTGTAATGCCAAAACTTTTTGACCAACTACTTAAATGTAATGTCGGTAAAAAATCGTTCACTTCATTATCTATTCTAGCTAATCGTCCCTCGTGACTTTTCAAGTTAATTTTTTGGAATGATCGTGGCTTTTCAAAAGAAAAATCGAAGTCTAAGGTGGACAATCTTCAATCAAAATGACAAAGAATGATTCGTTTTGGCCCATTTGTTACCCAAATTCATTCGAAACCGAAACCCTAAATTCTACAAAGGGAGTCCTCTCCCCGAGAAGCTTGAGCAGTGGAGAGATTCAAGATGAGATGAGCATTGAGCAGTGGAGAGGATCGAGCTTACGAGATGACCAAGTGGGGATCGGTCGAATCGGCTTCGGTGAGGTCGAGATGATGACGAGACAACGTGACACAAGGAATTGCGCTTGATTTGAATGAATCGCAAAGAACTTGCTGGTTTTTTTGGGGACATGAATCGCGGTGTGCCTTGCCGGAATCCTGCAAATCGCAGACAAATCGAAGGTTACGGGGGTGGCACGTTGGGTGCATTAGTGGAAAATCGCCTGCCTCTTCCTAAACATTTCTGCATCTAAGTATGGCTTGAACATCTTCTACCAAATCATTTTGCCAAGTTAACCCTGTTATCTTGCAAAAAATCCCTCCACCGAATCCGCTCAGTCCTTTTCTTTTCAATTCCAGATTGTAGAGTGTATTTTCCTCGTCAACTGTACACAAACTTTAAATGACTAAGCTCCATTGAAGAACCATCATCGCTCAACCATTGGAGAGGAAGAGGGACAAACGGAGCAACATATCTCTTCCCCTTTTTTCTTGTATTTGGTTTTTATTTATTTTTTTACCGATAAGGCCAAAACCACTTCGTTTATTTCTTCATGATTCTTGCTGATTGGATTTTCTTTGGCAAGCCACGTCAATTGATTTATGGTAAATTAACGTGATGTCGGATTTTTGAATCAACAAATCGCCGATGACAATGAAGTGATTTGTTTTTCCGAAAGTAGCACTTAAGTGATCTCTTGAAAAAAATTGTCATTAAGAGTTGTATGAAAGTTATGATACTTGAATACTAGTTAATAGAAGTGTATATCGGTCCAATCCAATCCAAGAATCGAATTGGATTGGATCAAATCGGTTAATTCCGGGTGGTTTCCACGAGAATCGGTCTAATTCCTAGTTCTAAAAATGTGAAATTGGGAATAACTGATCCAATTTTGGAATCGGGAACTAAACTAGTGTTCGGTCCCTTATGTGAAACTAGACCGAACCAAAACGTCAAAACCAGGTAGAGGTAACCCTAAGTTAAAATTAGAGCTCTTTCTCTCACTTTTAGACCAAAGCTTCTCGCCGCTCTGAGCTGCTCACCTCTCTTTCGTGCAACCACCACCATGGTTTCTCGAGCAACCACCATCACAGCGAAGCTCCTCGTGTGGAAACCCTTTGGATGCTTGATGCGACGAGAGAGAGAGTAGAGGGAAAGTATAAAGAGAGAGATGCGGGTGTTTTAATAATAAAAGGAAAAGGGACATCCATAAAAATATTTCCCTAGTAGCTTTGTCAATTCCCTCTCTGCACACTTTCTTAGGTAAATGTTGCTTTGGTCCCACGAGGACTCAAAAAAAAGTAGTAAGGTACCTGTCTTTTCAATTTTTTGGCTAAATTAATGATTGATTTAAAAAGAGTATAGCAAATATAGTTGCGAACAGCTGTATTTTACTCAGTTCCTTTCTTGAGTAAAATCAAGAATTAAACTAAATCGAAACCGAAAACCTTTCCTCAATTCCAGAACCACTTGGTCCAGTTCCTAATTCTAACCTTCGGAATTGGCAGGCACAAGATTGATTCTCGGTTTTAGGCCATGGATTGATCAATTGAGAACCAATCACCCATATTGAATAAAAATTCATAATAATAATAAAAACTTGCACGTTGTGTTTTCATAATGAGTTGGAAGCTACTTATCCTCCGTGGAAAGTGGTCAAAAACTAATGAATTTTGCAATTCAAATATCATGTGAGAAGAATAAATTTTAATAGAAATTAACAATGAATGATACCTAATTTGCTTCGGGCTTCAGAACCTAAGCCAGCCACTAGGAGATTTACTATGAATCTACATGGTACAGATTTATCAATCTTTTGATGGGTCAAGTGTTTCCCAAGCACTAACCTCTTAGAGAGAATTCACTTAAAAAAAGTTCAGAAAAAACTCTTTAAACTTTTTTTGTTTGCTCTAGAGAGTTAACCAATTTGAATTCCATCTACTGTATATACATGATGCTTGTATCCAAAATAAAAAAAACTTTTAGGAGACTTGTTGAAACTACTCAAATTAGGAAACCTACATAAACTAAGAAACCTCTTTAGACTGGGCTCAAATTTAAGTCATATTCTTAACATAAGCTTACTAATCACGTGACAAGTTAATCAGCAATATGTTGATATTTGACGAGGACATGGCGCTACTCACAAGGAAATTCAAGAGCATCATGAGAAAAGGGGAAGGAGCTTCAAAGGCAAGAGACTAATGGGATCCTCTGAAGATAATGAAGTTCTCCAAATATAAAATGAGAATAAATGTCAGGATGCAGATGGCTATGAATGCAGGAAACCTGATCATGTCAAACCAGAAGTTCACTAGACCAAAAGGAAGAATAGCAAGTTTGAAAAGAAGAAAAGAGTGCTGAAAGCAAAAGCGTGGAGATAAGGTCGAGAATCATATAGCTCATCCCATTAGGAAGAGAGTTTTCAATTTTGAGAAACATCTAGGGCTTTGCGTTAAAAATTTAGAGGCCCAAGAAGGAAATATTACCATGACCCTCCGATGGAATTGCATCAAACGAGCATATCTCGACTCTTGAGACGTCTTTTCACTTTTGCTATTGTGTTTTTTTTTTTTTTTTTTGGGTCCATTAGTATAAGTTACTTGTGCAATAAATACGTTGTAGTCACTTATGGAATAGTTATTGGATATCAATTACATGTGTAGTGATGGTGAAAGTGTTGCTAATTAAAGGTAAATATACTTTTGGTATCCGTTAAACTTTAGTTGGATATATCATCCATGCTAGTGCCGCCATGTTTCTTAGGATAACTAGCGTTGACTACACTATCATGTTAGCAATTTCTAGCTAAAGTTAGCTTATATGACTAAATTAATAAATTGTCAAAATATTTATGATTAATTTGGCAAAATGAAATAAATGTTTATGACTAAATTGGTGCAACCGCAACGGAATTTGGACTAAATTGATCAAATTTAAATATTTAAAACTAAATTGGCACGGGTATAATAAATTTAGGACTTTTTTGGTAATTTCCCCTAGGAATTGGTGACTTTATGTACTTGAAGAGTTAATATACATAAGTTCCCAGTAATTTTTCGTAGTTGTTAAGTGCCTTTAACACTGCTTTTCATTCGAGGTTCCTTCAAACGGAATTAGGAGTTGATCTTAGATTTCTTTTGTTGTAGTACAAGAAGAAATTCTATTAAATATAGATGGAGACAATACATAATATAAGAGATGAATAGTTTTAGCATTTAGTGCAAGTTTAATTTCGTCACGATTAGCAGCAAGTGGAGCTAGTGGATGTTCTTCTCTAGCTGGTGGAATAGGAGGTCCTGCTGGTGGAGGAATTACCAATCCATTCTCAATTACGTCCCACATAGGAATCTCTGTAGCTGGAAGAAACACTTTAATTTTCTGTTTCCAGTAGTTGTCGTCTGTATCATCAAAGTAAGCTAGCTTACTGGGAGCTTGTCAATGAGGAGCACCAAAACCAATAATGATGTTAAACATAGATAAGATTTTACTTCAAATAACAAACAAAAAAGATCTGATACCAATTGTTGAGGCTAGCAATACAACTTAGAGAGAGTGAATAGGTCTATTAAAAACTTAAACAATTTTTCTCACGGAAGATAACATGATGTACTTTGACAGTAGCAAGAATAGATTAACAACTACAAGTAAGCTGATAGTTCTATCAGGCGGTTAAAGCAATAATGAATAGATAGAAAGTAGCACACAATAATATATAGTGTTTCGGCTTATCCTCAAGTCTACGTTCAAGGAAGCCAATTAGTAGAGATACTAAAGTGTAAATAATGCGCCCTTGAGAGTGAGTTCCACATTTCTTTTCCCTAATTTTAATTCATATGTCGCGTAAAATGTACTCAAAATTTGAATACAGTGAGGAGATCAGCATCTTTCCTGGTCTGATCTTTACAGTACTCGTATTGCTTTTGTTCATGAAGTTTGAACGTATTGACCTTCTGGTACTCTTGGGGCTTCGATAAGCAAGAAGTCATCACCCTAACAATGACCAATATCAATGTGGTGCTTCTTCAAGAAATTAAAGTCAAAAGGCATTAGGTTGCTCGTCCTCATGCCAGTTCTTTAAGTAGATTTGTGAAACTAGGTGCATTGTATTGTGAAACCGACACTTGAGTGCCTAAATGATTACTTCACCAGAAGCTGTTTTTCGAACTGCAGATTTCCGTGCAATGCTAATCCCCTATGTGCTGTTTTTTTTTTTTGGTAAGAATCCCCTATGTACTGTTTCGACCAAAAGAAAACAAAAATCTCCTATGTGCTGCTACATAGTGTACCGTTCCCGTGATCACAAACTGCTGCAAAATTTTCGAACATCACACATTGCAAGAGCATAATATTATTCTCAAAGTCCACGACAAACTAAATCTGATGCAGCATCATCTGGACAAGAGCTGTCATCTGAAATTACAGAAATGTTATAACGTTCAAATCCCCCAGCATTAGGAATCGGAGGAACCTATGTCATGGAAGAATAACTGTCATTCACGGAAATTTACGGGGTCCACAACGTTTATTGTGACACCATGGAAAGTCCCGTTCAGAGAGACTGTAAACTGTGAACAGCCGTCAGGCATTACCATCATGTAGTAAAAGATGTAATGCATGCACGAACAGCAGCCAGTATTCAAGCTTTGCTAAATAAAAGCAGGAGTCTAGGAGGAACGTTGCCTGCACATTGCAGAAGGCACAAAAACACAATAACTCCGCTCCCTCCAACTAATAAAATATCTGAGTAGGATTTGTCAGGAACAATCCACGGGTTAAGTGGTCTTCAAGAGTGGACATATTATCAGTTATCCTACCTCGTTTTTTCTTCTTAATTTGGATCAGTTTATCATATACACACCAAGGAAAGCTAAGATAATGATCTCGATTCAGACCCTCGTTATAGCAACCCCAATAACTCGGGTGATATGTGACATGATACCAAGCAGATGCTTTTGCATATTCATCGACAGCCTCAGAATCTGAACCACTTCCCTTATCATTAAACCAGTTCCGAGCTTCCTTTCTCAGGGATTTTACAGCCCTGGTAATGCTGTCAGAGTCCCTCTTCTTGGTGAAAGATTTGGACATTTTCATTATGCAGCCACTAAGTATTTCGGCCTCTGTGTTAATCCCATAGTACTCCATCATATTACCCAGCTTGTAATCATAATTACCCTTGTGATAGAAAGCGTCATCGACATATTCCTCAAATCCGTCCACCTCCATCTCTGGGTCATAAGATTGCCTCGCCATTTCCCGCGTGAACTTCCGAATAGAGCTCGATGCATATGCTAGCTCTTTGACTTCCCGGAAAAGCTTTCCGATCACGTTATTGGATGGGTAGCTGGACTTGTCAAGCTTCTCCATGAAGTCTGGGTATTCCTTGACATACAGATTAGGAGGTATCACAGCAGGTACACCAGTTTTCGGAAAGTCGACAGCAATAGAGAAAAGCCTGGCAAGCTCTAAACATTCAGGGCTCATGGCCTTTCCAGGCTTACTATCTGCAAACGCGGTGTGGGAGTCGGCAATAATTCCAAGGCTGTCATTAAGCATGAATTTTACAAAATACTCTTCCACTTCCTGTTTAAGCAACAACACCACCACAAAAAGAGTTGAATTAACCCCTACATCCACGAAGCATTACTAGAGAAATCAAGGGGTGAATTTCAAACTGGATGCAACTCATTCATCTCCCGCATAATCGATTATCGATTACCTTACAAAATAAAGGTAGACAGGCAAACTTATCGATCTCCCACGTATTTGATCATCGATTACCTTATGAAAACAAAGGTACGCTGGGATATACTTTTCTCGTAAGCAATTCAACGTACATGTTGACCATTTCCTGTTCCAGCATTCCCAATGTTTCCCAATAATCCGTTCATTTCATCATCATGAAAAGGAAATGTCCCGCATAGCAAAAGAACAATGTATACACCCATCTTAGTAAATGAATATGCATGGGAGAGTATGGCCTAATAATGACTACACTTAAAAAAAAGGAAATTCTCAACAGCAGTGAAGAGCAGCTCCCAAATCCAACGTCAAGAAGGTACAATCAAGTATTGAGGCCAAGTTCTAGGAATAATTACCAATAAAATCCTAAACCTAATGTATGTATTTCGATTCAATTTTAAATTTTCCAATTTTGTCAATATAGTTCTAAATGTTTGTGCAAAATCACACTTTTATTCCTTAAGGCCAATTGCCGCCCGAAATAGCTGATGTCGCGATTCACAAATTGTCCACACTAGCATGTTATGTAGGAAAACCAGTGATAATTAAACTCCACCTTAGCAATTTCCGGTGGCAATTGGCCGTAGGAACTATATTGAAATTTTGCTCAAAGATTTGGGACTACGTTGGCAAAATATAATAGATTTAGAACTAATGGGTAATTATCCCGAAATTTTACTCGTAGATTTGCGTTGGAACAAAATCTTATTATAAAGATATAAAGATTCTTTTCCATACAAACCCGCACATCAGCATGGTAAATGATAACATCCATACAAACCCAAATTAAGTGAAGCCACAGTTAAAACAAGCAAATAGCCAACACCAAAGTATGAGCCCCAGCCCTTTTCCCCCAAAAGCAAGGATGAGTTATCACGATGAATCTCTGTTCTCTAAAAGAGTTTCTTCTCAATAAGGAAATTGGGACCTGAGCAGGTCCTAAAACTGCTTAAGGAGATTCACCCCCATTGGAGGGAGAACTTCCCAGGGGTGAGAGTCGCCAAGTGGGGTCCCCGTATCCCGCCTCTAAGGGGAGAAACAGTACTGAGAGGAGCGAGGGGACCACCGCTGCTGGGGTAATAGCAGGTCCCGAAAGGGGCAGTGGTTTGGATCCTAACCGATTAAATTCGAGGGTACCCAAGGACCATATGGTGATTTGCTCACAAGGCAAACCCGGGGCTCAGCTGGCTTGAATGCCAAGTATGAGCCCCAGCCCTTTTCCCCCAAAAACAAGGATGAGTTATCACGATGAATCTCTGTTCTCTAAAAGAGTTTCTTCACAATAAGGAAATTGAATGGACCAATGTACGGTACCTCCAATTTTAGATGATCGATATTTCCGTTGTTGCCTAGCCATCTAGATAACACCACAGCATCTAGTTCTTCATTATTTGCCATAATCGCTTTTTGTTTCCCTACAAATGTTTATCACTTTGTTTAAAGTGGCGTCTGAAGATGTATGGTTCGGCTTTATGAATCCTATCAACGTAATGGTTGAATCAATGAGCCCAGTTATACTCAACTGTATGATTAGTAAGTAATCTTTTAAGCTATCATCTGCTTGCCAAAGGTGCAAACTTAGGGGTTCTTCCAACCCAGGGTAGGAAGAAAGAGAAGCACACAAATTTAGAAGCAGAAGGAACCAGCGAGAAAACAAAAGAACATAGCAGGGTTGACATGACATGATGCTCACACGCCTAATTCCTCCGCGAGGATGAAATGCAATCCAAGCATCATGTTGGACAAGCCAAGTCGAATGAAAAGAAAGACAATGTGAAGATAATGGATGCTAGATGTATTTCCTACTATAACTGTAATCTGTTATATAAGTTTCATGGTACCAGAAAAAAGTTATTACAGGGTATAGAATTCCCTGAAAATGCTCAGGAAAAGCATTACCTCAATAGTGACATCGTGATCCAACTGTTCAATCGGGGCAGGTGTGTAATCCATAGGTTCGCTCTGGAGAGGTGGAACTAATTCTGAGTCCCAGGAGACGAAGTAACCATCTCCATCCAAATCACCCCCTGAACACTCACTGGGATGCGGCCTATTTTGTGCAAAAAGTGTAAGATGCATTAAGAGAGTATGCATTAAGAAAGAGAAATTGTCTGAGATGAGAATCAAAATAAGTGCAGATCAATATCATGTTTTGCTTTCTACTTTTATCAACTAACAGTGTGTTAGGGAGGATTAAAAGTAGAAAAGTTAACCCAAATTATGGGAAAGGAATTTCTTGCCTCTACTTTTATAGCTAGTAGAATTAAGGGGAAAAATAAGGGATTTATCCAGAACCAGAACTATCAGAAGCATAGACAACATAGAGGATGCTTCTTAGCAAGGTTGGACACAAAATTTACTCATCAGCCTCGGATCACTGAACTCAAACCACATTCAAGAAAGAGACACCAGGAGAAAGATTAACAAGAGTTCAAATCTAGCCATCAAGTCCCACTGGATAAACATTTGAGTATTTATTCTCAAAACTCAGAGGTGATAGAAAAGAAGGCCCAAAACTATTTCTAAAGAACTGTCAAAATCATCCTTGGCTATGGAAAATGAGGAAAAGATTAAATTGGGTTACACATCCGACCATTTATTTCAGACCTAATACAAGCATAATATCAGAAATTTTAGACCTTATTACTATGATTGAACCCAAATCAAAACAATAGTCAAAGATCCACAACCAAAAGCAAAAACAAGCACAGGATAGATCCTTGACAAGTGCCAGTGCAACTACGGTCATTGTATCATTGTAAGCCAATAACAAGGCACGTTCGAGTCATACCTTTTTCCTTTTTGTGGAAAAACAACACAATCCACCATATGACGTAAAGCTGGCACATCTACGGCAGTTAGAACGCGAACATCACCGGGATGTAAGCAAGGATTCCTCGCAACAACTACATTTCCCTGTACAACAGTTTGATCTGAGTCAGAACTTCTGAACATGATTGACTCATCCCACATCTGTTTTTTCCTTCTACCAGAATACTGCACAAACACCTGACCATATTGTAAAGTTCGGGTCTCATCAAGGCATCCCATCATGTATCTTCCTTCAGGAAGAAATATCTTTGTTTTTGTCCGTAGAAGAAACAATTTTGCAGCTCTGAATGTTCGCAGCATCATCGATAGAAATGGCTCAGCATCAGGCTCATAACCACACTTTAGCATTTCTTTGAGAATGTTACCATTCTCGCCAGGGGACATTAAATCTAGAGCCTCTTGTGCTCTTAAGGGATCAACTAAAATAGCATTTAGCTGACCTACAGCATTTCTTTGTTTTTTCTCAAACACGTGATCTGGAACGCCAAGTGTTGAGAGAAGAGTGATTAACTGGCGATTCAGAAAGAGAGGCTGATATTTGCTCCACTCCAAGACATTTAGCTTGGTCTCATTCGATTCATACTTGGACATGCTCTCTCTGAGTGACAGTTTAACAGAGGATGTCGGATCAACAGCTACAACACCTTTGTATCCGCCATAGCGAATTTGAAATGCTGAAGGAGTATAGCCGTTGAAGCCACATTTTCTTGCAACTTTCCAAGCGAAGTTTTCAGATATTTTCCCGATTCCATCAGAGAAGTTATAATATTTATCCTCAACATGTGATTTGACTTTAACATCCGGAATGACTTCAACTTCATGTTTATCTACATTGAGAGTTTCAGTAGATGAACTAAAGGATTGGCCGAGTCTTGCGGCATATCTTGCGACATTTCTTATTTTTCTGAATTCACCCATCTTTGCCCTGATAGTTGCAGCAGTTGTACCATTTGTTGGAGCAAACATCCAAGCAGAATTTTCGCGTAACTGACTGGATGAGAAGGCAAGAAATTCAAACTCCTTATCACCTATTCTTATGCCATTCTTGAGTATAGAAAGGATCCTTTCATATATGTCCGTCCTTCCATGTCTCGAATCAGTGCGAGGAGATAAATCAGTTGAATGCATTCTATCTCCGTCCTCATCCACAAAAGAAATGCGGATAAAATTGTCAATGTGCTCAGAGTTACTCCGCAATACATGATTTGAGACATTAATTTCTGGACCAAAAAAATACACCCTGCATGGTGTTATTTGCACCCTATGTACATAAACCAAGCCAGCATCTAACGTTATTGAAGACAGTTTAGTAGAATGCCGGGAGGTGAGATATTTCTTGTACTGCTTAATCAGCCACACTGAGGGTTCATAACAACATTCTTTCAAATGGAACAGCTTGTCCAAGGCATCTAGGATTACGTCCATGTCCATCCTCCGTGGATCAACCATTCGGTAAAAGATCAAATCAAGAGAAGGTCCTGCTAGACAGCCATTCTGAACTAACAAATTGATCTTAAAGACAATCTCATACGGCAAGTTGAGTCCCCTGGGAGGGCCTACGATTGGAACCAGATCCGCACTGGAGGAGAAAGGAGAACCAACTTCCATATACAATGTTCCATCGGTTTCCTTATAATTGACAAAGTTTTCATGAAAATCTGGAACCGTGCATTCCCGAGGAATCTCTAAACAGACAGCACATGACTGTCCAATGCAAGCCAATGAAGTAAAATCAGTCGCTCTAACCCACTGGTCATCAGAACCATCTCTGAAAAAGTTGTAGAGAGGACTGCCCCAGATATTCTCCGATTCCGAATGCTGAACAACTTTTTTATGAATACAAGGAGCCCCATACAGCTAACATCCACGAGAACAAAAGTTACAGAAATTTATCAGGTCCTCCTCTATCATAAGAAGCATATACCATGTAGAAAAGCATGCATGGTTGTGCAAGCATAAGAAAAAAGATGAGGACCGGGCCTCTTTATCTCAGTGAAAGTGAAAGTTTTCTTATAGAGAATCCAAAAAGGGCTGAAGCCCTGAAAGCTGGCTCTATATAAAGGAAAATTCATGATGTCTATCAGTATGTGAACGTCCATGGAAAATTTTCCACTACGCCAAAAGTATAAAGTTGTAAACTCTAACTTTGCAGGGGCTCTAAAACGTTTGTAAGTTCCAAATTAGCCAGATGCCAGAATATGATCAGCATAGATGAAATTTAATCTCTATTACCGGAGGGAACTTCTGTACCCTGCTTAGCCTCCTGCTTAACTAATAATACACGGATCAGACAAGAGTCTTCATCTAGCATTAACTCGTAGCCTTAGAAGATTGGAACTTTTTAATATAACAAGAAGCAGGATTCCCAAAATCAAGAAACAACAGCCTCATGAAAGATTATGATCATAAACTTCCAAGCTTTATTATTTAAGAAGTTTACAAAAACACTATCGTGTCTTCTTGTGATTTTAACCGTGCGTTAGTAAGTCCTTAAAATGCTGAGAGTTTTAATTGGAAATTATTTGTTGAAAATATATCTCGAGTTTGAAACTAAAACGGAAACTTTCCTAATTCAAGAGTTTATATCATGAGAAATTGTATGACTAAACATTGTATGAGTTATTAGGTGTAATTGACAACTAAAAATATTGAATGTGTTTGAACAACTCGAGTATGGCTGTTTTCTCTGCTATATCACTTAATCTATAATGTAATTTTTTGCTACTCTCATCATGGATGTAGATTACCTAATCGAACCACATAAATCTAGCGTACTATTTATTTTTCAATTCTGTCTATTTACTATTCAATTGCTTGCTTCCACAACACTATCATTTACGGAAAATGGTATTGAAAGTCATAAATCTTGTGTACAACATGTAATCAGGTGATAAACTATTCAATTGGCGCAATCAAGCCCTCTAGCTATAACGTTCTTTATTTATCTTATTTGGCAGCCTATCCCAAGCTATCAGGTATGCATTTTAGAGGAAACGTGACTGGATATTTTTCAAAATGGCTAAATTTTGATTGCACAAATTTACATGTTCAGAACTTGATTCATTGAATACACAAATTTTACGATTTCTGATTAACTTTTTCCCCATTAATCAAATTGCATGCGACATAAATACAAGGTAGCCCTTAACATAATCTCCAATGGGTGTAATGTCACAGTGGTCCTTGGACTTTTGCCCAAAAATCAAAGTACCTCTACCCTTTTCAATTCAAAAGCATCCCTTAATTTTTTTAAATGTTAAACATTAATCCCTTTGTTATATATCTTCCCTTGTCTGCATGCACAGTCAAATTGTTGAGTTGGACATCTAAGTACACAGGTCACCTTATTATTCATGGAATTCTTTTTTTCTTTTATGTGGTGCCAAATAGGCACAGCATCACACAATATAAGAATTTAAAAAAAAAAAATACGAGAGAGATAGAGGGAGGAGCATGGACTCACGGCCATGACCACTTGAGCTTGAGCTCACAGCAGCCATGGCCACCAGCGAGCTCGAGCTTGCAAATGCCATAACCACCTAATCTGGAGCTCACAAAACCTCGAGCCCATCGCCATCATGGCTGCTTGGGCGTGTGGTTTAGTTTTCCCGTATCTGGAATTTGAGGGGAGGAGGAGATGGCAGCCTCTTAGAATGAGCATGATAAGTTGTCAATTTCTCTATTCTTTTGTTTCTTGGAGCAAAAAAAAAAAAAAAAATTTGTTACTTAACGTCAACTAATTTTTCTATTTCCCAAAATAGAAAAGTAGCCGGAGAACAAATTTTGAACAGAAACAAAAAATAGAAAAAAGTAACTTTTTACTCTCGAAAATAATTTTTAGAAATAAGTCATTTTTTATTTTCTTCTTCCTCGCTAGTTGCCAGCCCCCACCATCCGCCGCCCCCCACCGGCTGCCACCGGCTAGAGGAGGAGCAAGAAGAAGAAGAGAGGGAAAAAAGAAAAATCTAAAAAATTAAAAAAATTCTACGTTGCAAAAAAAAAATGTGAATCATGTCAAATGCATTCATATTTTTTTTATTACGAAAATAGAAATTTTGTGCAGTACCAAATGTGTTTTTTACTCATAAATTATTCCAAAAAATAAAAATAGAAAATTACTATTTTTGAAAAAAAAAATTATTCCCCAAAATAGTAATATTACCGGACGCACCTTTAGTCATTGGTGCGAGTATAATATGTTCTTTGATTTCCAAACTAGGTCCACGTGCATCCTAAGACAAAAAATTTCAACCATATCTTTTCTAAGGAGCCCTCTTCCACCATCTCTCTCTCTCTCTCTCTCTCTCTCTCTCTCTCTCTCTCAATTTACAATGCTATTATTGCCCAGGTCTCTTTGGAACATACACTATACTGGTCCAATCTTTAAGTAATTGCTTGCAGAAGTAAATACTTGAGAACTCATCATTTACTCCCACAAACTTACTATCTTGACGCTTCATAGCAACCTATCCCAATGACCCCCTGAATCCCAATTGATAAGACGAGGCCAAACCAGAACCCCTTTTCCTAGTCCCAACCAGAGCCCAACAAAAATGTTTGGGGTTTGCCTGCCATTTCTCTGTTAAGGTCTGGAAAATACAATAAAATTTAAACAAAAAGTAACTACTGGGAGCCTGAAACAACCCCATTAAGAGAGCCGAAAATCAGAATTTTAACGTTCATTAGAATTAGGAGGTTGCACACAAGGCGATGTCTGATCAAATGTAAAAACCAATTATGCATCGGAGGATAAATCACGATATCAGTGTAAAATAGCAAATTAGTCCCGTGATCTGAATGAAGTTCACTCACCTGAATCACGAGATGCATTGTCCTACGGCCACTCGGACGGTGTAGCTCCATCTGCCAGATGTTTTCGTAGGATAACTCAAGCTTATACTCCGCATCGAAATGAGACACAAAAAAGCAGAATTTTCTCCGCTTCGTTCCGAAATTCACAGTGACATTCGCCCCTGTCCACAGTCTAGAGAACCTTTTAGCTGATACCTGGCAGCCAAAATGCAGAGCTATACCTTCCATCGAATGCCAAAGGGTTCTTGGCTTCTGCACAATATCGTAATTAGCCTTGCATACAGTCAAACAAGAACACTGATACCACAAACCTTGACTAGCCGATGAAATAATCGACTCTGCATATTCAGGGTCGATAAACTGGACATAAGCATGGGATCCATCCCCACGTTTGTTTGGTCTAACCCTGATGGCGTCAACAGTATCTTTCCCGGTCTTTTGCTCCAGGAATTTCCTGACCGTATCAGTCGTCACTAATGAAGAGAATCCGCGTACGAGTATAGTCTTACCCATTCTACTGACGAGAACTTTATAGCGCTCTGTTACACCGTATCGAGGAGGTCACCAGCAGTGACAGAGCAGCGTCTGCAGCCTAGGGTCCTTCAAAAACAAGTTGGGCCATTAGACAGGAAACATGAGAACTTACATAAACTAATGGTTGCCTCAAACTACCACGGATCATCTTAGTGATCGATTATCAAAATGAATGCTTGATCACTGCTATTTGAAAAGCACTCAGAAAAACTATATACAGGCGCAACGGGATCAATCACCATTGTACACCTTAAGGGAAAGAGCGACCGGCACCCGGAAAAAAACATCAGAACAGCCTACAAGTTCAGGCAACCATACCGGACGCACGACAGCGATGGATTCTAATTCCAGATAATGAAGTCGCCTTCCTAAAGAGACTCGCGTCACGTGCTAATAATCATGAATCCTTGACGGTACTTAAGACCCCTTCTCAACGTGCACCATCTCGCTCCGTGAAGCAGTCACGGAAAACCGCGAGATCCACGCACGATCGTAAGAGACAGCCGCACGGAGTTCGCACTCTCGAACATGATGTCAAGTTACAGCGAGAGAGAACAGCGATCATCGAAAACCCAAGCTTGACTGACAAGAAGTAGAAGTAGTAGAAGAAGAAGCGCAGTTACCCGGAAGAGCTGGCACGGCGGGGAAGGAATGGTCTGTCTCAGCGGTGCTCGAGAGAGAGAGAAAGGGAGAGGGAGTAGAAAAGGAGAGTGGCGGAGAGAAGGGAGAGCGTCTCCTTCGTCGTCAACTCCGTGTCAACCTCTCTCAGTCAACAACCCCCCACTGCAAGATACCACTGCATTCTCTCCGTCACTGCTCCGTAACGATTGGAGAGAGAGAGAGAGAGAGTAGAAAAGCCAGGATTCCCATCGCTTCGCGGGGAAGGTGGCGACGGCTCTGCATGAGCCAACGTGCTCGTCAAGTTAAGGAAGCAATTGGCCTCGGGACCCACGACGATAGAGTATACCGTACCGGCCGCGTGTCGGTAGGCCACTGGTTCTCCTACCCTCTTTTTCTCATTTTTTTTTGTTGACCTTTCCATTGGTGACATTCCGACGTGGACTCGATGCTTCCCTTCCTGCATCAACTTCCTACGCCACAACGCATACCTACCCAAAAACTGCAACCGTAGGATTTAATACCATTCGTTGAGTACGCACGGCACAAACCCAATACCTTCACTTGGAGAAATTACCATAAAAGAGCTCAAGTGCAAGCTCATCAATATATTCAATTGGATCGATATTTACTCAAAAGTTTAAATTAATGAGTTATGAGCCAATTAAGATATATTAATTATTCTATACCATATCAGTTTTCTGATATGGAATTTCTCTAATATAACTCACGTATGTATCCTAACGAGGTCCTCCTAAATTAAATTTGCAATAGAACTTATTAACAATACCAAAACCCCGTTGCCTTGTTTGATGAACCAATGAGGTTAATTAGACTCTAATCAAGACCAATTGACTACTTTCTCTAAATTTCGACACTTCATAT
Organism: Eucalyptus cladocalyx; assembly: GCA_017140615.1. Lineage (NCBI taxonomy): Eukaryota > Viridiplantae > Streptophyta > Magnoliopsida > Myrtales > Myrtaceae > Eucalyptus > Eucalyptus cladocalyx. The sequence continues at coordinate 42,710,656 of CM029522.1, forward strand.
CAAGCTCAAGATCTTTCATCCCGTTCTGTCATTGAAGAAATTTAACTTATATAATTTGTTAGATAACACTTTTACAACTTACTCTTAACATCTTGAGATAATGTGGGATCAATTTAAGAGGATCGAAAGAAGATTTCAGGAGGATGGCATGTGTTGGGACCATGTCACCCCTCCACCATTGACACAACTTCCGCTCGCTCGTGTGCGGGCAAGGGTCGACCCTCCTATCCTTCTCATTGAGCAGTAGCAATTCGAATCTTATATTATATCATACAAGAGTTTTTGTTTTCGGATTTTTATTGGTAGATAAGTTTTTAAGTTATCGAACTACATATTTATGAAAAATTTCAAACTATAATAAATAAATATAAATAATAATACTACACAGTGTGCAATTCATAATGGGTTAAAAGTGTTCTATATGAAAAGTTAGTTACTAATCATTTTTTTAGTTACTAATCATTGATGAGTCGAAAGTTACTTATTCTTAAGAAAAATGTTGTGAAACTAACGGATCTTGCACTTGGAGGAACAAAAAATTACCATAGAAATTAACAATGAACAATTAGGGCATGTTTCTTAATGTTCTCTGTTTCTATTTATAAACAATTTTTTTGTTTTCTTGTTCCAGAAACAAAAAAAGAATAAACGTCTGTTTGCATTTTTGTTCCAAATCTATTTTTTTTGTTCCTAGGAACACATTTGGAATAGAAACAAGAAACAAGAATTCTTGAACAATTTTTAAGAACAAATTTCTCTCTCCTCTATTTTTCTTTTCTTTTTTTTTCTTTTCTTTTTCTTTTTTCTTTGGCTGATCGCCAGCCTCAGCCATGGCCGGCGACCAGCCGTCAAGGGCCGGCGACCTCACAGGACCGGCCCCCGGCCAAGCCGAGCCTCGCCGGCGCAGGGCAAGGCTGGGCGAGCTCGGGCTCGCCCAAATCTGGCGAGCCCAAGCTTGCCCAGCCACTGGCGAGGCTGGATCTGGGCAAGGCCGCCGGCCCTCATCGCCGGTCACCGACCAATGGCCGAGGCCGGTGAGGCCAAAAGAAGAAAAAATAAAAAAATAAAATTAAAAAAGAAAATTAAAATTAAAATATTTAAAATTTAAAAATTTAAAAGAAACAAAAAAATACACATAAAATTACCAAACATGTTTCTGTTCATTTTTTATTCTCGGAACAAGTTTACCAAACTCGTTTTTTTATTCAAAAATTGTTCCCCAGAACATAAACACTTTTTTCTATTTCTGTTTCCTGGAACAATTTTTAAACGGAAATGTTACCAAACATGCCCTTAGTCACCAAAGATTTACATAGTTCATTTCAAGTGTCAATACCTACCCGTGAGAAAATTAACTACCATAAAATCTACTATGAATCTACGGAGTATAGATTTTACTGTCTTTCAATTACTTAAGTGTTTCCCAAGCATTAATTGTGAACAAAGTGAAGCCTCAAGTATCATATCGTAATCTCGTATGGAAAATTTACTCAAAAAATGTATATATATCTCTTAACGCTTCATCTAGTGCGTATATAAAGGTAGAATTTCCATCTCCTATATATACATCATATTTCTTTCCAAAATAAGAGACACTACTAAAGCTAGAAAACCTAACTAAATTAAGGCTCCGTTCATTTCGCAGAAAATAATTTCTGGAAAAATGTTTTCCGAATTTTCTGGCATTCGTTTCACGGAAAATGAATTCCTTGGGGAAAATGTTTTCCATGTCCTTCAAAAAGAAAAATATTTTCCATTTTTCAAAAAATGGAAAATATTTTCCTCACTTGATCTCTCTTATCTCATGTTGACACCTAATTTTGGAAAAATAAAATTGCATTTTGAACAAATAAAAATAAAGATGAAAATGGGGGAAATTGATTTTGATTAAAGTATGCAAGGAAATATGGAATTCCGACGGATGTCTGGGTTTTGTTAAATGCAGCAACAATTTTAAAATCAGGCGAACAAATGGCAAGGATTTTGATAAAATGGAATGAATCAATGCAAAATGAAGCTGATTGCGAAATCATGCTCCGATTTGCATCCATGATTTAATGCAACAGAAGATAGAAGTTTAAATTTTTCCATAGAAAGCGGCCGATCGGAATCACTATAAAAAGGGGTTGACCTGCACAGTATTCGGGGGACCGAGGAAATTCGCGAAAAGAAAATTCGTGGGAAGAGCAAACAAAGAAGAAGAGGAATCCCCTCTGTCATCCAAAGGAAAGTCTTTTTTTTCTCTCTTCTGACAACCTGGAGAAGTACAAAGAAAAAGAAAAAGTGAGCAAGAGACAAGAGACAGAAAGGGAAGACGTGAAGAGTGGCGTGAGAGAGAGGGAGAGAAAAAAAAAAAGAGTCAAAAAAGGTGAAAAGTGAAAAAAACAGAATAGGAGATGATGTGAGAAAACAGGACGAAAAAGAAAAAGAACACTATTCTTCTTCTCCAGTGGTTTGCTTTTGTCTACCCGCGCCTCGTCCGCTCGCTGCTGGCTCCGCACCGCTGCCGCCGCTCCACCACCTGCCGGTCATCGTCTCCACGCCATTGCTGCTCCTGCGCCCCGCACGGCCCGCGCCCGGCCTCCAATCACCGCGTGCCCCTGCTCCGAGTGCTTGCGATCCGCGCCCGATAGACGACACCGCCGCCGCTGTCTTGATCGCTTGCTTGAGCGCTCGACTCCGACGGATCCGAGCCGAGCCGAACCGCTGCCCGCACACCGCTGGTTGTCACGCCACCGTGCCCCGCACCGCGACGCACCATCGTGCTCGGATCTCCGCGTCGCGTCTCCGCCTGCATCCCTCCGCCCGAGCACCGGCGCCACAGCAACTCGTCTCTTGCCACGCGTCTGCTGTCTCCTCACGAAGCCCGCCGGTCGTCGTCCGTGAAGCCCAACGCTGGAGCTTTTCCTCCTGCTCGCACGGTGGCCGAAGCCCACCGCGCCCGAGCCTCGCTCCGACAGCTTGCACCGCACCCGACCTCCGCCACTGACCCGCAGCACCGCCATCGCGCTGCTGCCGACGCTTCATCGACGTCCCGACGACCACGCTCCCGTCCTCGCCGACGCCGCACCCTGCGTGCGGTCCAGGCGCCGCCGCCGACCTTTGCTCCCCTCCGGCGTCACCCTATGTGTCCTTTACTTACCTAGGTAGTTTTTATTATTTTTACTTTTTACTTTTTACTTTTTACTTTCTTTATAATTTAGTTTATTTTATTTGTGTTTATTTCATTTGATAGCATTTTTAGTTTAGGTATTTAATTTGTAATGGTGGATGTTAATATTTGTGAATTTAGTATGCATTATCCGTAGGGATTTTGTCCGAAATTAATATAATTATTAATTTGATCCAGAGACATTTGATCATATTTCTATTTATTTTTAATTTCTGGGCTTTTTGATAGAATCTCAATCATAATAATTACTTAATTTGGTCCGTAAGACTTCGGACCATATTTTTTAATTATTTTAAGTTGTTGTGATGATTAGGGTTAAAATAATTGTTAATTTAACTTTGTGAGACGACAGGCTATTTTTTTTTTAATTATTTTGATCCTTTATTTAGTGATTATATTAATTGTTTATATTTAACCCTTGTTTAACAATTATTCAACTTTAAAAAAAAAACTAAAAAAAATCAAAAAATCAAAAATCAAAACATTCAAAAAGATTTGCATGAGCATATAGGACATTAAGGTTTAATATAATAGACACGTAGGTTTAATTAATCAATTTTTTAGGATTATATTTCTAGGATTGCATTTTTAGATAATATTTCTAGGACTGCATTTTTAGATATTTTAAAAGAAATAAGTTAGGATTAGACTTAAATAACCTTTTTAGAGTTTCAGATATAATTGGCACATTTTCATCCTCTCTTTTTAAAAATAGTCTTCTAAGACAGAATATGGTTTAAGTCAAATTAATCCCAAAAATGGATTAGAAGATTATTTTTAGATAGATTAATTAGGGTTTTCATAAATTCTGAATTTCAATAATAAAAAATGCAAAAATACTAGATGCATGTTAACTAGTTTGCATAATAGAATCATTTAATCAGAATTTGTTAATTAGTGAAATTAGGTCATGAGGTGCATGTTAATTAGTTTGCATAATAGGCCCATTTAATTAGAATTTGCATATTAATAAAATTAAGTCATTTAGTTTTAAAATGCATTTTTAATAAAAGAATTCTAATTTTTAAGAAAATCCAAAAAAGTTGTTTGCTTGCTTTATGTGATGCAATTTATTTATTTGAATTTTTTAATAATGGATGAGCACTCGTGTGGCCACCACATTTGCATGATAATAATTTAGCTTAAAATAAATCCAAGCTGCCTGTGAAAATATTTTGAAAATTAAAAGAAATGGTACCGAAAGGGCATTAGAAAATTCTAGTGTAACCAAGTCCCCGTCCTTAGTCTCGGTTCGTAGGAGTAAAATAAATCTCCATTTATTTTACTTAGATGTCTAGTCGACCTACCATAAACCGATTAGTGGCGACTCTTAGATAATCATCTTTTGCATGTTTAAAAAAATTAAACCTTAAGTCGCGAATTGGTATGGGCTTGGGAGAGCCCGAGCTAAGTGTAAAAACTTAGCAGTCCATTAACCTAGTTTTAGGTGGTGCACCCGAAAATTAGGTCGTGACAGCTTGGCGACTCTACTGGGGACTTTTGTTAAAGCACTTAGTAGACTTAAGCCAATTTTTCATTTTCTTTCAAAAAAAAAAAAATGTTTTGTTTGGCAGTAAGGACACCAGGTACGTCCCTAACATTTCTAAGGTGTTAAATGTTTTTGTAGATGGGAGGTATAAGGGGAGTAGTCTATGCTAACCTTTGTCTTGCAGGTTGAAGTATGTGATTAATGATTTATTTTTCCATAATTAGAAGTGTTGTTTGCATTTAAATTGTTGTGCATGTTTTACTGTTTTTTGCACTACACTATTGCACACACAACCTGTGGCCGGACCTGGGCTGCGATAGGATTTCTAGAATGGTGTTGAGAATGATACTTCCTCCAAAGTGAGACTGCTATGTAGAGGTTGACCTTCTCTTCCCCGAAAGTCTTTTCATGGTGTCGAATGTGTTTGTCCATATCCGCGAGACTGCGTGACTATTGGACATTCCATTCGACTGAGCCGGAGTTAAGGGGACCTGACACGTTAATGCGAGACTGCAACGGTCAGGTCATCCTCTTAGCTCCACTTTGTTAAGCCATTTAGATAGAAATCGAGCCTCACACTTCATGCGTTTGTCTATGTGCTTGTCATTCCTTCTGGTGAAAGTAAGTTGTCTAAATTCTTACTTCGTAATTTACTTACTTTATTGCAATTTTGTCGGTCCATGACAATAGGTTTCGTCGCGGCTTTGTTTTATATGTTATGGGGAAGACCGACGTACAATTCATTTCCACTCCCAAAAAAGAGCTCAAGATGTGGCTGGATCAGTTAGATCACGAGGGCCAGAGGTATGTGAAGACTAGGATTGCCCGACTTCTCCCATTATTGGAGATCAACATCCACTCTAGTGTGATACAAGCGCTCCCTCACTTCTGGTGTCCACAAACTTCCATCTTCATATTTGGTGAGTACGAATTGACCCCAACACTAGAAGAATATAGTGTTGCCGTTGGAATGCCCCTGGAAAAGGAACTTGTTAGACCGCCTATCGGTATAGATTCTATTTCTGAATTATCACAGTTTTTAGAAATCGAAGTCGAAGGAGTAAGGAAAGTTATCAAAGCCAATTGTTTTGCATGCCCATTTTCGTTTTTGGAAAAATGTTTTGCAAATCAATCAATGATTTCAAAAGCTAGGATCTTCATGTTAGCATTTTTCGGGCTAATTGTTTTCCCTTATCGAAGAAATGCCATTAATCCTTCAATTTCATGGGTGGTTAATCGTGTTTGTGACGGCTTAAATTATGTCAATATGGTTTTAGCTGAAACATTTTTGTCATTAAACCGTTTCAAACAAAATGAAGAAAAGACCATGCGTGCCCTCCCTGAACTTTTACAAATATGGTTTTTCTCCCACATAAGAGGATTCGGGCACCTCATGAAACAATTTAAGATTGATGATTTTAGGCACCCCATACAAAAATTTGCGGTCTTAGAGCGTTTTTCTCCAAATAAATAGTACGCTCGTTGGATTAATTTTTTGAAAAATCCTGATCCTAAGGCATTCCTATGGCATACTAAATGGTTCCGAGTTGAGAAGGCTCGTTTCTCACACAAGCATGATGAGCCCATTCCGTTGCTGGGTCTTTCTAGTGCGACTTCTTATTACCCATATAGGGTGGCCCGCCAGTACAAAGCTCTTCAGGAAGTTCCTCCACCACTCAAGATAGAGATGTTCCAGGTTCGTTTTGTTCGAACAGACTATAACTACTTCAACGAGATCCAGATGATCATTGTCGCATGGAATGAATGCCACCCAAAGAAGATTTTGGTGCCCAAAAGACTGAAAGGGGAAGAGGAACTCCACCATGCGTCGGCATTCTACATTCAACAACATCGGATTCCTGCGACCTTACGTCCAGTGGTGCTAGATGTGACTGAGAAGCCCACTTGATGTGAATAGTTGCGGAAGGATCGTTCTACGAAGGCCCAGATGATGCGAATTGCAAACCTCGACCTCCAATCAAACATGTGATTGGCAACCTCGGTATGAACGTGACCTGTTGACGAACACGTGTCAACCAACCAACGTTATAGACGCCACGAGCAAAAGAATTCGCTATCTCGCTCGATAAGTCGAAGAGAATCTTGATTAGGTCAAGTCCTCAAAAGAACAGTAAAAAGAGAACCTCTCAATTCTTTTCCTCAAAAAAATAAAATATATATGTGTCTTCAAAGAAATTTGGCAAATCCTTTATATAGGCTGCCACACAAACCCTAAAAACCAACCCTAAAAATCTAATGCGTTATATTCTAAAATATTCCTATTTTAGAATATTCTTAAACAAGAATATATATATAAATTGACTTGGTCAATTATTTGGTGACAAGATAATTAAATTGCACCAAGATTTCCAAGATTCTTCAAGATTTGATCCAAGGTCATCTTCACGCCAAAAATCACGAACCATGACGCCAACAGCTTGCTTGAATTGTTTTGCCCGCGCTCGAGTAATCGAACCAAGTAGGAATAGACAATGGGTCCCTAGCACCTCCTCCTCGATATGACTCGATGTCCACATCATTCCCTCCCCGTGCAAAGGATTTGTCCTCAAATCATCACCGGCATCAAAAAGAGTCAAGTCAGAAACATTAAATGTGGCACTAACGTCATACTTACCTGGAAGATCAAGCTTGTAAGCATTATTGTTAACTCTTTCCAAAACCATGAATGGTCCATCCCTCGCGGTAATAACTTAGAATGTCGCTGCTCAGGAAATCTCTCTTTGCGCATATGAACCCAAACCCAATCGCCAGGTTCAAACACCACTTCCTTGCGCCCTTTGTTAGCTTGCCTTGCATATTGCTCAGTCTTGCGCTCAATATTTGTGCGCGTCTTCTCATGCAACGACTTGACAAATTCAGCTTTCTTTGCTCCATCTAAATCCACACGCTTATCAACAGGTAAAGGGGTTAAATCTAACGGAGTTAATGGATTAAAACCATAGACAACCTCAAATGGTGTAAATTTAGTAGCAGAATGCATGCTCCTATTATATGCAAATTCAACATGTGGCAGACAATCTTCCCAAGATTTTATGTTCTTTTTAATAATAGCACGCAACAATGCCCCTAAAGTTCTATTAACTACCTCGGTTTGACCATCGGTCTGTGGATGACAAGTAGTAGAAAATAACAACCGTGTTCCTAGTTTTTTCCACAATGTTTTCCAAAAGTAACTAAGAAATTTAGAATCTCGATCTGAAACAATCGATCTAGGCATGCCATGCAAACGTACAACCTCCTTAAAGAACAAATTAGCAATATGGGATGCATCATCAGTTTTATGACAAGGTATAAAATGAGCCATTTTTGAAAACCGATCAACAACTACATAAATAGAATCTCTACCATACTTAGACCTAGGCAATCCTAACACAAAATCCATAGAAATATCAATCCAAGGATGCGTTGGAATAGGTAATGGTGTATACAAGCCATGCGGTTTAGTTGTTGACTTCGATTGCTTACAAGCAATACATCTCTCACAAACACGTGTGACATCTCTCTTCATATGTGGCCAATAAAAATGTTCATACAACGCTTCATAAGTCTTATTAATGCCAAAATGCCCCATTAAACCACCACTATGAGCTTCTCGCACCAATAATTCACGCAAAGAACACTTAGGCAAACATAGTTTGTTTTCACGAAAAAGATAACCTTCATGCCTATAAAATTTATCAAATGCAGCGTGTTCACATGCTTCATAGACTCTCCCAAAGTCATCATCATCAATATATAAGCCCTTGATATGCTCAAAACCTAGACACTTTGCTTCTAAAATAGTTAGAATCGCATACCTTCGAGAAAGTGCATCGGCTACCACATTTTCCTTACCTTTCTTGTACTTGATCACATATGGAAAAGTCTCAATGAACTCCATCCATTTGGCATGTCTTTTATTCAACTTTTGCTGTCCTTTCAAGTACTTCAAGGTCTCATGGTCGGTGTGGATCACAAACTCCTTTGGCCATAAATAATGTTGCCAAGTCTCCAAAGCTCGCACTAAAGCATACATCTCCTTATCATAGGTAGGATAATTCAATGTTGCTCCACTCAATTTTTCGCTGAAATAAGCTATGGGACGCCCTCCTTGCATCAACACGCTCCAATTCCTGTGCGAAGCATCGCACTCTATCTCAAAAGTAGCACTGAAATTCGGCAAAGATAACAAAGGAGCATTAGTTAACTTATCTTTTAGCAGATTAAAGGCTTTCTCTTGCTCTTCTCCCCACGTGAAACCCACGTGCTTCTTGATAACCTCAGTTAAAGGTGCGGCAATGGTGCTGAAATTTCTCACAAATCGTCGATAAAAACTCGCCAATCCATGAAAGCTACGCACCTCTCCTATGGTCTTAGGCGTTGGCCATTCACGGATTGCTTTAACCTTTTCTTCATCAACCTGTATACCATTAGCACTAACAACAAATCCTAGAAATACTAATTTGTTGGTAACAAAAGAGCACTTCTTTAGATTAGCGTATAATTGCTCGGCCCTTAAAACCTGCAAGACAGCTCGCACATGCTTAATATGGTCATCAGGACTTCGGCTATAAATCAAGATGTCATCAAAATAGACAACCACAAATCGACCAATAAAAGCACGCAAAACATGATTCATAAGTCGCATAAATGTGCTCGGTGCATTAGTTAATCCAAATGGCATTACTAACCACTCATATAATCCATACTTGGTCTTAAATGCAGTTTTCCATTCATCACCTTCTTTCATCCTAATTTGATGATAACCACTTTTCAAATCGATCTTAGTGAAAATACAAGAACCATGCAACTCATCCAACATGTCATCTAATCTAGGAATAGGATGTCGATACTTTACCGTAATATTATTGATTGCTCGGCAATCAACACACATTCGCCAAGTTCCATCCTTCTTTGGCACTAACAAAACAGGGACGGCGCATGGGCTAAGACTCTCTCTCACATGCCCTCGTTCTAATAATTCACTAACTTGTCGCTGAAGTTCCTTTGTCTCCTCGGGATTGCTTCGATATACGGGTCGATTAGGTATTGGCGCACCAGGAATCAAGTCAATTTGATGTTCTATGCCTCGAATAGGTGGTATCCCTCCAGGAAGTTCATCGGGAAAGACATCTTCAAATTCCTGCAATAAAGACACAATAGGACTAGGCAAACTTGGGTCAAGATCGTTAGTAGAAAACAAAACCTCCTTGTACACAAGTACAAGTATTGGTCGATCTAGAACTAAGGCTCTCCTCACTTCACTTGATTTTGCATAAAAATTATTTTGCCTCTTTTCTTTCCTCTCTTCTTTTCCCTCAGTTTTTACCACAATCTTTCTCTCGGCCTCTCCTTTTCCTTGCGTCTCAGACACACCACGCAAGCCCTCGGATTTCTCACCTTTTCTCTCTCTCTCGGCTTCTCGTTGTAACTTTAATTGATCTTGATACACCTCACTAGGTGTCATTGGTACCAAGGTATAAGTCTTTTGATTCATCACCAATGAATAACGATTAGTATATCCATCATGATGTACCTTTCGATCATATTGCCATGGTCTTCCAAGCAAGATATGACCCGCTTGCATAGGTACAACATCACACTCTACCTCGTCCTTATATCTCCCTATCTCAAATGGAATTCGAACTTGCTTCGATACTTTCACCTCACCACTATCATTTAACCATTGAAGTCTATAAGGCCTAGGGTGCTTTGTTGTCTTCAAGCCCAACTTATCCACCATAATACAACTTGCCACATTCGCACAACTACCTCCATCAATTATCATACTACAGATCTTACCATTCACCACACACCTTGTATGAAACAAATTATCTCTTTGTTGGTGATGCTCCTCCTCCTTTACTTGCACACTCAGAGAATGCCTAACCACTAATAAGTCTCCTTTTATAGCCACTTCTCCATCACTACAATCCTCCAATGGTGGCATCTCATCATCATCTTCTTCCCTTTCACTTTCGAACTCAATAACACCATGTCCAGTCATGATCATCACCCTCCTATTAGGGCATTGATTCGCCATATGACCCCTGCCCAAACACTTAAAACATTTAATTTCACGAGTTCTAGTATTAGGATTTTCGGTTTTACCCGAAACCGGATTCGTTCCAACTTTACCGTCCCTCTCCTTCTCCTTTGAGGTTTCGGTTTTAGTGTTGTTTCCTCTCCAACTTGGCTTCTCATCTCTCTTCCAATTGGATCTCCAATTCTGACTTGAACCTCCTCCACTCTTGTGATTTCGGTCCAACTTCAATTGCCGCTCAACTTTGATGGCTTTGTCCACCAATTCCTCCAATTCAACATAGTGTTGCAGCTCTACCACCCTTGCTATGTCTCGACTCAAACCACTCAAAAATCTTGACATTGTGACCTCACGATCCTCCATCACATTAGCACGGATCATGGCAATCTCCATCTCCTTGTGATACTCTTCCACGCTCTTATTGCCTTGTGTGAGATTTTGTAACTTTTGAAACAAATCTCGGTGGTAATGACTAGGTACAAAACGTCTTCTCATCACCGCTTTCATCTCATCCCACGTCTCTATCGGTCTTTCACCATTGCGCCTCCTACTAGTCACAAGTTGATCCCACCAAATTATAGCATAATCAGTAAATTCAACAGCTGCAATTTTTACCTTTTTGAGCTCGAGTATCGTTGGCAATCAAATACCATCTCCATGCGTTTCTCCCACTCTAGATACGCATCGGGATCATTCTTCCCTTGGAAGGAAGGAATCTTCATCTTGATGTTGCCAAGTTCATCATCTCCTCGGTGTCTAAACCTTCGGCCTCCATTCCACCTTTCAAATCGAGCATCTCGATCATCCTCCATGTCGGCCTCATCATCATCATATTGTCGTTGCCTTCTATGTTGTGTTATAGAGGCATCTCACTGATGTTGTGGCCTTCCTCGGGGTATCTCTCGATCACCATTAACCCTCATGCCATTCCCCATCATTCGGCCACTAAGCTCCTCCACTACGACCCTTAATTGCTGGATGCTTTCCACGAGCGCTTCATCCCTTCGTATGGAGTCAACCTCCCGTTGATTCACGCTTTCTTCACGCGACATATTTAGACCTGCAAGTAAACGTTAGTTTAAAAAAAATCCTCACCAATCGCTCCCTCACGTGTTTCTCTCGAGATGTTTGTCACTCCTCTCGTGTTTAACTCAAGTCTAGGCTTTTTCCACCTCAATTAAGCTTACGCACTCTTGCCTTTTTCCTCTCCTATTCTCTTTTCACAAGCTCTTTATTGGACTCAAAACCTGTCTCTCAACCCCCTCACGACAATCAAACAAACTAATCAAACAAGATTAGATCACTATTGATTTTGTTTTAGCAAGTAACAATTTCAAACCAACAAGTACAACTTTCGAACTTCCAATTGAAACGCAAATCACTACTGATTTTGTTTCAATTTGGTCGGCTAACAAACGAGTCGCCTTCTTTCTTTCTTTTTCTTTTTTTTTTTTTTTTTTTTTTTTTTTCGTTCGGCTAATTTTTTTTTTTTTGCTGAATCTGTTTTTTTACCTTTTTGAGCTCGAGTATCGTTGGCAATCAAATACCATCTCCATGCGTTTCTCCCACTCTAGATACGCATCGGGATCATTCTTCCCTTGGAAGGAAGGAATCTTCATCTTGATGTTGCCAAGTTCATCATCTCCTCGGTGTCTAAACCTTCGGCCTCCATTCCACCTTTCAAATCGAGCATCTCGATCATCCTCCATGTCGGCCTCATCATCATCATATTGTCGTTGCCTTCTATGTTGTGTTCTAGAGGCATCTCGCTGATGTTGTGGCCTTCCTCGGAGTATCTCTCGATCACCATTAACCCTCATGCCATTCCCCATCATTCGGCCACTAAGCTCCTCCACTACGACCCTTAATTGCTGGATGCTTTCCACGAGCGCTTCATCCCTTCGTATGGAGTCAACCTCCCGTTGATTCACGCTTTCTTCACGCGACATATTTTAGACCTGCAAGTAAACGTTAGTTTAAAAAAAATCCTCACCAATCGCTCCCTCACGTGTTTCTCTCGAGATGTTTGTCACTCCTCTCGTGTTTAACTCAAGTCTAGGCTTTTTCCACCCTCAATTAAGCTTACGCACTCTTGCCTTTTTCCTCTCCTATTCTCTTTTCACAAGATCTTTATTGGACTCAAAACCTGTCTCTCAACCCCCTCACGACAATCAAACAAACTAATCAAACAAGATTAGATCACTATTGATTTTGTTTTAGCAAGTAACAATTTCAAACCAACAAGTACAACTTTCGAACTTCCAATTGAAACGCAAATCACTACTGATTTTGTTTCAATTTGGTCTCGCTAACAAACGAGTCGCCTTCTTTTTTTTTTTTTTTTTTTTTTTTTTTTTTCGTTCGGCTAATTTTTTTTTTTTTTGCCGAATCTTTTTTTTTCTCTTGCACACTTTTTTTTTTTGTGCGTTTTCTTTCTCTTTTTTTTTTTACTTTGTTTTTTTTTTTTTTTTTTGACGAACTCAGATACAATTTAAGATGCTAGAAAAGAAAAAAATTTAAAACTAACAGCAAACAACTACGTATGAAAGCACAAAAGCAATCGGATCCCTAAATTAGCTAGAACCGAAACCCTAACTCAATAAATCTCAAATTACTAAATATCAACAGAAAATTAAAGATAAATAGACCTTGTAGAAGCAAGCTCGATACCAAACTGATGTGAATAGTTGTGGAAGGATCGTTCTACAAAGGCCCAGATGATGCGAATTGCAAACCTCGACCTCCAATCAAACATGTGATTGGCAACCTCGGTATGAACGTGACTGTTGACGAACACGTGTCAACCAACCAACGTTATAGACGCCACGAGCAAAAGAATTCGCTATCTCGCTCGATAAGTCGAAGAGAATCTTGATTAGGTCAAGTCCTCAAAAGAACAGTAAAAAAGAGAACCTCTCAATTCTTTTCCTCAAAAAAATAAAATATATATGTGTCTTCAAAGAAATTTGGCAAATCCTTTATATAGGCTGCCACACAAACCCTAAAAACCAACCCTAAAAATCTAATGCGTTATATTCTAAAATATTCCTATTTTAGAATATTCTTAAACAAGAATATATATATAAATTGACTTGGTCAATTATTTGGTGACAAGATAATTAAATTGCACCAAGATTTCCAAGATTCTTCAAGATTTGATCCAAGGTCATCTTCACGCCAAAATCACGAACCATGACGCCAACAGCTTGCTTGAATTGTTTTGCCCGCGCTCGAGTAATCGAACCAGTAGGAATAGACAATGGGTCCCTAGCACCTCCTCCTCGATATGACTCGATGTCCACATCACCACTCAACGAGCACAAATTGAGCATCTTAAGCGAAAAATGGAAATGATCAAAGCTGAAAATAAGAAGCTTCGCAAGGCGTTAAAATCCCGAAAGCTTATAAAATGAGATTTTTTTTTAATTTTGATTCTTAGTCCAATGTCTAGGGAGCTTGATTTCAATTTTCAATTCAATTTTTAGTTCAATGTTTAAGGACTTGAATTTCAATTCCTAGTTCATTGTTTGGTTTAATGTTTCTAGTGAATTTTGAATAAAAGTCAAGCAATTAGACCGTTGTCATGGGCCATTTTCTATCTTGTCATTAGTTCTTACATTACCTCTTTTTCTTAGGTAACAACGGATTCTCTGCGCTCTCCCATTATTACGCGATCAAAGGTTAAAATGGCTGACCAAGGGCGAGGGAGGCAAAACCCACTACCCCCGAGCATTCACGAGACATTCCCCGGTCCTCCAAGAATGATGCAAGATGAAGTGGAAGTGATAGACACTTTGGGACAACCTAGTGGCAAATTTGATTACCTGGTGAAGTATTCGGCCCCTCCCAGCTACTACGTTGATCCTCGTGAGATAGTCCCAGATGGATGGGATAGCATGGATGATCCAACACTCTTGAAGACCGAAAACTTTGATGATGAGCTGGAAGGAGTTGCAAGCTTATTCGACAATCTCATCATAGGAGCCATTGATGATGGACCCCCGAAGAGATGGGCCTTGGCCCACAAGAGTAACTCTTTTACTGCTTTTGCACATTCCCCTGCGTGGGAATTTTTATTTTCTGAATGATGTTTTCAATTTCTTCTTTTATTGATTGAGTGTTGCATTTTTTCCATTCAATAAATGTAATTGATTGATGAATTTCAATGAAATTACAAATTTCAATTTGAGGGCATGATGAGGTATACCAAACCAGTCCGGTGACGATATCCAACCGATAAAAGAAAAGAAAATCCAAGGAGAATTCTGAGGCCTGGGCTTCATCATACTTTCTCGTGTCAAAATGTTAAAAAAAAATGCTTTTCAAAAAAAAAAAAAAAAAAAAATCAAAAAAATAAGACTTGATTTACTATGTTTGTCTTTTTGACCCATCCACTTTTTGTTTCAGAGACAATCTTGTAACATGTGAATGTGTGGAAACGGTCCAATCCAATTCCAGAGTCTAGGGGCAAGTTCGCTCCAAATTACAGTTGCCCGTACGTGGTAAAGAAGATACTTCCTGAATGTGCCTTGATCTTGACAGAAATGCATGGTCATGAGTGTTTCACTCCCATTAATTCAGATGCTGTCAAGAAGTATTACCCATGATAATATTTGCCATGTCATGTTTTGAACTGCAAGCATTTCAATGATGAATAAATTGTTTCAATGAGTTCGATTGCAAATCTTGCGTTTTTTCTCCCTTGATGAATTGTGTGAGATAAATTGAATGTGTCAAATGGGATACTTTGGAATGATGGAAGGCAAACCTTGTTCCATACACTATTTCATACACTAACCCTCAGTGAGTTGTGTGAAAAATTCCATGCCCACAAGGAAGAGGGCTATCTCGCAAAGGGTACGTCAACGAAGGTGATGAGAGGCATTCTTTTCTCTATCCTAAACACCACAAGTGATCAATTGCTCAACCCCTTTGAGCCCCATACACTTATGGAGATTTTTAAAAAAAAAATTATCCCTATCAAAAATCATCCCACATTTGGGCAAATTCGAAATAAATGGTAGGAATCTTTTTGCTCCCACTTGCATCAATCTTCGAATATTGCTTTTGCAGTGTAACTCGTACGGTAATTTGAAGTGCCTTAAGATGATGAAGAGCAGTTCTTTCTTTATCATATACAGTTCTATCCATTGCATAGCCCACTTGAGCCTATGAATTTATTTTATATTAAACCCAGTTGGTGATCATCCCCCACACTGGGGCAAGGCAAAAATAACCATTCAAAAAACATAGCTTAGAATTTGCAAAGGATGGTTGTGCAAGTTCAAAAAAATAAGTGCAAAATAATTGGGCATGAAAAAGCAGTGTGCCTGGTAAAAGCAAGCCCAATGCCAAGAAAAGAGAAAAAGAAAATCAAACTCTTGATATAATAAGTTGTATCCCTAGCAAGATGGTACCAAAAAACTCTTAAATGCTGTTGCAATCAATGGAGTTGTGATAAAAAAAAAAAACTTCGACAATGGAGAAGGAAAGTAGTGGAAATGTCGAGATGATCACCAACTTTAACCCCCCTAAAACACTTTTTGAGCCTAATGATCCTTTCATTTCTCAACTCATGAACCAAGCCTATGTTACGTCCCTTGCAAAGTCTCTTCTGATTATGGCACTTGAATTAACCTAGGGGTTCACATGTTTTAAGCATCGCTCGAAGAAGTGCGAGCAAGATTATTCATTTCTTATTTTGCAGGGTTCTTGACTTGTAAACCCAGAGATGATTATAGAATATCACTCTTTCTTTCAAAAGCCTTGACTCAAAGAGTCCCTTTTGTTTAGCCATTGACCAAGCCCACATTTCGGTCCCTATTAAAGACCTCTCAGATTGGTAAGGTCGTACCACTTGCGAGATTGCACAAAAACTTTGTTTGGCATGATGACGGTGAGATAGAGTGATTATCAAAATCCTGCATCAAAGGTCAGGATGAAACAACCATTTTAATGAGGATGAGCGCGAAGCCCTTTCAAACCGAAAAACCTTTCATTTGACACATCCATAACACTCATGTATCTAGATTGGAATATCCTTTTGAAATTCTTCCCAAAGGAAATCAGGTAATGCAAAAATGATAGGAATCATCACGCAATAATCTTACTTGAATTAATGCATGTCTGTGAATGCATATTGCCTCTCCTACAATTGTGTTTTGCAGGAGACATATCCCCAAGGAATAGAGATGTCATCAGGTAAGTCTATCTCTATCTATACTTTAAATACTTGTCATTGTACAGGTATTCCTTTTCAAGCACCGACACTCAATGGAGTTGTCCCCCAAAGATTTTTCCTCCAGATTCAATCTGATTAAGGCGACCGAAGATGGTTTGGGTCCTGGTCGGATGATTTATGTCGCAAGGTTGGGCGACCGAAGAATGGTTCGGGTCCTAACCAAGCAAAACCTTAGTCTAGGCGACCGTAGAATGGTACAGGTCCTAGACAACATTTATTGCTCTAACAGGCGACCATAGAATGGTACGGGTCCTGGAAAGGTAATTACCTTAGTTCAGGCAACCGTATAATGGTATGGGTCCTGAAAAATCATTTTTTCGTCAAGGCGACCGTAGAATGGTACGGGTCCTAGACAACCTCAGTTCAGGCGACCGTAGAATGGTATGGGTCCTAAACAATCTCAGTTCAGGCGACCGGAGAATGGTACGGGTCCTGGAAAACAAATCCCTGTTTAGGCGACCGGAGAATGGTACGGGTCCTGGAAAACAAATCCCTGTTTAGGCGACCGTAGAATGGTACGAGTCCTAAACAACCTCAATTCAGGCGACCGTAGAATGGTACGGGTCCTGGAAAATCATTTTTTTTCTCTTCGTTTAGGCGACCGTAGAATAGTACGGGTCCTAGACACAACCAAACAATGCCATATTGGGCGACCATAGAATGGTACGAGTCCTGGGAAGGCAGTCACTTTGCGAAGTCATGTTACTATTTTGGGCGACCGTAGAATGGTACGGGTCCTGGACGTGTAACACTAATCTATCTTGAGTTACTCTACCATCCCCGAAGGTAAGTAATTCCAGGTAAGTTCCCTTATCATTTGCATTAGCATTTCCATGCATCATATAAATTTCATTTCAAAATGGGAGTCATTTTCCAAAAACAAAACAAAAAAACAAAAAAAAACGTCATTTAATGCATGTGCATAATTAAAATTAGGTCTCAATTTATCTTTGAAGGCAACCTCTACGAGCTCACCTTCAAAGAGGGACAGCTTTTGACACCTAATTTTGGAAAAATAAAATTGCATTTTGAACAAATAAAAAGAAAGATGAAAATGGGGGAAATTGATTTTGATTAAAGTATGCAAGGAAATATGGAATTCCGACGGATGTCTGGGTTTTGTTAAATGCAGCAACAATTTTAAAATCAGGCGAACAAATGGCAATGATTTTGATAAAATGGAATGAATCAATGCAAAATCAAGCTGATTGCGAAATCATACTCCGATTTGCATCCATGATTTAATGCAACAGAAGATGGAAGTTTAAATTTTTCCATAGAAAGCGGCCGATCAGAATCACTATAAAAAGGGGTTGACCTGCACAGTATTCGGGGGACCGAGGAAATTCGCGAAAAGAAAATTCGTGGGAAGAGCAAACAAAGAAGAAGAGGAATCCCCTTTGTCGTCCAAAGAAAAGTCTTTTTTTTCTCTCTTCTGACAACCTGGAGAAGTACAAAGAAAAAGAAAAAGTGAGCAAGAGACAAGAGACGAGAAAGGGGAGACGTGAAGAGTGGCGTGAGAGAGAGGGAGAGAGAAAAAAAAAAGAGTCAAAAAAGGTGAAAAGTGAAAAAAGCAGAATAGGAGATGATGTGAGAAAACAGGACGAAAAAGAAAAAGAACACTGTTCTTCTTCTCCGGTGGTTTGCTTTCGTCTACCCACGCCTCGTCCGCTCGCTGCTGGCTCCGCACCGCTGCCGCCGCTCCACCACCTGCCGGTCATCGTCTCCATGCCATTGCTGCTCCTGCGCCCCGCACAGCCCGCGCCCGGCCTCCAATCACCGCGTGCCCCTGCTCCGAGTGCTGCTGATCCGCGCCCGATAGACGACACCGCCGCCGCTGTCTTGATCTGCTTGCTTGAGCGCTCGACTCCGACAGATCTGAGCCGAACCGCTGCTGCCCGCACACCGCTGGTTGTCACGCCACCATGCCCTTGCACCGCGACACACCATCGCGCTCGGATCTCCGCATCGCGTCTCCGCCTGCATCCCTCCGCCCGAGCACCGGTGCCACAGCAACTCGTCTCTCGCCACGTGTCTGCTGTCTCCTCACGAAGCCCGCCGGTCGTCGTCCGTGAAGCCCAACGCCGGAGCTTTTCCTCCTGCTCGCACGGTGGCCGAAGCCCGCCGCGCCCGAGCCTCACTCCGACAGCTTGCACCGCACCCGACCTTCGCCGCTGACCCGCAGCACCGCCATCGCGCTGTTGCCGACGCTTCATCGACGTCCCGACGACCGCGCTCCGTCCTCGCCGACGCCGCGCCGCTTTGCGTTAGTCCAGCGCCACCCGCCGACCGCCTGCTCCCCTCCGGCGTCTCCCTCTGTGTCCTTTACTTACCTAGGTAGTTTTTATTATTTTTACTTTTTACTTTTTACTTTCTTTATAATTTAGTTTATTTTATTTGTGTTTATTTCATTCGATAGCATTTTTAGTTTAGGTATTTAATTTGTAATGGTGGATGTTAATATTTGTGAATTTAGTATGCATTATCCGTAGGGATTTTGTCCGAAATTAATATAATTATTAATTTGATCCGAGAGATATTTGATCATATTTCTATTTATTTTTAATTTCTGGGCTTTTTGATAGAATCTCAATCATAATAATTACTTAATTTGGTCCGTAAGACTTCGGACCATATTTTTTAATTATTTTAAGTTGTTGTGATGATTAGGGTTAAAATAATTGTTAATTTAACTTGTGAGACGACAGGCTATTTTTTTTTAATTATTTTGATCCTTTATTTAGTGATTATATTAATTGTTTAGATTTAACCCTTGTTTAACAATTATTCAACTTTAAAAAAAAACTAAAAAAAATCAAAAAATCAAAAATCAAAACATTCAAAAAGATTTGCATGAGCATATAGGACATTAAGGTTTAATATAATAGACACGTAGGTTTAATTAATCAATTTTTTAGGATTATATTTCTAGGATTGCATTTTTAGATAATATTTCTAGGACTGCATTTTTAGATATTTTAAAAGAAATAAGTTAGGATTAGACTTAAATAACCTTTTTAGAATTTTAGATATAATTGGCACATTTTCATCCTCTCTTTTTAAAAATAGTCTTCTAAGACAGAATAGGGTTTAAGTCAAATTAATCCCAAAAATGGATTAGAAGATTATTTTTGGATAGATTAATTAGGGTTTTCATAAATTCTGAATTTCAATAAAAAAAAATGCAAAAATACTAGATGCATGTTAACTAGTTTGCATAATAGAATCATTTAATCAGAATTTGTTAATTAGTGAAATTAGGTCATGAGGTGCATGTTAATTAGTTTGCATAATAGGCCCATTTAATTAGAATTTGCATATTAATAAAATTAAGTCATTTAGTTTTAAAATGCATTTTTAATAAAAGAATTCTAATTTTTAAGAAAATCCAAAAAAGTTGTTTGCTTGCTTTGTGTGATGCAATTTATTTATTTAAATGTTTTAATAATGGATGAGCACTCGTGTGGCCACCACATTTGCATGATAATGATTTAGCTTAAAATAAATCCAAGCTGCCTGTGAAAATATTTTGAAAATTAAAAGAAATGGTACCGAAAGGGCATTAGAAAATTCTAGTGTAACCAAGTCCCCGTACCCTTAGTCTCTGGTTCGTAGGAGTAAAATAAATCTCCATTTATTTTACTTAGGTGTCTAGTCGACCTACCATAAACCGATTAGTGGCGACTCTTAGATAATCATCTTTTGCATGTTTAAAAAAATTAAACCTTAAGTCGCGAATTGGTATGGGCTTGGGAGAGCCCGAGCTAAGTGTAAAAACTTAGCAGTCCATTAACCTAGTTTTAGGTGGTGCACCCGAAAATTAGGTTGTGACAGCTCACAACTCTACAAATCCTCACTTTCTCCTCCCTTTTCTTCTTCTTCTTTTCTTTTTTTATTTGAATTCTTTTTTAATTTTCTTTTTCTTTTTTAATTCAAGTTATTTATTTTCCTTTTCCTTTTCTATTTCTTTTTTCTTTTTTTCTTTTTTTTGTTTCCCATCTTCATATTTCTTAGCTAGTCGATGGCCATCGCCAAACAAACCTCGAGCTCATCGATCTCAAGCTCGCACTCGTCGATCCGGTGAGCCTTGAACTCGACGCTCTCGCTTGCCCATCGTTGAGCGGCAAGCCTTGTGCTTGTCAGAGAGCTTGAGACTCGCCGGTGACCGATCTCGGGCCATTGCCATGGTCGGCAACCAGCCAATAAAGAAGGAGATGGAAAACAAAGAAAAATGAAAAAAATTAATAATAGATTTTAAAAATTAAAAATCAATTTAAAAAAAATATGAAAAATCCATTTTAAAAAATAAAATAAATGAAAAAGAGTATTTGTAGGAAAATATTTTCCTTACTGAACAGCAAAAAATATTTTCCACTTCATTTTTAGGTTTCACCCAAACACCCAAAAATAATTACATTTTCTTGGAAAATGACTTCTTGGAAAAAAAATTCTAGAAACGTCACATTTTCCACGAAATGAACAGAGCCTTAGAAAATCAACATTCTTTGCATACTCAAACTTGACATATATTCTCAACAAAAACTAATCAATTTATGGAAAAGTTACTAATCATGTAACAAGTTAATCGGCAACCTACTTGACATATTGGTACTTTTTTCGTATGAAAAATGGTGTCAAAGATACTCGTCTGATTGAAAATCTACCGACCATGAAAATATCAGTAGCGACTGATGCATACTAACTCTTCAAGCACATAAAGTCACCAATTCCTATGAATAAGTTGTCAACTATTTAGAGAATGAAAGTTATTTGTCCCCATGATAAATCACTAATCTCGCGAAAATAATTATGAGTTTTTGACATATGCATACCCTTCTCCTTACCAATCACGCACAAAAATAAGAATGGCGTACTCAATTATGGATGCTTTATTTTTCCTAATGAAAAGTTGCGGAACTACTACCTAATCACATCCTAGTAAAGTTCTGACAGAAATATTGAAAGTCTATTTATCTTTAATAAGCAACGCTTACGTAATTTAGAGAAAAGCAACTTCACATATATAGATTGCCAGTAACTTCTCCATAAGTGCTACAACGATTTCACTACACAAGTATAAGATTCGATATAAAAAAGAGAAAAAAAAAAAAACTACAAAAAACCCTAACTATATCCACTATGACACATTTACCCTAAATTTAAATTTGTACCTATCTAACACATTTACCATCCTTTAAAGTTCCATCAAACGATATTTCCGTCAAAATTTTTAAATCATCCGTCGTCCATGTAGACAGATTTTTAAAATTTAGACTGGGGCCTAATTAGGCCCCATAGATATAAATTTGGAATTTTTGGTATCACCAAAAAAATTCAAGAATAAATGTGTCACACTGGCATAGTATCATTTTTTTTTTTTTTTTTTGGCTTTTCCCCAGAAAATAATAACCATTAAAGTATTTATATAGCTAGTAATTCGGTCATGTAATTAGTTATTCTATATGAGGGAAGTAACTAAACATGCTGAATATAAGTTCCTATTCCACTTTTATTTTCCCACACATACCAAATATGTCCTCGTTCAGAGTGAGAAATCAATAAATAAATATCAACATCCTACTCCAAATGACTACACATCAGAGTGTCGCAGCGGCAAAAGCAGCCTAAGCACCAAAAGGCTACAAACAGTTTTCTGCATCTTGAGGAAAGACAGCAGCAGCTTCGGTATCACAGCTTAAGAAGGTGGTGATAATGAATAAATGGATATCAACATCCTAGTCCAAATGACTACACATCAGTCAAATGTGAGTCCGAGAAGTGAAACCAAGCCCCTAAATATTACATACAGCTTATTTTCGCCTCGGAACTGTGCATAAGTTTAATGAAATGCATTTATACACACGGTTCAGCAACAATTAGTAAGTCTCTAGAAGAAAACATTACAGTTTCAAACCAGAATCCGTCCCACCCCGAGAAGTGGATAAATCTGTGCTTCTCGATCAAATGGAACAGAGCCTCCAAACCAATCAAACAGCATAGGCATCCTATGAAAAGGGCAATTTGTTAGGCACTTGCATGTAACTACGGTTATCGTAAAAGAGGGTCAAGGCTTAGGTCATCGAGATAATTATGAATGACCATCATGTGCATTAAGTTTCAACTAATACTGACTGCAAATTCATACAATTGAATTAAATGACAGGTAGAGACTTTCAAGTCCCAGCTTGCATATAGTAGACATAATGCCAATTGTACTAAAGTAGGTGCACAATGAAGAAACTACTGCTGTGTGAAATTCCTTGGACATGCCGCGATTCAGCAGTCATAGTTTAACAAGTGCCCGCAGAGATGCGAGAGAACAGCCCTCACAGTTTCTCATACATACCGTGCTGGAAAAACATTGTTTTAAGAAAATTGTTGAAAAGGTCAATCATTTTGCACACTCATTCAATTTTACCGCCACCTCATAACCAGTTCACCGCTGACCATATTTGACAAAGTTATCAACCGCAATTTGTTAACAAAAATCCATCAAGGTGACATGGTACTATGTCCAGGGAGACAGTGGATATTAGTACAAAGGGATGCAGGAGCACCCACAGAGACAGCTTACATTCTTGGAAGGCTGTCTATAACATAGCAACAAAATTGATCAAGGTCCTACGTCGAAGGGGAAGCTGGAGATTCCAGAACAATAGTAAAGACACGACTACATAACATTATATAGAAGTAAACCTGTTAAATGGGTGAGTCGGGTCAGGTTCAGGTCGGGTCGGGTCGGGTCGGGTCGGGGTCGGGGTCGGGGTCGGGTCATAAATGGTTTGACCCAAATCGACCCATTTAACCCGTTTATAACCCATTTATTGCAATACAAAAAATTTGACCCATACCCGACCTATATAACCCATTTAAGAAAGCTTATTTCTTATATATATAAATGGTATTGCTAAAATAGTTTTATACAACACAAATTTAATGGACAATTTTTATAATTTTTGAAATAATTATTTTTAAAAAATCGAATTTTAATTATTTCATATTTTTTAAATTATTTTTCTTTTTCTTTTTTTAAAAATAGTTTTCTTTTTTCTTTTTTCTTTCTTGTTCTTCTTCTTCTTTGGCCGACCACGACGATGGCCGGCGACCGGCCACGGGCGAGCCTCGAGCTCGCCGGCCACAACGCCGGCGAACTCAAGGCTCGCCGGATCGGCGAGGCCTCCGCCTTGCGGATCCCAGCGAGCTCGAGCTCGCCCCTCATCGACGTCGGCGAGGCCTTCGCCTCACTGGATCAAGTGAGCTCAAGGCTCGCTTGGCCAGTAAAAAAAAAAAAAAAAAAAAAGGAAAGAAAAAAGAAGAAAATTAAAATTAAAAAATAATTATAATTTCGATTTTTATAATAAAAAAAATTGTAAAGTTAAAAAGAGAGATTGTGAGGTTTTTGGTGAAATAAGTTCTAATTCCAACCCATTTAAGACCCACTTAAGACTCACCTATTAAATTCTTTAATTATTAAACCCATTTAACTACTTTTTGTCAAAAAACAAGTGACCCATATATGACCCATTTATGATTTAAATGGGTCATATATGGGTCTAAGACCCATTTTGCACCTTTATATAGAAGTCATGATTTCTTACAATATTATGCGCATAGGAAAATGGACAGAAGAATAACAAAATAGAAAAAAACTTTACCTATTCAGTGAAAACGCTCATAAGATCATTCGACGAAAGTTGCTGCAATCTTGGGATAGACACTTTTGCATCCACAAAGTCAAAGCTCGGTTCTTGTTTGACTCTACCGCACTACTCTCCAGATGGACTTTTCCACTTTGTATATTTGTGTCAACGGTGGTCCAAATTCATCAACTGTGAAAAGGCTTGGGGTGCCTGATCCCTTACTAACAAATCCTAGATTCTTTAGCAGTCCTTGATCAATGGCTTCACCTGACTTAGCATCGTAAGAACCCTGGATATTTGAAAAATCAGAAATAACACCTGGTGCTTGTCCAACGATGTTATATTTTGCAGATGGATTCCGAAGTGGATAGCTATTGCTACTGTCAGCATTCGCTGAACTAGACGACAAAGTCGGTGAAATGGAACCTTGTACGAGTAGCCACCAAGTACGCGAGGTTTTGAGATCTTTATCTCGAGGCCGACCAAAGTATTTAAAGCGATTGCCTTGATATGATGGAAGACTGTAGTCAATGACGGCACTTTTATTGTAGGTGGAACTCTAGTTCACAGAAGCAGGACTACCCGCTGCTTGAAAACCAACTGATGAGTGGGGAACAACAAGGCAAGATGGTTGCACATTAATTAAACGGCTAGGCTCTAGGAGAGGCTGTTGTGGCGATTCTTTATTCTTTATTCTTCTTCTGGCTTTGCTTCTTCTTTGTAATTGCTGCTTTTTCGATATCTTCGCGTTGTCTTTGAAATATATCCATCAAAGTGTTATTACTCTGAATATTCGACCCTGCAACAATGTTATTGTTTCCAACTGTACTAAGGCTAGTAGCTTGCCACGGTCCAAATCCCGAAGGTGCGTCCTGACTCGATAGAATGGACTGTTGATACTGCTTGGAGACATTAGATGGGCATTTAATCAGAGGCTGACCAAAGGCCACACCATTTTCAACAGGAAGACACTTGGATCCCTGCAGGGAAGCTTGCAAGAGAGTTGGCTGATCAAATGACGGTAACACTAGGTTGCTTGTTGGTCGACCCAAAAGCTCAGATTGCAGTGCTGCTAATGCCTGCGGAGAAATCTGACCAGAGGCTGCCAAAGCTTGGATATCATATCTTCCCAGGGGACCCAACTTGATATTTGATTCTACAGTTCCACAGAATGAACTAAATATCCCACCTTGCTGCTGAGCTACTCCACTTAATCTCTTCAAATACAACCTAAATTTCTGAAATTGTTTGACACAGCCAAAGCAAAACTCGTACCCGAGACAAGATGATCATATGCAAACTAGATCAACTAGTCATTCTGTGCAAGTGACAAAAGATGATATCATATTCAGTTCAACAACAGCTACAACAGTAAGCAGTTTCTGCAAAACCATTGAATTTTACAAGTAATTACTTATTCATGCTACATCAGCATCAAAAGAAGTTTAAAAGAAAAGGGTAAATGACACAAATGGTCTCTGAATTTTGGTCCAATAAACAATGTGGTTCCTAAACTTTAAATTCGTTTAATGTGGTCCCGACTCCAAGGACTAAGGGCTCGTTTGGTTCGGCTTTTGGGGAATGCATTTGCAAAAATGTAAATATCTTTAGGTGAAGGAGGTTTTCCGAAATGCAAATAACGTTTGATAAAATTTACATTGAAAAATAACTTTGGCCAAAATACAGTTTGGTAAAATTTACATTTGTAAATGACTTTTATTAAATTAAAAAAAAAAACAAAAAGATTTGTATTTTTTTTTTTTTTTGAAGTCCGGCCATCGGACCGCCGAATCTAGCGGCCAAACCACCGGATATGGCAGTCAGATGGCCAGATCTAGCCCCTGAATGGTCGCTGGGGTCGGGCAACCCCAAGCTGCCCAATCTCAGGCGACCGTCACCTACAGTTGCGTGACCTCAGACGACCGCCTGGGTCGCGCGACCTAAGCATCGCCTAAGGTCCAGCGATGGTCGCCAGGGTCGGGCGGTCGCCGGCGCGCGCGACCCCCTAGCTGGCAGTCATCAACCTCCAATTGGCTTCTCCACTGGAGAAGATGAACAATTATCGTCTTTATTCAATTAAGGCACTCCTTGTATGCCATGCTCCAAGTGTCTTGCTCGATTGTAATCGCTCGATTCAAAACATCTTTGTACATTGTTAGTTCAAAGGGTATGAGCATAGTACAGATATCCAATCGGAGTAGCATTGAAAGTGTTAACCCTTACGTCTTTCACTAGTCGCAAAACCATCCTCAAATCTACTTCATTGATTAAAATGGGTCACGTATTACATAATTGTTGAGATACCTTGAGATATATTGACAAAGTCGCTTCTTATCTTTACTTGGAAGGACTCTGAAAAGAACTATGCATTAAAACCTTCGCTAAAATCCTTCCATGAAATGACTACATCATTACCTTCGAAGGCCGGTCTAGTTCCTTCCCACCAACAAATAGCTTTGCCTTCAAAACATCGAGTGGCAAAGTTGACTTTTTGTTCATCACGAACATTCTTGGCTTTGAAAATCTCCTCCATGTTTCTAATCCAACGGTTGGCCTTGAAAGGATCCAATTTTGCTTAACTTATATGGGTCCGCCATTCTCAATTGGATGAATGTGCATAAGCCAATTACTCCATCTTCACTTAATTCTTTCACTTGACTATATTAGTGAAGCATTGCCTGCATGAACTTAGTCGGAGGAACCAAATCTTGGGACTTTTCCTTGGCTTCATGCAAGTTGAGACTCCCATCAAATTGGTCCTCTAATCTCCTCCTTGAAGCTATACCTCGAGAAGCTTGAGGCATATCTCTAGTATGGGGGGTAGCGACTCCCTTACCTTTGCAACTCCTATGAAGTAAGGCAAGCATCTCTGAGTTGGAACACATGGTCACCCGAAACCAAAATGAAACTATATCTTAGTATCTAAAAGCCTAAGCACTAAATTCTATCATATGATCTCACATTGTTTGAAGTATGTACTCGTAAAGTTAAAACTTAAACTTTAATACCAAAAGATGTCACGCCCCAAAATTACAAAAATATGGGGATGACGTGGCTGTCCTTCCCCACGAAAGATGCAGCTTCAAATATAACTAACAACCCAATATCAAAATATATATCTCCAACCATATTTATGTATCAAATAAACCAACTGGTTGGTTACAATATCAGAGTTTCCTTAATCCACCACAAAGAATATGTACAACCAAAACTCTCCCAACAAACTTAAAAGAATAATATACAATGATTCCTTAAGCTATACCCAAAAGTATGAATCCCAAAAGTTTCCCATAATAGTACTCTCGTCCTACTTGCTGTTAACTGAGGGACCTGAAAAACATGAAGAATGAGTAGAATGAACAACCACAGCTCAATGAGTAATATATAACTTCTAAGAAGCAACATTTCCCTTTCATATCTATATAATCAAAACATGTATCATTGGTTCAATTCAATAATTGAACTCGTCATATCTCATATCAATGGTTCATTCCATGCTCAATATCTAACTCAATGCTCCAAAAATGACTCACGAATTTTTACGTTATCATGTAGTACTTAGTTCTTACCCAATATATATCAAAGGTACATGGCCCTAGATGGCTCCCACAAATACATTATCATGCAATACTTAGCTCTTTATTACGCATGTTAAAAGTGCAAAACCCTAGAGGTGGCTTCCACATGACTTAAGTTGCCATGTAGTACTTAATTCTTGACTACAAGGCTCTAAAGGTGATTCATTCGAAGTTTCGTTATCATGTAACACTTAATCATTTACCAATTCACATTACAATTAGTTTTTTGAACCCAAAACATATCATCTTACAAGAGTTATCTCATAAATCAAATGTACAAAATAGCACGCATGACCTTTCAAGAATAGTTTATCGAACCATCCCCAATAACTCAAAAGTATCAAACATAATGCTTTATACAACAAATATGTCATATTATATATATATATCCTTACCTCAATACATGGGTTTTACAAAATCAAAAAAGGTGTTAGTACTATGATCTTGTCGTCTACGACCCAACAATAAAAGGTACTCATATTGTCAAACTTGCGGTTTAAGCGCTACGTTGCGTAGTTAAATTGGCTTGTTTGGCATGCGCATATGAAATCCCCTTTGTCTCTTCCCTATTTTTCTTTCTCTCTCTCTGTTCTATCTCTCCCCCGGGAGCTCTCGGCCCCTTTTAAAACCGAGCGTGACCTGTTTCTGCTTTCCTTCTCCTTTTTTCTTTTTTTCTTTTGTTTTCCTTTTTTTTTCGGGTCCCACCAGCCTTACGAGGTCAACCCCGGACGGCCGGACGTGATAAAGAGCGTGCCCTGATTTTGCTTTCCTTTGGTTTGGAATATGCTTAGTAAACCGTACCCTCATATAAATTATAATTAATCCCCCACATATTTTCGAAGAGAGAGAGAGAGAGGGAGAATTTTGTCTTGTTTGGATGCTTGTGTTCTTTCACAGAGTCCACAAAATGTGTGGCTGGGGATTCACCGTCCATTTTCCAAGCTAAGGGTACGGTTAACCAAGTATATTTCTTTTTTGGTGGCTCGCACCGCTTTGAAAAGTCAAATATTACGAAGCAACCTTGAATAGCCGGACATGAGATAAAGAAATGTCAGAGTCAAAGAAGGCAAGGTGACTTCCGACCGAAGACAAAGCTGCGTTTGGTTCAAAGATTTCGATGTTTTTTCGGCGCGAAGTTTGGGAAATCTTTGATTGTTTGATTCAACTTTAAAATCGAACTTTTCAATTTCAATTTCTTTCAAAATCGGGAAAGCCCAAAATGACGAGTGATTAGGACTTTGGGCTTTCAAAGATTCGCCAAATCTTTGAAATTATTTACCAAACACAATTGCATTTCCCAAAATAAAGCTTTCGCCAAGATTTCGACGGGACTCAAAGCCCCTTTACAACGCCGAACCAAACCCAGCCAAAGGCCTGTTTGGTTCGGCTTTGGGGCGGACTGAAGAAACGTTTGGCTATGATAGCTGTGCCAACAGTTGGATAATATATATATAATGGTAATGGTAAAGAGAAGAGGACTTGACCAGAGCACTAGCTCATAAAACTTAACTAGCCGAGAGAGAGAGAGAGAGAGAGAGATGAGCAGCAGCGGCATGGAGGAGGTGGCGGTTATGGAATCGTACCCGATGAACGGTGGGGATGGCACATTCAGCTACAACAAGAACTCTAATTTGCAGGTTCTTCATTTGATGTTAAGTAGATGCATTTCCAAGCAACCATTTCTTAAATTTCATGGAATAAGAGCTAAATGATAGAATTAATTGTTTTGTCTTTCGCTAAGCTTTGTCTGAATTCAGCTTTTGAAACTACTCTCTGGTTGTTCATCTCTTATGACCTCTTAGGATTTCAACGAGACAAGTATCAAATCATCAAATATCGAACTTGCTACTCTGACATGCATCGCAGAGAATGGCAACAAACGTCGCCCGGGAGACAATCAACGAGGTGATCACAGAGAAGCTCGACATAAAGCAATTTTCTCCTGCTCTGACCACATTCCAGATCGCGGATTTAGGCTGTTCGGTCGGGCCAAACACCTTCCTTGCAGTCCAAAACATCATAGAGGCAGTCCGACGCAAGTACGAATCACAAGGCCTCTCCTCCCAACTGCCTGATTTCCAAGTCCTGTTCAGCGACCACGCGTCCAATGATTTCAACACCCTCTTCGCTTCCCTGCCATCTGATCGGCCGTACTACACAGCTGGTGTGCCAGGATCCTTCCATGGGCGACTGTTCCCCAAGGCGTCCCTCCATTTCGTGCATTCGTCTTATGCGCTTCAATGGCTTTCCAAGGTGCCTAAAGAATTGGTTGATCCAAATTCCCCAGCATTTAATAGGGGGAGAGTTCACTACACAAGTGCTCCACGCGAAGTGAGCGATGCTTATACATCTCAGTTTGCAAAGGACATGGTGACATTTCTGCACGCTAGAGGTGAGGAAATTGCGAGTGGAGGCATCATGGTTCTAGTCATGCCCGGGATTGCTAATGGCATTCCTTATTCACGTGTACCATCAGGCGTGATGTTCGACCTTTTGGGGTTCAGCTTGATGGATATGGCAAAGGAGGTAAAAACTGGAAACATTGTCAGCAAAATTTTCTTTCTTACCAAAAATAGTTAAATATGTGTGCAAGTGTATATCAGCATAGTTCACTTACAGGTCTCACAAATTTAAATTTAGCGAAAATATAAATAATCCATAGTTCATGTCTCATTTGTGCATGTCTTAATGTGTTTATCATATGCATGTGGACCCTTTAACGGATTTCTTAAGGCTTTCATTCCATCGTTAATTCACTTATATTCAAAGCAATCCCATTGAGTTGCACAGATGACTTGATGAAAGTAACTCTCTACAGGGTATAATAAGTGAGGCTCAGGTGGATTCATTCAATTTGCCAGTGTACGCTCCCTCTCCTGACGAGATGACAGCACTAGTAGAGAGCAGTGGGTGCTTTAGCATAGAGAGGATGGATTTAGCAGCTCCTGGATCGAAGATCGATGTCGCGTTCGGAGGGCATGCTTGCATGCTGCACTTAAGAGCTGGAATGGAAGGCATCATCAGCAAACATTTTGGAAGCGAGATAATCGACGACCTGTTTGGTCGTTTTCTCGGGAAAACCAATGAATTTTCCGACCGTTTAAACTCTGCATATCGTCAAGGAAGCCAACTGGTAGCAATACTGAAGCACAAATAATGCGCACTTGGGAGTGGAGTCCGCACTTTTTTCAAATAAAGTTCCAGATATCTACTTTCCTCTTCGAATTCATACGTCCCATATAAGGCACTCGAAATCTGAATACGGTGAGGATATTTAGCATTTGTCCTGGTATGATCTTTACAGTACTTGTATTTCAATTTTTGATGAAATATCAATGTATTGAACTTTATGGTACTCTTGAGGCTTCGTTAAGCAAGAAGTCATCACCTCCGCAATGACGTGCACCAAGAAGGTGCTTCATCAAGAAATAAAGTCAAGCAGCATTACGATGCTTGTCCTCATACATGGAGTAGCTTTGGCACATAATTCTAATTTTTTGATTCTATAAGTAAATTAAATATTTGAAATTTGATGTGTTGGGCTTTCTTTTCTACTGAACTGGACTGCATAACTTCTTTCAATTTATCCCACGAGAAAAGAAGAAAGAAACTAGGTAGATTGTATTGTGAGACCTAGAATCGAGCGTGTAAATAATTGCTTCGCTGGAAGCTGATTTCCAAACTGCAGATTTTGATGCAGTGAGATAATGAGTCGCAAATTTTTCTGCTCCTACTTTTTAAGATAATATTGTACTTTTGGCATCAATATGATCTTTAAATTCCTCGTAAGAAAATCTTGTTAATCTCCTTTGTGCTGAGGAATGTTCCATCCCCATGATAACAGCTGCCGCAAATTTTTCCCCATCAGCCATGGCAAGAGCATGATCTATTCTCAAATTCCATGACAAACCAAATCTGATGCAGCGTCATCTGGCCTAGAGCCATTATCTGAGATTACAGAAATGTTATTATGTTCAAACCCACCAGCATTAGGAATCCGAGGAACCTGTGGCGTGGAAGAATAACTCACACACAGAAATTTATGGGGTATGGAAAGTTTATCGCAATACGGAAATTCCAATTCAGAAAGACTATAAACAGTGAACAGCCGTTTGACATTACCATTATGTACAAAAAGATGTAATGCACACAAATAGCATTCATAATGTTATTTAAGCTTCGCTACACAAACAACAGGAATTTAGGAGTACCGTTGCCTACACATTTGCAGAAGACCCAAATACAACAACTTCGGTTTCTTCAACTGAGAAAATATCCAAGTTGGATTTCTCAATTCAGACGCAATCGGGTGAAGTAGTCTTCAAGAGTGGACCTACGAGCAGTCATCCTACCTCGTTTTTCCTTCTTAATTTGGATTAGTTTATCATATACACACCAAGGAAAGCTAAGATAATGATCTCGTTTTAAACCCTCGTTGTAGCAACCCCAATACTCCGGATGATACGTGACATGATACCACGCAGATGCTTTTGCATATTCATCAACGGCCTCAGAATACGAACCACTTCCCTTATCATTAAACCAGGTCCGAGCTT
Source organism: Eucalyptus cladocalyx (assembly GCA_017140615.1). NCBI lineage: Eukaryota > Viridiplantae > Streptophyta > Magnoliopsida > Myrtales > Myrtaceae > Eucalyptus > Eucalyptus cladocalyx. The sequence continues at coordinate 42,743,375 of CM029522.1, forward strand.
CCTTTCTCAGGGATTTTACCGCCATAGTGATGGATTCAGCGTCCCTCCTCTTGGTGAAAGCTTTGGACATTTTTATTATGCAGCCACTAAGTATTTCAGCCTCTGTGTCAATCCCATAATACTCCATCAGATTCCCCAGCTTGTAATCATAATTACCCTTGTGATAGAAAGCGTCATCGACATATTCCTCAAATCCGTCCACTTCCATCTCTGGGTCATAAGATTGCCTCGCCATTTCCAGCGTGAACTTCCGAATAGAGCTTGATGCATATGCTTCCTCTTTGACTTCCCGGAAAAGCTTTCCGATCACGTTATTGGATGGGTAGCTGGACTTGTCAAGCTTCTCCATGAAGTCTGGGTATTCCTTGACATACAGATTAGGAGGTATCACAGCAGGAACACCAGTTTTTGGGAAGTCAACCGCAATAGAGAAAAGTCTGGCAAGGTCTAAACATTCAGGGCACATGGCCTTTTCAGGCTGACTATCTGCAAAGACGGTGTGGGCATTGGCAATAATTCCAAGGCTGTCATTAAGTATGTAATTTACGAAGTACTCCTCCACTTCCTGTTTAAGCAACAAAACCACAAAAGGGTTTTAATTACCCATATATCCATAGAGCATTACAAGAGAAATCAAGCAGCGAATTTCCAAATGCAACTCATTGATTTCGGCAAATTGATCATCAATAACCCTTCAAAAATAAAGTGTGCTCAGATATACATCTTCTCGTAAGAGTTCAAGGTATATATGTGCTGGCCACTTCCAATTTCAATGTTCCCAATGATTCAAAATAATCCGTTCATTTCATTATCAAGAAAAGGAAATGTTCTGTAATGCAAAAGAATAATGCATAAACCAATCTTAGTAGATGTATATGCATGGGCAAGTATAGGCTTGCAGGTAGATGCTTATCGCCATGGTATTTCCAGCAGAATCAATCTTTATAAAAACAATAATACCAATTCAGAGAATGGAAGCCTCGTAACGACTGCCGCCTAAAAGAACAAGGAATTCTCAACAGCAGTGAAGAGTGGGTACCAAATCCAAGGTCAAGAACATAGGCAAAGTTTTACTTATAGAGTCACGCTGGAACAAAACTTATTATAAAGACCAAAAGATTCTTTCCAGAAACCCATGCATCATTATCGTAATGATAACTTCCAAACCCCAATTTAAGAAACGCCACAGTTAAAACAAGTATACAGCTAACCCCAAAGCATGAGCCCAATCCTATTCCCCCCAATAGCAAGGATGAGTTATCATGTATGAATCTTTATTCTCTAGAAGAGTTTCTTCACAAGGAGGAAATTGAATGGACCGACCCATGGTATATCTAATTTCAGATCATTAATATTTCCCATGATGGCCAGCCTTCTAGATAAGGAAAAATACCACAGTAGTAAGGTAGTTTCACTTGGTGATGAAAATGATGCTTTCCATGATCACACACTTTAATTTATCACTTCCTATTGCATTGATATTTCCTAGATAATAATCAAATTTAACATAACAGATTCACAACAGCTGGAATATAAACAAAACCCATGCATCATTTCAGTAAGCCTACTTTTTCATTCCCTCATCTTTACTTAAAAAATTAGCTATGTCCCTCCACAACAGTCACTTGAACTGCATCCAAGCACAATGCCTGACCAGATACACCTCTAAGTTTGGCAAAATATATGAAATGTTGAAATAGGGTTTCAGAACCAGTGAAATGGGTCTGCTAGCCTTTATAGATACATTTGATGAGCGGCTCTTAATCATTGGTAAACCCACATCTGAGTCGAGACAACACTACAGCCTCAAGTGCTTCATTATTTACCATAGTCGCTTTTTGTTTCCCTACAAAGATTCATATCACTTTGTGTGCAGTTGTGCCTGAAGTTGAGTGAGCAAAATTTGGCAGTTAGCTTTTAGGGCAGAAGATGAATAGAGGCGTTGACAAACTAGGGAAGCCTCCAAACAAGCAAAAATTAATGAACTACATGTGGAGAATTCTGAGTGCAAGTTCTTTCCAGGGACTTCTCATAGAATAGTCCCGGTCAAACAGCCAATTCCATGTTATGTAAGGCATAAACAGATCTGACTATAAGAATCCTACTGACCTAATGGTTGAATTAATGAGCCCACTCATACTCAACTGTTTGCTTCGTGACTAACTTTTAAGCTATCATCTGCTTGCAGAGCATGCAAATTTTTAGCTTCTCAGGGGTTCTTCCAGCCCAGGGAAGGAAGGAAGAGAAGCACACAAATTTATAAGTAAAAGGAACCAATAAGAAACCAAAAGAATACAGCAGGTTTGACAAGACATTTTGCTCACATGCCAAATTCCTCAGCAAAGATAAAATTATCCAAGTATCATGTCAGACAAGCCAAGTCAAGTGAAAAGATAGAGAATGCCAAATGATGGATGCTAGATGGATTTCCTACTATAACTGTAAGCTGTTCAAAACGTTTCACAGCATCATAAAAAGTCATTATAATATATATAATTCCGTAGAAATCCTGAGAAAAAGCATTACCTCAATTGTGACATCATGATCTAACCTCTCACTTGGGGCAGGTGTGTAATCCATAGGTTGTCTCTGGTGATGCGGAATTAATTCTGAGTCCCAGGAGACAAAGTAGATATCTCCGTCCAAATCACTCCCTGAACACTCATTTGGATGAGGCCTATTTCATTCAAGAATCGCATTATGCATTAACAAGAGAAATTGATATCATATTTTGCTTTATACTTTTATCTATTAAAAGTGTGTTTGGGACAATTTAAAGTAGAAGAAAGTCAACCCGAATTACTGAAATTATGGGGAAGGAATTTTTCGCCTATACTTTTAGCTAGTAGAATTAAAGGGTAAACCTATCAGTGTTTATCCAGAACTAGAACTATCAGAAGCATAGAACAACAGCATAGTAGAGGATGCTTCTTAGCAAAGTCGCATCACATGTAGACAGAATCTACATACAAGCCTCGGACCGGTGAACTCAAACCTCATACAAGAAAGAGACAAACCAGAAGCAGGATCAACAAAATTTCAAATCTAGCCACCAAATCCCACTGGATAAATATTCTAGCATTTATTCTCAAAGCTTAAAGGTGATAGAAAAGCAGGCCCAAAACTATTTCTAAAGAAAAAATGTCAAAATTATCCTTGGCTATGTAAAATGCGGAAAAAATTAAATTGGGTTGCACATCAGTTCATTTATTTTAGACCTAGTACAAACATAATATTAGAAATTTTAGACCTTATTACTATAACTGAACCAAATCAAAACAATAGCCAAAGATCCACAACCAAAAGCAAAAAGAAGTCCAAAATGGATCCATGACAAGTGCCAGCGCAACTGAGGTAATTGCAAGCCAATAACAAGGCATGTTAGAGTCATACCTTTTTCCCTTCTGTGGAAAAACAACACAATCCACCATATGATGTAAAGCTGGCACATCTATGGCAGTTAGAACACGCACATCACCTGGATGTAAGCAAGGATTCTTGGCAACAACTACTTTTCCCTGTACAACAAATCTTTGATCTGAGTCAGTACCAATGAACACAATTGACTCATCCCACATCTGTTCTTTTCTTCTACCGGAATACTGCACAAACACCTGGCCATATTCCAAAGTTTGGGTTTCGTCAAGGCATCCCATCATTGATCTTCCTTCAGGAAGAAATATCCTTGTTTTTGTCCGCAATTCAGACAATTTTGTTGCTCTGAATGTTCGCAGCATCATCGATAGAAAAGGCTCAGCATCAGGCTTATAACCACACTTTAGCATTTCTTTGAGAATGTTACCATTCTCCCCCGGGGACATTAAATCTAGAGCCTCTTGTGCTCGTAGGGGATCAACTAAAATGGCATTTAGCTGATCTACAGCATTTTTTTGTTTTTTCTCGAACACGTGATCTCGAATGCCAAGTGTTGATAGAAGAGTGATCAACTGGCGATTCAGAAAGCAAGGCTGATATTTGCTCCATCCCAAGACATTTAGCTTTGTCTCTTTTGATTTGTACTTAAACATGCTCTTTCTGAGTGATAGTTTAACACATGACGTTGGATCAACTGCTACAACACCTTTATATCCAGCATAGCGAATTTGAAACGCAGAAGGACTATAGCCCTTGAAGCCACATTTTCTTGCAACTTTCCGAGCGAACTCTCCAGATATTTTCCCAATGCCATCAGAAAAGATATAATTCATATCCTCAACAAGCGACTTGACTTCAATATCCGGAATGAGTTCAACTTCACGTCTACCTACATTGAGAGTTTCGGTAGATGAACTAAAGGATTGGCCAAGTCTCGCGGCATATTTTGCCACATTTCTTATTTCATTGAATTCACCCATCTCTGCCCTAATAGTTGCAGCAGTTGTATCATTTGTTGGAGCAAACATCCAAGCAGAATTTTCACGTAACTGACTGGATGAGAAGGCAAGAAATTCAAAATGCTTATCACCTATTTTTATGCCATTCTTGAGAATAGAAAGGATCCTTTCATATATATCCGTTCTCCCATGTCCCGAAGCAGTGCGAGGAGATAAATCAGTTGAATACATTTTATCCAGGTCCTCATCCACAAAAGAAATACGGATAAAATTGTCAATGTACTCAGAATAACTCCGCAACACATGATTTGAGACATTAATTTCTGGACCAAAAAAATACACCCTACATGGTGTTATTTGCACCCTATGTACATAAACCAAGCCAGCATCTAACGGTATTGAAGACAGTTTTGTAGAATGCCGGGAGGTGAGATATTTCTTGTGTTGCTCAATCAACCACTGTGAAGGCTCATAACAACATTCTTTCAAATGGAACAGCTTGTCCAAGGCATATAGGATTATGTCCATGTCCATGCGCATGCTCCATGGATCAACCATTCGATAAAAGGACAAATCAAGAGAAGGTCCAGCTAGACAGCCATTCTGAACTAACAAATTTACCTTAAAGATGATCTCATAAGGCAAGTCCACTCCTCTGGGAGGGCCTACGATTGGAACTAGATCCACACTGCAGGAGAAAGGAGAACCATTTTCCATAGAAAACGCTCCATTGGTTTCCTTATAATTGACAAAGTTCTCGTGAAAATTTGGAAGTGGATATTCACAAGGAATTTCTAAACATACAGCAGAAGACTGTCCAATGCAAGCTGAGGGAGTAAAATCAATTGCTCTCACCCACTGGTCATCAGAGCCATCTTTGAAAAAGTTGTAGAAATGACTGACCAAAACATCCATTGAATACTGAACAACCTTTTTACGAATATAGGGAGCCCCGTACAGCTAACATCCACAAGAACAAATTTATAGAAATATATTAGGTCCTCTATCATAAGCAGCATATTATGCAGAAAAGCATGCATGGTTGAATGGGAAGTGCAAGCATAAGAAAATAGATAAAGGACTGGGTTTCTTTCATGTCAGTGAAAGTGAATGTTTGGGGGGCTGAAGCTGAAGCCCCAGAAACTGGCTCCTTATAAAGGAAAATCCATGATGTCCATCAATATATTTGCCTCCATGGAAGATTTGCCTCTATGCCGAAAGTGAAAATTCTAAACCTTTTAGGCTCTAAAACATTCAAAAGTTCCAAATTAGCCAGAAGCGAGAATATGATCAGCAGATATGAACTCTTATCTCTATCACTGAAGGGAACTTGTGTACCCTGCTTAGCCTCCTACTTAACCAACCTTGCCATGACCCAGAAGTTCATTAAATTCAATTAACAATACACGAATCAGACAAGAGTCTTCATCTAACATTAACATTTAGCCTAAGAAGATTGGAATTATTTAACCTAAAAAATCACATGATTCCTAAAATCAAGAAACAACAACCTCATGAAAAATTATAATCATAAACCTCCAAGCCTTATCCTTTAAGACTGTTTACAAAATTCTATCATGTCTTGCTGTGATACTGTGCCTTAGTAAGTTTTCAAATACTGAGTTTCAGTTAGGACATTATCAACCACGGAAAATGGCATTGAATGTTGTAAATCCTGAAGTCATAACCTTTCAATTGTTGCAATCAAGTCTTCCTAGCCATAACTCAATTTGAGTTCTCTTGTCTAGCAGTTCTCTTGTCTGGCAGCCTGTCTCAAGCTACCGTGTCTGCATTTAAGGAAGAACGCAATTGGATAATTTTTCAAAATGTCCAAAATTTGATCGCACATATTTACAAGTGCAGAACTTGCTTCATTGTAAACTCAAGTTTTACAACTTCTAATACACGTTTCCCTATAAATCAAATAGCATGCAACCTAAGTACAAGGTAGCCCCTAATGTGATCTCCAATAGGTGTATCACCAGTGGTCCCTGCAGAACTTGCTTCATCCCTCTACTTTCTTTCTCCCAATTCATATGCATCCCTTTATCTAAAAAGTTCCACATTACTCCCTCTGTTATGTGTTTTCTCTTGTTTGCATAAATAATCGAATTACTAAGTTGGACATCAAAGCACGCATGCTGTCTTATGATTCACGGAACTTTTTTATGTGGTGCCAAAAAGGAACCGCGTCAGACAACATAATTATTGAATAAAAAAATAACAAAAAAGAGAGAGACAGAGGCACGGACTCGTGGCCATGGCCACTTGATCCGGAGCATGCAACCATGGCGCTCAAGCTCGTGGCCCCCATGGCCACTAGATTTGGAGTTCCCCAAACCTTGAGCTCGCAGCCATGGCCACCAGTTCTGGAGCTTGCCTTGGCTGCTTGAGCTGGAGCTTGAGCTCGAGCACGGGGCTGCTATGGCTACCAGATCTGGAGCTCACCAAAACTTGAGCTTACAGCCACCATGGCTGCTCGTGCACAAGGTTTATTTTTTCCATATCTGGGATTTGAAGGGGGTAGTAGATGGTGACCACTTAGTAATCAGTGTGTCAGCAGAACATGTCCTTGATTTCCAACTAAATCCATGTGCTTCCTACAATGAAAGTTTCAACCATATCTTTTCTAAAGAGCCCTCTTCCACAATCTCTCTCTTAATTTACAAAGTTGTTTTTGTCTAGGTCTCCCTTCAACATCCAATTTTTAAGAAATTCCTTGCAGATTGTAGATACTGGAGAACTCATCCTTCACTCCCACAAACTCACTACCTTGACCCACTGTCACAACCTAGCTGAATGACACTTGGGTCCCAAGACAAGTGGCTGTACCAGAATTTTCCTCGTCCAGCCAGAGCCAATCAATAATGTTTGGAGTTCTGCCAGCCATATCTCTGTTAAGATAAGGTCTTGGCAAGCTATCTATGTTCATGAGACATTTGATCCAGGCAGAAATACCATGAAGGTTAAACAGGGACAAAAAAAAAAAAAACAAAACAAAACATCTTCTAAATGAGTTACATCAAGTCATCAACTGGGAGCTTGAATAACCCCATTTAGTGAGCTAAAAATCAAATCCCAACACTATGGGGAAGAATGTAGTACAAAGAATTTTAACGTTCATTGGAATTAGAAGATCACACCCAAAATGATGTCCAGTCAAATATAAAAACTAAATATGCATTGTAGGATAAATCAAAATATTAGCACAAAATAGTAAATCAGTCTCTTGTAATCTGAATGAAGTCCACTCACCTGAATCACAAGATACATTGTTTTATGGCCTCTTGCACGATGTAGCTCGATCTGCCAAATATTTTCATAGGATAACTCGAGCTTATACTCCGTATTGTGATAAGATAAAAGGAAGCAGAATTTTCTCATCCCAAGCCCAAAATTTAGGGAGACATTCACCCCTTTCCACAGAGTAGAGAACCTTTTACTTGATACCTGACAGCCAAAATGCAAAGTGATACCTTCCATTGAATGCGAAAGGGTTCTTGGCCTTTGTACAATATCATGCTCAACCCTGCGAGCAGTTAGATAAGATCGCCCATACCACAAATCTTTTCGACTAGCAAGTAAAATAATCAACTCTGCATGTTCAGCGTTCATAAATTGGACAATCGCATATGATCGAACCCCACGTTTATCTTGTCTAACTTTGATGGCATAAATAGTACCTCTGCCAGTCCTTTGCTCCAGGCATCCCCTGACTGTATCTACAGTCACTAATGAAGGGAATCCATGTACATTTATAGTCTTACCCATTTAACTGATACAAACTTTATAGCACTCTGTTACACCATATCAAGGGCATCACCAGGAATGACAGAAGAATGCCAGCCTAGGGCCTTTGAAAAGCACATGGACCATTCAACTCCAAGCATGAAGTCTGCCGTACTGAAAGGGGAAAAAATTAGAAAGGAAACATGAAAATTTATATAAACTGATTGTTGCCTCAAACTACCACAAATCATCATAGTGATTGATCATCAAATGAACACTTGATTTCTCCATCTCGAGAAAACTATTTACAAGCATAAGGGCTTCACACAGCTTTGTTCACAGTAAGCACAAGAGTGACCAGCATCAGAAAAAATCAAAATGGCCTGCAATTTTAGGCAACCATATCAACATATGACAGTGATGGACTTTATTTCCAATTAACAAAAATGCCTTCCCGAAAAGATCTACATGTTGATAATTATGAATTCTTCAACGAAGCAAAATAAGGAATTCAAAATAAGAATATCATTAGGACATTCACAGCACTTCGAGTCCTTCTTAACCCGCAAGAGAATATTGTGAAACTGCAACCAACTCACTATTGTGAAATCATGTGCACTTTTATAATTCAGGCGAACCTCATTCGGAGAGAATGAGTATTGGAGGAGAATTATTGTTGAAGGGTACTTAGCACTCTACATCAGCTGCCAGCAACTGTAGCAGAACAACTCACTATTGTGAAATCATGTGCACTTTTATAATTCAGGCGAACCTCATTCAGAGAGAATGAGTATTGGAGAAGAATTATTGTTGAAGGGTACTTAGCACTCTACATCAGCTGCCAGCAACTGTAGCAGAACAACTCACTATTGAGAAATCATGTGCACTTTTATCATTCAGGCGAACCTCATTCAGAGAGAATGAATATTGGAGGAGAATTATTGTTGAAGGGTAGTTAGCACTTTATGTCAGCTGCCAGCAATTGCAGCAGAACCAAATCTGTATCTTGGCACAAATCAAAATGACAGAAAGAAATCACTTGTTCACAACTATTGTTTCTTCAATCTCAGATCCATGCTGATAAAAGTATCCACGAAAGCCCAAGATGTGTTGATCCCAACTAAACTTAGGTCAAATTTCAAGCAGCAGAAGTTCTCAGGATGCTGTCCAAACGCGTTCGTGAATGGAACAACAGGACGTAACTGAGCTTTCCAACAAACAAATTGCTACAGAGGTGAAACAGAAGGAATTCCTAAACCTTTCCCCATGGTATTTTGACAGGCATACAAAAGAAATAGATAATTCCACTAGGAATGTAAAGTACCAAGATGAATACCTCCCACAAGTCCATAACACTATGTCAAATTGCAATTAGATTCTCCACGATGCTTCTTGAAAAATTCCTCCCGAGTCAATGTTTATATTTTATAGTTGAGAAAAGGTTGCAATTCTAACATTCACACTCTAGAACATAAAACGAACAAGGAAGCAGAAATTCCCTTTTGTAGCCACATCTAACTATCATCGGAGAAAATGTCGTAATTCTTCTCAAATGTCCAGAGCTTTTCTTTTCCAATCACTTGACTTTTCTAATGATATTTAGACGGGGCTACAAAAATTCTTTCGAAGAAGTTGCACACAAAACACACATCAAACAGTGAAAAAGGGTAAAAGTCCCATCTCGGCAACGACAGGGTCACAATTCAGCATTTCAGCACAAGCAGCAAAAGAGGACACATTTTGACACAAAGAGCGCGAATGTAGCGCGCCACACGCCACTTGAGCGGCAGAACCAATCAACACAATAGGAAGTAAACCATCAGCAAGCACACGCTTACGTTTTTTTCTCTTTTCTTTTCCCCTATACCCAAGCACCATCTCACTCCCGAAGCAAATTCCACACAATGTAGCTTCTCCGAACCAAAACCCCCACCCCAAAAAAAAAAAAAAAAAAAAACGTGAGATCCACACGTGATCGCAAACGTTCTTCACACGCCGGAGTTCCCACTCTTGAATATAACGTCCCAGTACAGCCAAAAAAAAAACACGGCGATCATAAAAAATCTGAACTTTACTGACAAGAAGGAGAAGAAGAAGAAACCCAGTTACCTCTGAGAGCTCGCCGAGCAGGGAAGCAAGAAGGGTCAGTCTCTGCGGCGACACGGAGTGTAGTAGAAAAGGAAAGTGCCCCAGGAAAGAAGACGGAGCAGCGTCTCCTCCGCCGACGTCCACCCCGAGTCAACCCCTCAGTCAACACCACCACACTGCACTAAAAAGTCAATCGATCACTCTCTCTCTCTCACTCACTCACGCTCAGTCGCTCCTGCTCTTCTGCATTTGATATAGGGGCGGGGGAAGAGAGAGAGAGTGGAAAAGGCGACAATTCCGTCCTTCGCGGGCCATGCTGATTGCTGGCTGACGAATGAGAACGTGAGGATCCCTGTGCATGAAGCGGAGCGAGTACCTTGTTAAGGAAGGTGTTTCCTCGGGACGGGACCCACACGCGCGCGAAGAGAGGTCACTGCTTCTCCTCCCTTTCTCAATTTTTCTCTTTCCCTTTTCCACTTCCGAGACTTATTGAAGAAATTCTAGCCGCCCCGAATCAATTGGCAAATAAAATAATCCTGATTTTATATCTTTCACAAAAAAATATATATGATTTAAAAAAATATTTTATGAAAAAGTATCGCTTGTATGACTTATAAAGATAAATGGACGAGTCGGTCATATTTTTATTGTGATCACGAAGATATTTTCAATAAAAATTATTATTGATAATGAAAAAAATTCCATTGATCAATTATACCAATCGAAACAAGTGATTAGTTTTAGAAATGTATTTTTCAATCATTCATCATTCATGAAATAAAATGAGGCTAAGCATTATTTTGATAATCCATGAGATTAATTGGATACTGAAAAATGATATTAAAAGTGTCATGACTTTTGTGTTGCGCTCATTTTAGTGTCAAAACTTTTTGACCATCTACTTAAATGTAATGTCAGTGTGAAATTGTTCACTTCACTATCTATTCTAGCTAATCGTCCCTCTTGACTTTTCAAGTTAATTTTTCAGAACGATCGTGGCTTTTCAAAAGAAAAATCTTAAAGTCTAAGGTGGACAATCTTCGATCAAAATGACAAAGAATGACTCGTTTTGGCCCTTTTGTTACCCAAATTCATTCGAAACCGAAACCCTTAAATTCTACAAAGGGAGTCCTCTCCCCGAGAAGCTTGAGCAGTGGAGAGATTCAAGATGAGATGAGCAGTGGAGAGGTTCGAGGTTACGAGATAACAAAGTGGGGATCGGTCGAATCGGCTTCGGTGAGGTCGAGATGATGACGAGACAACGTGACACAAGGAATTGCGCTTGATTTGAATGAATCGCAAAGAACTTGCTGGTTTTTTTTTGGGACATGAATCGCGGTGTGCCTTGCCGGAATCCTGCAAATCGCAGACAAATCGAAGGTTACGGAGATGGCACGTTGGGTGCATTAGTGGAAAATCGCCTGCCTCTTCCTAAACATTTCTGCATCTAAGTATGGCTTGAACATCTTCTACCAAATTATTTTGCCAAGTTCACCCTGTTATCTTGCAAAAAATCCCTCCACCGAATCCGCTCAGTCCTTTTCTTTTCAATTCCAGATTGTAGAGTGTATTTTCTTCGTCAACTGTACACAAACTTTAAATGACTAAGCTCCAAGAAGAACCATCATCGCTCAACCATTGGAGAGGAAGAGGGACAAACGGAGCAACAAATCTCTTCCCTTTTCTTTTTTCTTTTTTTTTTTTTTTTTTTGGTTTTTATTTATAGTTTTACCGATAAGGCCAAAACAACTTCGTTTTTTGTTCATGATTTTTGCTGATTGGATTTTCTTTGGCAAGCCACGTCTTGACGATAAATTAACGTCATGTCAGATTTTCGATTTCGAAAGTAACACTCAAGTGATCTCTTGAAAAAATTTGTCATTAGAAGTTGTATGAAAATTATGATACTTGAATACTAGTTAATAGAAGTGTATATCGGTCTAATCCAATCCAAATATCAAATTGGATTGGATCAAATCGGTTAATTCTAAGTGGTTTCCACGAGAATCGGTCTAATTCCTAGTTCTAAAAATGTGGAATTGGGAATAACCAATCCAATTTTGGAATCGGGAACTAAACTAGTGTTCGGTCCCTTAAGTGAAACTAGACCGAACCAAAACATCAAAACCAGGTAGAGGTAACCCTTAAGTTAAAATTAGAGCTCTTTCTCTCACTTTTAGACCAAAGCTTCTCGCCGCTCTGAGCTGCTCACCTCTCTTTCGTGCAACCACCACCATGGTTTCTCGAGCAACCACCATCACAGCGAAGCTCCTCGTGTGGAAACCCTTGGATGCTTGATGCGACGAGAGAGAGTAGAGAGAAAGTATAAAGAGAGAGATGCGGCTGTTTTAATAATAAAAGGAAAAGGGACATCCATAAAAATATTTCCCTAGTAGCTTTGTCAATTCCCTCTCTGCACACTTTCTTAGGTAAATGTTGCTTTGGTCCCACGAGGACTCAAAAAAAGTAGTAAGGTACCTGTCTTTTCAATTTTTTGGCTAAATTAATGATTTATTTAAAAAGAGTATAGTAAATATAGTTGCGAACAGCTGTATTTTACTCAGTTCCTTTCTTGAGTAAAATCAAGAATTAAACTAAATCGAAACCGAAAACCTTTCCTCAATTCCAGAACCACTTGGTCCAGTTCCTAATTCTAACCTTCGGAATTGGCAGGCACAAGATTGATTCTCGGTTTTAGGCCATGGATTGATCAATTGAGAACCAATCACTCATATTGATTAAAAACTCATAATAATATAAAATTTGTACGTTGTGTTTTCATAATGAGTTGGAAGCTACTTATCCTCCGTGGAAAGTGGTCAAAAACTAATGAATTTTGCAATTCAAATGTCATGTGAGAAGAAGAAATTTTAAGAGAAATTAACAATGAATGATACCTAATTTGCTTCGGGCTTCAAAACCTAAGCCAGCCACTAGGAGATTTACTATGAATCCACATGGTACAGATTTATCAATCTTTCGATTGGTCAAGTGTTTCCCAAGCACTAACCTCTTACAGAGAATTCACTTAAAAAAATTTCAGAAAAACTCTTAAAACTTTTTTTGTTTGCTCTAGAGTGTTAACCAATTTGAATTCCATCTACTTTATATACATGATGCTTGTATCAAAATTTAAAAAAAAAAAAAAAACCTTTAGGAAACTTGTTGAAACTACTCAAATTAGGAAACCTACATAAACTAAGAAACCTATTTAGATTGGGCTCAAATTTAAGTCATATTCTTAACATAAGCTTACTAATCACGTGACAAGTTAATCGGCAACATATTGATATTTGACGAGGACATGGCGCTACTCACAAGGAAATTCAAGAGCATCATGAGAAAGAGGGAAGGAGCTTCAAAGGCAAGAGACTAATGGGATCCTCTGAAGATAATGAAGTTCTCCAAATATAAAATGAGAATAAAAATCAGGATGCAGTTGGCTATGAATGCAGGAAACCTGATCATGCCAAACCAGAAGTTCACTAGACCAAAAGGAAGAATAGCAAGTTTGAAAAGAAGAAAAGAGTGCTGAAAGCAAAGCGTGGAGATAAGGTCGAGAATCATATAGCTCATCCCATTAGGAAGAGAGTTTTCAATTTTGAGAAACATCTAGGGCTTTGCGTTAAAAATTTAGAGGCCCAAGTAGGAAATATTACCATGACCCTCCGACGGAATTGCATCAAACGAGCATATCTCGACTCTTGAGACGTCTTTTCACTTTTGCTATTGTCTTTTTTTTTTCGGTCCATTAGTATAAGTTACTTGTGCAATAAATACGTTGTAGTCACTTATGGAATAGTTATTGGATATCAATCACATGTGTAGTGACGGTGAAAGTGTTGCTAATTAAAGGTAAATATACTTTTGGTATCCGTTAAACTTTAGTTGGATATATCATCCATGCTAGTGCCGCCATGTTTCTTAGGATAACTAGCGTTGACTACACTATCATGTTAGCAATTTCTAGCTAAAGTTAGCTTATATGACTAAATTAATAAATTGTCAAAATATTTATGATTAATTTGGCAAAATGACATAAATGTTTATGACTAAATTGGTGCAACTGCAACGGAATTTGGACTAAATTGATCAAATTTAAATATTTAAAACTAAATTGGCACGGGTATAATAAATTTAGGACTTTTTTGGTAATTTCCCCTAGGAATTGGTGACTTTATGTACTTGAAGAGTTAATATACATAAGTTCCCAGTAATTTTTCGTAGTTGTTAAGTGCCTTTAACACTGCTTTTCATTCGAGGTTCCTTCAAACGGAATTAGGAGTTGATCTTAGATTTCTTTTGTTGTAGTACAAGAAGAAATTCTATTAAATATAGATGGAGACAATACATAATATAAGAGATGAATAGTTTTAGCATTTAGTGCAAGTTTAATTTTGTCACGATTAGCAGCAAGTGGAGCTAGTGGATGTTCTTCTCTAGCTGGTGGAATAGGAGTCTTGCTGGTGGAGGAATTACCAATCCATTTTCAATTACGTCCCCCATAGGAATCTCTGTAGCTTGAAGAAACACTTTCATCTTTTTTTTCCAGTAGTTGTCGTTGGTACCATCAAAGTAAGCTAGCTTACTGGGAGCTTGTCCATTAGGAGCACCAAAACCAATAATGTTAAACATAGATAAGATTTTACTTCAAATGACAAACAAAAAAGATCCGATACCAATTGTTGAGACCAGCAATACAATTTAAAGGGAGTCAATTGGTCTATTAAAAACTTCAACAATTTTTCTCGTGGAAGATAACATGATGTACTTTGACAGTAGCAAGAGTAGATTAACAACAATAAGTACGCTGATACTTCTATCAAGCAGTTAAAGCAATAATGAATAGATAGAAAGTAGCACACAACAATATATAGTGTTTCGGCTTATTCTCAAGTCTACGTTCAAGGAAGTCAATTAGTAAAGATACTAAAGTGTAAATAATTCGCCCCTGAGAGTGAGTTCCACATTTCTTTTCCCTAATTTTAATTCATATGTCGCGTAAAATGTACTCAAAATTTGAATACAGTGAGGAGATCAGCATCTTTCCTGGTCTGATCTTTACAGTACTCGTATTGCTTTTGTTCATGAAGTTTGAACGTATTGACCTTCTGGTACTCTTGGGGCTTCGATAAGCAAGAAGTCATCACCCTAACAATGACCAGTATCAATGTGGTGCTTCTTCAAGAAATTAAAGTCAAAAGGCATTAGGTTGCTCGTCCTCATGCAGGGGGTAGCTTCGATAGATGATCCCAGTTCTTTAAGTAGATTTGTGAAACTAGGTGCATTGTATTGTGAAACTGACACTTGCGTGCCTAAATGATTACTTCACCAGAAGCTGTTTTTCGAACTGCAGATTTCCGTGCAATGCTAATCCCCTATGGTGCTTTTTTTTTTTTTTTTTTTTTGGTAAGAATCCCCTATGTGCTGTTTCGACCAAAAGAAAACAAAAATCTCCTATGTGCTGCTACATAGTGTACCGTTCCCGTGATCACAAACTGCTGCAAAATTTTCCAACATCACACATTGCAAGAGCATAATATTATTCTCAAAGTCCACGACAAACTAAATCTGATGCAGCATCATCTGGACTAGAGCTGTCATCTGAAATTACAGAAATGTTATAACGTTCAAATCCCCCAGCATTAGGAATCGGAGGAACCTATGTCATGGAAGAATAACTGTCATTCACGGAAATTTACGGGGTACACAACGTTTATTGTGACACCATGGAAAGTCCCGTTCAGAGAGACTGTAAACTGTGAACAGCCGTCAGGCATTACCATCATGTAGTAAAAGATGTAATGCATGCACGAACAGCAGCCAGTTATTCAAGCTTTGCTAAATAAAAGCAGGAGTCTAGGAGGAACGTTGCCTGCACATTGCAGAAGGCACA
Source organism: Eucalyptus cladocalyx (assembly GCA_017140615.1). Lineage (NCBI taxonomy): Eukaryota > Viridiplantae > Streptophyta > Magnoliopsida > Myrtales > Myrtaceae > Eucalyptus > Eucalyptus cladocalyx. The sequence continues at coordinate 42,759,422 of CM029522.1, forward strand.
AAAACACAATAACTCCGCTCCCTCCAACTAATAAAATATCTGAGTAGGATTTGTCAGGAACAATCCACGGGTTAAGTGGTCTTCAAGAGTGGACATATTATTAGTTATCCTACCTCGTTTTTTCTTCTTAATTTGGATCAGTTTATCATATACACACCAAGGAAAGCTAAGATAATGATCTCGATTCAGACCCTCGTTATAGCAACCCCAATAACTCGGGTGATATGTGACATGATACCAAGCAGATGCTTTTGCATATTCATCGACAGCCTCAGAATCTGAACCACTTCCCTTATCATTAAACCAGTTCCGAGCTTCCTTTCTCAGGGATTTTACAGCCCTAGTAATGCTGTCAGAGTCCCTCTTCTTGGTGAAAGATTTGGACATTTTCATTATGCAGCCACTAAGTATTTCGGCCTCTGTGTTAATCCCATAGTACTCCATCATATTACCCAGCTTGTAATCATAATTACCCTTGTGATAGAAAGCGTCATCGACATATTCCTCAAATCCGTCCACCTCCATCTCTGGGTCATAAGATTGCCTCGCCATTTCCAGCGTGAACTTCCGAATAGAGCTCGATGCATATGCTAGCTCTTTGACTTCCCGGAAAAGCTTTCCGATCACGTTATTGGATGGGTAGCTGGACTTGTCAGGCTTCTCCATGAAGTCTGGGCATTCCTTGACATACAGATTAGGAGGTATCACAGCAGGTACACCAGTTTTCGGAAAGTCGACAGCAATAGAGAAAAGTCTGGCAAGCTCTAAACATTCAGGGCTCATGGCCTTTCCAGGCTTACTATCTGCAAACGCGGTGTGGGAGTCGGCAATAATTCCAAGGCTGTCATTAAGCATGAATTTTACAAAATACTCTTCCACTTCCTGTTTAAGCAACAACACCACCACAAAAAGAGTTGAATTAACCCCTACATCCACGAAGCATTACTAGAGAAATCAAGGGGTGAATTTCAAACTGGATGCAACTCATTCATCTCCCGCATAATCGATTATCGATTACCTTACAAAATAAAGGTAGACAGGCAAACTTATCGATCTCCCACGTATTTGATCATCGATTACCTTATGAAAACAAAGGTACGCTGGGATATACTCTTCTCGTAAGTAATTCAAGGTACACGTTGACCATTTCCTGTTCCAGCATTCCCAATGTTTCCCAATAATCCGTTCATTTCATCATCATGAAAAGGAAATGTTCCGCATAGCAAAAGAACAATGCATACACCCATCTTAGTAAAAGCGAATATGCATGGGAAAGTATAGCCTAATAATGACTACACTTGAAAAAAAAAAAAGGAAATTCTCAACAGCAGTGAAGAGCAGGTCCCAAATCCAACATCAAGAAGGTACAATCAAGTATCGAGGCCAAGTTCTAGGAATAATTACCAATTAAATCCTAAACCTAATGTATGGATTTTGATTCAATTTTAAATTTTTCAACTTTGTCGATGTAGTTCTAAACATTTGTGCAAAATCACACTTTTATTCCTTATGGCCAATTGCCGCCCAAAATAGCTGATGTCACGATTCACAAATTGTCCACGTTAGCATGTTATATAGGAAAACCGGTGATGATTGGACTCCACCTTAGCAATTTCTAGCAACAATTGGCCAAAGGAACTATATTGAAATTTTGTGCAAAGGTTTGGGACTACATTGGCAAAATATAATAGATTTAGAACTAATGGGTAATTATCCCAAAATTTTACTTGTAGATTTGCACTTGAACAAAATCTTATTATAAAGATCTAAAGATTCTTTTCCATACAAACCCATACATCACCATCGTAAATGATAACCTCCAAACAAACCCAAATTAAGTGAAGCCACAGTTAAAACAAGCAAATAGCCAACACCAAAGTATGAGCCCCAGCCCTTTTCCCCCAAAAGCAAGGATGAGTTATCATGATGAATCTCTGTTCTCTGGAAGAGTTTCTTCTAAAAAAGAGTTTCTTCTGACAATAAGGAAATTGAATGGACCGATGTACGGTACCTCCAATTTTAGATGATCGATATTTCCTTTGTTGCCTAGCCATCTAGATAACACCACAGCATCTAAAGCTTCATTATTTACCATAATCGCTTTTTGTTTCCCTACAAATGTTTATCACTTTGTTTAAAGTGGCGTCTGAAGTTGCGACAGAAAATTTGGCGTATAGCTTTTAGGACAGAAGATGTATGGTTTGGCTTTATGAATCCTATCAACGTAATGGTTGAATCAATGAGCCCAGTTATACTCAACTGTATGATTAGTAAGTAATCTTTTAAGCTATCATCTGCTTGCCAAAGGTGCAAACTTAGGGGTTCTTCCAACCCAGGGTAGGAAGAAAGAGAAGCACACAAATTTAGAAGCAGAAGGAACCAGCGAGAAAACAAAAGAACATAGCAGGGTTGACATGACATGATGCTCACACGCCTAATTCCTCCGCGAGGATGAAATGCAATCCAAGCATCATGTTGGACCAGCCAAGTCGAATGAAAAGAAAGACAATGTGAAGATAATGGATGCTAGATGTATTTCCTAATATAACTGTAATCTGTTATATAAGTTTCATGGTACCAGAAAAAAGTTATTACAGGGTATAGAATTCCCTGAAAATGCTCAGGAAAAGCATTACCTCAATAGTGACATCGTGATCCAACTGTTCAATCGGGGCAGGTGTGTAATCCATAGGTTCGCTCTGGAGAGGTGGAACTAATTCTGAGTCCCAGGAGACGAAGTAACCATCTCCATCCAAATCACCCCCTGAACACTCACTGGGATGCGGCCTATTAAGAAAGAGAAATTGTCTGAGATGAGAATCAAAATAAGTGCAGATCAATATCATGTTTTGCTTTCTACTTTTATCAACTAACAGTGTGTTAGGGAGGATTAAAAGTAGAAAAGTTAACCCAAATTATGGGGAAGGAATTTCTTGCCTCTACTTTTATAGCTAGTAGAATTAAGGGGAAAAACTAAAGGGATTTATCCAGAACCAGAACTATCAGAAGCATAGACAACATAGAGGATGCTTCTTAGCAAGGTTGGACACAAAATTTACTCATCAGCCTCGGATCAGTGAACTCAAACCACATTCAAGAAAGAGACACCAGGAGAAAGATTAACAAGAGTTCAAATCTAGCCATCAAGTCCCACTGGATAAACATTTGAGCATTTATTCTCAAAACTCAGAGGTGATAGAAAAGAAGGCCCAAAACTATTTCTAAAGAACTGTCAAAATCATCCTTGGCTATGGAAAATGAGGAAAAGATTAAATTGGGTTACACATCCGACCATTTATTTCAGACCTAATACAAACATAATATCAGAAATTTTAGACCTTATTACTATGATTGAACCCAAATCAAAACAATAGTCAAAGATCCACAACCAAAAGCAAAAACAAGCACAGGATAGATCCTTGACAAGTGCCAGTGCAACTACGGTCATTGTATCATTGTAAGCCAATAACAAGGCACGTTCGAGTCATACCTTTTTCCTTTTTGTGGAAAAACAACACAATCCACCATATGACGTAAAGCTGGCACATCTACGGCAGTTAGAACGCGAACATCACCGGGATGTAAGCAAGGATTCCTCGCAACAACTACATTTCCCTGTACAACAGTTTGATCTGAGTCAGAACTTCTGAACATGATTGACTCATCCCACATCTGTTTTTTCCTTCTACCAGAATACTGCACAAACACCTGACCATATTGTAAAGTTCGGGTCTCATCAAGGCATCCCATCATGTATCTTCCTTCAGGAAGAAATATCTTTGTTTTTGTCCGTAAAAGAAACAATTTTGCAGCTCTGAATGTTCGCAGCATCATCGATAGAAATGGCTCAGCATCAGGCTCATAACCACACTTTAGCATTTCTTTGAGAATGTTACCATTCTCGCCAGGGGACATTAAATCTAGAGCCTCTTGTGCTCTTAAGGGATCAACTAAAATAGCATTCAGCTGATCTACAGCATTTCTTTGTTTTTTCTCAAACACGTGATCTGGAACGCCAAGCGTTGAGAGAAGAGTGATTAACTGGCGATTCAGAAAGAAAGGCTGATATTTGCTCCACGCCAAGACATTTAGCTTTGTCTCATTCGATTCATACTTGGACATGCTCTCTCTGAGTGACAGTTTAACAGAGGATGTCGGATCAACAGCTACAACACCTTTGTATCCGCCATAGCGAATTTGAAATGCTGAAGGAGTATAGCCGTTGAAGCCACATTTTCTTGCAACTTTCCGAGCGAAATTTTCAGATATTTTCCCGATTCCGTCAGAGAAGTTATAATATTTATCCTCAACATGTGATTTGACTTTAACATCCGGAATGACTTCAACTTCACGTCTATCTACATTGAGAGTTTCAGTAGATGAACTAAAGGATTGGCCGAGTCTTGCGGCATATCTTGCGACATTTCTTATTTTTCTGAATTCACCCATCTTTGCCCTGATAGTTGCAGCAGTTGTACCATTTGTTGGAGCAAACATCCAAGCAGAATTTTCGCGTAACTGACTGGATGAGAAGGCAAGAAATTCAAACTCCTTATCACCTATTCTTATGCCATTCTTGAGTATAGAAAGGATCCTTTCATATATATCCGTCCTTCCATGTCTCGAATCAGTGTGAGGAGATAAATCAGTTGAATGCATTTTTTCCAAGTCCTCATCCACAAAAGAAATGCGGATAAAATTGTCAATGTACTGAGAATAACTCCGCAATACATGATTTGAGACATTAATTTCTGGACCAAAAAAATACACCCTGCATGGTGTTATTTGCACCCTATGTACATAAACCAAGCCAGCATCTAACGTTATTGAAGACAGTTTAGTAGAATGCCGGGAGGTGAGATATTTCTTGTACTGCTTAATCAGCCACACTGAGGGTTCATAACAACATTCTTTCAAATGGAACAGCTTGTCCAAGGCATCTCGGATTATGTCCATGTCCATGTCCATCCTCCGTGGATCAACCATTCGATAAAAGATCAAATCAAGAGAAGGTCCTGCTAGACAGCCATTCTGAACTAACAAATTGATCTTAAAGACAATCGCATACGGCAAGTCAAGTCCCCTGGGAGGGCCTACGATTGGAACCAGATCCGCACTGGAGGAGAAAGGAGAACCAACTTCCATATACAATGTTCCATCGGTTTCCTTATAATTGACAAAGTTTTCATGAAAATCTGGAACCGTGCATTCCCGAGGAATCTCTAAACAGACAGCACATGACTGTCCAATGCAAGCCAATGAAGTAAAATCAGTCGCTCTAACCCACTGGTCATCAGAACCATCTCTGAAAAAGTTGTAGAGAGGACTGCCCCAGATATTCTCCGATTCCGAATGCTGAACAATTTTTTTATGAATACAAGGAGCCCCATACAGCTAACATCCACGAGAACAAAAGTTACAGAAATTTATCAGGTCCTCCTCTATCATAAGAAGCATATACCATGTAGAAAAGCATGCATGGTTGTGCAAGCATAAGAAAAAAGATGAGGACCGGGCCTCTTTATCTCAGTGAAAGTGAAAGTTTTCTTATAGAGAATCCAAAAAGGGCTGAAGCCCTGAAAGCTGGCTCTACATCAAGGAAAATTCATGATGTCTATCAGTATGTGAACGTCCATGGAAAATTTTCCACTACGCCAAAAGTATAAAGTTATAAACCCTAACTTTGCAGAGGCTCTAAAACGTTTGTAAGTTCCAAATTAGCCAGGTGCCAGAATATGATCAGCATAGATGAAATTTAATCTCTATTACCGGAGGGAACTTCTGTACCCTGCTTAGCCTCCTGCTTAACCAACCTTGCCATGACCCCGAAGTTTGTTAAGATCAACTAATAATACACGGATCAGACAAGAGTCTTCATCTAGCATTAACTCGTGGCCTTAGAAGATTGGAACTTTTTAATATAACAAGATGCAGGATTCCCAAAATCAAGAAACAACAGCCTCATGAAAGATTTTGATCATAAACCTCCGAGCTTTATTCTTTAAGAAGTTTACAAAAACACTGTCGTGTCTTCTTGTGATTTTAACCGTGCGTTAGTAAGTCCTTAAAATGCTGAGAGTTTTAATTAGGAAATTATTTATTGAAAATATGTCTTGAGTTTGAAACTAAAAAGGAAACTTTCCTAATTCAAGAGTTTATATCATGAGAAATTGTATGACTAAACATTGTATGAATTATTAGGTGTAATTGAAAACTAAAAATATTGAATGTGTTTGAACGACTCGAATATGGTTGTTTTCTCTACTATGTCACTTAATCTATAATGTAATTTTTGCTATTCTCCCCGTAAATGTAGATTACCTAACCAAACCACATAAGTCTAGCGTCCTTTTTTTTTTTTTTTTTTTTTCAGTTCTGTCTATTTTACTATTCGATTGCTTGCTTCCACAACACTATCATTTACGGAAAATGGTATTGAAAGTCATATATCTTGTGTACAAAATGCAATCAAGTGACAAACTTTTCAATTGGAGCAATCAAGTCCTCCTAGCTATAATGTTCTTTATTTCTCTTATTTGGCAGCCTATCTCAATCTATCAGGTATGCATTTTAGAGGGAACGTGACTGGATATTTTTCAAAATGGCTAAAATTTGGTTGCACAAATTTAAATGTTCAGAACTCGATTCATTGAATACACAAATTTTACGATTTCTAGTCAACTTTTCCCTATTAATCAAATTGCATGCGACATAAATAAAAGGTAGCCCTTAACATAATCTCCAATAGGTGTAATGTCACAATGATCCTTGGACTTTTACCCAAAAATCAAAATCCCTCTACCCTTTTCAATTCAAAAGCATCCCTTAATTTTTTTTTTTTAAATGTTAAACATTAATCCCTTTGTTATATATCTTCCCTTGTCTGCATGCACAGTCAAATTGTTGAGTTGGACGTCTAAGTACACAAGTCACCTTATTATTCATGGAATTCTTTTTTTCTTTTATGTGGTGCCAAATAGGCACAGCATCACACAATATAAGAAATAAAAAAAAAAAATACGAAAGAGAGAGAGAGAGGGAGGAGCATGGACTCACGGCCATGACCACTTGAGCTTGAGCTCACAGCAGCCATGGCCACCAGCGAGCTCGAGCTTGCAAATGCCACAACCACCAAATCTGGAGCTCACAAAACCTCGAGCCCGTCGCCATCATGGCTGCTTGGGCGTGTGGTTTAGTTTTCCCGTATCTGGAATTTGAGGGAAGGAGGAGATGGCGGCCTCTTAGAATGTGCATGATAAGTTGTCAATTTCTCTATTCTTTTGTTCATCGGAATAAGAAAAAAGAATAAAAATTCATTTGATAACGTCAACTAATTTTTCTATTCCTTAAAATAGAAAAGTAGCTGGGAAATAAATTTAGAATAGAAACAAAAAATAGAAAAAAATAACTTCTTATTCTCGGGAATAATTTTTAGAAATAAGTCATTTTTTCTTTTCTTTTTTTTCTTTACTTCTTCTTCCTCACTAGTCGCCGCCCCCACCATCCGTCTCCCCCCACCGGCTGCCACTTGCCGCCATCGGCTAGAGGAGGAGCAAGAAGAAGAAGAGAGGGAAAAAAGAAAAATCTATAAAAAATTTTAAAAAAAATTCTACGTAACAAAAAAAATTGTGAATTATATCAAACGCATTCATATTATTTGTCTATTGCGAAAATATAAATTTTATATAGTTACCAAACGCGTTCTTTTACTTATAAATTGTTTTGGGAAATAGAAATAGAAAAAAGACTTTCTGAAAAGAAATTATTCCCCATAATAGAAATATTACCAAACGCATATTTAGTCATTGGTGCGCAGTACAACATATTCTTTGATTTCCAAACTAAGTCCATCTGCATCCTAAGAAAAAAAAAATTCAACCATATCTTTTCTAAGGAGCCCTCTTCCACCATCTCTCTCTCTCTCTCTCTCTCTCTCTCTCTCTCTCAATTTACAATGTTATTGTTGCCCAGGTTTCTTTGGAACATACACTATGCTGGTCCAATCTTTAAGTAATTCCTTGCAGATTGTAAATACTTGAGAACTCATCATTTACTCCCACAAACTTACTACCTTGACCCTTCATAGCAACCTATCCCAATGACCCCCTGAACCCCAATTGATAAGACGAGGCCAAACCAGAACCCCTTTTCCTAGTCCCAACCAGAGCCCACCAAAAATGTTTGAGAGTTTGCCTGCCATTTCTCTGTTAAGGTCCGGAAAATACAATAAAATTTAAACAAAAAGTAACTACTGGGAGCCTGAAACAACCCCATTTAGAGAGCCAAAAATCAGAATTTTAACGTTCATAAGAATTAGGAGGTTGCACACAAGGCGATGTCTGATCAAATGTAAAACCAATTATGCATCGGAGGATAAATCACGATATCAGTGTAAAATAGCAAATTAGTCCCGTGATCTGAATGAAGTTCACTCACCTGAATCACGAGATGCATTGTCCTACGGCCACTCGGACGGTGTAGCTCCATCTGCCAGATGTTTTCGTAGGATAACTCAAGCTTATACTCCGCATCGAAATGAGACACAAAAAAGCAGAATTTTCTCCGCTTCGTTCCGAAATTCACAGTGACATTCGCCCCTGTCCACAGTCTAGAGAACCTTTTAGCTGATACCTGGCAGCCAAAATGCAGAGCTATACCTTCCATCGAATGCCAAAGGGTTCTTGGCTTCTGCACAATATCGTAATTAGCCTTGCATACAGTCAAACAAGAACACTGATACCACAAACCTTGACTAGCCGATGAAATAATCGACTCAGCATATTCAGGGTCGATAAACTGGACATAAGCATGGGATCCATCCCCAGGTTTGTTTGGTCTAACCTTGATGGCGTCAACAGTATCTTTCCCGGTCTTTTGCTCCAGGAATTTCCTGACTGTATCATTCGTCACTAATGAAGAGAATCCGCGTACCAGTATAGTCTTACCCATTCTTCTGACGAGAACTTTATAGCGCTCTGTTACACCGTATCGAGGAGGTCACCAGCAGTGACGGAGCAGCGTCTGCAGCCTAGGGTCCTTCAAAAACAAGTTGGACCATTAGACAGGAAACATGAGAACTTACATAAAGTAATGGTTGCCTCAAACTACTACGGATCATCTTAGTGATTGATTATCAAAATGAATGCTTGATCACTGCTATTTGAAAAGCACTCAGAAAAACTCTATACAGGCGCAACGGGATCAATCAGCATTGTACACCTCATGGGAAAGAGTGACCGGCACCCGGAAAAAAAACATCAGAACAGCCTACAAGTTCAGGCAACCATACCGGACGCACAACAGCGATGGATTCTAATTCCAGATAATGAAGTTGCCTTCCTAAAGAGACTCCCGTCACGTGCTAATAATCATGAATCCTTCACGGTACTTAAGACCCCTTCTCAACGTGCACCATCTCCCTCGGTGAAGCAGTCACGGAAAACCACAAGATCCACGCACGATAGTAAGAGACAGCCGCACGGAGTTCGCACTCTCGAACATGATGTCAAGTTACAGCGAGAGAGAACAGCGATCATCGAAAACCCAAGCTTGACTGACAAGAATTATAAGTAGTAGAAGAAGAAGCGCAGTTACCCGGAAGAGCTGGCACAGCGGGGAAGGAATGGTCTGTCTCAGCGGTGCTCGAGAGAGAGAGAAAGGGAGAGGGAGTAGAAAAGGAGAGTGGCGGAGAGAAGGGAGAGCGTCTCCTTCGTCGTCAACTCCGTGTCAACCTCTCTCAGTCAACAACCCCCCACTGCAAGATACCACTGCATTCTCTCCGTCACTGCTCCGTAACGATTTGAGAGAGAGAGAGAGAGAGAGTAGAAAAGCCAGGATTCCCATCGCTTCGCGGGGAAGGTGGCGACGGCTCTGCATGAGCCAACGTGCTCGTCAAGTTAAGGAAGCAATTGGCCTCGGGACCCACGTCAATAGAGTAGACCGTACCGGCCGCGCGTCGGTAGGCCACTGGTTCTCCTACCCTCTTTTTCTCATTTTTTTTTTGTTGACCTTTCCATTGGTGACATTCCGACGTGGACTCGATGCTTCCCTTCCTGCATCAACTTCCTACGCCACAACGCAGACCTACCCAAAAACTGCAACCGTAGGATTTAATACCATTTGTTGAGTACGCACGGCACAAACCCAATACCTTCACTTGGAGAAATTACCATAAAAGAGCTCAAGTGCAAGCTCATCAATATATTCAATTGGATCGATATTTACTCAAAAGTTTAAATTAATGAGTTATGAGCTAATTAAGATATATTAACTATTCTATACCATATAAGTTTTCTGAGATGGAATTTCTCTAATATAACTCACGTATGTATCCTAATGAGGTCCTCCTAAATTAAATTTGCAATAGAACTTATTAACAATACCAAAACCCCGTTGCCTTGTTTGATGAACCAGTGAGGTTAATTAGACTCTAATCAAGACCAATTGACTACTTTCTCTAAATTTCGACACTTCATATCAAGCTCAAGATCTTTCATCCCGTTCTGTCATTGAAGAAATTTAACTTATATAATTTGTTAGATAACACTTTTACAACTTACTCTTAACATCTTGAGATAATGTGGGATCAATTTAAGAGGATCGAAAGAAGATTTCAGGAGGATGGCATGTGTTGGGACCATGTCACCCCTCCACCATTGACACAACTTCCGCTCGCTCGTGTGCGGGCAAGGGTCGACCCTCCTATCCTTCTCATTGAGCAGTAGCAATTCGAATCTCATATTATATCATACAAGAGTTTTTGTTTTCGGATTTTTATTGGTAGATAAGTTTTTAAGTTATCGAACTACATATTTATGAAAAATTTCAAACTATAATAAATAAATATAAATAATAATACTACACAGTGTGCAATTCATAATGGGTTAAAAGTGTTCTATATGAAAAGTTAGTTACTAATCATTTTTTTAGTTACTAATCATTGATGAGTCGAAAGTTACTTATTCTTAAGAAAAATGTTGTGAAACTAACGGATCTTGCACTTGGAGGAACAAAAAATTACCATAGAAATTAACAATGAACAATTAGGGCATGTTTCTTAATGTTCTCTGTTTCTATTTATAAACAATTTTTTTGTTTTCTTGTTCCAGGAAACAAAAAAAGAACAGAAACGTCTGTTTGCATTTTTGTTCCAAATCTATTTTTTTTTGTTCCTAGGAACACATTTGGAATAGAAACAAGAAACAAGAATTCTTGAACAATTTTTAAGAACAAATTTCTCTCTCCTCTATTTTTCTTCTCTTTTTTTTTTCTTTTCTTTTTCTTTTTTCTTTGGCTGATCGCCAGCCTCAGCCATGGCCGGCGACCTCACCGGACCGGCCCCCGGCCAAGCCGAGCCTCGCCGGCGCAGGGCAAGGCTGGGCAAGCTTGGGCTCGCCAGATTTGGGCGAGCTCGAGCTCGCCCAAATCCGGGCGAGCCCAAGCTTGCCCGCCCACCGGCAAGGCTGGATCTGGGCAAGGCCGCCGGCCCTCATCGCCGGTCACCGACCATGGCCGAGGCCGGTGACAGGCCAAAAGAAGAAAAAAATAAAATATAAAATAAATTTAAAAATATTTAAAAATTAAAAGAAACAAAAAAATAACATAAAATTACCAAACGTGTTTCGTTCATTTTTTATTCTCGGAACAAGTTTACCAAACTCATTTTTTTATTCAAAAATTGTACCCCAGAACATAAACACTTTTTTCTATTTCTGTTTCCTGGAACAATTTTTAAACGGAAATGTTACCAAACGTGCCCTTAGTCACCAAAGATTTACATGGTTCATTTCAAGTGTCAATACCTACCCGTGAGAAAATTAACTACCATAAAATCTACTATGAATCTACAGAGTATAGATTTTACTGTCTTTCAATTACTTAAGTGTTTCCCAAGCATTAATTGTGAACAAAGTGAAGCCTCAAGTATCATATCGTAATCTCGTATGGAAAATTCACTCAAAAAATGTATATATATATATCTCTCTCTCTCTCTCTCTTAACGCTTCATCTAGTGCGTATATAAAGGTAGAATTTCCATCTCCTATATATACATGATATTTCTTTCCAAAATAACAGACACTACTAAAGCTAGAAAACCTAACTAAATTAAGGCTCCGTTCATTTCACAGAAAATAATTTCTGGAAAAATGTTTTCCGAATTTTTTGGCATTCGTTTCACGGAAAATGAATTCCTTGGGGAAAATGTTTTCCATGAAAAGAAAAAAAAGTCCTCTAAATTAGGATAAAATATTTTCCATTTTTAAAAAATGGGAAATATTTTCCTCACTTGATCTCTCTTATCTCATGTTGACACCTAATTTTGGAAAAATAAAATTGCATTTTGAACAAATAAAAATAAAGATGAAAATGGGGGAAATTGATTTTGATTGAAATATGCAAGGAAATATGGAATTCCGACGGATGTCCGGGTTTTGTTAAATGCAGCAACAATTTTAAAATCAGGCGAACAAATGGCAAGGATTTTGATAAAATGGAAGGAATCAATGCAAAATCAAGCTGATTGCGAAATCATGCTCCGATTTGCATCCATGATTTAATGCAACACAAGATGGAAGTTTAAATTTTTCCATAGAAAGCAGCCGATCGGAATCACTATAAAAAGGGGTTCACCTCCACAGTATTCGGGGACCGAGGAAATTCGCGAAAAAAGAAAATTCGTGGGAAGAGCAAACAAAGAAGAAGAGGAATCCCCTTTGTCGTCCAAAGAAAAGTCTTTTTTTTCTCTCTTCTGACAACCTGGAGAAGTACAAAGAAAAAGAAAAAGTGAGCAAGAGACAAGAGACAGAAAGGGGAGACGTGAAGAGTGGCGTGAGAGAGAGGGAGAGAGAAAAAAAAAAAAAAGAGTCAAAAAAGGTGAAAAGTGAAAAAAGCAGAATAGGAGATGATGTGAGAAAACAGGACGAAAAAGAAAAAGAACACTATTCTTCTTCTCCGGTGGTTTGCTTTCGTCTACCCGCGCCTCGTCCGCTCGCTGCTGGCTCCGCACCGCTGCCGCCGCTCCACCACCTGCCGGTCATCGTCTCCACGCCATTGCTGCTCCTGCGCCCCGCACAGCCCGCGCCCGCCTCCAATCACCCCGTGCCCCCGCTCCGAGTGCCGCGATCCGCGCCCGATAGACGACACCGCCGCCCTTGTCTTGATCGCTTGCTTGAGCACTCGACTCCGGCAGATCTGAGCCGAACCGCTGCTGCCCGCACACCGCTGGTTGTCACGCCACCGTGCCCCTGCACCGCGACGCACCATCGTGCTCGGATCTCCGCGTCGCGTCTCCGCCTGCATCCCTCCGCCCGAGCACCGGCGCCACAGCAACTCGTCTCTCGCCACGCGTCTGCTGTCTCCTCACGGCCCGCCGGTCGTCGTCCGTGAAGCCCAACGCTGGAGCTTTTCCTCCTGTTCGCACGGTGGCCGAAGCCCACCGCGCCCGAGCCTCGCTCCGACGGCTTGCACCGCACCGCACCCGACCTCCGCCCGCGACCCGCAAAGCACCGCCATCGCGCTGCTGCCGACGCTTCATCGACGTCCCGACGACCACGCTCCCGTCCTCGCCGACGCCGCGCCACTGCAGTCCCAGCGCCGCCCGCCGACCGCCTGCTCCCCTCCGGCGTCACCCTATGTGTCCTTTACTTACCTAGGTAGTTTTTATTATTTTTACTTTTTACTTTTTACTTTTTACTTTCTTTATAATTTAGTTTATTTTATTTGTGTTTATTTCATTTGATAGCATTTTTAGTTTAGGTATTTAATTTGTAATGGTGGATGTTAATATTTGTGAATTTAGTATGCATTATCCGTAGGGATTTTGTCCGAAATTAATATAATTATTAATTTGATCCGAGAGACATTTGATCATATTTCTATTTATTTTTAATTTCTGGGCTTTTTGATAGAATCTCAATCATAATAATTACTTAATTTGGTCCGTAAGACTTCGGACCATATTTTTTAATTATTTTAAGTTGTTGTGATGATTAGGGTTAAAATAATTGTTAATTTAACCTGTGAGACGACAGGCTATTTTTTTTTAATTATTTTGATCCTTTATTTAGTGATTATATTAATTGTTTAGATTTAACCCTTGTTTAACAATTATTCAACTTTAAAAAAAAAACTAAAAAAAATCAAAAAATCAAAAATCAAAACATTCAAAAAGATTTGCATGAGCATATAGGACATTAAGGTTTAATATAATAGACATGTAGGTTTAATTAATCAATTTTTTAGGATTATATTTCTAGGATTGCATTTTTAGATAATATTTCTAGGACTGCATTTTTAGATATTTTAAAAGAAATAAGTTAGGATTAGACTTAAATAACCTTTTTAGAGTTTTAGATATAATTGGCACATTTTCATCCTCTCTTTTTAAAAATAGTCTTCTAAGACAGAATAGGGTTTAAGTCAAATTAATCCCAAAAATGGATTAGAATATTATTTTTAGATAGATTAATTAGGGTTTTCATAAATTCTGAATTTCAATAAAAAAAAATGCAAAAATACTAGATGCATGTTAACTAGTTTGCATAATAGAATCATTTAATCAGAATTTGTTAATTAGTGAAATTAGGTCATGAGGTGCATGTTAATTAGTTTCCATAATAGGCCCATTTAATTAGAATTTGCATATTAATAAAATTAAGTCATTTATTTTTAAAATGCATTTTTAATAAAAGAATTCTATTTTTAAGAAAATCCAAAAAAGTTGTTTGCTTGCTTTGTGTGATGCAATTTATTTATTTGAATGTTTTAATAATGGATGAGCACTCGTGTGGCCACAACATTTGCATGATAATGATTTAGCTTAAAATAAATCTAAGCTGTCTACAAAAATATTTTGAAAATTAAAAGAAATGATACCGAAATGGCATTAGAAAATTCTAGTGTAACCAAGTCCCCGTATCCTTAGTCTCTGATTCGTAGGAGTAAAATAAATCTCCATTTATTTTATTTAGGTGTCTAATCGACCTACCATAAACCGATTAGTGGCGACTCTTAGATAATCATCTTTTGCATGTTTAAAAAAATTAAACCTTAAGTCGCGAATTGGTATGGGCTTGGGAGAGCCCGAGCTAAGTGTAAAAACTTAGCAGTCCATTAACCTAGTTTTAGGTGGTGCACCCGAAAATTAGGTCGTGACAGCTTGGCGACTCTACTGGGGACTTGTGTTAAAACACTTAGTAGACTTAGGCCAATTTTTCTTTTTCTTTCAAAAAAAAAAAAAAATGTTTTGTTTGGCAGTAAGGACACCAGGTACGTCCCTAACATTTCTAAGGTGTTAAATGTTTTTGTAGATGTGAGGTATAAGGGGAGTAGTCTATGCTAACATTTGTCTTGCAGGTTGAAGTATGGGATTAATGATTTATTTTTCCATAATTAGAAGTGTTGTTTGCATTTAAATTGTTGTGCATGTTTTACTGTTTTTTGCACTACACTATTGCACACACAACCTGTGGCCGGACCTGGGCTGCGATAGGATTTCTAGGATGGTGTTGAGAATGATACTTCCTCCAAAGCGAGACTGCTATGTAGAGGTTGACATTCTCTTCCCCGAAAGTCTTTTCATGGTGTCGAATGTGTTTGTCCATATCCGCGAGACTGCGTGACTATTGGACATTCCATTCGACTGAGTCGGAGTTAAGGGGACCTGACACGTTAATGCGAGACTGCAACGGTCAGGTCATCCTCTTAGCTCCACTTTGTTAAGCCATTTAGATAGAAATCGAGCCTCACACTTCATGCATGTGTCTATGTGCTTGTCATTCCTTCTGGTGAAAGTAAGTAGTCTAAATTCTTACTTCGTAATTTACTTACTTTATTGCAATTTTGTCGGTCCATGACAATAGGTTTCGTCGCGGCTTTGTTTTATATGTTATGGGGAAGACCGACGTACAATTCATTTCCACTCCCAAAAAAGAGCTCAATATGTGGCTGGATCAGTTAGATCACGAGGCCAGAGGTATGTGAAGACTAGGATTGCTCGACTTCTCCCATTATTGGAGATCAACATCCACTCTAGTGTGATACAAGCGCTCCCTCACTTCTGGTGTCCACAAACTTCCATCTTCATATTTGGTGAGTACGAATTGACCCCAACACTAGAAGAATATAGTGTTGCCGTTGGAAAAGGAAAAGGAACTTGTTAGACCGCCTATCGGTATAGATTCTATTTCTGAATTATCACAGTTTTTAGAAATCGAAGTCGAAGGAGTAAGGAAAGTTATCAAAGCCAATTGTTTTGCATGCCCATTTTCGTTTTTGGAAAAATGTTTTGCAAATCAATCAATGATTTCAAAAGCTAGGATCTTCATGTTAGCATTTTTCGGGCTAATTGTTTTCCCTTATCGAAGAAATGCCATTAATCCTTCAATTTCATGGGTGGTTAATCGTGTTTGTGACGGCTTAAATTATGTCAATATGGTTTTAGCTGAAACATTTTTGTCATTAAACCGTTTCAAACAAAATGAAGAAAAGACCATGCGTGCCCTCCCGAACTTTTACAAATATGGTTTTTCTCCCACATAAGAGGATTCGGGCACCTCATGAAACAATTTAAGATTGATGATTTTAGGCACCCCATACAAAAATTTGGGGTCTTAGAGCGTTTTTCTCCAAATAAATAGTACGCTCGTTGGATTAATTTTTTGAAAAATCCTGATCCTAAGGCATTCCTATGGCATACTAAATGGTTCCGAGTTGAGAAGGCTCGTTTCTCACACAAGCATGATGAGCCCATTCTGTTGCTGGGTCTTTCTAATGCGACTTCTTATTACCCATATAGGGTGGCCCACCAGTACAAAGCTCTTCAGGAAGTTCCTCCACCACTCAAGATAGAGATGTTCCAGGTTCGTTTTGTTCGAACAGACTATAACTACTTCAACGAGATCCAGATGATCATTGTCGCATGGAATGAATGCCACCCAGAGAAGATTTTGGTGCCCAAAAGACTGAAAGGGGAAGATGAACTCCACCATGCGTCGGCATTCTACATTCAACAACATCGGATTCCTGCGACCTTACGTCCAGTGGTGCTAGATGTGACTGAGAAGCCCACTCAACGAGCACAAATTGAGCATCTTAAGCGAAAAATGGAAATGATCAAAGCTGAAAATAAGAAGCTTCGCAAGGCGTTAAAATCCCGAAAGCTTATAAAATGAGATTTTTTTTGAATTTTGATTCTTAGTCCAATGTCTAGGGAGCTTGATTTCAATTTTCAATTCAATTTTTAGTTCAATGTTTAAGGACTTGAATTTCAATTCCTAGTTCATTGTTTGGTTTAATGTTTCTAGTGAATTTTGAATAAAAGTCAAGCAATTAGACCGTTGTCATGGGCCATTTTCTATCTTGTCATTAGTTATTACATTACCTCTTTTTCTTAGGTAACAACGGATTCTCTGCGCTCTCCCATTATTACGCGATCAAAGGTTAAAATGGCTGACCAAGGGCGAGGGAGGCAAAACCCACTACCCCCGAGCATTCACGAGACATTCCCCGGTCCTCCAAGAATGATGCAGGATGAAGTGGAAGTGATAGACACTTTGGGACAACCTAGTGGCAAGTTTGATTACCTGGTGAAGTATTCGGCCCCTCCTAGCTACTACATTGATCCTAGTGAGATAGTCCCAGATGGATGGGGTGGCATGGATGATCCGACACCCCCGATGACCAAGAACCCTGATGATGAGCTGGAGGGAGTTGCAAGCTTGTTCGACGACCTCATCATAAGAGCCATTGATGATGGACCCCCTGAAGAGATGGGCCTTGGCCCACAAGAGTAACTCTTTTACTGCTTTTGCACATTCCCCTGCGTGGGAATTTTTATTTTCTGAATGATGTTTTCAATTTCTTCTTTTATTGATTGAGTGTTGCATTTTTTCCATTCAATAAATGTAATTGATTGATGAATTTCAATGAAATTACAAATTTCAATTTGAGGGCATGATGAGGTATACCAAACCAGTCCGGTGACGATATCCAACCGATAAAAGAAAAGAAAATCCAAGGAGAATTCGAGGCCGGGCTTCATCATACTTTCGTGTCAAAATGTTAAAAAAAAATGTTAAAAAAAATGCTTTTCAAAAAAAAAATTCAAAAAAAAATCAAAAAAATAAGACTTGATTTACTATGTTTGTCTTTTTGACCCATCCACTTTTTGTTTCAGAGACAATCTTGTAACATGTGAATGTGTGGAAACGGTCCAATCCAATTCCGAGTCTAGGGGCAAGTTCGCTCCAAATTACAAGTGGCCCGTACGTGGTAAAGAAGATACTTCCCGAATGTGCCTTGATCTTGACAGAAATGCATGGTCATGAGTGTTTCACTCCCACTAATTCAGATGCTGTCAAGAAGTATTACCCATGATAATATTTGCCATGTCATGTTTTGAACTGCAAGCATTTCAATGATGAATAAATTGTTTCAATGAGTTCGATTGCAAATCTTGCGTTTTTTTCTCCCTTTGATGAATTGTGTGAGATAAATTGAATGTGTCAAATGGGATACTTTGGAATGATGGAAGGCAAACCTTGTTCCATACACTATTTCATACACTAACCCTCAGTGAATTGTGTGAAAAATTCCATGCCCACAAGGAAGAGGGCTATCTCGCAAAGGGTACGTCAACGAAGGTGATGAGAGGCATTCTTTTCTCTATCCTAAACACCACAAGTGATCAATTGCTCAACCCCTTTGAGCCCCATACACTTATGGAGATTTTTAGAAAAAAATTATCCCTATCAAAAATCATCCCACATTTGGGCAAATTCGAAATAAATGGTAGGAATCTTCTTGCTCCCACTTGCATCAATCTTCGAATATTGCTTTTGCAGTGTAACTCGTACGGTAATTTGAAGTGCCTTAAGATGATGAAGAGCAGTTCTTTCTTTATCCTATACAGTTCTATCCATTGCATAGCCCACTTGAGCCTATGAATTTATTTCATATTAAACCCAATTGGTGATCATCCCCCACACTGGGGCAAGGCAAAAATAACCATTCAAATAACATAGCTTAGAATTTGCAAAGGATGGTTGTGCAAGTTCAAAAAAATAAGTGCAAAATAATGTGGGCATGAAAAAGCAGTGTGCTTGGTAAAAGCAAGGCCAATGCCAAGAAAAAAAAGTCAAACTCTTGATATAGTAAGTTGTATCCCCAACAAGGTGGTACCAAAAAACTCTTAAATGCTGTTGCAATCAATGGAGTTGTGATAAAAAACTTCGACAGTGGAGAAGGAAAGTGGTGGAAATGTCGAGATGATCACCAACTTTAACCCCCCTAAAACACTTTTTGAGCCTAATGATCCTTTCATTTCTCAACTCATGAACCAAGCCTATGTTACGTCCCTTGCAAAGTCTCTTCTGATTATGGCACTTGAATTAACCTAGGGGTTCACATGTTTTAAGCATCGCTCGAAGAAGTGCGAGCAAGATTATTCCTTTCTTATTTTGCAGGGTTCTTGACTTGTAAACCCAGAGATGATTATAGAATATCACTCTTTCTTTCAAAAGCCTTGACTCAAAGAGTCCCTTTTGTTTAGCCATTGACCAGGCCCACATTTCGGTCCCTATTAAAGACCTCTCAGATTGGTAAGGTCGTACCACTTGCGAGATTGCACAAAAACTTTGTTTGGCATGATGACAGTGAGATATAGTGATTATCAAAATCCTGCATCAAAGGTCAGGATGAAACAACCATTTTAATGAGGATGAGCGCGAAGCCCTTTCAAACCGAAAAACCTTTCATTTGACACATCCATAACACTCATGTATCTAGATTGGAATATCCTTTTGAAATTCTTCCCAAAGGAAATCAGGTAATGCAAAAATGATAGGAATCATCACGCATGAATCTTACTTGAATTAATGCATGTCTGTGAATGCATATTGCCTCTCCTACAATTGTGTTTTGCAGGAGACATATCCCCAAGGAATAGAGATGTCATCAGGTAAGTCTATCTCTATCCATACTTTAAATACTTGTCATTGTACAGGTATTCCTTTTCAAGCACCGACACTCAATGGAGTTGTCCCCCAAAGATTTTTCCTCCAGATTCAATCTGATTAAGGCGACCGAAGAATGGTTTGGGTCCTGGTCGGATGATTTCTGTCGCAAGGTTGGGCGACCGAAGAATGGTTCGGGTCCTAGCCAAGCAAAACCTTAGTCTAGGCGATCGTAGAATGGTACGGGTCCTAGACAACATTTATTGCTATAACAGCGACCGTAGAATGGTACGGGTCCCGGAAAGGTAATTACCTTAGTTCAGCAACCGTAGAATGGTACGGGTCTGAAAAATCATTTTTCGTCAAGGCGACCGTAGAATGGTAGAATGGTCCTAGACAACCTCAGTTCAGGCGACCGTAGAATGGTATGGGTCCTAAACAATCTCAGTTCAGGCGACCGGAGAATGGTACGGGTCCTGGAAAACAAATCCCTGTTTAGGCGACCGTAGAATGGTACGAGTCCTAAACAACCTCAATTCAGGCGACCGTAGAATGGTACGGGTCCTAGAAAATCATTTTTTTTTCTCTTCGTTTAGGCGACCGTAGAATACTACGGGTCCTAGACACAACCAAACAATGCCATACTGGGCGACCGTAGAATGGTACGAGTCCTGGGAAGGCAGTCACTTTGCGAAGTCATGTTACTATTTTGGGTGACCGTAGAATGGTACGGGTCTTGGACGTGTAACACTAATCTATCTTGAGTTACTCTACCATCCCCGAAGGTAAGTAATTCCAGGTAAGTTCCCTTATCATTTGCATTAGCATTTCCATGCATCATATAAATTTCATTTCAAAATGGGAGTCATTTTCCAAAAAAAAAACAAAAAAAAAAAAAAAAAACGTCATTTAATGCATGTGCATAATTAAAATTAGGTCTCAATTTATCTTTGAAGGCAACCTCTACAAGCTCACCTTCAAAGAGGGACAGCTTTTGACACCTAATTTTGGAAAAATAAAATTGCATTTTGAACAAATAAAAAGAAAGATGAAAATGGGGGAAATTGATTTTGATTGAAGTATGCAAGGAAATATGGAATTCCGACGGATGTCCGGGTTTTGTTAAATGCAGCAACAATTTTAAAATTAGGCGAACAAATGGCAAGGATTTTGATAAAATGGAATGAATCAATGCAAAATCAAGCTGATTGCGAAATCATACTCCGATTAGCATCCATGATTTAATGCAACACAAGATGGAAGTTTAAATTTTTCCATAGAAAGTGGCCGATCGGAATCACTATAAAAAGGGGTTGACCTCCACAAGTATTCTGGGGACCGAGGAAATTCGCGAAAAGAAAATTCGTGGGAAGAGCAAACAAAGAAGAAGAGGAATCCCCTTTGTCGTCCAAAGAAAAGTCTTTTTTCTCTCTTCGACAACCTGGAGAAGTACAAAGAAAAAGAAAAAGTGAGCAAGAGACAAGAGACAGAAAGGGGAGACGTGAAGAGTGGCGTGAGAGAGAGGGAGAGAAAAAAAAAAAGAGTCAAAAAAGGTGAAAAGTGAAAAAAGCAGAATAGGAGATGATGTGAGAAAACAGGACGAAAAAGAAAAAGAACACTGTTCTTCTTCTCCGGTGGTTTGCTTTCGTCTACCCACGCCTCGTCCGCTCGCTGCTGGCTCCGCACCGCGCCGCCGCTCCACCACCCGCGTCATCGTCTCCACGCCATTGATGCTCCTGCGCCCGCACAGCCCGCGCCCGGCCTCCAATCACCGCGTGCCCCTGCTCCGAGTGCTGCGATCCGCGCCCGATAGACGACACCGCCGCCGCTGTCTTGATCTCGCTTGCTTGAGCGCTCGACTCCGGCAGATTCGAGCCGAACCGCTGCTGCCCGCACACCGCTGGTTGTCACGCCACCATGCCCTTGCACCGCGACACACCATCGCTCGGATCTCCGCGTCGCGTCTCCGCCTCGCATCCCTCCGCCCGAGCACCGGCGCCACAGCAACTCGTCTCTCGCCACGTGTCTGCTGTCTCCTCACGAAGCCCGCCGGTCGTCGTCCGTGAAGCCCAACGCCGGAGCTTTTCCTCCTGCTCGCACGGTGGCCGAAGCCCGCCGCGCCCGAGCCTCGCTCCGACAACTTGCACCGCACCCGACCTTCGCCGCTGACCCACAACACCGCCATCGCGCTGTTGCCGACGCTTCATCGACGTCCCGACGACCGCGCTCCCGTCCTCGCCGACGCGCGCCCGCTGCAGTCCTGGCGCCGCCCGCCAACCGCTCGCTCCCCTCCGGCGTCACCCTCGTGTCCTTTACTTACCTAGGTAGTTTTTATTATTTTTACTTTTTACTTTTTACTTTCTTTATAATTTAGTTTATTTTATTTGTGTTTATTTCATTCGATAGCATTTTTAGTTTAGGTATTTAATTTGTAATGGTGGATATTAATATTTGTGAATTTAGTATGCATTATCCGTAGGGATTTTGTCCGAAATTAATATAATTATTAATTTGATCCGAGAGACATTTGATCATATTTCTATTTATTTTTAATTTATGGGCTTTTTGATAGAATCTCAATCATAATAATTACTTAATTTGGTCCGTAAGACTTCGGACCATATTTTTTAATTATTTTAAGTTGTTGTGATTATTATGGTTAAAATAATTGTTAATTTAACTGTGAGACGACAGAGCTATTTTTTTTATAATTATTTTGATCCTTTATTTAGTGATTATATTAATTGTTTAGATTTAACCCTTGTTTAACAATTATTCAACTTTAAAAAAAAAACTAAAAAAAAATCAAAAAATCAAAAATCAAAACATTCAAAAAGATTTGCATGAGCATATAGGACATTAAGGTTTAATATAATAGACACGTAGGTTTAATTAATCAATTTTTTAGGATTATATTTCTAGGATTGCATTTTTAGATAATATTTCTAGGACTGCATTTTTAGATATTTTAAAAGAAATAAGTTAGGATTAGACTTAAATAACCTTTTTAGAGTTTTAGATATAATTGGCACATTTTCATCCTCTCTTTTTAAAAATAGTCTTCTAAGACAGAATAGGGTTTAAGTCAAATTAATCCCAAAAATGGATTAGAAGATTATTTTTAGATAGATTAATTAGGGTTTTCATAAATTCTGAATTTCAATAAAAAAAATGCAAAAATACTAGATGCATGTTAACTAGTTTGCATAATAGAATCATTTAATCAGAATTTGTTAATTAGTGAAATTAGGTCATGAGGTGCATGTTAATTAGTTTGCATAATAGACCCATTTAATTAGAATTTGCATATTAATAAAATTAAGTCATTTAGTTTTAAAATGCATTTTTAATAAAAGAATTCTAATTTTTAAGAAAATCCAAAAAAGTTGTTTGCTTGCTTTGTGTGATGCAATTTATTTATTTGAATGTTTTAATAATGGATGAGCACTCGTGTGGCCACCACATTTGCATGATAATGATTTAGCTTAAAATAAATCCAAGCTGCCTATGAAAATATTTTGAAAATTAAAAGAAATTGTACCGAAAATGGCATTAGAAAATTCTAGTGTAACCAAGTCCCCGTTACCCTTAGTCTCGGTTCGTAGGAGTAAAATAAATCTCCATTTATTTTACTTAGATGTCTAGTCGACCTACCATAAACCGATTAGTGGCGACTCTTAGATAATCATCTTTTGCATGTTTAAAAAAATTAAACCTTAAGTCGCGAATTGGTATGGGCTTGGGAGAGCCGAGCTAAGTGTAAAAACTTAGCAGTCCATTAACCTAGTTTTAGGTGGTGCACCCGAAAATTAGGTCGTGACAGCTCACAACTCTACAAATCCTCACTTTCTCCTCCCTTTTCTTCTTTTTCTTTTCTTTTTTTATTCGAATTCTTTTTTAATTTTCTTTTTCTTTTTTAATTCAAGTTATTTATTTTCCTTTTCCTTTTCTATTTCTTTTCTTTTTTTTTTCTTTTCTTTGTTTCCCATCTTCATATTTCTTAGCTAGTCGATGGCCATCGCCAAACAAACCTCGAGCTCATCGATCTCAAGCTCGCACTCGTCGATCTGGTGAGCCTTGAACTCGACGCTCCCGCTTGCCCATCTGATGAGCGGCAAGCCTTGTGCTTGTTAGAGAGCTTGAGACTCGCCGGTGACCGGTCTCGGGCCATTGCCATGGTCGGCAACCAGCCAATAAAGAAGGAGATGGAAAACAAAGAAAAATGAAAAAAAAAATTAATAATAGATTTTAAAAATTAAAAATCAATTTAAAAAAAAATATGAAAAATCCATTTAAAAAAATAAAATAAATGAAAAAGAGTATTTGTAGGAAAAGATTTTCCTTACTGAACAACGAAAAATATTTTCCACTTCATTTTTAGGTTTCACCCAAACACCCAAAAATAATTACATTTTCTTGGAAAATGACTTTTGGAAAAAAATTCTAGAAACGTCACATTTTCCACGAAATGAAAAGAGCCTTAGAAAATCAACATTCTTTGCATACTCAAACTTGACATATATTCTCAACAAAAACTAATCAATTTATGGAAAAGTTACTAATCATGTAACAAGTTAATCGGCAACCTACTTGACATATTGGTACTTTTTTTCGTATGAAAAATGGTGTCAAAGATACTCGTATGATTGAAAATCTACCGACCATGAAAATATCAGTAGCGACTGATGCATACTAACTCTTCAAGCACATAAAGTCACCAATTCCTATGAATAAGTTGTCAACTATTTAGAGAATGAAAGTTATTTGTCCCCATGATAAATCACTAATCTCGCGAAAATAATTATGAGTTTTTGACATATGCATACCCTTCTCCTTACCAATCACGCACAAAAATAAGAATGGCGTACTCAATTATGGATGCTTTATTTTTCCTAATGAAAAGTTGCGGAACTACTACCTAATCACATCCTAGTAAAGTTCTGACAGAAATATTGAAAGTCTATTTATCTTTAATAAGCAACGCTTACGTAATTTAGAGAAAAGCAACTTCACATATATAGATTGCCAGTAACTTCTCCATAAGTGCTACAACGATTTCACTACACAAGTATAAGATTCGATATAAAAAAGAAAAAAAAAAACTACAAAAAACCCTAACTATATCCACTATGACACATTTACCCTAAATTTAAATTTGTACCTATCTAACACATTTACCATCCTTTAAAGTTCCATCAAACGATATTTCCATCAAATTTTTTAAATCATCCGTCGTCCATGTAGACAGATTTTAAAAATTTAGACTGGGGCCTAATTAGGCCCCATAGATATAAATTTGGAATTTTTGGTATCACCAAAAAAATTCAAGAATAAATGTGTCACACTGGCATAGTATCATTTTTTTTTTTTTTTGGCTTTTCCCCCAGAAAATAATAACCATTAAAGTATTTATATAGCTAGTAATTCGGTCATGTAATTAGTTATTCTATATGAGGGAAGTAACTAAACATGCTGAATATAAGTTCCTATTCCACTTTTATTTTCCCACACATACCAAATATGTCCTCAGTTCAGAGTGAGAAATCAATAAATAAATATCAACATCCTACTCCAAATGACTACACATCAGAGTGTCGCAGCGGCAAAAGCAGCCTAAGCACCAAAAGGTTACAAACAGTTTTCTGCATCTTGAGGAAAGACAGCAGCAGCTTCGGTATCACAGCTTAAGAAGGTGGTGATAATGAATAAATGGATATCAACATCCTAGTCCAAATGACTACACATCAGTCAAATGTGAGTCCGAGAAGTGAAACCAAGCCCCTAAATATTACATACAGCTTATTTTCGCCTCGGAACTGTGCATAAGTTTAATGAAATGCATTTATACACACGGTTCAGCAACAATTAGTAAGTCTCTAGAAGAAAACATTACAGTTTCAAACCAGAATCCGTCCCACCCCGAGAAGTGGATAAATCGTGCTTCTCGATCAAATGGAACAGAGCCTCCAAACCAATCAAACAGCATAGGCATCCTATGAAAAGGGCAATTTGTTAGGCACTTGCATGTAACTACGGTTATCGTAAAAGAGGGTCAAGGCTTAGGTCATCAGATAATTATGAATGACCATCATGTGCATTAAGTTTCAACTAATACTGACTGCAAATTCATACAATTGAATTAAATGACAGGTAGAGACTTTCAAGTCCCAGCTTGCATATAGTAGACATAATGCCAATTGTACTAAAGTAGGAGCACAATGAAGAAACTACTGCTGTGTGAAATTCCTTGGACATGCCGCGATTCAGCAGTCATAGTTTAACAAGTGCCTGCAGAGATGCAGAGAACAGCCCTCACAGTTTCTCATACATACCGTGCTGGAAAAACATTGTTTTAAGAAAATTGTTGAAAAGGTCAATCATTTTGCACACTCATTCAATTTTACCACCACCTCATAACCAGTTCACCGCTGACCATATTTGACAAAGTTATCAACCGCAATTTGTTAACAAAAATCCATCAAGGTGACATGGTACTATGTCCAGGGAAACAGTGGATATTAGTAGAAAGGGATGCGGGGAGCACCCACGAGACAGCTTACATTCTTGGAAGGCTGTCTATAACATAGCAACAAAATTGATCAAGGTCCTACGTCGAAGGGGAAGGTGGAGATTCCAGAACAATAGTAAAGACACGACTACATAACATTATATAGAAGTAAACCTGTTAAATGGGTGGGTCGGGTCGGGTCATAAATGGTTTGACCCAAATCGACCAATTTAACCCGTTTATAACCCATTTATTGCAATACAAAAAATTTGACCCATACCCGACCTATTTAACTAAACTTAAGAAAGCTTATTTCTTATATATATAAAAAGTGGTATAGCTAAAATATTTTTATACAACACAAATTTAATGGACAATTTTTATAATTTTTGAAATAATTATTTTTAAAAAATCGAATTTTATTATTTTATATTTTTTAAATTATTTTTTAAATTATTTTTCTTTTTCTTTTTTCTGTTTTCTTTCTTGTTCTTCTTCTTCTTTGGCCAGCCATGACGATGGCCGGCGACCGGCCACAGGCGAGCCTCGAGCTCGCCCGGCTCGCCAACGCTGGCGAACTCAAGGCTCGCCAGATCGGCGAGGCCTCCACCTTGCCAGATCCAGTGAGCTCGAGCTCGCCCCTCACCGGATCGGCGAGGCCTTGCCTCACTAGATCAAGTGAGCTCAAGGCTCGCTTGGCCAGTAAAAAAAAAAAAAAACAAAGAAAGAAAAAAGAAGAAAATTAAAATTAAAAAATAATTATAATTTCGATTTTTATAAATTTTTTTTTTTTTTTTGTAAAGTTAAAAAGAGAGATTGTGAGGTTTTGGGTGAAATAAGTTCTAATTCCAACCCATTTAAGACCCACTTAAAACCCACCTATTAAATTCTTTAATTATTAAATCCATTTAATTACTTTTTGTCAAAAAAACAAGTGACCCATATATGACCCATTTATGATGGGTCTAAGACCCATTTTGCACCTTTATATAGAAGTCGTGATTTCTTACAATATTATGAGCATAGGAAAATGGACAGAAGAATAACAAAATAGAAAAAAACTTTACCTATTCAGTGAAAACGCTTATAAGATCATTCGACGAAAGTTGCTCCAATACTGGGATAGACACTTTTGCATCCACAAAGTCAAAGCTCGGTTCTTGTTTGACTCTACCTGCACTACTCTCCAGATGGACTTTTCCACTGTATATTTGTGTCAACGGTGGTCCAAATTCATCGACTGTGAAAAGGCTTGGGGTGCCTGATCCCTTACTAACAAATCCTAGATTCTTTAGCAGTCCTTGATCAATGGCTTCACCTGACTTAGCATCATAAGAACCCTGGATATTGGAAAAATCAGAAATAACACCTGGTGCTTGTCCAACGATGTTATATTTTGCAGATGGATTCCGAAGTGGACAGCTATTGCTACTGTCAGCATTCGCTGAACTAGACAACAAAGTCGGTGAAATGGAACCTTGTACAGAGTAGCCACCAAGTACGCCAGAGGTTTTGAGATCTTTATCTGAGGCCAGACCAGTATTTAAAGCAATATTGCCTTGATATGATGGAAGACTGTAGTCAATGACGGCACTTCTATTGTAGGTGGAACTCTGGTTCACAGAAGCAGGACTACCCGCTGCTTGAAAACCAGCTGATGAGTGGGGAACAACAAGGCAAGATGGTTGCACATTAATTAAACGGCTAGGCTCTAGGAGAGGCTGTTGTGCAGTTGTTGCTGCTGCTGCTGCTGTAATTGCTGCTTTTGCTGATAGTGCTGGTGTCTTTGAAATATATCCACCAAAGTGTTATTACTCTGAATATTCGACCCTGCAACAATGTTATTGTTTCCAACTGTACTAAGGCTAGTAGCTTGCCACGATCCAAATCCCAAAGGTGCATCCTGACTCGATAGAATGGACTATTGATGTTGCGATAAGGCGAGCGATCGAATAATAATATAGACAGAAAAAGAAAATAAATCGGACACCAGATTTACGTGATTCAGTCATAAAGGCCTATGTCCACGGGGAGAGCAGCAGCGAATTTCACTATAAATCAAGCGATACAAGGAGATTACACACTCAAGTCACTCAAACACTCTCTCGCTGTTTCCCAAACCCTAATTTAACCCAAACCCAAGTCTCGCCACAAAATTATCACACAAGCTCAAAAACAAACGCTCAAAAGGAACTCCTTTTCTTGATCGCACTTCAGCTTGAAGATATGCGGCTCCTCCTTTTCTCTCGTACGGGTGCAACAGCAACACCTTGAAAAGAAGGCCTTTTCCGTGGCTCCCTTCTGCGACTTCTACGTAAGGTTTCGGCCGTGTGTTCCCAACCAACGAAAGAAGGAAGCAAAAAGAACTATGTAAAAAATCTATTTTATACGTGGGTGTGCCCAAGGTCAAACCTTTGACCTTGGGCCCCACTACTTTCCTATCTTGACTTCACGTGGAGATCTTCACGCGTACAGAGCAGAGGACTTCTTCCTCTTTCTTTTGTCTTGGTTCGCACGTCCAAGTCCATGTCCATGTTTGGACTTTCCTATTTCAAGCCAAACTTCCAAATACACCAATCTTTCTTTATTTCAATTTATTTCAAAATTTGACTTTTCGCTTCAGGCTTAAACTCGAGACATATTTAACAGTTGAACTGCTTGGAGACATTAGATGGGCATTTAATCAGAGGCTGACCAAAGGCCACACCATTTTCAACAGGAAGACACTTGGATCCCTGCAGGGAAGCTTGCAAGAGAGTTGGCTGATCAAATGACGGTAACACTAGCCGGACATGAGATAAAGAAATGTCAGAGTCAAAGAAGGCAGGGTGACTTCCAACTGAAGAAACGTCACGTATGGCTATGATAGCTGTGCCAACAGTCGGAGAATATATATAATGGTAAAGGCTTTAGATGAAACGCACACAAAGAAGAGGACTTAACCAGAGCACTAGCTCATAAAACTTAACTAGCAGAGAGAGAGAGAGAGAGAGATGAGCAGCAGCGGCACGGAGGAGGTAGCGGTTATGGAATCGTACCCTATGAACGGTGGGGATGGCACATTCAGCTACAACAAGAACTCTAATTTGCAGGTTCTTCATTTGATGTTAAGTAGATGCATTTCCAAGCAACCATTTCTTAAATTTCATGGAATAAGAGCTAAATGATAGAATTAATTGTTCTGTCTTTCGCTAAGCTTTGCCTGAATTCAGCTTTTGAAACTACTCTGGTTGTTCATCTCTTGTGACCCCTTATGGTTTCAACGAGACAAGTATCAAATCATCAAATATCGAACTTGCTACTCTGACATGCATCGCAGAGAGTGGCAACAAACGTAGCCTGAGAGACAATCAACGAGGTGATCGCAGAGAAGCTCGACATAAAGCAATTTTCTCCTGCTCTGACCACATTCCAGATCGCGGATTTAGGCTGTTCGGTCGGGCCAAACACCTTCCTTGCAGTCCAAAACATCATAGAGGCAGTCCGACGCAAGTACGAATCACAAGGCCTCTCCTCCCAACTACCTGATTTCCAAGTCCTGTTCAGCGACCACGCGTCCAATGATTTCAACACCCTCTTCGCTTCCCTGCCATCTGATCGGCCGTACTACGCGGCTGGTGTGCCAGGATCCTTTCATGGGCGACTGTTCCCCAAGGCGTCCCTCCATTTCGTGCATTCGTCTTATGCGCTTCAATGGCTTTCCAAGGTGCCTAAAGAATTGGTTGATCCAAATTCCCCAGCATTTAACAGGGGGAGAGTTCACTACACAAGTGCTCCACGCGAAGTGAGCGATGCTTATACATCTCAGTTTGCAAAGGACATGGTGACATTTCTGCACGCTAGAGATGAGGAAATTGCGAGTGGAGGCATCATGGTTCTCGTCATGCCCGGGATTGCTAATGGCATTCCTTATTCACGTGTACCATCGGGCGTGATGTTCGACCTTTTGGGGTTCAGCTTGATGGATATGGCAAAGGAGGTAAAAACTGGAAACATTGTCAGCAAAATTTTCTTTCTTACCAAAAATAGTTTAACATGTGTGCAAGTGTATATCAGCATAGTTCACTTACAGGTCTCACAAATTTAAATTTAGCGAAAATATAGATAATCCATAGTTCATGTCTCATTTGTGCATGTCTTAATGTGTTTATCATATGCATGTGGACCCTTTAACGGATTTCTTAAGGCTTTCATTCCATCGTTAGTTCACTTATATTCAAAGCAATCCCATTGAGTTGCACAGATGACTTGATGAAAATAACTCTCTACAGGGTATAATAAGTGAGGCTCAGGTGGATTCATTCAATTTGCCAGTGTACGCTCCCTCTCCTGACGAGATGACGGCACTAGTAGAGAGCAATGGGTGCTTTAGCATAGAGAGGATGGATTTAGCAGCTCCTGGATCGAAGATCGATGTCTCGTTCGGAGGGCATGCTTGCATGCTGCACTTAAGAGCTGGAATGGAAGGCATCATCAGCAAACATTTTGGAAGCGAGATAATTGACGACCTGTTTGATCGTTTTCTCGGGAAAACCAATGAATTTTCCGACCGTTTAAACTCTGCATATCGTCAAGGAAGCCAACTGGTAGCAATACTAAAGCGCAAATAATGCGCACCTAGGAGTGGGCTCCGCACTTTTTTCAAATAAAGGTCCAGATATCTACTTTCCTCTTCGAATTCATATGTCCCATATAAGGCACTCGAAATCTGAATACGGTGAGGATATTTAGCATTTGTCCTGGTATGATCTTTACAGTACTTGTATTGCAATTTTTGATGAAGTATCAATGCACTTTTTGGCACTCTTAAGACTTTGTTAAGCAAGAAGTCATCACCTCCGCAATGACGTGCACCAATAAGGTGCTTCATCAAGAAATAAAGTCAAAACAGCATTACGATGCTTGTCCCCATACATGGAGTAGCTTTGGCACATAATTCGAATTTTTTTGATTCTATAAGTAATTTAAATATTTGAAATTTGATGTGTTGGGCTTTCTTTTCTACTGAGCTGGACTGCATAACTTCTTTCAATTTATCCCAGGAGAAAAGAAGAAAGAAACTAGGTAGATTGTATTGTGAGACCTAGAATCGAGCTAGTAAATAATTGCTTCACTGGAAGCTGATTTCCAAACTGCAGATTTTGGTGCAGTGAGTTAATGAGTCTCAAATTTTTCTGCTCCTACTTTTTAAGATAATCTTGTTAATCTCCTTTGTGCTAAGGAATGTTCCATCCCCATGATAACAGCTGCCGCAAATTTTTCCCCATCAGCCATGGCAAGAGCATGATCTATTCTCAAATTCCATGACAAACCGAATCTGATGCAGCATCATCTGGCCTAGAGCCATTATCTGAGATCACAGAAATGTTATTATGTTCAAACCCACGAGCATTAGGAATCCGAGGAACCTGTGGCATGGAAGATAACTATCGTACACAGAAATTTATGGGGTATGCAAAGTTTATCGCAATACGGAAATTCCAATTCAGAAAGACTATAAACAGTGAACAGCCGTTTGACATTACCTTTATGTACAAAAAGATGTAATGCACACACAAATAGCAGTCAGAATGTTATTTAAGCTTTGCTACACAAACAGCAGGAATTTAGCAGTACCGTTGCCTACACATTTGCAGAAGACCCAAATACAACAACTTCGGTTTCTTCAACTGAGAAAATATCCAAGTTGGATTTCTCAATTCAGACGCAATCGGGGGAAGGAGTCTTCAAGAGTGGACCAACGAGCAGTTATCCTACCTCGTTTTTCCTTCTTAATTTGGATTAGTTTATCATATACACACCAAGGAAAGCTAAGATAATGATCTCGTTTTAAACCCTCGTTGTAGCAACCCCAATACTCCGGATGATACGTGACATGATACCACGCAGATGCTTTTGCATATTCATCAACGGGCTCAGAATACGAACTACTTCCCTTATCATTAAACCACGTCCGAGCTTCCTTTCTCAGGGATTTTACTGCCATAGTGATGGATTCAGCGTCCCTCCTCTTGGTGAAAGATTTGGACATTTTTATTATGCAGCCACTAAGTATTTCAGCCTCTGTGTCAATCCCATAATACTCCATCAGATTCCCCAGCTTGTAATCATAATTACCCTTGTGATAGAAAGCGTCATCGACATAATCCTCAAATCCGTCCACTTCCATCTCTGGGTCATAAGATTGCCTCGCCATTTCCATCGTGAACTTCCGAATAGAGCTTGATGCATATGCTTCCTCTTTGACTTCCCGGAAAAGCTTTCCGATCACGTTATTGGATGGGTAGCTGGACTTGTCAAGCTTCTCCATGAAGTCTGGGTATTCCTTGACATACAGATTAGGAGGTATCACAGCAGGTACACCAGTTTTTGGGAAGTCAACCGCAATAGAGAAAAGTCTGGCAAGGTCTAAACATTCAGGGCACATGGCCTTTTCAGGCTGACTATCTGCAAAGACGGTGTGGGCATTGGCAATAATTCCAAGGCTGTCATTAAGTATGTAATTTACAAAGTATTCCTCCACTTCCTGTTTAAGCAACAAAACCACAAAAGGGTTTTAATTACCCACATATCCATAGAGCATTACAAGAGAAATCAAGTGGCGAATTTCCAAATGCAACTCATTGATTTTGGCAAATTGATCATCAATAACCCTTCAAAAATAAAGTGTGCTCAGATATACATCTTCTCTTAAGAGTTCAAGGTATATATGTGCTGGTCACTTCCAATTTCAATGTTCCCAATGATTCAAAATAATCCGTTCATTTCATTATCAAGAAAAGGAAATGTTCTGTAACGCAAAAGAACAATGCATAAACCAATCTTAGTAGATGTATATGCATGGGCAAGTATAGGCTTGCAGGTAGATGCTTATCGCCATGGTATTTCCAGCAGAATCAATCTTAATAAAAACAATAATACCAATTCAGAGAATGGAAGCCTCGTAACGACTGCCACCTAAAAGAACAAGAAATTCTCAACAGCAGTGAAGAGTGGGAAATCCAAGGTCAAGAACATATGCAAAGTTTTACTTATAGAGTCACGCTGGAACAAAACTTATTATAAAGACCAAAAGATTCTTTCCATAAACCCATGCATCATCATCGTAATGATAACTTCCAAACCCCAATTTAAGAAACGCCACAGTTAAAACAAGTATACAGCTAACCCCAAAGCATGAGCCCAATCCTATTCCCCCCAATAGCAAGGATGAGTTATCATGCATGAATCTTTATTCTCTAGAAGAGTTTCTTCACAAGGAGGAAATTGAATGGACCGACCCATGGTATATCTAATTTCAGATCATTAATATTTCCCATGATGGCCAGCCTTCTAGATAAGGAAAAATACCACAGTAGTAAGGTAGTTTCACTTGGTGATGAAAATGATGCTTTCCATGATCACACACTTTAATCCATCACTTCCTATTGCATTGATATTTCCTAGATAATAATCAAATTTAACATAACAGATTCACATATTATTTAGATTCACAACAGCCGGAATATAAACAAAACCCGTGCATCATTTCAGTAAGCCTACTTTTTCATTCCCTCATCTTTACTTAAAAAATTAGCTATGTCCCTCCACAACAGTCACTTGAACTGCATCCAAGCACAATGCCTGACCAAATACACCTCTTAAGTTTGGCAAAATATATTAAATGTTGAAATAGGGTTTCAGAACCAGTGAAATGGCTCTGCTAGCCTTTATAGAAACATTTGATGAGCGGCTCTTAATCATTGGTAAACCCACATCCGAGTCGAGACAACACTACAGCCTCAAGTGCTTCATTATTTACCATAATCGCTTTTTGTTTCCCAAGAAAGATTCATATCACTTTGTGTGCAGTTGTGCCTGAAGTTGAGTGAGCAAAATTTGGCAGTTAGCTTTTAGGGCAGAAGATGAATAGAGGCATTGACAAACTAGGGAAGCCTCCAAACAAGTAAAAATTAATGAACTACATGTGGAGAATTCTGAGTGCAAGTTCTTTCCAGGCACTTCTCAAAGAATAGTCCTGGTCAAACAGCCAATTCCATGTTATGTAAGGCATAAACAGATCTTTGACTATAAGAAGCCTATTGACCTAGTGGTTGAATTAATGAGCCCACTCATACTCAACTGTTTGCTTCGTGACTAATTTTGAAGCTATCATCTGCTTGCAGAGGGTGCAAATTTTAGCTTCTCAGGGGTTCTTCCAGCCCAGGGAAGGAAGGAAGAGAAGCACACAAATTTATAAGTAAAAGGAACCAATAAGAAACCAAAAGAATACAGCAGGTTTGACTAGACATTTTGCTCACATGCCAAATTCCTCAGCGAAGATAAAATTATCCAAGTATCATGCCAGACAAGCCAAGTCAAGTGAAAAGATAGAGAATGCCAAATGATGGATGCTAGATGGATTTCCTACTATAACTGTAAGCTGTTCAAAACGTTTCACAGCATCATAAAAAGTCATTACAATATATATAATTCCGTGGAAATCCTGAGAAAAAGCATTACCTCAATTGTGACATCATGATCTAACCTCTCACTTGGGGCAGGTGTGTAATCCATAGGTTGTCTCTGGTGATGCGGAATTAATTCTGAGTCCCAGGAGACAAAGTAAATATCTCCGTCCAAATCACTCCCTGAACACTCATTTGGATGAGGCCTATTTCATTCAAGAATCGCATTATGCATTAACAAGAGAAATTGTCTGAGATGAGAATCATTAAAAGGACAGATCAATATCATATTTTGCTTTCTACTTTTATCTATTAAAAGTGTGTTTGGGACAATTTAAAGTAGAAGAAAGTCAACCCAAATTACTCAAATTATGGGGAAGGAATTTTTTGCCTCTACTTTTAGCTATTAGAATTAAAGGGTAAATCTATCAGTGTTTATCCAGAACTAGAACTATCAGAAGCATAGAACAACAACACAGTAGAGGATGCTTCGTAGCAAAGTTGAACGTCAAAGCACGCGTGCTGTATTATGATTCATGGAATTTTTTTATGTGGCGCCAAAAAGGAACCGCATCAGACAACATAAAAATCGAAAACAAAAAAAACAAAAAGAGAGAGACAGGAGCACGGACTCGTGGCCATGGCCACTTGATCCGGAGCATGCAACAATGGCACTCGAGCTCGTGGCCTCCATGGCCACTAGATTTGGGGTTCCCCAAACCTTGAGCTCGTGGCCATGGCCACCAGTTCTGGAGCTTGCCTTGGCCGCTCGAGCTCCAGCTCCAGCTCCAGCTTGCAGCTGCTATGGCTACCAGATCTGGAGCTCACCAAACCTTGAGCTCGCAGCCACCATGGCCACTCGTGCACAAGGTTTATTTTTTCCATATCTGGGATTTGAGGGGGGTAGTAGATGGTGACCACTTAGTAATTGGTGTGTCAGCAGAACATGTCCTTGATTTTATACTAAATATGTGTGCTTCCTATAATGAAAGTTTCAACCATATCTTTTCTAAAGAGCCCTCTTCCAGAATCTCTCTCTTAATTTACAAAGTTGTTTTTGTCTAAGTCTCCCTTCAACATCCATTATACTGGTCCAATTTTTAAGAAATTCCTTGTAGATTGTAGATACTGGAGAACTCATCCTTCACTCCCACAAACTCACTACCTTGACCCATTGTCGCAACCTAGCTCAATGACCATTGGGTCCCAAGAGGAGTGGCTGTACCAGAATGTTCCTCGTCCAGCCAGAGCCAACCAATAATGTTTGGAGTTCTGCCAGCCATTTCTCTGTTAAGATAAGGTCTTGGCAAGCTATCTATGTTCATGAGACATTTGATCCAGGCAGAAATACCATGAAGGTTAAACAGGGACAAAAAAAAAAAGAAAACAAAACATCTTCTAAATGAGTTACATCAAGTCATCAACTGGGAGCTTGAATAACCCCATTTAGTGAGCTAAAAATCAAATCCCAACACTATTGGGAAGAATGTAGTACGAAGAATTTTAATGTTCATTGGAATTAGAAGATCACACCCAAAACGATGTCCAGTCAAATATAAAAACCAAATATGCATTGTAGGATAAATCACAATATTAGCACAAAATAGTAAATCAGTCTCTTGTAATCTGAATGAAGTCCACTCACCTGAATCACAAGAGACATTGTTTTATGGCCTCTTGCACGATGTAGCTCGATCTGCCAAATATTTTCATAGGATAACTCGAGCTTATACTCTGTATTGTGATAAGATAAAAGGAAGCAGAATTTTCTCATCCCAAGCCCAAAATTTAGGGAGACGTTCACCCCTTTCCACAGAGTAGAGAACCTTTCACTTGATACCTGACAGCCAAAATGCAAAGTGATACCTTCCATTGAATGCGAAAGGGTTCTTGGCCTTTGTACAATATCATGCTCAACCCTGCGAGCAGTTAGATAAGATCGCCCACACCACAAATCTTTTCGACTAGCAAGTAAAATAATCAACTCTGCATGTTCAGCGTTCATAAATTGGACAATCGCATATGATTGAACCCCACGTTTATCCTGTCTAACTTTGATGGCATAAATAGTACCTCTGCCAGTCCTTTGCTCCAGGCATCCCCTGACTGTATCTACAGTCACTAATGAAGGGAATCCGTGTACATTTATAGTCTTACCCATTTAACTGATGCAAACTTTATAGCACTCTGTTACACCATATCAAGGGCATCACCAGGAATGACAGAAGATTTCCAGCCTAGGGCCTTTGAAAAGCACATGGACCATTCAACTCCAAGCATGAAGTTTGCCGTACTGAGAGGGGAAAAAATTAGACAGGAAACATGAAAATTTATATAAACTGATTGTTGCCTCAAACTACCACAAATCATCATAGTGATTGATCATCAAATGAACACTTGATTTCTCCATCTTGAGAAAACTATTTACAAGCATAATGGGCTTCAAACAGCTTTGTTCACAGCAAGCACAAGAGTGACCAGCATCAGAAAAATATCAAAACGGCCTGCAATTTTAGGCAACCATATCAACATATGACAGTGATGGACTTTATTTCCGATTAACAAAGATGCCTTCCCGAAAAGATCTACATGTTAATAATCATGAATTCTTCAACGAAGCAAAATAAGGAATTCAAAATAAGAATATCATTGGGACATTCACAGCACTTCGAGTCCTTCTTAACCCGCAAGAGAGTGTGAAACTGCAACCAACTCACTATTGTGAAATCATGTGCAATTTTATCATTCAGGCAAACCTCATTCGGAGAGAATGAGTATTGGAGGAGAATTATTGTTGAAGGGTAGTTAGCACTTTATGTCAGCTGCCAGCAATTGCAGCAGAACCAAATCTGTATCTTGGCACAAATCAAAATGACAGAGAGAAATCAGTTGTTTGCAACTATTGTTTCTTCAATCTCGGATCCATGCTGATAAAAGTATCCACGAAAACCCAAGATGTGTTGATCCCAACTAAACTTAAGTCAAATTTCAAGCAGCAGAAGTTCTCAGGATGCTGTCCAAACACGTTCGTGAATGGAACAACAGGACGTAACTGAGCTTTCCAACGCACAAATTGCTACAGAGGTGAAACAGAAGGAATTCCTAAACCTTTACCCATGGTATTTTGACAGGCATACAAAAGAAATAGATAATTCCGCTAGGAATGTAAAGTACCAAGATGAATACCTCCCACAAGTCCATAATACTATGTCAAATTGCAATTAGATTCTCCACGATGCTTCTTGAAAAATTCCTCCCGAGTCAATGTTTATATTTTATAGTTGAGAAAAGGTTGCAATTCTAACATTCACACTCTAGAACATAAAACGAACAAGGAAGCAGAAATTCCCTTTTGCAGCCACATCTAAATATCATCGGAGAAAATGTCGTAATTCTTCTCAAATGTCCGGAGCTTTTCTTTTCCAATCACTTGACTTCTCTAATGATATTTAGACGGGGCTACAAAAATTCTTTCGAAGAAGTTGCACACAAAAAACACACATCAATCAGCAAAAAAGGGTGAAAGTCCCATCTTGGCAACGACAGGGTCACAATTCAGCATTTCAGCGCAAGCAGCAAAACAGGACACATGTCGACACAAAGAGCGCGAATGTAGCGCGCCACACGCCACTTGAGCGGCAGAACCAATCAACACAATAGGAACTAAACCATCAGCAAGCACACGCTTGCGTTTTTTCGTCTTTTCTTTTCCCCTATACCCAAGCACCATCTCACTCCTGAAGCAAATTCCCACACAATGTAGCTTCTCCGAACCAAACCACCAAAAAAAAAAAAAAAACCGTGAGATCCACACGTGATCGCAAACGTTCTTCACAGGCCGGAGTTCCCACTCTTGAATATAATGTCCCAGTACAGCCAAAAAAAAAAAAAAAAACACGGCGATCATAAAAAATCCAAACTTTACTGACAAGAAGGAGAAGAAGAAGAAACCCAGTTACCTCTGAGAGCTCGCCGAGCAGGGAAGCAAGAAGGGTCTGTCTCTGCGGCGACACAGAGTATTAGAAAAGGAAACTGCCCCAGGAACGAAGACGGAGCAGCGTCCCCTCCGCCGACGTCCACCCCGAGTCAACCCCTCAGTCAACAACACCACACTGCACTAAAAAGTCAATCGATCACTCTCTCTCTCTCTCTCTCTCTCTCTCTCGCTCAGTCTCTCCTGCTCTTCTGCATTTGATATAGGGGTGGGGGAAGAGAGAGAGAGTGGAAAAAGCGACAATTACGTCCTTCGCGGGCCATGCTGGCTGACGAATGAGAACGTGAGGATCCCTGTGCATGAAGCGGAGCGAGTTCCTTGGCCCTGTTTGGTTCAGCTATGGGGATGAGCATTTGGACTCCAAGTCCGTTGGCCAAATGCAAACCCGTTTGGTTCGGTTTTTTGGGCGGCTTTGGCGAAATCGGTGCATCTCCAAGTGACTCTAAGGGCCTTTAGCCAAATGGAGGTCGGAGGTGCGAGAAGTTGTATTTTGAGAATGCAAGTTTGGGTACTGTTCATCTTCGAGGGTACTGTTCATCATGCGAGGAAAGCCACCGCACGGAGGCCGACCACCGCCGGCCGAGGGGTCCCGCGCGCCGGCGACCGCCGCCTGAGGGTCGCCGAGGCCCGGCGACCGGGCCGGACCTCGGGCGACGTCCGGGTCGCGACTCGGCGACGATGGCCGGGTCGCGCGACCCAGTGCGAACGTCGCCGGGTAGCGCCGGCCATCACGGTCGGCGGTCCGGCCACCCGGATTTCGGCGATCCGGCCGCCGGATCGGCGATCCGGTGGCCGGACGTCAAAAAAAATAATACAAATGTTTTTTAGTTTTTTTAATTTAATAAAAGTCCTTTACAAGTGTAAATTTTACAAACGGTATTTTACTAAAGTTGTATCTCAATGCAAATTTTACCAAACGATATTTGCATTTTAAAACCCCATTCACCCAAAGGTATTTGCATTTTGGCAAATACATTCCCCAAAAGCCGAACCAAACGGGCCCTTGTTAAGGAAGGTGTTTCCTCGGGACGGGACCCACACGCGCACGAAGAGAAGAATATTGCCGTACTGCCACGTTTCGAGAGGTCACTGCTTCTCCTCCCTTTCTCAATTTTTCTCTTTCCCTTTT
The DNA here is from genome assembly GCA_017140615.1 of Eucalyptus cladocalyx. Lineage (NCBI taxonomy): Eukaryota > Viridiplantae > Streptophyta > Magnoliopsida > Myrtales > Myrtaceae > Eucalyptus > Eucalyptus cladocalyx. The sequence goes on from CM029522.1 coordinate 42,799,452, forward strand.
CCACTCCCGAGACTGAGGGCGTGCATGGAAACACTCCAAAAAAGTGTTTCCGGCACAATTCTGTACGGAAAGTGTTTCCGGGAACAAAAAAGGAATAGAAACGCGTTTGGTTGCGTTTATGTTCTTTTTTTATTTTTTTTTTTAGAACGAAATAAAACAAAAAAAAAAAAACAAAAATTTGTTGTTTATTGCTCCGTAAACAAAAACGAAGGAAACGTTTCTTCTCTCTCTTCTTCTTCTTTTCTTCTTTTCTTCTTCTTTTTTTCTTCTTTTTTTTTTTCGCGGTCGCCGACCTCGGCCGTGGCCGGCGACCGCCGTCGAGGCTCGGCCATGGCCGGCGACCTGCCGTCGAGGCTCGGCCTCGCCCGGCCATGGCGAGGCTCGGCCTCGCCCGGATCGGGGCGAGCCCGAGCTTGCCCAACCAAAAGAGGCTCGGCCTCGCCGCGCGGCGAGGCCGCGCCCGCCATGGCGAGCCTCACCTTGGTCATGGCGCAAGCTCGGCTCGCCGCGCCGGCCGAGGCCGAGCCTCACCTTGGCCGGGCAAGCTCGGCCTCGCCATGGATCCGGCGAGGCTCGCCATGGCCGAAAAAAAAAGAAAAATAAAAAAGAAAGGAAAAAATGAAAAATAAAATGAAAATGTTTAAAAAATTTAAAAAAACAAAAAAAGAATAAAATTTACCAAACGTGTTTCTATTCATTTTTTATTCCCGGACCAAACGTTACCAAACGCGTTCTTTTGTTCAAAAATTGTTAAAACAAAAAACACTTTTTTTTTGTTTTGTTCCCTAGAACAAAAAAAGAACAGAAACGTTACCATTCACACCATGATTAAAGAAATTCTAGCCCCCGCGAATCAATTAGCAAAAAAAAGAAAGAAAAAGAATCAGCTAGCAAATAAAATAATCCCGATTCCATATCTTTCACAAAAAAATATATGATTTGAAGAATATTTTATGAAAAAATATTGCTTGTATGACTTATAAAAATAAATGGACGAGTCAGTCGTATTTTTATTGTGGTCACGAAGATATTTTCAATAAAAATTATTATTGATAATGAAAAAAAAATCATTGATTAATTATTCCGATCGAAACAAGCGATTAGTTTTAGAAATTTATTTTTCAAATCGTTTGTCATCCATGAAATAAAATGAGACTAAACATTATTTTGATAATTCATGAGATTAATTGAATACTGAAAAATGATATTAAAAGTTTCATGACTTTTGTGCGGCACTCGTGACTTTTTGACCAACTACTTAAATGTGATGTCAGTGTGAAATCGTCCACTTCACTATCTATTCTAGCTAATCGTCCCTCGTGACTTTTCAAGTTAATTTTTCAGAACGATCGTGGCTTTTCAAAAGAAAAATCTAAGTCTAAGCTGGACAATCTTCAATCAAAATGACAAAGAATGATTCGTTTTGGCCCTTTTGTTACGCAAATTCATTCGAAACCGAAACCCTAAATTCTACGAAGGGTTTCCTCTCCCGAGAAGCTTGAGCAGTGGAGAGATTCAAGATGAGATAAGCAGTGGAGAGGATCGAGCTTACGAGATGACAAAGTGGGGATCGCTCGAATCAGCTTCTGTGAGGTCGAGATGATGACGAGACAACGTGACACAAGGAATTGCGCTTGATTTGAATGAATCACAAAGGACTTGCTGGTTTTTTTTGGGACATGAATCGCGGCGTGCCTTGCCGGAATCCTGCAAATCGCAGACAAATCGAAGGTGACGGAGATGGCACGTTGGGTGCATTAGTGGAAAATCGCCTGCCTCTTCCTAAACATTTCTGCATCTAAGTATGGCTTGAACATCTTCTACCAATTTTTTTGCCAAGTTCACACTTTTATCTTGCAAAAAATCCCTCCACCGAATCCGCTCAGTCCTTTTCTTTTCGATTCCAGATTGTAGTGTGTATTTTCTTCGTCAATTGTACACAAACTTTAAATGACTGATCTCCATTGAAGAACCATCATCGCTCAACCATTGGAGAGGAAGAGGGACAAACGGAGCAACAAATCTCTTCCCCTTTTTTTCTTATTTTTGGTTTTATTTTTATTTTATTTTTATCGATAAGGCCAAAACCACTTCGTTTATTTCTTCATGATTCTTGCTGATTGGATTTTCTTTGGCATGCCACGTCAATTGATTTATGGTAAATTAATGTGATGTCGGATTTTCGAATCATACAAATCATTGATGACAATGAAGTGATTTTTTTTTCCATACGAATCCTGATGACAATGGAGTGATTTTTTTCAAAAGTAGCATTCAAGTGATCTCTTGAAAAATTTTGTTATTAAGAGTCATATGAAAGTTATTATACTTCTACTATTTTTTTTGCTTGAACACTAGTTAATAGAAGTGTATATCGGTCCAATCCAACCCAAGAATCGGATTGGATTGGATCAAATTGGTTAATTCTAGGTGGTTTCCACAAGAGTTGGTCTAATTCCTAGTTCTAAAAATGTGGAATTAATAACCGATCCAATTTTGGAATCGGGAACTAAACTGGTGTTCGGTTCCTTGTGTGAAACTAGACCGAACCAAAACGTCAAAACCAGCTAGAGGTAACCCTAAATTAAAATTAGAGCTCTTTCTCTCTCTCTTAGACCAAAGCTTCTCACCGCTCTGAGCTGCTCACCTCTCTTTCGTGCAACCACCACCATGGTCTCGAGCAACCACCATCACAGCGAAGCTCCTCGTGTGGAAACCCTTGGATGCTTGATGCGACGAGAGAGAGTAGAGGTAAAGTATAAAGAGAGAGATGCGGCTGTTTTAATAATAAAAGGAAAAGGAACATCCATAAAAATATTTACCTAGTAGCTTGTCAATTCCCTCTGTGCACACTTTCTTAGGTAAATGTTGCTTTGGTCCCACGAGGACTTAAAAAAAAAAAGTAGTAAGGTACCTGTCTTTTCAATTTTTTTGGCTAAATTAATGCTTTATTTAAAAAGAGTAAAGTAAATATAGTTGCGAACAGCTGTATTTTACTCAGTTCCTTTATTGAGTAAAATCAAGAATTAAATCAAATAGAAACCGAAAACATTTTCTCAATTCCAGAACCACTTGGTCCGGTTCCTAATTCCAACCTTCGGAATTGACAGGCACAAGATTGATTCTCGGTTCTAGGCCATGGATTGATCAATTGAGAACCAATCGCCCATATTGATTAAAAACTCATAATAATAATAAAAAATTGCACGTTTGTGTTTTCATAATGAGTTGGAAGGTACTTATCCTCCGTGGAAAGTGGTCAAAAACTAATGAATTTTGCAATTCAAATGTCATGTGAGAAGAAGAAATTTTAAGAGAAATTAACAATGAATGATACCTAATTTGCTTCGGGCTTCATAACCTAAGCCAGCCACTAGGAGATTTACTATGAATCCACATGGTACAGATTTATCAATCTTTCGATTGGTCAAGTGTTTCCCAAGCACTAGCCTCTTATAGAGAATTCACTTAAAAAAAATTCAGAAAAACTCTTAAAACTTTTTTTGTTTGCTCTAGAGTGTTAAGCAATTTGAATTCCATCTACTGCATATGCATGATGCTTGTATCCAAAATAAAAAACTTTTAGGAAACTTGTTGAAACTACTCAAATTAGGAAACCTACTTAAACTAAGAAACCTATTTAGATTGGGCTCAAATTTAAGTCATATTCTTAACATAAGCTTACTAATGTATGGAAAACTTACTAATCACGTGACAAGTTAATCAGCAACATATTGATATTTTTCGAATGAAAAGCAGTGTTAAAGGTACTTAACAACTATGAAAAATTACTAGGAACTTATGCATATCAACTCTTCAAGTACATAAAGTCACCAATTCCTAGGAGAAATTACCAAAAAAGTTCCAAACTTATTACACATGTGTCAATTCAATATTAAACATTTTAATTTGATCAATTTAATCCAAAATCCGTTGTAGTTGCACTAATTTAGTCGTAAACATTTCCTTCATTTTGCCAAATGAATCATAAATATTTTGACGATTTATTTAGTCATATAAGCTAACTTTAGCTAAAGATTGCTAACGTGATAGTGCAATCAACGCTAGTTATCCTAAGCAACATGGTAGCACTGGCATGGATAATACATCCAACTAAATTTTAACAAATACCAAAAGTATATTTACCTCTAATTAGCAACGCTTTCACCATCACTACACGTGATTGATATCCAATAACTATTCCATAAGTGACTACAACGTATTTATTGCACAAGTAACTTATACTATTGGACCCACACAAAAAAAAAAAACACACACACACACGCAAAAGCAAAAGTGAAAAGACATCTCAAGAGTCGAGATATGCTCGTTTGATGCAATTCCGTCGGAGGGTCATGGTAATATTTCCTACTTGGGCCTCTAAATTTTTAACGCAAAGGCCTAGATGTTCCTCAAAATTGAAAACTCTCTTCCATATGGGATGAGCTATATGATTCTCGACCTTATCTCCACGCTTTTGCTTTCAGCACTCTTTTCTTCTTTTCAAACTTGCTATTCTTCCTTTTGGTCTAGTGAACTTCTGGTTTGACATGATCAGGTTTCCTGCATTCATAGCCAACTGCATCCTGACTCTTATTCTCATTTTATATTTGGAGAACTTCATTATCTTCAGAGGATCCCATTAGTCTCTTGCCTTTGAAGTTCCTTCCCTTTTTCTCATGATGCTCTTGAATTTCCTTGTGAGTAGCGCCATGTCCTCATCATCTTCATCTTCTGACGATATTTGATCTCTTGCGTCATCATAATCAGCTTTGAAGGCAATAACTTTCTTACCTTTACTATTGTTTTCTTCATTCATATGCTCAGTTTCGTAAGACATCAGCGTCCCTATCGTCTCCTCCATATGGGTTGGATTCTCATGGTTTCACAAACAAATGTTTTTAGGTGACTGCACTCCTTTGGAAGCGCTCTCAAGAGTAAGTTCACCTTTTTAGCATCGAAAATTACCTTCCCTTAATTGGCAAGGCCATTCATGATTTCAGTGAATTCTGTGAATATTTTAGTCATGGTTTCATTGGATTTCATTTGGAAAATTTCATAATTTTAGAGAAGAATATTTATCTTTATCTCTCTCACTTTGTCGGTTCCTTCAAATGTAATTAGGAGTTTATCTTAGATTTCTTTTGACGTAGTACAAGAAGAAATTATATTAAATATAGATGGAGACAATACATAATATAAGAGATGAATAGTTTTAGCATTTAGTGCAAGTTTAATTTTGTCACGACTAGCAGCAAGTGGAGCTAGTGGATGTTCTTCTCTAACTGGTGGAATAGGAGGTCTTGCTGGTGGAGGAATTACCAATCCATTCTCAATTACGTCCCACGTAGGAATCTCTGTAGCTTGAAGAAACACTTTCATTTTTTGTTTCCAGTAGTTGTCGTTGGCACCATCAAAGTAAGCTAGCTTACTGGGAGCATGTCCATGAGGAGCACCAAAATTAATAATGTTAAACATAGATAAGATTTTACTTCAAATAACATGCAAAAAAGATCTGATATTAATTGTTGAGGCTAACAATACAACTTAGAGGGGGTGAATAGGTGTATTAAAAACTTAAATAATTTTTCTCGCAGAAGATAACATGATGTACTTTGACAATAGCAAGAATAGATTAACAACAATAAGTAAGCTGATACTTCTATCAGGCGGTTATAAGCAATAATGAATAGATAGAAAGTAGCACACAATGATATATAGTGTTTTGGCTTATCCTCAAGTCTACGTTCAAGGAAGCCAATTAGTAATGATACTAAAAGTGTACTCACCCCCGAGAGTGAGCTCCACATTTTTTTTCCCTAATTTAATTCATATGTCACGAAAATGTACTCAAAATTTGATTACAATGAGGAGATCAGCACTTTCCTGGTCTGATCTTTACAGTACTCCTATTGCTTTTGTTCATGAAGTTTAAACGTATTGACCTTTCGGTACTCTTGGGGCTTCGATAAGCAAGAAGTCATCACCTTCACAATGACCAGTAGCAATATGGTGCTTCTTCGAGAAATTAAAGTCAAAAAGCATTAAGTTGCTCGTCCTCATGCAGGGAGTAGCTTCAGTACATGATCCTAGTTCTTTAAGTAGATATTAAGGCCCGACCGTGTATCTTCCTTCGATTTGTGAAACTAGGTACATTGTATTGTGAAACTAACACTTGCATGCCTAAATGATTGTAGTATTTGGCTGGCGGCCCAAAAGAATGAGGTTGGGACACCTGGAGTGCCATAACTTAGCACGGAGGGACACTTAAGTGCCATAACTTTAAAATGGTACACATAAGTACCATTATCAGAGTAAAATGGAACACTTAAGTGCCAATCCGGCCAAAAACTGGCCAAAATGCAGACGTGGCATTTTCCGGCGATATGCTTAACTGATGTGGCAAATTTTTTTTTTAAAAAAAAGCACACATGGAGGAGGAAAACGACGTCGCCCCATCCACTGTGCATTTGGCCAAACTAAACGACGTCATTTTTCCTTAGTGTTAAACGACATCGTTCGGTTTATTTGGATTTTAACCTTTCGTCAGTTCACATTAGGTCTGACGTCCTCTCCATCCATCGCCGTTCACAGCTCGCCATTCGCAGGTGATCGCTCACCGTCGTCGCTCGCCTTCATCACTCACCGTCGTCGCTCGCCGTCATCGCTCGCCGTCATCAATTTGCTCAGGTTTTTCTCTTCTTCCTCTCCCTAGGGCTCCGACTCGTTTATTAGGGCTCGGACTTGAAATTTGGGGGTCGGCTGAGAAAGCTCAGGCTTGATGTGAGATTTATGGCTCAGATGTGGTGCTACAATCCTATTGGGGGGTTCGAATTGACAGTTTAGGAGCGGCATTGAAATATAGGCTCGGTGTAGGGCTCGGCGGGGGAAAATTAGGGCTCGGTGTAGGGCTCAACGTCGCCTCATCCCTTTGTGATGTGTGATTCATTCGGGGTGTTGAATTGTGATGTGCAAAAGTAATTTGTAGTGGTCGAATGTGAAATGTGCGATGATTGGTGATTGTTAGGGTTCAGAGTATTGGACTTTGGACATGTTCAAATCGAAGGTTGTGGGGATGGGGACTTCTGGATATTTTTTAATAAATTGCATTATTGAGGACCCATGCTGAGGAATCTCTCCATATTTTAAAGGAATGCGACGGCATAATCAAAGCAGTTGCCGGGTCCCATCTTTATTTTTATTTGTCATTGTCCTGAGGCCTCTTGTTTTCAAGCTGTAGCTGTCGTCTGACCGCATCTTCCCTCTCTCTTTCTTCTTTTCTTTTCTTTAATAAAGAGTGTAGGGACCTCCACTTACAATTGTCTGTTCTTTGTGAATGTGGTCCCAAAAGTTAATTGTATATTTGTCCTCTTTTGTTGTAGAAATGGCGCATAAAGACTATGTTGCTGTCATTGTTTACTACGGTGGAGATTTTGTGATTGGGGAGGATGAGTGGGAGTATGAGGGGGGAATGAGGGTACTATCTTTGTAGATATAAAGAAGGCATCTTATATTGGATTTGTTAGAGATATAGTGACATTTTTGCCTTGTAGAGTACAAAAGTTCCGTCTTTTGTATTCTGGGAAAGGCTTGAGAGATGGTTTGAGAGTTTTGGAAGATGATAATGGTTTTAGGGATGTCTTATATCATTATCTTCATAGCGAAGAGGCGAAAGTGTTTGTTGAAAACAATAGTGATAGTGAGGACGAAGATGATGACAAAGATAACACCCAAGTAGGAGAAGGAAGAGATGGTATTCAAGCTAGTACTGAGATTAGGGATGAAGTAGGGCATGATGGATAGGATGGGGAGGAGAGGGGCGCAGATGCTGTTCACCATAGCGATTGTGACATGGGTGATGTCACCATCACTAAATTAGATTGGGAAGTAGCTGAATCCAGTGACGGTGATGATGATGATGACGATGACGATGAAGGGTTGGCTGCTAAAGCTGAAAATTTATTAATCTTAAGTGACGCCGACGATAAGGAGCTTACACAGTTAAGGAAAAAACAAAGGGACTTGTTGTCAGATAGATTTGCAACTTTGCATGTAGCTATTCATCCAAACAGAGACGAAGGCCCTGCAGATGTTGGTGTTGTTGGCCAGGTCCTGGAGACAGATTATGAAGAAAGTATCGACACCGCAACTTCCCAGGACGAAGTTGAAAAAGATCAACGAGCTATGCGTAGAAGAAAAAATAAGTTTCCTTCCTATGATCCATCTGTTGCCTCTCCTACTTTGTCAGTAGGTATGAAATTCCATGATGCGATACAATTTAGGGAAGCTATACTGAAGAACTCCATTGCTGCACAAAGAATTATTGATTTCATTAGAAATACCAAGAAATTTGTAAGAGCTAGGTGTTCGCAGCAAAACTGTCCATGGAAGATTTACGGTGCGTTTGTTAAGAAGAGTGGGTCTTTCCATATTAGAGCCTACCAAGAGAAACACATTTGTTCCATTAATTTTCAAAACAAAAGGGTAACAAGTGCATGGTTGTCCAAGCACTTCTTCGATCTGATCAAGGTGATGCCCGAGATGAAAATTGCTAACTTTAGGATGCTGGTGAAAGAGTGTGTAGGCATCAATGTATCTAGGAATCAGTGCAAAAGAGCAAAGCAAAAGGTGATAAAGATACTTATTGGTCAGTATGCTAAGGAATATGGGTAGGTGTGGGAGTATGCTTGGGAGTGTAGGCTGCAAAACCCTACAAGTAGAGTGTATGTAAAGGTGATTGAGAGACCGCTTCCTGATCATGGGACCAAGTTCGATAAGTTCTATGTGTGCTTCGATGCATGCAGACGAGGATTTTTAGCTGGTTGTAGACGGATTATAGGATTGGACGGTTGTTTCTTGAAAGGTTTGTGCAAGGGAGAATTGTTGGCAGCAATTGGAAGATATGCGAATAACTAAATGTTCCCACTAGCTTGGGCTATTGTAAAGATTGAGAACAAGGACAATTGGTCCTGGTTCTTGAAAAATCTGATGGCTGACTTAGAGATAACAAACGGGGAAGGGTGGGCATTCATGAGCAACCAACAAAAGGTAATGCTTGTTTTTTGAAAAATTTAGTCAATAGTTTACTTCGCTTTGCTTTGTAATATGAACATGTAATTTGCTCTAGTATTTCTTACTTTGAATTATTGCAGGGATTGGTTCCGGCAGTAGCCGAGTTGTTGCCCCATGCTGAACATCGAATGTGTGCGCGGCACATATACGGAAATTAGGCAAAGAATTATAAAGGGGATAAGCTGCAATTGCAATTTTGGCAATTAGCAAAGAGTGCAAACATTGCTAACTTTAGAATAGCCAAAGAAGGACTGCTTCAGTTGACAAAGGAAGGTTGTGCTACCCTATTTCAACTAGAACCGAAGCATTGGTGCAGGGCATTCTTCAATGAGGAGTTCAAGTGCGATAACGTCGACAACAACATTTGTGAAGTATTTAATTCGAAGATAATAGATGCCAGATGCAAACCAGTCATCTCAATGCTTGAAGATATACGAGTTGCGGTTATGACTCGGCTGCGAAACAAAGAGATGAGGTTGCAAAGTGGACAAGACAATATGGTCCTAGGATTGTCAAGAAATTGGATGAGAACTTGGCTGCAAGTACGCATTGTCATCCCATTTGGAATGGAGATGATGGATATGAGATAATGAAGGGTGCAGATAAGTATGTTGTCAATCTAGGAAGTAGGAAGTGTTCATGTAGAGCATGGCAAGTAAATGGAATTCCATGTGCACATGCCATATGTGTCATCCAGTTGAAAGGCGACAATACAGATGATTACATCGATGATTGGTACCATAAATCAAAATATCTTGCTTCCTATCAGTTCATGATGCAGCCAATTAGAAGTAGCAAGTTTTGGGAGCCCACGGATCATGAAGCACCTCAACCTTTGCCACTGAAGAAGAAAATTGGAAGGACAAAACGAAGACGAAGAATGGCGGAGGGAGAGGTCTCGGGTCAACAAAGAATGAGCAGGCAGGGTACAAAGATCACGTGCTCTTATTGTCGCCTAACAGGCCACAATATTAAAGATTGTCAATTGAGGAAGCAACAACAACCGTTAAGGCAAGGTGAAGGGCCTAGTGAAGAGACAGTTGGAGAAATGCACACAGCAGGGCCAAGTGAGTCGACTGTTCTTCAGTCAACAAGTAGAACCCCGGTAAGTCATGAAATTTATTTTATGTTTATGTTGCTTTCTTGTCGTTTATCATAAAAATGTACATAATATCCTATTTGGCTTTGTATGTAATGTGTTTGTTAGGTCACAAAAAGAACCTCGATAAGTCATGAAACCGAACACTGTTCGAAGAAGGCAAGGTAGAAGACGGCCCGGATGAAGGATTGGCCCAAGCAAAGATCACGGCCAGTGAAGGATTGACCCAAGCAAAGCATCGGGGCCAGTGAAGGATTGACCCCAAAGATCGGGGCCAGCTGAAGGATTAGCCCAAGTAGCATCACGGCCAGTGCAGTCAACTGTTTTTCAGCAGCGAAAGAAATACCCAGTGGTAAATTCAACCAATTTATATTCAGTTTTTATTATTATATGTCTCAATATTATATTTATGGTATCTTTTGGCCTCTTTCTCGAGTTCGAAGAAAGCAAGTTGGAACTCAGCGCCAACCGAAGGGCCATCACGGGAGCCACCTCAAGGATCATCACAGGGGCCACCAGAAGAATCACTGCAAGGGGCACCACAAGTACCACCACCAGTACCACCAGAAGGCCCAATAGAAGGAGGTGTCATTGAAGTTGAAGGGCTACACAGAAGGACAACTAGAACAAGGCCAGGTGAAGGGGCAGGTACACAAAGGCCATCTAGAAGACGTCCATCACAATTGGTCGAAGAAGCCCATTTGTGTAGTTAAAGGGCCTAAGAAAGCAAGAAAAAGGGGCAACAAATCACAAGTTCCTGAAAGTGACGCCCCTATTCAAACAAGAGGGGCACTTGGGAAGAGGTTAAGACAATATGGCTATGGCTTTTATACAAATGAGCGTACTGGAACAGTTATTCTCAATGTAAGTTTTATTGGCTGCATTTAATTTAATTTATACTGTAGATTTTTGCTAACAATTTATTGTTTTTTTGTAGCTTGGGAGAAGTTCAGAGGTTCTTATCTCAAGCCCAACTCAAGAATCGACGGCTGCACCAACAAAAAAGAAAACATCAACTGTGCCAACAAAAAAGAAGAGAAAGAACCCAGCTCTAGCTCCAGCTCCAGCTCCAGCTCCTTTTGATTCAATTTGGCCTAGGACATTTGCAACTCCATCTGAGTCAGTGGATATCGAGAAGGTTGAAGAAGAAGTTGCACATCCAGTTAGAACGAGTGCCAGAATTATGAATCAAGTGAAAGGCCCATCGAAAGGAGCACGAACAGGGGGTGTCGTGCATATTGATTGATGAAATGAGATATGATAGGATTTGTGGAGCTTAGGAGTCAAAACAATTATGTAAACGTTGATATTGTCAGACTTTCTATGGATGGTTATCTTTTTTTTTTCTTTAGTTTGTCATTCATTGATGTTGTCAGACTCAAACTTGATGAAATATCAATGAAATGATCTTGCGCTGCTTGTTAATTTATGTTGTTGTTTATTATGGATTCTGTTTTTACTTGTTGCTGCTGCTGTTGGTGTTCTGTGGTGATAGCTGGAGTGCTGGTGTATCTGGTGATGGTGGATGGTGATGTTTGGTGGTAGTCAGTTTGTTGTTGGGGTGCTGGTGTGGCTGGTGGTGATGCCTGGTGATTATCGGTTTGTGGTGGGGGTTATAGGCTTAAGCAGCTGCACCTACACCTGGTACAAGTGTGCAGTTTGCACATCTTACACCATGTGTACTAATGCAAACTAGTGCAAGGCTCAGCTTGCACTAGTATCTTGTGCAACAACACCACCAGCATGGTGGTGGCTGGAGCGTCTAGTGTGTAGTGTGGCTAGTGGTGATGGTTAGTGGTGCAGCTGGTTCTAGTGGCTGGCGCAATTTTTAGAGAAAACCCACAAAAAAATTGGCACTTAACTGATCCTATTCTAAAAAAACTTAGCACTTAACTGTTCACTTTTAACTACAAGTGACACTTAACCGATCACTTTAACAATAACTTGACACTTAAGTGATCATTTTTTCATCGCGACTAGCACTTACGTGATTACTAAATACAACTTATGGCACTCGGGTAATCACTCATGTTTGTCTTGTGTATATGTTGGTCTGCATCAAAACAGAGAAGATAATGGTGAACTTATGGCAACTCCATACGACAACACAAACAACAACAAAGCCACAATGATATTGTGAAACAACACAAACTTCTTCGCATCTTTCAAAAAGAAAAAACTCTACATTTAATCCAGAACAACACAATTTTTAACTATAGCAGTCGGAGAAACTTTTTCTCATTTTCAAGTACTTTACATTTCATCATAAAGTACAATAGACAACAAAACAACACCATAATACACGCTTGGTAACACTTTCGTTCAATTTTCATCATTGAAACTTCATTCTTGAAAGGTTTAGTTGAAGATGCTTGAGCGTGCATTGAGACTTCATTCTTGAAAAGTTTAACTGAAGACACTTGAGCTTGCATTGAATCAACATCGTCCAAGTCATCCACGAACACAGATGGAGATTGTTGTCTTTTATGAAGTAGATCCAATATCACATATGTGGCTCGGTCAGAGAACTTCTCATTGATCAATTTGAAGTATTTGCACTTCGACGCTTCTTTATATCGAGTGCATCCATAAAATCTTCTCCCATGATTGATTTGAGTCCACGATGTTCTACTTGGACTCGGTAACCCACAAAAACAGAAACGCTGGCCTTCTCCTTCACTTCGGTGAGAGGAAATTGAGGCGCTGCTGCGAGTCCTGCTCTCCATTTCCAAGATTCGACGAAGGAATTTTGGGCAAATGAAAATTAGGGTTCGAAACTTGAATTCGAGCACTTCAACAGGGATTTTGGCCGATTTAGGGTTTTAGATTTGGGGCATTTGGGGAGACGACGTCGTTTCTGGTGAGTTAGAGCCGACTCAACTCTCCGGCGAGCCACGTAGGCAAAAAATAATAATAAAATATTGCCACGTAGGATTTATGGCAAGGGTCGCCGGAGGTGGCACTTAAGTGTCCCACTAGAAAAAAAAAAGTGGCACTTAAGTGTACCGTTTTGAAGTTATGGCACTTAAGTGTCCCCTCTTGCCAAGTTATGACACTTGTGCTGTACTTTTGCCCCAAAAGAAGAAAACAAAAGAAGGGTTGAAATGTCAATAAGAAGGAAAAGAGAAGAGAGAGAGAGAGAGAGAGAGAGGGTGGGCAGTGGTCGCTCACTTTACAGAGCCAAACCACTTCGAGAGAAAGAGAAAAGAAAGGGAAAAAAGAGAAAAGAAGAAGAAGAAAAGAAAGGGAAAGAAAGGAAAGGGATTTTGACATGTGCCACAGATGCTTCGCCAAGCCAACTCGACTCCATAATGCAGCGCCCAGTAAGAGATTAGGCCCATCGTTCGTCCAATCAAAGTAATTTACGGGTTTAGGGATCAAATTTGGAATTTTTGGAAAATCGAGCGGCAAAGTCCGATTTTGGAGTCGTTGAGCCACGTATCTTTATAGAAATCATAGTTTATGATGTTGTGGAGCCATAGGCGGATCATGATTTGAGGTTATGGTTTATTCGAAACAAAATTTCGAAGTTCCCCGCACACAGTGAACAGTACACATTCAATAGCTTTGGGCCTGTATTTTGTTATATTTCGGCTTGATTTTGGGACAATTAAGTTGGGATTCCTATAGTATGTTTGAAGGGCTTTCTTTTAACTATAAATATGTTCGGAACGGGGTTCGAATGAGGAAATTATAGTGTAACTAAGTTTTGTGCTTAAACTCCACGTTGTGAATGACTTGAACAATCACTTTCATTATGTGATTTGTTAACGCGTATGAATCCTTTTGTTAGAGTTAAGGCGTAATTTAGTTGTTTCGTAATTGAGATAGAGTTTTATTTGATTTTAACATTATTCCTCAGTTATTTGATAGAGCCGTGAGTTTGACAATACAAGTATCGTTTGTCGTTTGGTTGTAGACGACGAGTTGAGTGGTACTATATCTTCTTTGGTTTTGTAAAACCATATCTTGAAGTATATATATATATATTGAATTGAAGAGCATTTTTATTGCATAAAAGTCCAATCGAGCATTTGCTACTCTTTAGTTGATTATGAATGTTTGAAAAGCGTGTTATACAAAGTCTTTTTTTTTTTTTTTTTTTGGGTAGAAAGGGTAATTAATATAAAGAGGACAGTCAAATGTATAGATTCAAGCACCAAAAAACTGAAGAGAAATCAACCTAAGTGGAAGAATGCCTGAATGTAAAAGACGCAGACTAAACCAAAGTTGTCCTAAACAAAAGGAGGCACGGCACCAAAACAGCCAGCAAGACAACAACAAAGGCAGAAAGCATGCCAAAAGTAGCCAAAACAACCTAGCAATGCAAGAAAGCGAAGGGACCCAGCATCCATCTAGGACAAGGCAGCACCCGCAGCATCGCACCTAAGAATCAACCAGCCAAATTGGGGGTCCCCCGAAGAGAAGATAAAGGGATCAAGATCCCAAGAGCATTGTAGCCTCCTATTTCTAAGTGAATCCTCCACACTCCTGAAGGACAATGCCTTATCTTTCACAACTTTAAGAAGATGCTTCTTCATGGCCAAAACAGAAATCAGCTCTACCCTAAAGAGTATGTTGTTCCTTTTCTTCCAGATGATGTGGCAGATCGCACCAAAGGAACACCGGGCCATACACTTGTAAAACTCCTTCCCCAAGAGTAAAAAAATGGCCCAACTCAAGTTGTCCTCCCAAGGTCCGTTGCGCCAAGGCAATTTACATCTAGTCGCCCAAAAGAAGGCAAGAGTAGATGTAATACGACAACCGAAAAAGAGATGGTCAATGAAGTCCGGCATATCATTACAAAAAGGACAAGAAGTAGCCTCAATTCTTCCATAAGATAGAATGAGAGATTGGGTTGGAAGCCTACACTCGGTTATGAGCCAAAGAATAAATTGATACCGAGGCAAAATGCCCGTGTTCCAAACGAAGGAATGCCACCTGACACGACCTTTCTTCCTACGGATAGCCTCCCACGCTAAGGCAACCGAGAAAAGGCCCAATGACTCCCCTCTCCACCAAAAATGGTCTTGGCACCGGGACAGGGAGGGAAGAGGCGACCCCCAAGCTTCAATCTCCTCCTTGAGTGTTTGGCCATCGTCAAAAAAAAGGTCAACTACTGTAGCCTGCCTAGATAGCCGAGAACTGTAGATGAGCACATCCAAGAAAAACAAGTGTAAAGGCCCCCATGGGTGCCAATTGTCAAACCATAGTGACACAGATGAACCATCTCCTATCTTCCAGGAAAAGCTCAGTCTAACTTCCACCCTGAATTGTAAAATCTTTTTCCAAGCCCAAGAGCAACAGGTCGGCTGCTTTACAACCCAAAAGTTTCTGTTCTTCAAGAACTTCAAATGGATCCACTTACACCAAAGTGACTCCTTGTCTAAGAACAAAATCCATATGTGTTTAAGCATAGCCGCCTTATTGTATTTGCGGAGTCTACGTATACCAAGGCCTCCCTCAGATTTTGGAAGGCTTACATCCTCCTAGGAGACCTTGGCTCCTCCTCTTCCCAATTTAGGGTCTCTCCAAAGAAATTGTCTCAGAATACATTCAATCTGATCAAATACCAAGACAGGCAATATAAAAACACTGGCCCAATAGGCCTGAATGGCATGAAGAACTAACCCGATTAATTGAAGGCGCCCAACAAAGGAGAGAAACCGGCGAGCCCAGGATTGCACCCTCGATGTAATGCGTCTAACCAGGTCGGCACAATCAGCTTTTCCCAGCTTGCTCATGATAATCAGGACACCGAGGTAACGGACTGGCAAAGACCCTTCTTGAAAGCCAAGCTCCAGGAGGATTTGGTTTTTAAGGGAAGGCGAGCCTCCCGAGAAGAAAACCTCGCTTTTCCTAGAATTCGGCTGCAAGCCACTCCAGGAGGAAAAAGTTTGAAGGCCTTCCTTAAGAAGCAAAGCAGAATGCATATGACCTTCACAAAATAGGAAGACATCATCTGCAAAAAAGAGGTGTAACAGAGAGGTAGGTTTGCACCTCCAAAAGAACCTGAACCCCGGTTGTTGTGAGCTTCTATCAAGAATACCACAAAGCACCTCTATAACCAAGATGAATAAATAATGAGACATGGGATCACCTTGCCGTAGGCCACGGCCACTAGGAAAAAACCCATGAAGCTCCCCATTCAAAGCAATCGAGAATTGAGGCGTGCGAACACACGTCATGATGAGCTGCACCAATCGGTCAAGGAAGCGAAACGCGAGAAGAACACGCTCAAGGAACCGCCAATCAACTGTATCATAAGCCTTCCTAAAGTCCACTTTAATAGCACACTTAGGAGTATACGGCTGAAGATGAAAGCTGGAAAAGAGCTCTTAGGTCAAAAGGATATTATCCCTAATACGACGTCATTTAACAAACGCACTTTGAGACGGGCTAATAAGATCCTTCAACACCGTAGCAATCCTATTCGCCATCACCTTAGTAATAAGCTTGTAAATAGTATTGCAACAAGCAATATGCCTGTAATCATCAACGGAAGATGCATTCGGAACCTTGGGCACCAAAACCAAAATGGTATTGTTGACCTCCTTCAAGAGTCTCCCAGAGGCAAAGAAGTCCCCTACGGTTGTTGTAACTAGATGCCCTACCAAATCCCAGTTCTCCTTGAAGAATTCTGCCGTGAACTCATCCGAGCCTGAGGCTTTACCCCGAGCGAGAGAGAAGAGGATATTTCGAATCTCACAAAGTTCGTGAAGTAATATATATGAAATTGCTTTACAACTGATTTATGGAAAGGTTTATGATGATTTGAGAAATGGATAGGAAATAGATGATGGGCTATGTTGCAAAATGTTATTTGCTTGATTTAAGATATTGATTTCTAGATTGGATTTCTGATATTGCAGGATAGTTGTTTATGCTCAATATAACTATGAACCCAGTGGGGGGTTTTTGGGGTATGCATACCAAGTTTAGAATATCTTTCTAGGCTAAGCCATTGGCTTTGTAGATAGAGACCTTGCCAAGGGGGGAATCTTGGTCACCTTATCACCACCATAGTAAAGTATTGAGCAATGGATTAGTTAATATGTGATATTTGACGAAGATTATTCAATAGACTTGATCATTGATACTTGAATTGTGATGGTGATTTAAATGAGTTTTTCATATTAGTATAAAGTTTTGATGATAAGAAATAACTCTTATATGATTCAATATGTATTTTATATATTGGGTTCGAGTTATGAAGTTTGGCATTACTTTGTATACATGCATAATGGTTAGTCGATCTACTTAGAAGATATGTACTACTCACTGAACTATTGTTGCTCATTCCACTCATCCTTTAATTTTTTTCAAGTTCCTCGGTTAGCGATGAGTAGAGCAAGAGCACCGGCGATATTGAGGATAGTGACGATATTGATCGTGACCTTGATACAGGAAAACTTTTGAAAGTTCTATTTTTGGGTATGGTTTAAAGGAGTGGTGCATATAATTGTTGCTAGTTGTTGAGTTGACTGAGTTTTAGTCGTAAATGTTCTTTTTAGGTGGATTTATAGAAATTCTGATGTTGTGACCAGCCTGTTGATTTGTATATATATATATATTGATATCAGGTTGTTGGTTATATTTGAGGCTGCGTTCTTTGTGTGGAAGGGCAGCCGTGTTATCCCCATTATCTTTGTGGTTTTGGGGTGCGGCAATGATTACTTGACCGGAAGCTATTTTTCAAACTACAGATTTCAATGTAGTGCTAATCTCCTATGTGCTGTTTCGACTAAAAAAAATCTCCTATGTGCTACTACAGAGTGTACCGTTCCGTGATCACAAACTGCTGCAAAATTTTCCAACATCACATTGCAAGAGCATAATATTATTCTCAAATTCCACGACAAACTAAATATGATGCAGCATCATCTGGACTAGGGCTGTCATCTGAAATTACAGAAATGTTATAACGTTCAAATCCCCCTGCATTAGGAATCGGAGGAACCTATGTCATGGAAGAATAACTGTCATTCACGGAAATTTACGGGGTACGCAACGTTTATTGTGAGACCATGGAAAGTCCCGTTCAAAGAGACACTGTGAACAGCCGTCAGGCATTACCATCATGTAGTAAAAGATGTAATGCGCGCACAAATAGCAGCCAGAATGTTATTCAAGCTTTGCTAAATAAAAGCAGGAGTCTAGGAGTAACGTTGCCAAAACATTGCAGAAGGCACAAAAACACAATAACTCCGCTCCCTCCAACTAAGAAAATATCTGAGTGGAATTTGTCAGGTACAATCCACGGGTTAAGTGGTCTTCAAGAGTGGACATATTATCAGTTATCCTACCTCGTTTTTTCTTCTTAATTTGGATCAGTTTATCATATACACACCAAGGAAAGCTAAGATAATGATCTCGATTCAGACCCTCGTTATAGCAACCCCAATAACTCGGGTGATATGTGACACGATACCAAGCAGATGCTTTTGCATATTCATCGACAGCCTCAGAATCTGAACCACTTCCCTTATCATTAAACCAGTTCCGAGCTTCCTTACTCAGGGACTTTACAGCCCTAGTAATGCTGTCAGCGTCCCTCCTCTTGGTGAAAGATTTGGACATTTTCATTATGCAGCCACTAAGTATTTCGGCCTCTGTGTTAATCCCATAGTACTCCATCATATTACCCAGCTTGTAATCATAATTACCCTTGTGATAGAAAGCGTCATCGACATATTCCTCAAATCCATCCACTTCCATCTCTGGGTCATACGATTGCCTCGCCATTTCCAGCGTGAACTTCCGAATAGAGCTTGATGCATATGCTAACTCTTTGACTTCCCGGAAAAGCTTTCCGATCACGTTATTGGATGGGTAGCTGGACTTGTCAGGCTTCTCCATGAAGTCTGGGCATTCTTTGGCATACAGATTAGGAGGTATCACAGCAGGTACACCAGTTTTTGGAAAGTCGACAGCAATAGAGAAAAGTCTGGCAAGCTCTAAACATTCAGGGCTCATGGCCTTTCCAGGCTTACTATCTGCAAACGCGGTGTGGGAGTCGGCAATAATTCCAAGGCTGTCATTAAGCATGAATTTTACAAAATACTCTTCCTCTTCCTGTTTAAGCAACAACACCACCACAAAAAGAGTTGAATTAACCCCTACATCCACGAAGCATTACTAGAGAAATCAAGGAGTGAATTTCAAACTGGATGCAACTCATTCATCTCCTGCATAATCGATTATCGATTACCTTACAAAATAAAGGTAGACAGGCAAACTTATCGATCTCCCACATATTTGATCATCGATTACCTTATGAAAACAAAGGTACGCTCGGATACACTCTTCTCGTAAGTAATTCAAGGTACATGTTGACCATTTCCTGTCCCAGCATTCCCAATGTTTCCCAATAATCCGTTCATTTCATCATCATGAAAAGGAAATGTTCCGCATAGCAAAAGAACAATGTATACACCCATCTTAGTAAAAGCGAATATGCATGGGAGAGTATAGCCTAATAATGACTACACTTAATATTTAAAAAAGGGAAATTCTCAACAGCAGGGAAGAGCAGGTCCCAAATCCAACGTCGAGAAGGTACAATAAAGTATCGAGGCCAAGTTCTAGGAATAATTACCAATTAAATCCTAAACCTAATGTATGGATTTCGATTCAGTTTTAAATTTCTCAACTTTGTTAATGTAGTTCTAAACGTTTGTGCAAAATCACACTTTTATTCCTTATGGCCAATTGCCGCCCGGAATAGCTGATGTCACAATTCACAAATTGTCCACACTAGCATGTTATGTAGGAAAACCAGTGATGATTGGACTCCACCTTAGCAATTTCCGACGGCAATTGGCTGGAGGAACTATATTGAAATTTTGCGAAAAGATTTGGGACTACATTGGCAAAATATAATAGATTTAGAACTAATTAGGTAATTACCCCGAAATTTTACTTGTAGATTTGCGTTGGAATAAAATCTTATTATAAATATCTAAAGATTCTTTTCCATACAAACCCATACATCACCATCGTAAATGATAACCTCCATACAAACCCAAATTAAGTGAAGCCACAGTTAAAACAAGCAAATAGCCAACACCAAAGTATGAGCCCCAGCCCTTTTCCCCCAAAAGCAAGGATGAGTTATCATGACGAATCTCTGTTCTCTGGAAGAGTTTCTTCGCAATAAGGAAATTGAATGGACCGATGTACGGTACCTCCAATTTTAGATGATCGATATTTCCGTTGTTGCCTAGCCATCTAGATAACACCACAGCATCTAAAGCTTCATTATTTACCATAATCGCTTTTTGTTTCCCTACAAATGTTTATCACTTTGTTTAAAGTGGCGTCTGAAGTTGTGACAGAAAATTTGGCGTTTAGCTTTTAGGACAGAAGATGTATGGTTTGGCTTTATGATTCCTATCAACGTAATGGTTGAATCAATGATCCCAGTTATACTCAACTGTATGATTAGTAAGTAATCTTTTAAGCTATCATCTGCTTGCCAAAGGTGCAAACTTAGGGGTTCTTCCAACCCAGGGTAGGAAGAAAGAGAAGCACACAAATTTAGAAGCAGAAGGAACCAGCGAGAAAACAAAAGAACATAGCAGGGTTGACATGACATGATGCTCACACGCCTAATTCCTCCGCGAGGATGAAATGCAATCCAAGCATCATTTTGGACAAGCCAAGTCGAATGAAAAGAAAGACAATGTGAAGATAATGGATGCTAGATGTATCTCCTACTATAACTGTAATCTGTTATATAAGTTTCATGGTACCAGAAAAAAGTTATTACAGGGTATAGAATTCCCTGAAAATGCTCAGGAAAAGCATTACCTCAATAGTGACATCGTGATCCAACTGTTCAATCGGGGCAGGTGTGTAATCCATAGGTTCGCTCTGGAGAGGTGGAACTAATTCTGAGTCCCAGGAGACGAAGTAACCATCTCCATCCAAATCACCCCTGAACACTCACTGGGATGCGGCCTATTTTGTGCAAAAAGTGTAAGATGCATTAAGAGAGTATGCATTAAGAAAGATAAATTGTCTGAGATGAGAATCAAAATAAGTGCAGATCAATATCATGTTTTGCTTTCTACTTTTATCAACTAACAGTGTGTTAGGGAGGATTAAAAATAGAAAAGTTAACCCAAATTATGGGGAAGGAATTTCTTGCCTCTACTTTTATAGCTAGTAGAATTAAGGGGAAAAACTAACGGGATTTATCCAGAACCAGAACTATCAGAAGCATAGACAACATAGAGGATGCTTCTTAGCAAAGGTTGGACACAAAATTTACTCATCAGCCTCGGATCAGTGAACTCAAACCACATTCAAGAAAGAGACACCAGGAGAAAGATTAACAAGAGTTCAAATCTAGCCATCAAGTCCCACCGGATAAACATTTGAGCATTTATTCTCAAAACTCAGAGGTGATAGAAAAGCAGGCCCAAAACTATTTCTAAAGAACTGTCAAAATCATCCTTGGCTATGGAAAATGAGGAAAAGATTAAATTGGGTTACACATCCGACCATTTATTTCAGACCTAATACAAACATAATATCAGAAATTTTAGACCTTATTACTATGATCGAACCCATATCAAAACAATAGTCAAAGATCCACAACCAAAAGCAAAAACAAGCCCAGGATAGATCCTTGACAAGTGCCAGTGCAACTACGGTCATTGTAAGCCAATAACAAGCCATGTTCGAGTCATACCTTTTTCCTTTTTGTGGAAAAACAACACAATCCACCATATGACGTAAAGCTGGCACATCTACGGCAGTTAGAACTCGAACATCACCGGGATGTAAGCAAGGATTCCTCGCAACAACTACATTTCCCTGTACAACAGTTTGATCTGAGTCAGAGCTTCTGAACATGATTGACTCATCCCACATCTGGTTTTTCCTTTACCAGAATACTGCACAAACACCTGACCATATTGTAAAGTTCGGGTCTCATCAAGGCATCCCATCATGTATCTTCCTTCAGGAAGAAATATCTTTGTTTTTGTCCGTAAAAGAAACAATTTTGCAGCTCTGAATGTTCGCAGCATCATCGATAGAAATGGCTCAGCATCAGGCTCATAACCACACTTTAGCATTTCTTTGAGAATGTTACCATTCTCGCCAGGGGACATTAAATCTAGAGCCTCTTGTGCTCGTAAGGGATCAACTAAAATAGCATTTAGCGATCTACAGCATTTCTTTGTTTTTTCTCAAACACGTGATCTGGAACGCCAAGCGTTGAGAGAAGAGTGATTAACTGGCGATTCAGAAAGAGAGGCTGATATTTGCTCCACGCCAAGACATTTAGCTTTGTCTCATTCGATTCATACTTGGACATGCTCTCTCTGAGTGACAGTTTAACAGAGGATGTCGGATCAACAGCTACAACACCTTTGTATCCGCCATAGCGAATTTGAAAGGCAGAAGGAGTATAGCCGTTGAAGCCACATTTTCTTGCAACTTTCCGAGCGAACTTTTCAGATATTTTCCCGATTCCGTCAGATAAGTTATAATATTTATCCTCAACGTGTGATTTGACTTTAACAACCGGAATGACTTCAACTTCATGTCCACCTACATTGAGAGTTTCAGTAGATGAACTAAAGGATTGGCCGAGTCTTGCGGCATATCTTGTGACATTTCTTATTTGGCTGAATTCACCCATCTTTGCCCTGATAGTTGCAGCAGTTGTACCATTCGTTGGAGCAAACATCCAAGCAGAATTTTCGCGTAACTGACTGGATGAGAAGGCAAGAAATTCAAACTCCTTATCACCTATTTTTATGCCATTCTTGAGTATAGAAAGGATCCTTTCATATATATCCGTCCTTCCATGTCTCGAATCAGTGTGAGGAGATAAATCAGTTGAATGCATTTTTTCCAAGTTCTCATCCACAAAAGAAATGCGGATAAAATTGTCAATGTACTGAGAATAACTCCGCAATACATGATTTGAGACATTAATTTCTGGACCAAAAAAATACACCCTGCATGGTGTTATTTGCACCCTATGTACATAAACCAAGCCAGCATCTAACGTTATTGAAGACAGTTTAGTAGAATGCCGGGAGGTGAGATATTTCTTGTACTGCTTAATCAGCCACACTGAGGGTTCATAACAACATTCTTTCAAATGGAACAGCTTGTCCAAGGCATCTAGGATTATGTCCATGTCCATGTCCATCCTCCGTGGATCAACCATTCGATAAAAGATCAAATCAAGAGAAGGTCCTGCTAGACAGCCATTCTGAACTAACAAATTGATCTTAAAGACAATCTCATACGGCAAGTCGAGTCCCCTGGGAGGGCCTACGATTGGAACCAGATCCGCACTGGAGGAGAAAGGAGAACCAACTTCCATATACAATGTTCCATCGGTTTCCTTATAATTGACAAAGTTTTCATGAAAATCTGGAACCCTGCATTCCCGAGGAATCTCTAAACAGACAGCACATGACTGTCCAATGCAAGCCAATGAAGTAAAATCAGTCGCTCTAACCCACTGGTCATCAGAACCATCTTTGAAAAAGTTGTAGAGAGGACTGCCCCAGATATTCTCTGATTCCGAATGCTGAACTTTTTTATGAATACAAGGAGCCCCATACAGCTAACATCCACGAGAACAAAAGTTACAGAAATTTATCAGGTCCTCCTCTATCATAAGAAGTTCCATATATTGACATGTGCAGAAAAGCATGCATGGTTGTGCAAGAACCATCTTTGAAAAAGTTGTAGAGAGGACTGCCCCAGATATTCTCTGATTCCGAATGCTGAACTTTTTTATGAATACAAGGAGCCCCATACAGCTAACATCCACGAGAACAAAAGTTACAGAAATTTATCAGGTCCTCCTCTATCATAAGAAGCATATACCATGTAGAAAAGCATGCATGGTTGTGCAAGCATGAAAAAAGATGCCTCTTTATCTCAGTGAAAGTGAAAGTTTTCTTATACAGAATCCAAAAAGGGCTGAAGCCCTGAAAGCTGGCTCTACATAAAGAAAAATTCATGATGTCTATCAGTATGTGAACGTCCATGGAAAATTTTCCACTACGCCAAAAGTATAAAGTTATAAACTCTAACTTTGCAGAGGCTCTAAAACGTTTGTAAGTTCCAAATTAGCCAGATGCCAGAATAAGATCAGCATAGATGAAATTTAATCTCTATTACCGGAGGGAACTTCTGTACCCTGCTTAGCCTCCTGCTTAACCAACCTTGCCATGACCCCGAAGTTTGTTAAGATCAACTAATAATACACGGATCAGACAAGAGTCTTCATCTAGCATTAACTCGTAGCCTTAGAAGATTGGAACTTTTTAATATAACAAGATGCAGGATTCCCAAAATCAAGAAACAACAGCCTCATGAAAGATTTTGACCATGAACCTCCAAGCTTTATTCTTTAAGAAGTTTACAAAAACACTGTCGTGTCTTCTTGTGATTTTAACCGTGCGTTAGTAAGTCCTTAAAATGCTGAGAGTTTTAATTAGGAAATTATTTATTGAAAATATGTCTTGAGTTTGAAACTAAAAAGGAAACTTTCCTAATTCAAGAGTTTATATCATGAGAAATTGTATGACTAAACATTGTATGAATTATTAGGTGTAATTGAAAACTAAAAATATTGAATGTGTTTGAACGACTCGAATATGGTTGTTTTCTCTACTATGTCACTTAATCTATAATGTAATTTTTGCTATTCTCCCCGTAAATGTAGATTACCTAACCAAACCACATAAGTCTAGCGTCCTTTTTTTTTTTTTTTTTTTTTCAGTTCTGTCTATTTTACTATTCGATTGCTTGCTTCCACAACACTATCATTTATGGAAAATGGTATTGAAAGTCATATATCTTGTGTACAAAATGCAATCAAGTGACAAACTTCTCAATTGGAGCAATCAAGTCCTCCTAGCTATAATGTTCTTTATTTCTCTTATTTGGCAGCCTATCTCAATCTATCAGGTATGCATTTTAGAGGGAACGTGACTGGATATTTTTCAAAATGGCTAAAATTTGGTTGCACAAATTTAAATGTTCAGAACTCGATTCATTGAATACACAAATTTTACGATTTCTAGTAAACTTTTCCCTATTAATCAAATTGCATGCGACATAAATAAAAGGTAGCCCTTAACATAATCTCCAATAGGTGTAATGTCACAATGATCCTTGGACTTTTACCCAAAAATCAAAATCCCTCTACCCTTTTCAATTCAAAAGCATCCCTTAATTTTTATTTTTTTTAAATGTTAAACATTAATCCCTTTGTTATATATCTTCCCTTGTCTGCATGCACAGTCAAATTGTTGAGTTGGATGTCTAAGTACACAAGTCACCTTATTATTCATGGAATTCTTTTTTTTCTTTTATGTGGTGCCAAATAGGCACAGCATCACACAATATAAGAATTTAAAAAAAAAAATACGAAAGAGAGAGAGAGAGGGAGGAGCATGGACTCACGGCCATGACCACTTGAGCTTGAGCTCACAGCAGCCATGGCCACCAGCGAGCTCGAGCTTGCAAATGCCACAACCACCAAATCTGGAGCTCACAAAACCTCGAGCCCGTCGCCATCATGGCTGCTTGGGCGTGTGGTTTAGTTTTCCCGTATCTGGAATTTGAGGGAAGGAGGAGATGGCGGCCTCTTAGAATGTGCATGATAAGTTGTCAATTTCTCTATTCTTTTGTTCATCGGAATAAGAAAAAAGAATAAAAATTCATTTGATAACGTCAACTAATTTTTCTATTCCTTAAAATAGAAAAGTAGCTGGGAAATAAATTTAGAATAGAAACAAAAAATAGAAAAAAAATAACTTCTTATTCTCGGGAATAATTTTTAGAAATAAGTCATTTTTTCTTTTCTTTTTTTCTTTTCTTCTTCTTCCTCACTAGTCGCCGCCCCCCACCATCCGTCTCCCCCCACCGGCTGCCACTTGCCGCCATCAGCTAGAGGAGGAGCAAGAAGAAGAAGAGAGGGAAAAAAGAAAAATCTATAAAAAATTTAAAAAAATTTTAAAAAAAATTCTACGTAACAGAAAAAATTGTGAATTATATCAAACGCATTCATATTATTTTTCTATTGCGAAAATAGAAATTTTATATAGTTACCAAACGCGTTCTTTTACTTATAAATTGTTTTGGGAAATAGAAATAGAAAAAAGACTTTCTGAAAAGAAATTATTCCCCATAATAAATATTACCAAACGCATATTTAGTCATTGGTGCGCAGTACAACATATTCTTTGATTTCCAAACTAAGTCCATCTGCATCCTAAGAAAAAAAAAATTCAACCATATCTTTTCTAAGGAGCCCTCTTCCACCATCTCTCTCTCTCTCTCTCTCTCTCTCTCTCTCTCTCTCTCTCTCAATTTACAATGTTATTGTTGCCCAGGTTTCTTTGGAACATACACTATGCTGGTCCAATCTTTAAGTAATTCCTTGCAGATTGTAAATACTTGAGAACTCATCATTTACTCCCACAAACTTACTACCTTGACCCTTCATAGCAACCTATCCCAATGACCCCCTGAATCCCAATTGATAAGACGAGGCCAAACCGGAACCCCTTTTCCTAGTCCCAACCAGAGCCCACCAAAAATGTTTGAGAGTTTGCCTGCCATTTCTCTGTTAAGGTCCGGAAAATACAATAAAATTTAAACAAAAAGTAACTACTGGGAGCCTGAAACAACCCCATTTAGAGAGCCAAAAATCAGAATTTTAACGTTCATAAGAATTAGGAGGTTGCACACAAGGCGATGTCTGATCAAATGTAAAACCAATTATGCATCGGAGGATAAATCACGATATCAGTGTAAAATAGCAAATTAGTCCCGTGATCTGAATGAAGTTCACTCACCTGAATCACGAGATGCATTGTCCTACGGCCACTCGGACGGTGTAGCTCCATCTGCCAGATGTTTTCGTAGGATAACTCGAGCTTATACTCCGCATCGAAATGAGACACAAAAAAGCAGAATTTTCTCCGCTTCGTTCCGAAATTCACAGTGACATTCGCCCCTGTCCACAGTCTAGAGAACCTTTTAGCTGATACCTGGCAGCCAAAATGCAGAGCTATACCTTCCATCGAATGCCAAAGGGTTCTTGGCTTCTGCACAATATCGTAATTAGCCTTGCATACAGTCAAACAAGAACACTGATACCACAAACCTTGACTAGCCGATGAAATAATCGACTCTGCATATTCAGGGTCGATAAACTGGACATAAGCATGGGATCCATCCCCAGGTTTGTTTGGTCTAACCTTGATGGCGTCAACAGTATCTTTCCCGGTCTTTTGCTCCAGGAATTTCCTGACTGTATCATTCGTCACTAATGAAGAGAATCCGCGTACCAGTATAGTCTTACCCATTCTTCTGACGAGAACTTTATAGCGCTCTGTTACACCGTATCGAGGAGGTCACCAGCAGTGACGGAGCAGCGTCTGCAGCCTAGGGTCCTTCAAAAACAAGTTGGGCCATTAGACAGGAAACATGAGAACTTACATAAACTAATGGTTGCCTCAAACTACCACGGATCATCTTAGTGATCGATTATCAAAATAAATGCTTGATCACTGCTATTTGAAAAGCACTCAGAAAAACTATATACAGGCGCAACGGGATCAATCACCATTGTACACCTTAAGGGAAAGAGCGACCGGCACCTGGAAAAAAACATCAGAACAGCCTACAAGTTCAGGCAACCATACCGGACGTACGACAGCGATGGATTCTAATTCCAGATAATGAAGTTGCCTTCCTAAAGAGACTCGCGTCACGTGCTAATAATCATGAATCCTTCACGGTACTTAAGACCCCTTCTCAACGTGCACCATCTCACTCCGTGAAGCAGTCACGGAAAACCGCGAGATCCACGCATGATCGTAAGAGACAGCCGCACGGAGTTCGCACTCTCGAACATAATGTCAAGTTACAGCGAGAGAGAACAGCGATCATCGAAAACCCAAGCTTGACTGACAAGAATTAGAAGTAGTAGAAGAAGAAGCGCAGTTACCCGGAAGAGCTGGCACAGCGGGGAAGGAATGGTCTGTCTCAGCGGTGCTCGAGAGAGAGAGAGAGAGAGAAAGGGAGAGGGAGTGGAAAAGGAGAGTGACGGAGAGAAGGGAGAGCGTCTCCTTCGTCGTCTAACTCCGAGTCAACCTCTCTCAGTCAACAACCCCCCGTTGAGAGAAAATATTCAGTGGTTCGTGCGCGCCACGTCATGGAGAAAATATTCAGTGGTTCGTGCGCGCCACGTCATCCGCTGACGTGGCGCGCATGTTCCATTCAGATATCGACAGGTGTCCTGTGGGACCCGCCAGAAGATGGGAGGGCTGGCTCGGCTCGGCTCGGCTCGGGTCGCTGGCAGAAGAAAAGACGTCACGCTCCCGCCCAAAACATTTATCCCTCCTCAATTGAATTTCTGCAATTTTTTTTTCTCTCTCGAGACCTGCGTTTCCTTCTCCACGCATCCCACCTCCTCCGCTTCCGCCTTCGGCTCCGACTCCGCCTCCGCCTCCGACTGTTCCCATGGAGATCGAGCACAAGGTTTGTGCTCGCGTTGGTCTCCGCCTCCGTGCATCCCCTCCTCCGCCTCCGCCTGCCCAAAAGCCTCGCTGGTCATCTGCCTCTAGCGTCCTCCGTCTCCGGTGCTCGTCCTCCCCGTCCCGCCGGCCTCCGCCGCGAAGCCATCGGCCTCCGGCAGGAGGGAGGCGGCCTCGGTCTCGTTCCCGAGCGGCACCAGGCTCCCCGCTGCTGACTGGGCGTTGTTCCTGACGTTGGGCCGCTCGGTCGCGAGGGAGATCTCGGCGGACCTGCGCGGGTCGACGGCGCGGAGAAGAAGGAGAGGCGCACCGGGAGCTAGGGATTTTCCTGGACGTGAGCCGGATCGGCTTTACGAGCGAGTTCATGGAGGAGATGGAGCCCCAGTTCCAAGCCGCGTTCAAGGCGATGGAGGAGCTGGAGATGGGTGCGATGGCGAACCGAATGAGGGCCGCATGGTCGGGCACCACTGGTTGTGGAAGTCGGAGCTCTCGCCGACCCGATCCTGAAGGCGCAAATTGAGAGCACGCTCGACCCCGTCTGCAATTTCGCTGCCGACGTGGTCAGCGGTGAGGTCAGTTCTGGAATTCCGTTCGTTGTTACTCTCCCTGTGGTAAGAGAGGCTAGGCTGTAGTTCCTTGCGTTTTTTTTTCTTTTCCTTTATCGGTTTGCTATCGTAGTTGCCTATGTCAGATTTC
Organism: Eucalyptus cladocalyx; assembly: GCA_017140615.1. Classification (NCBI taxonomy): domain Eukaryota; kingdom Viridiplantae; phylum Streptophyta; class Magnoliopsida; order Myrtales; family Myrtaceae; genus Eucalyptus; species Eucalyptus cladocalyx. The sequence continues at coordinate 42,828,852 of CM029522.1, forward strand.
TGGTAAATGTGAACATTGTCTTAGTCGCTCCTGAGAGCGTGAGCTGAGGATAAATTGAAGTGGTTTCTGGTGGAATAGATGGAGAGCTCATTTACGAATCAGTCACTTGAAATGATCGTGTATGGAAATCTCCTACTCTGAGACGTAGTAGTTTCAAAATGACGACTCAGAAGATTCCGATTAATGTCAGCATGAAATTCAGTTTTTGATCGTCGGTTTTCTTTTAGGGTGATTGACTTGATTATGTTTGATGCTTAATTTGCAAGTTAAGCCCCCTCCTACTTCTCCTGTGGATCGCTTCAAGTACTTTCAGTTGGAATTGGGGGTTCAACTCTTGGGCCACAGTTTGTTGTAGAGGCATTGGCTCCCGATAATCCTCCATTGAAGGTGTCTTCAGACATTGTAGATGAGTTGGCGGTGGCTTGTTTGTCTTCGTCCTTTCAATGAATGTGTATGAAAAATATATTTTTCCGTTTGATCTCCATGGGCAATACCTGGGCTATGTACTCTGAGACGCAGTCAGGTATTAGCTCTTCTAGTACGCATTATTGTGTATGAAAAATATCTTTTTACGTTTGATCTCTCTGTTCTATCGATATGCTTTTGTTCTTTAGGAAGCAATACTCTTGCCTCCATGGATTGCCCTTGCTGTGCGTCCCAGGCCCGGTGTCCATGCCCTTGTTGTTGAGGAGTTGCAAGTGACTGAGTTCCTTCATTTCAAGGAAGAACTTGTCGATGGAAAGTAAGTCTTTCTTTTTTCATTTTTGGCTTTTACCACCACATGGATGCTAGCATGCTTTGCTTTTGGCGGAAGGACTGTAGGTTACTCGAATTTGTGGATTGTTGGCAGTCACGGCATTACATCATGAGATCTATAATATGCAAATGAATGCCGCTTACTCTGTTGCAGTTTGAATGGAAACTTTGTGCTTGAATTGGACTTTGAGCCATTCACTGCCCAATTTCCCTGCCCAACTCTTTCGAAGTCCATTGGAAATGGAATGGAGATTCTCAACCGCCACCTTTCAGCAAAGCTCTTCCATGACAAGGAGAGCTTGCACCCTCTGCTTGAGTTCCTTCAAGTTCATTGCTACAAAGGAAAGGTAGGAAAGGTAAGCCCATGGGCAGATAACACTCATCTCACTCTCTTGGATCTACTTCTTATGTGCCGCACGTATCACTCAATTGTATTAACAAGATTGTGTAATGACAACTCAAAGGAAACATTGCGACATTCACATAACTTCATGACTGTTGAAAGGATAGTTCAAAGTTGCTCATATTTTAGATGCATGGACTGAATCCCTTTTTTTTCACAAACAATTACTTGAGACTCATTTATGCTGATCTGTGATGCAGAACATGATGGTCAACACAAGAATTCAAAATATCTTCTCGCTCCAACATGTCTTGAGGAAGGCAGAGGAGTACCTCTCTGCCCTCAAACCTGAGACACCTTACTCTCAGTTCAAGCACAAGTTTCAGGAAATTGGGCTAGAGGGGCTGGGGCGACACCGCTGAGTGTGTGCTTGAAATGATTCGGCTTCTTCTGGATCTACTTGAGGCTCCCAATCCATGCACCCTCGAGAATTTCTTGGGAAGAATCCCCATGGTCTTTAGCGTTGTTATCATGTCACCTCACGGTTACTTTGCCCAAGACGATGTCCTTGGATATCCCGATACCGGTGGCCAGGTCATTGATTGTCTCAAATATTGATTTAGCATCTCTTGCCAGTATTTCTACATGCAATTCCATCATCATGTGTTGTTCACATTTTGTAGGTTGTGTACATCTTGGACCAAGTTCGTGCATTGGAGAGTGAGATGCTTCACCGTATCAAACAACAAGGGCTGGATATTACTCCGATCCTCATCGTAGGTTCTTGCTTTTTTACTGATATTGGAATAGTTTTTGCTGGCCAGTCCAACTAACTCGTTATGTTTGTTTTGTGTTCTGCCCCTTTTGGCTGCAGGTCACTCGTCTTCTTCCTGATGCAGTAGGAACCACGTGCAACCAGCGTCTTGAAAAGGTTTTTGGAACAGAATACTCCCACATTCTTCAAGTTCCCTTTAAAACGGAGAAAGGGATGGTGTGAAAGTGGATTTCACGATTTGAAGTGTGGCCTTACTTGGAAACATACATTGAGGTATATTAGTTCATAAGATTATACTTTGCGAGGATTTCTTGTTGACATTCCAATCTTTTGTAATATGAAGACTAACCTTATCTTCTCTCATCAGGATGTCGCCAATGAAATTGCTAGAGAACTACAAGGCAAGCCTGATCTGATCATCAGCAATTACAGTGATGGTAACATTGTTGCTTCTTTGCTGGCCCATAAGTTGGGCGTTACGCAGGTTTGTCCCTTCCTAGTTTTACTCTCTATAGTGGCACTATGATTAATCAAAGACCAAATGCTAAATATTAGTTTCTTCTGATTTATTATGCAGTGCATGATAGCTCATGTCCTTGAGAAGACCAAATACCCGGAATCTGACATCTACTGGAAAAAGTTCGAGGAAAAATATCAATTCTCTTGCCAGTTTACAGCAGATCTCATAGCTATGAACCACACTGACTTTATAATCACCAGCACCTTCCAGGAGATTGCCGGAAGGTAACTGATCTTGCTTTCAGATGTGGATTCATGCTAAAATGCTCCTCCATCCACCGCAATGTGTTAAACTGCTCATATAATTATATGTTTTCAGCAAGGACATGGTTGGGCAATATGAAAGTCACACCGCATTTACACTTCCTGGACTGTACCGAGTCGTCCATGGCATTGATGTTTTTGATCCCAAATTCAACATCGTGTCGCCAGGAGCTGATATGAGCATTTATTTCTCCTACACGGAGGAGAAGCGGAGGTTGAAATCTTTCCATGCTGAGATCAAAGAACTCCTGTTCAGCGATGTGGAGAACAAGGAACACCTGTGAGTTTTTGGAGTTTTTTTCCCCTCCCATACTGGACTTGGACCTACATTAGCATCCTGTGTTTTGAATGATAATGTTCAAGCTCAAACAAATGCTGACATGGATGTGTTGGTTAATGTCAAAACAAATGCGTATTGAAGGACCGGAACAAGCCAATCTTGTTCACCATGGCAAGACTGGACTGTGTCAAGAACTTAACTGGGCTGGTCAAGTGGTACGGAAAGAACACCCGCTTGAGAGAGCTGATCAACTTGGTTGTGGTCGGTGGTGACCAGAGGAAGGAATCTAAGGACTTGGAAGAGCAAGCCGAGATTAAAAAGATGTACGGGCTGATTGAGATGTACAATTTGAACGGCCAGTTCAGGTGGATCTCCTCCCAGATGAACCGGGTGAGGAACGGAGAGCTTTACCGGTACATCTGCGACATGAGGGGAGCATTTGTGCAGCCCGCTCTCTATGAGGCTTTTGGACTAACCGTGGTGGAGGCCATGACATGTGGATTGCCGATCTTTGCAACTTGCAAAGGCGGTCCTGCCGAGATCATTGTGCACGGCAAGTCTGAATTCCACATTGATCCTTATCACAGGATCAGGCAGTGGAGATCCTTGCGGACTTCTTCGAGAAGTGCAAAGTGGACCTGAGCCACCGGGACAAGATATCAAAGGGGGCGATGCAGAGAATCGAGGAGAAGTAAGGACCGGGATTCTTGTTAGGTTCAATCTTTGATAAGGAAAAAGAGCACATTTCAACTTGTTCAAGAAACATGTGGGTAACATGTGGTGCTTTGCTTTTGGCAGGTATATATGGCAAATTTACTCCAAGAGGCTGCTCAATTTGACAGCGGTGTACGGCTTCTGGAAGCACGTCTCGAATCTTTACCGTCTCGAGAGCCGCCGCTACCTGGAAATGTTCTATGTCTTCAAGTATCGGAAATTGGTAAGAGACTCGGCTTCTCATCAGATCATGAGTGCGACAATCTGCATGCATATTTTGACTCCTTGTTCGGATATTCACACACTGCTCCTTTGTCTTGACAGGCTGAGTCGGTTCCCCTTGCCGTTGAGTGAGTTAGAGGTGAACAAAAGGGCAGATCTCAAGAGGCAGACAGCTCCAAATTCTATCGAGAGTTGAGGAACAATTGCCATTGCATTGGATTGGAAGAGAGCCTTTTCTTTTGCTTTTCTTTTTGCAACTGCTTTCGTCAATCTTTCTTTTTCTTCTTTCTGCTGTGAATGTATGTTGGGTTAGGTTCTTCAAAAAGTCAATTCAATGAAATTTCCTTCTTCTTTTCCCCAGTGTCCCCTCAATCTACCTGTCGTCTTCCACTTGTAAGTTCACGTTCAACCATTTTTCCTTCGCTTTTAAGCTGGGAATGTGCATCCAAATGTGTTACTCAGATCAGCGACAGTAGCGAGTCCCTTGGATATAGCACAAGACTATCCAAAAAAAAAAAAAAATTGCTGAGGCAAAACAAGTCTTTTAAAATAAATCACAAAGAAAACTTGTATATTGGAATTGACTGATCCAGTCAGTTGTACACATCTGACGTATGGAGAGGACAATCAATACAAAAGAAAAGAACAGGAGGTGGAGAGAGCTCGTACTGTACAATTTAATATTGATTCCGTTATTGATACACGCATCGACACAACATGCTTTGTCAAAATTGCCTTCTATTTCTGAGGTATTCTATTTCTATCTACACCTTCATGAGTAAAAGAAGAAAAAAAACCGGCGGAGACTAAAACCATCTCCCATTACCGATGCACCTACCCAGAAATAGAATGCAGAGAGTTCCATACCCTCCAAATCGTGCATCAATCCACTAGTCATGTAGCTACTCCCGTATGGGTCCTGTAAGTTCCTTTTTCATGGCGGCTTCTCTTGGATAGAACATAATTGCCAGCACCAAAGAGAATGTAAGGCCAACTATCCCGCTGAATGGTTGGAAAGGATGAGTCCCCGTTATCCAAAAGGGGAAATTGGGGTTGTAGATCGAAAAGCCACCTGATTGGAGAGTGTAACTTGAGACTAATATCCCTGCACGGAGCCCAATTGGAACACAGAGGCTACATTCACTGATTTGTCGAAGCTTGGCCAAGCTTAGTGGTAAGAGCCATAGCCCATGGAGACCTGAAATACGGCGGATAAGTCAAGTATCTTTGATGTTGCCTCAAAGGGAAGATTAGGTCATAAGCAAATTGATCAAGTGCATGATGGAAACATGAACCAAGTTCGAAGCAGACGCTTTAACCTAAAAGAGAAAGGATGAAAGATCAAGCTAAGAAGAAAGAACGTTGTCCTCATTGTAGGTGCTAAAGAATGTGACATGACACTAACAGATCTAAGCCTTTCAAGAAGGCAAGTTTGGCAAGTCATAAGTTTGCCTTCGTCGTCAGAATGTTTATTGTGTAAACTTCTCTCGATAAAAAAACAAAAAATTTGCAAGCATGTTCAATCTAGAACCAAGATTTCAGTAAGAACAGGTTAGCAGTGTTGCATGATTACTTTAAAATAGAAAAGGGTGGTCACCAAGTTACAACCTGATTTCCAGGAGTGCTGATTTACTTGTCATATTTTGAGTAACATGCTTTTCCTGGCCCCAATAGACATTTTCCCGCAACAAATGAAGAACAGAAAACTGAAGGAGAAATTCCAAGGACAAAAAGGAGTCAAAAAGTTGTAAGGAACATGACTTAATTAAAGCAATGTACCTCCGGAACAGGGAGAATGCAAGCCCTGACAAAATAATTCCCGGGTGGTATCCTAGATCAGCAGCAATGTCTTCAGTTAACCATGATTTGAAAAGCAACTCTTCCACAAGGGCAACAGAAGTTGCTGTAACAGCACCTCGACCGACCAAGATGAGAATTTGCCCATATGACTTGAGCCTTGTCATGGCATCTAAAGACAATGAATGAAGAATTGGAGGCCAAGAAAACTCATGCAGCCTAATAATGAATTAACATACTGTATGGACAAAACAAGCATAATTCCCCCAACCAAACTGCTCAAAAAGGCTTGGATCTGCAAACAAAAAGCTGAAATGAGCTCATTAAGAAGAAATCCCTAGGAAACATCTCATGCATCGCAACTCTGATGAAGTAAAGCCAGTGCAGCACCACAGAAGAATTTTTGAAAAGAGAACAAACTGCAATGAATCTTAGGTCAGTAGCAAAGGCATATAAGAAGAAACCAAACAGCTGGATTTGTTTGAACCACATTATCCAAGCTCGTGATGTTCAACTCACTGCATTAGCTTTTCAAATGGAACTTGAGTTTATTAAAATTTGCTTTGAATGGTATCCAAGCCAAATCTAGTATTTAGTGACTGTTATAATATGTCTAATGGCTTTTATTATGGTATTTACACTATGTCCATGGTCTCTCTCTCCCCCCTACCCCCCCAAAGCACACACTATTTTTTGGATTGGGTTCCCTCACTAATCATCTTTTCATTAAAGTTTTGTTCTTGTTCAACTCTGCTCTAGTTAGTATCTTTAAAGAGAACATGAAACTCAATGACTTGTCGGTGAAACTTCTATAGGTAGGGGGAAAAACCTGGGACCAAAACCTGTTTTGCAAATTCCAATGCCGTTTCACGAAAGGCCTTATGTACTTCCAATGAGCCATTTCTGGTTTCAGGATTGCCACCACTCTGTAGGACAGGAAATAACAATGATATATTCTTCTAATATGCATAAAGGAGAGATCACAAAGCAAAATACATGCAGGCACCTTTGATATCACAATAACTGGGGTAGAAGAAAGCTTAGGACTAAGGTGCGCACTTTGATGGTCAATTCCAGCCGGATCTGTGTTGTCAATGAATGTAATCTGCCAAAAGTAAAATTGAGATATCATCCAGGCTGTCAAAAGTCAAAAAATTGCTAACACAGGGTATTCACCCATTGTGCCGAGACTCATAACTGAACATTCATCCATAGCTTGTAACTTTACTTAAATCTGATGTGCAAAATCTAAAATTTATTAATGCTTTTTGAATACCGAATCAAAGGACGAAGACAAAAGACCTAAGTACAGTTAATCAACCAAAGTAGATCTTTTTTCATTGCGCATAAGTGAATCAAGCAGCATATACACTTGCTCCAAATAATGGAGGAGAAATGTGAGCGGGAAGAATACAGGGAAGGGAGTTGGATCATTCTCATATCTATAGTGATGAACTTGCAACGAAGAGCCCGAAGTGGAATGACATCACGACTAATCCAAGTAGGAAGTATAGCATTAAGAGAACTGCTCACTTGAGGGAAGAGTTACCAAGACTTGAGAAATAATTTTAACTAGAAGAAACGGCAAGAAAGGACGAAGACAAACAAGCCACCGCCAACTCATCTACAATGTCTGAAGACACCTTCAATGGAGGATTATCGGGAGCCAATGCCTCTACAACAAACTGTGGCCCAAGAGTTGAACCCCCAATTCCAACTGAAAGTACTTGAAGCGATCCACAGGAGAAGTAGGAGGGGGCTTAACTTGCAAATTAAGCATCAAACATAATCAAGTCAATCACCCTAAAAGAAAACCGACGATCAAAAACTGAATTTCATGCTGACATTAATCGGAATCTTCTGAGTCGTCATTTTGAAACTACTACGTCTCAGAGTAGGAGATTTCCATACACGATCATTTCAAGTGACTGATTCGTAAATGAGCTCTCCATCTATTCCACCAGAAACCACTTCAATTTATCCTCAGCTCACGCTCTCAGGAGCGACTAAGACAATGTTCACATTTACCAGAAATCTGACATAGGCAACTACGATAGCAAACCGATAAAGGAAAAGAAAAAAAACGCAAGGAACTACAGCCTAGCCTCTCTTACCACAGGGAGAGTAACAACGAACGGAATTCCAGAACTGACCTCACCGCTGACCACGTCGGCAGCGAAATTGCAGACGGGGTCGAGCGTGCTCTCAATTTGCGCCTTCAGGATCGGGTCGGCGAGAGCTCCGACTTCCACAACCAGTGGTGCCCGACCATGCGGCCCTCATTCGGTTCGCCATCGCACCCATCTCCAGCTCCTCCATCGCCTTGAACGCGGCTTGGAACTGGGGCTCCATCTCCTCCATGAACTCGCTCGTAAAGCCGATCCGGCTCACGTCCAGGAAAATCCCTAGCTCCCGGTGCGCCTCTCCTTCTTCTCCGCGCCGTCGACCCGCGCAGGTCCGCCGAGATCTCCCTCGCGACCGAGCGGCCCAACGTCAGGAACAACGCCCAGTCAGCAGCGGGGAGCCTGGTGCCGCTCGGGAACGAGACCGAGGCCGCCTCCTCCTGCCGGAGGCCGATGGCTTCGCGGCGGAGGCCGGCGGGACGGGGAGGACGAGCACCGGAGACGGAGGACGCTAGAGGCAGATGACCAGCGAGGCTTTTGGGCAGGCGGAGGCGGAGGAGGGGATGCACGGAGGCGGAGACCAACGCGAGCACAAACCTTGTGCTCGATCTCCATGGGAACAGTCGGAGGCGGAGGCGGAGTCGGAGCCGAAGGCGGAAGCGGAGGAGGTGGGATGCGTGGAGAAGGAAACGCAGGTCTCGAGAGAGAAAAAAATTGCAGAAATTCAATTGAGGAGGGATAAATGTTTTGGGCGGGAGCGTGACGTCTTTTCTTCTGCCAGCGACCCGAGCCGAGCCGAGCCGAGCCAGCCCTCCCATCTTCTGGCGGGTCCCACAGGACACCTGTCGATATCTGAATGGAACATGCGCGCCACGTCAGCGGATGACGTGGCGCGCACGAACCACTGAATATTTTCTCCGTTGCAAGGTACCATTGCATTGCACTAGCCAGTCATTCTCTCCGTCACTGCTCCGTAACGATAGGAGAGAGAGAGAGAGAGAGTAGAAAAGCCAGGATTCCCACCGCTTCGCGAGAAAATATTGGGTACCCTAACAGTGCCACGTCATTCGTGCTCTGAACCATTCATTGCGCGACACGTGTCCGGGTGTCAGTCCACGTCGTCCACCTCTCCGTTTCAGAGATTCTGTCTCTCTCCTCTCTCTTCTCACGAATAAATAGGGGCGGGCTCGGCTCGGCTCGCTGCAGAAGAAAAGACAGGTCATGACTCCCGCCCAAAAGATTTCTCTCTCCTCAGTTAAATTTTCTGCAATTTTCTCTCTCTCACTTTCTCTCTCCTCGCAGAAGAACAAACAGAGAACGATCGAGACCTGCGTTCTCTCTCTCCCTCCGCATCCGCCGATTGCTTCCATTGCTCCCACGCTCTCTCCCCTCCGCATCCGCTGGTTGCTTCCATCGCTCCCACGTTGAGGCCGACACCGCCGACGCTCCTCCTCCTCCCTCTCGCAACGTTCGCTCTGCTCTCTCTTCCCCCTCCGCGAAGTCGTGCCTTGCTTCCAGCGAAACGCGACGCCGACGGTCCTCCACCTCCGCCGGTTGCCTCCGTCGGCGTCGGAGTCTGTCGCCCCCGTCTCCTCCGCCTCCGCCTACGCGCCCGACGCCAACGCGTCGAACCACGACGGCGAAAATGGAGGAGAGAGAAACGACGAAGCAGAAGACGGAGACGAAGAAGCAGAAGCGCGCGCGTTCGGGGTTCTGGACATGGGTCGTCGCGTCGGTCGCGTTCCGGCTCGCCCTCGTCTATCTCCCAGGAACCTCCGCCTGTCCACCCGCCCCGAGGTCGCCACCCCTCTCACCAGCATTCGCCGCCGTAACGCCAGAATGATGGTGGCGACGGACGACTTCGTGGAGGCGGACAACGCGGAGGCCATCATCTCCAGGATCGAGCACAAGTCCCGCAAGATCGAGAGCTTGCTCAAGCAGTAAACTTCCCTCCTCGATCCCTCTCTTGCCGCCTTTCCGTCCGCGATTTCGCCGGATTGATTTTGAGCTGACCCACCTCCGCATTTCCTCGTGTTTCGTTTCGTCGCGTGCAGGTCGAAGCTGGTGGACGCTCTCAAGACCGCCCTCGAAGGCCTTTCTCTCTCCACTCAACGGCCTCATTTCATCTCAGGGCTCCATTCTCTCGCGCTCTCTCCCGACGGCCAATTTCGCTCGCCTCTCTCATGACCTCCTCGCTTTTGGCGGTTCTTCCCTCGCGGTTCGGTGAGGTCTCGGGTATGCTCTCATGCTGCGTCTCTTCTTCCTTGCTCAGCAACACCGTACTGCCTCTCTCTCTGAGTGTGACTCTCTGTGCATTCTTTCATCCATGAGGCAAGCATTTCGACTAGGGTTCAGGGGTTTCGCCTGAACCCTAGTCGAAATGCTTGCAAGGGAGATTATTGAGCAGGGAAGTGAATATTACTGATGGAAAACCATGAGGTCTTGAGAATTTGCCTTCAACAAAGAGCAAGGTCTTGAGAATCTGCTTCGTTTGGGTCAAGATGGCGGGGCTTTGCAGCCGCACAAATCCGCGGTCTCACACTGTATGGTCCGGGCTTGTAGCTCCATCGACGGCAGAAGCAAGGTCTACAGAGAACTCGGTCCGTCTCCCTCGCCTAATTCCATTATGTTGGTCTTTCTCAAATGCTTTCATGTGGGTAGTTCTTCTTTTAGTCAGATTAAGATGGAGTGCTCGGTTCATTTGCAAATGCACAAGATGATAGATGGTTCTTGCTTTTTTGAGAAGTTCTTTGACATGTTGTTTTAGACTGCTTGTGAAGAAATCCAGACCGGTCCGTGGTAAAATGAAAAAGAAAGAGTGAACTTTTCCGGATTTTATTGGTCATACAATCATGTCTTTCGCGTAAAATTTGAAGTCAGTAAGTATCTTTTGATCTTTCTCATGAGGCCTCTCGCTTCACATTAGGTGAACTCCCATGCGTGAGTGGTTCTTGCTTTTTAAGTTATCACCCCTGTTTTGGGGACTTGACCATTTAGCATTCATTTTTTCTGCAGAAAAATTCTGGTGCAAGCATCGGTGAAGTCGTGTTGCCTAATAATGATCCAGCCAAAATTGAGGCAATGACATTTCACGAACTATGTAGCCCTTTTGTTTTTTGATAAAGCTATCTAGACTTTTGTTCTGGAGTCATTATTCACCATATCATGGATCAATTCTACAACCTATAAAGGTTTTCCGATAGACTACCATTTTTATTCTGTTGCAATATTGTTTCATCTCTTACTCAAATTTGTGCTTGCTGTTGGCAATACAGGAACTTGAAAAGTCGAAGCCCGTGATTTTGACTGGCGATCTGAATTGTGCCCATCAAGAAATAGACATTTATGATCCTGCAGTAAGGGAAACAATCAATGTGCCTTTTCTGCCTTCTATTGACCAGGTGCATTAATAATTTGCATGAGCTTTTTAACTGTCACAGGACAATGTCCTGGCCACACCATATGCCTCCACCCCACTTAAAAGGAGGGGAAAAACCCCAAAACAGAGAAGAGGACTGTAATCAGGCTTTTCCTCCATACAACTGAATTTTGTTTTGGGTTTTTGTTGGGGGGGGTGTTTGGGGTTTTGTGTTGGGGGTTGATAAAAATCACAATTCAGGCTGTTTGGCATCCCGAAATAGAAGTTCTTAATACGTCTAATGTTTCTTTTTTCTGTCATTAATCTGATTGTCATGAGACTCCAGGGAAATAAAAGAAGTGCTAAATTTACAATTGAAGAAGGGGAATCTTTTGAGACCAACTTCCTGTCGAGGGGCTTTGTTGATACCTTTAGAAGACAGTATCCTCATGCTGTTGGTTATACTTATTGGGGTTATCGGCATGGTGGGAGGAAGACAAATAAAGGTATACATAGATCTACTTGATGGAACATTATATATCTAATGTTACACTTCTCTCCTGTGATGGTGATAATATGAGCAATGACAAGCTTTTGCTTTTTATTGAGTCATTATGCATATCGTTGTCTAATCAGATGAAGCATATGGAAATAGGTATTCTCACCTGTTAACTATCCTCTTGCAATCTACAGAGTGGCGGCTCGATTATTTTCTTGTTTCAGAATCTATAGCAGACAAAGTTCATGACTCGTACATCCTTCCTAATATCACCGGTAGTGATCATAGTCCTATTGGCCTGATTCTCAAGCTTTAGTTCTGTCATCTCTTTTAGGATCTTGGTGAATGGATTCTGTGAAGGTAGGCCGGCAGCATCATCCTAGATGCTATTTGCTGAAAAGTATTGAGCTTTTATTGTCATTGTCATTCATGTTGAAGCCACTAGCAAGGGAAAGTTTTTTTGATGAAATTTGCTTGGCAAAGGGGCAAAGAAAAGAAGGACAAGACGAGGGGGCTGACTGTATTTACTTTGTCTGGGCCCTGTGGAGTGATCTGGGTTTTTCTAGGTTATTTTACAAGGCATCTTTTGGAGGAAGAGTTATGATGGAACATTGAAATCACTTTCGAAAAAATCTGTGCAAGTTTTTGAACATACATTCTGATGCTGAAGTTGGTAGGGGAAAAATGCTGAAATGCTGAGTGCAAATTGTAGGTACAACCGTTCTGGTTCGCAATTCAATCTGATTATCTGGTGGATGTTTTTTTTTCATTTAAAAGGAAGTCTGGAAAGACAGTTGTCTACAACCGTCTGCTGCTCAAGTCTTTTAAGGAGTAAGGCTGGGCGTACAATGACTTATCATGCTTGCGTCTTGTTTTTAGAGAACCTCAAAGGAGCACGTATCAGCAATATGTCATTTTTGGCTCTTGAATTTTGTACATGAACGTGGTAGACTTGAAGATGGTGATGTTCCCATAATTAGGTGCGAAAAGTTGGCAATGTTTTAGACAAATGTAATTAGCGAGTTTCATAAATATTTATGGAATCCTCCAGCTGCACAAGTGTATTACTGTTTGCTTGATTCCTTGACAACTACGAAGGCTCCTAGAATTTGTCTTTGCATGATAAGGGAAATTTGCTTGGAATTGTTATGTTGGTTATACCAGGAAGTCCCAGCAAACTTCACAAAGGCCAGGATAAAGCCTGAACTGCTAATTATTATCATCATCCATCGACATGTTTTTGCCATCCTTAAACTTTTATCTATATCAATGAACTGCAATTGCTTCTTCATAAATCCTGAACTGCTTATTATTGATTCTTTCTTGGTTATTCATGCTCATAACGTGAACTTATCATGCCCACTGACTTCATAAACCATTCTTAGTTATTCATGCTCATAATGTGAACTTATTATGGCCACGGACTTCATAAACCAAGTGAGAAGACGTAGGCCAAAGCTCGAAGGGAACAGTAACATTGAGAAACGAATCTACCTTATGCGTTTAATTGGCATGCCTGTTCCTCACACCAAATCAAACATTGGGATGTTAACATGTAAACTTAATTATTCCGAATTCTGTGAATGCATGTCTTATACATACTCATCAAACTTTGAGCGATGTTTGGTGTGATTAGAATTACTTATTGCTTTATCCCAACACTGTGACTCTGTGGCCTATGATGGCTCTATTGTCTTGGGGAGCGTTGAAGCTCGACAGTCAGAATTACTAAAGATCGTGAACCAGCAAAGAAGCTCAACTACTTGGACATACTGGTAACTTCATATGCCTAGTTCATGACAATAGTCATGATCTCGAGTAGTTTACACACGCGTGATGGGAATTTGATCAGATTACCTTCAATTTTTTAGCTAAAATCTCTTGGTGCCCCCAGTCAAAATGCCTACCAAAGGGTCACTTTCTATTTTCCCAACTTATGGTTTTGTCAACAAAATAAATTTCAGGCGTAGATAAATGTATGACAAAGGAACAATTGTCTTGTTTTTAACATAAAAATAAACTTCAAGGGTTAAAACTTTGGGACGAAGAACCAACGCAGAGAAATAAATTAATAGAGCGAAATTGGGAAAAACTGCTTTACTATGGAGGCATGTCATTTGAGAGTCTCATCTGGATATGAGCTCCAATCAGAGGTTCTATATTACCGTCCAAAACAGAATACAGGTCAGGCGTTTCAACACCACTTCTTACATCTTTCACATGCTTGCGAGGGTAAAGAACGTATCTTCGGACCTCGTCTCGCCATATGTCGAACACATTTTCTTTCTTGAAGCCATTTATGCCTGGAACTCCTACATCGCTAGCTGCCACAAGAAGTTTAGCCTTCAACCGGTTGAGGGCCTTAATCTTATTTGCAAAAATGCTCTTTTCACCTGGGATAAAAATTTTGAGATCTTATTTCTCAATCACAAAATGTCGTACTAGACAGGCAATCATGAACGTGTGTTCAGGAACAGGCATTTGCTTCTTTGTAAAGTCAAAACCGGATTGCAGAAACCATTGGTAAACAAATTTGAGTTGGAAGGTCAACCCTAACAAATAAGGGAATAGACAACTCATAACCCGAAGATTGGACGACAAAACCAGTAGGAACATGCTGAATAACAACTCCAGACTGGCCTTCAATGACTTTTACTTCAGGCGATGACGATGGGCACAAGATTAGCAAATCCTCCTCACTAATTTTAGGTCAGGGGCCGAACCACGGAACAGAGGCATTATGTTGACAGCTGCTAGGCTAACCTGCAAATTTTGAGTACTAAAATGAGGAACTGACAGGAATTTAGGGGCCAATAATGTAGCAGAACAGAAACACATTACACAGAAAAGGCATTGGCCAGCCAAACAACAAAACCAACTGGTCAATAAAAATATCTACCTTTAATCTCAGTTAACCATGGTAAAATTAGAAGACAATGCTCAATTTGCTGGTCATGAGACCATAGTTGCATGATGAGCCTGAAGGTCAAAGTAAAATACATGTTAAGCGTACATGCATAAGGCAAACAATAGATGCCATCAAATCCTAACTACTTAATAACCAGTCATTTATGTTCACAGCCGTAAGAACATTCAAGTACTTTGACGATGACCTCAAGACAATTTTTGTTGTATACCATCTTGTCAGTTTAGACTAACTCAAGTACCAATAGCGATAAAGAAACACCCCCAGAGCATTTGCATATAATTCTTCAAGGAGAGTTAGATAATGCTCTAAGCCAGTCTTAAGCATTGACAAGCCAATAAGTCATATTTGCAGTATCCATAGAATGAGATAGGTTTCGAGTGCTGATGAAAAGAAGGAACATGTTCTCCAACCAGAAAGAAAAGTATCGTGCTATCAAGCACAATTTATCTGGTCAAATGACACTGTTATGGACATGAAGGAATTTTAAATACATTACTGCAGGGAGACTGGGGAAAACAGCATGCAATTGTCTTGTATGATCATTATATGCCAAAATTCAGAGTGAGAAGAACACACGAGACGAATGAACATGGTACTATTTTTTTTCTGGCTGAGTTGTGAAGACTATGGCAAGCCAATAATAGAGTATGGCACCTTGGTGAAAATGGAATCTAAACCAGAATCCTGTAGAAACAAAATTATTCTACTCCTGCTTGAAACCGGCCTTGAGATCAAGCTAACCCCAAAAGTTGTCAAGTCAATTCCTCTCTCCTTCCAATCACTCAGAACAAAAATACCATTAGATCAACCTACTCAGAAGTCTCAGGGATTTGATCTAGAAAGGAGATCTTTTAGGATTAGATTGCATGACTAGATTTTGGCACTCAATACAACCAACAAAGAAGCAACCAATAAGGACTTTGTCGATAAAATTGATGAAATGCCTTGTCTAGAATTCAGGGAAAGCTACACGTCATCATAGTTTTGAGACAATCTAAACCAGGAGTTGCTTCTGCTACTCTAGATCCACAACCACCCCAAGCATTAACACATATAACCCCAGGACAGGAGCAACTATCATTGAGCATATCTTACCATCTATTCCAAATTGACAACCTTACCTGCCCTCCTTTATCCTCTCCAGTCTATCATTCTTATACTTCGTTTAGAAGGCAAGGATGGGATGAAAATGGAAAGAAAATTTAAATTTCTGTCCTCTCTGTGCCAAAGTTTCAAACTTTACCCCAATTTTCCTTCCCCTCCCCTCCTTCCCATACAAAGCATTGGTACCAATCCTTGGGAAGAGGCAACTAGAATGCCTAATACAAATCACATTGTAGCAATAAAGAAAGTCCAGCTTAGTCTGAGCATAGCCTCTAAAAGGGCTTTTCTTTGGGAATAGGAATCCCTATACACTCTAACTTGACTGCCTTGCATAGTTTAACAAGGTTTGTTCCTTCAAAAAATGGGGTGTCAACAAATACGTAGAGCAATCACAAGTAGCATAATTCAGTGAATTCACAATACAACAACACAAACATTTTAACAAGGCCTTAAATAGATAGACTATGATCAGCCAAAGCATACAATTAATAGTAGTTACTGGCGCAACCTATTCTTCATAAGCAAAATTGAGAAACTGATAACCTAAACCAAAGTGGTAGGCTATTCCTTTACAAAGTTATGTTCAAATTTCATAAATGGTAATTCTTCCAAGATCACTTCATTAGTTTGTGTTATTCTCACCCAATTATTTGTAGGTTTGAACACCAGAAATAAGAAAATGAATATCAAACTAATTTGTTGGGGTAAAAAAAACGTGCCAGCCCTGATGACACAGATAAACCAATGAACTGAAGAGACAGTTTGCTGTTTCTAGTCATTACATCACCCATGAATTCTTGATCTTTATTAAATATCTCTACCAAAAGCTGCAGCCACAACAAATGGCTCAATAATTAAGCCCTTCACAACCGATAATCATTAGGCATAATTGTTACTACCCAATGAGCCCATGATCCTTATGTTAATCTGTATCAAGGGACTACAGGAGTACTCAAATGTCCCATTGAAAGAACAAGACAGTTGAGTGAAAAGATTAAGCCCTTCACAAACCCCCCACACACAGTGGCATTTCGACATTGATATCACTTGTGCCTTCAAGCGCTACAAACTTAATGGAAACAAGAAAACCATCCCCTGTGCCTTAAATTGCTACCATCACTCCAAACATTTCAATTCCACAGTAAGGATTACTAAGCAAACACGAAGCAATAAATCCGAACAAGCATCGACAACAGACGGGTACAGAAAACAGGGAAAAGATAGCGCAACACTCACTTCATGAGGATGTTGTAGTACTCGGGATCCAGAGAAGAGAACAAGGTGTCCAGATCCTTCATCGCCATTATCGCTCTGTGCACCACTATCCAGTTCGTTGACTGCAAAGACCACGACTTCACCACCCGGAAAGATCTACCGATACAAGCAGCAAAAACCCACCAAAAAAACAGGGCAAACCTTGCATCGCTCGTCCCGCGTGTTCGGAGGCAATCCTTCGAGGGCGGTCTTGAGAGCGTCCACCAGCTTCGACCTGCACGCGACGAAACGAAACACGAGGAAATGCGGAGGTGGGTCAGCTCAAAATCAATCCGGCGAAATCGCGGACGGAAAGGCGGCAAGAGAGGGATCGAGGAGGGGAAGTTTACTGCTTGAGCAAGCTCTCGATCTTGCGGGACTTGTGCTCGATCCTGGAGATGATGGCCTCCGCGTTGTCCGCCTCCACGAAGTCGTCCGTCGCCACCATCATTCTGGCGTTACGGCGGCGAATGCTGGTGAGAGGGGTGGCGACCTCGGGGCGGGTGGACAGGCGGAGGTTCCTGGGAGATAGACGAGGGCGAGCCGGAACGCGACCGACGCGACGACCCATGTCCAGAACCCCGAACGCGCGCGCTTCTGCTTCTTCGTCTCCGTCTTCTGCTTCGTCGTTTCTCTCTCCTCCATTTTCGCCGTCGTGGTTCGACGCGTTGGCGTCGGGCGCGTAGGCGGAGGCGGAGGAGACGGGGGCGACAGACTCCGACGCCGACGGAGGCAACCGGCGGAGGTGGAGGACCGTCGGCGTCGCGTTTCGCTGGAAGCAAGGCACGACTTCGCGGAGGGGGGAAGAGAGAGAGCAGAGCGAACGTTGCGAGAGGGAGGAGGAGGAGCGTCGGCGGTGTCGGCCTCAACGTGGGAGCGATGGAAGCAACCAGCGGATGCGGAGGGGAGAGAGCGTGGGAGCAATGGAAGCAATCGGCGGATGCGGAGGGGAGAGAGAGAACGCAGGTCTCGATCGTTCTCTGTTTGTTCTTCTGCGAGGAGAGAGAAAGTGAGAGAGAGAAAATTGCAGAAAATTTAACTGAGGAGAGAGAAATCTTTTGGGCGGGAGTCATGACCTGTCTTTTCTTCTGCAGCGAGCCGAGCCGAGCCAAGCCGAGCCCACCCCTATTTATTCGTGAAAAGAGAGAGGAGAGAGACAGAATCTCTGAAACGGAGAGGTGGACGACGTGGACGGACACCCGGACACGTGTCGCGCAATGAATGGTTCAGAGCACGAATGACGTGGCATTATTAGGGTACCCAATATTTTCGTCAAGTTAAGGAAGCAACTAGCCTCGGGACCCACGACGAGAGAGTATACCGTACCGCCCATGTGTCGGTAGGCCACTGGTTCTCCTACCCTCTTTTTCTCATTTTTTTTGTTGCCCTTTCCATTGGTGACATTCCGACGTGGACTCGATGCTTCCCTTCACCTTAGAGTTCAGGCATCTTCCTGCGTCAACTTCGTACGCCACAACGCCTACCTACCCAAAAACCGCAACCATAGCATTTAATATCATTTGTTGGGAGTGTGCCAGCATAAGCCCAATACCTTCACTTAGAGAAATCACCAAGAAATAGCTCAAATGCGAGCCCATCAATATATCCAGTTGAACCCACATTTACTTAAAAGCTTAAACCAATGAGTTATGAGCCAATTAAGATATATTAACTATTCTATACTACATCAGTTCTCTGATATGAAATTTCTTTAATACAACTCACGTGTGTATCCTAACGAGGTCTACCTAAATTAAATTTGCAATAGAACTTATTAACAATCCCAAAACCTTGTTGCCTTGTTTGATGACCAAGTGAGGATAATTAGACTCTAATCAAGACCAATTGACTACTTTCTCTAAATTTCGACACTTTAGATCAAGCTCAAGATCTTTCGTCCCGTTTTGTCATTGAAGAATTTTAACTTATATAATCTGTTAGATAACACTTTTACAACTTACCCTTAACATCTTGAGATAATGTGGGATCAATTTAAGAGGATCGAAAGAAGATTTCAGGAGGATGGCATGTGTAGGGACCATGTCACCCCTCCACCATTGACACAACTTCCGCTTGCCCGTGTGCGGGCAAGGGTCGACCCTCCTATCCTTCTCATCGAGCAGTAGCAATTCGAATCTCATATTATACCATACAAGAGTTTTGTTTTCAGATTTTTATTGGTAGATAAGTTTTTAAGTTATCGAAATGCATATTTATGAAAATATTCTAACTATAATAAATAAATAATAATAATAATAATAATAATAATACTACACAGTGTGCAATTCATAATGGGTTAAAAGTGTTCTATATGAAAAGTTAGTTACTAATTATTGATGAGTCGAAAGTTACTTATTCTTAAGAAAAATGTTGTGAAACTAATGGATCTTGCACTTGGAGGAACAAAAAATTGTTAGGAAATCCCCTATGATGTTTTGAACATGACAAAATAAATCAAAAGCTACTAACGTGTTTAATGGTTAAGTAATAGACCATGCAGATGATAAAACGTGTAAATGATATTATCAAAGTCTAAATACGGCCATAAGACTGAACGTAACACATGTCCAAAGTATATTTTGAAGAATTCTAGACTTTTGTGTCAAAGTCTGAAGATTGCCAAACTTTAGTGTCAAAGTCTATTCTACATCAGAAGTCTGCTCATTTTAACAAATTCCAAACTAAACGTGAATGAAAAACCAGAAAACAAACTATATGCTGAAGCTAAATCAGAAAACAAACTCTATGCTGAAGCTGAACTTATTTAGACTGTGTTCAAACCTTAAAGCTAAATTTTTTCAGAAGCAAAATATGTTCAGACCTAGATTGTAAAATCTATTGCACTCAGACTCAGATTGTAAAGTCTATTACACTCGGACTTTACATCCAAACTCGATAGAACATAACACAAGCCCCAATCATATAACGGCTAGTGATATGGTTTGGATTCTACATCAAGATTGATTTGATTGACTCAATCTAATTGATTGACAATTGGATCTTGAAGACAAGAACTTTCTATACGAAGAAGCTCTACTTATGGAAACTAAGATTCTGTTTGTATGGGCGATAGGAATCAATTTGGGATTCTACCTTTGTCACTTAACGGCTACCAAATCTTTTAGATACAAATCTGTCCAATGGGTAGATTAAAAGATGATCCTCTAAGATATTGTCCAACGGCTAGTTTGGAAGTGGATGAGTATTTAAGGAGATGAAGGACCAATGAGCAAGTAAAAGACAGAACGTAAAATTTATAATTCCAAAATCTGAGCGACATTCGATCACACACTTGTCTCTTGTGAGTTTAAACGTTTGTGATCGTGAAAGAAATACCAAATGTGAGATAGTGTGATCTACTATTAAGTGTTTGCACTCGAAGTTATAATCTCTTGTTGATTGCATAGTGGAATCCAGCTAGAAGGCTGTTAGCGTGAGAGAGTGAACGTTGACTTGATTTAAGCCGAACCACTATAAATCTTGTATTCTTATTCTCTTCCCTAAACTCATTTATTTTGTTCGTAATTATATTTAACTGCTAAAGTTTGAACTCGCTCCAAGTCTCTGTTGTTCTTCGACTCAAATTCAAAAGTAAAAGATTTTACTACGTTTCACAAAAAAATTTCTTCACCTATTTACCCCTCTCTAGGTGTTCATACTAGTACTTTCAATTGGTATCAGAGCCAAGTGCTCGTTTTATAGAAGTGTTTTTACTTTTGAGGTAAAAATCTTCTATGACTAGTATCTTGGCACTAGGACTTATGGAGGGATAAAGTAACAACGGACCACCTTATTTTGATGGAAATGAATACGACGTGCGGAAGAACAAAATGAAGGCATTCCTAAGATCTAGAAATCCCTTGCAATTGGATGTTGTGGAAAAAGGAATCAATCCCACTGCTGCGTCTATATCAAATAAGAATGGCAAAGACAAAGAAACCAAACCCCTTGCTCCTATGTCTCGGATAGAGATGTCCAAAAGAGAAGCACTTGATGTAAAAATTATTTATTCTTTATATTGTGCCATGTCTCCTGCTGAATATAACAGAATCTTTTCATGTGAAACAACAAAAGAAGTTTGAGATAGACTTCATGTTACATATGAAAGGACTAATCGTGTAAAGGAGACAAAAGTAAACTTTCTGCTTAGTAAATATGAATCCTTCAAGATGAAGCAAGAAGAGTCGATTGGAGATATGTTCAACCTTTTAATAGAAATTGTAAATGGTTTAGCATATCAAGGTCGTCCAATTTCTTCCCAAATGAAGGTCAACAAACTTTTGCGAGGTCTCTCAAAAGATTGGAACCATGTTAAGACCTCAATCCGAGAGACTCAGAGGATTATGCCATTCTCCATTGATGAATTGATTGGCATTCTTCAATCATACGAAGTGGAACAAATCGTTGATGAAGATCTCGAAGGTAAAAAGTCCATCGCTTTAATATCTAACGCTGATTTTGATGATACATACTCAGAAAATGACATGAACGGCGAAGAACTTGCTTTTATGATCAAGAAATTCAAAAAACTGAGTAGAAAATGGACAAAATTCAGTTAAAGAAAACAATACAAGCAGAATGGCCAGAAAAAAACAATGAAAGAAGATGATAAGTAAGGAAATATATGTTTGATGGCACATTCAGACTCAGACTCAAATTCGGAATCAGAGTCTGACTCGGACATAGATTCAGAATCAAAGTCTAACTCAAACACAAACTCAGAATCCGATGAGGAAATCGAGGTAAGCTATTCAAAAATTCCCATCAAAGTTCTTAAGTATATAAATAAGCTTTACTTAAATCTCAAATCTTCTCTTAAAATGATCTCCGAACTAAAAAAAAAAAAAAAAAAGAATTCTTGGCTTAGGCAACGAGATCTTTCTCAAAAAGAAAACTTTGAAATTTTGCAAAAAACTTTTCTACAAACAAAAGAAAGTCGAGATTTATTTGTCAAATAAAATGATTCTTTGAAGAAATTTTTTTAAAATATTTCAACAAGATTTTCAAATGAATCAAAAACATTAGAGCATATCATTTCCATACAAGTTCATTACTATAATAAGTTAGGATTTGATTTTAAAAGGGAAAGTGATTCTCTAATAGATTTCCCTAAGGTCAAGGAGAGACTTAGACTAAGACCTCCAAAGGCATTTTACAAAAATTATTTTTAAAAAGTGTTTGTAAAACCTGTTGGTCGAAATGCCCTTCAATGTTCAAATTGTGGAGATTTAGAACACTTTGAAAAAATATATATCCTAAAGTCGAAGACCTATTAAGAAAGATTGGGTAAAAATAACATATTTTACTAACTCTCATAGACCAAGAAAAAATTGATACCAAAGAAAAAATGAGTTATTTTTGCAGGAAATAAAGGAAAAGAAAAAGGAGAATTTGGCTAGGGGTGTGCATGGTTCGGGCGGGCGGTTCACGACCTAGAACCAGGAACTGACCGCTAAGTACCGGTTCCGAAAAATTGGAACCGGGATCCACCCGTTTGTTGCATGGATCCACCTGAGAACCAGACCGCCGGTCCGGTCCGGTTCCCGGATGGATCTATGGAACCGATCTTGACGCGGGCGACACTAGTTCTTCGGGATCTCGGAAGGGTCGCTTGGGCGAGAGGCAGTGGCGAAGCTGGATTGCGGGTCGCTGAACTGGATCACGGGTCGCTGGGAGGCTGAACAGCAACGGTGTCAGGGCTAAGATGAGCTCAGATCTGTAGTTGTCGAGCGAGATCAGCGCGGCTGAAGCAGGGGACGCCGAGCATTGGTTGCGGATGGGTCTCATGGGTTGCTGGAGTCGCAGCCACCGACGTGAAGAAACGAGCGGCGATTGCGGTGCTGCACATCGGGGAAGGCAGATCTAGCGGGAGGCTGAACGGCAACGGCGTCGTGGCCGAGATGAGCTCGGATCCGTAGTCGTCGAGCGAGATCGCCGCGGCTGAAGCAGGGGACGCCGAGCGTTGGTTGCGATGGGTCTCGTGGGTTCGGAGTCGCGGCCACTAGCGTGAAGAAACGAGCGGCGGTTGCGGTGCTGCACGTCGGGGAAGGCGGATCGCGGGACGACGATGGCGGAGGTGCGGAGCTATCGCAGGTCGACGAGCGCGCGGGTATGAGATCGGAGCGACGCCGGCAGGAGGGTGGCGGACGACTGGGCTACAGCAGCTTCGCGGCTCGTGCGGTGAGGCGAACGCACAGGTCACCGAGGAGGAATCGAAATAGCAAGAGGAACCGAGGAAGAGACAAAGAGAGAGAGAGAGAGGCAGCCGCAGAACCGAAGAGAAGTGGAAGAGACAGAGAGAGAGAGAGAGGCAGCCGCAAAAACCGAAGAGAAGTGGAAGAAAGCGTGAGACCTAGGTTTGTTTTAGTAATTTTTTTTTTTAATATTAAAAGGGAACCGGTCCGGTTTGGGTGGGCGAGCGGGCGGATCCGCCCATGGAACCGGGAACCGGACCGGTTCCCAAAAACTAGAACCAGGAACTGGACCGGTTCCCGGTATTTTGCACACCCCTAGTAAGGAAGGTATATTTGATTTGAGTACATAATTCAAAAATTCTCATTATACTTATACTCTTTTTGTGCTTTGATTGATTTAGACTTTATTATGACCATATTCAATTATTTGTTTTATTGAAGAAAGAATCGTGTGATTTGTTTTTTGTGATTCGAAATTTGATATAATACGTGTGATCATTTTTTTGGTTTGATATTATACTCTAAGATTTATCATATTTTGCTAAGTAAAAATCTGTTTTACATAATATTAATTTATTATGCAAAATATTCTTAGATACTCAAGGATTTTATTCTCACCGTTTTTATCGTTCTATGATTAAATGAGAATTTATTTTTCAAAATATCATTTGCATAATATCCTTTCTTTGAATACGGTGTTATGATGAATTAAGAAAGAATATTTGTTTATTTATAGATTTTCTATTTTACTTTAATGAAATGGAAGGATCCAAATTGATGGATACCAAAAAGGAAATTAGTTGATTGCAGAAAATTCAATAAGGCAAGAATGATTGTGAATCTACGCAAATTTTGGTACAATAAGAAAAGAATCTCAAGCGAAGATTGGTAATGATTTTTTTTTTTTTTTGTATATTTCAAACATATACCATGGATAAGAGAATATTTTTTATCATCCCACCTTATAAATTTCTATGTGCACTTATTATAATTTTGGATAATTGTTTATTATATTGCAAATATCTTTTGTCATAAATATAAGACATTGCAATTTTTGGCACATGAAAAATATCTATTTTCTTTTTGCAAAATGCACCAATAATATATTTTTGAGTGTTACGCTCAAGCAAATCCATTTGATCTTGAAAGATATTATTGCATATTCATGGATATTCTTGCTATATTCTTAAAAGATATCTTATATCTAGCAAGTTTGATCCGCAAATCAAATAAAGATATTACGTGACTTTTTTTGCAAATATTATTATCTATTATACAATATTTTGCAAGTGGCAATAGAATCTTCCATATAAATTTTGGAGAGCTCAATCAGAAAATCTTGGAGATTCTATTCTATCTTCTGGAGATTATTTGTGTAAAAAGTTTGTTAAGTTAATGCAAGTTGAATTCGAGACAAATTTAATTGAAGAAAATAAATTTTTGCCTCGAATTTCAAAATACAAATAATCGTTGTGGATATTGTTGTTACGAAGGAAATAATGGAAAAATATTCTGCTCAACGTGCACAAGCCACAATTAGTGCTATTGCAAATATTGTCATGAAAACAGGGGGAGAAAGCAAATCCAAGAGAAAGGAAAGAATCGTGATCATCTCATAAAGGCAACAAATTGAGGGGGAGCTTTGAACAATTATGGAAAAATATTTTTTGATTGATCGTGATCTTGTTATGGAATGAAGGAAAAGGTAAATGCGTCAGAATTTAAGTTCTACAAAATCCGGTTAGTGCATCTCTTATTACATTTTGTCATCAACAAATCTCTTATTGATATTATCATTTTATTATGACAAAAAGAACAAGTGAATTTTATAATGCATCCATGATTTTTATTGGATATTTGCTGATATATATGATTGAAGTTAGCTATATTGCATATCTTTAATATTCGATTTACTTTATAAATGCTGATTTTTTTTTAATTATGCAAGATATATTTGTTATCATTTTATATTCTCTACGTGATACTATTTCTATTGTTATCGCTTTTTTATTATGAAAAAAATGGGGAGAGAATATAAATATGCATATATGTTGATATTTATTGAGCTGCGATTATCTTTACATATATAATTATATGCTCAATCTATTTACTATCTTGAATTACATTATTCTTTAAAATTGCCTTGATTTATTATTATTTTAAAAGCATGATTACACATCTGCATATTCAGATATTGTTTTTTCATCATAAAAAAATGGGAGATTGTTAGGGAAATCACTTATGATATTTTAAAGATGACAAAATAAATCAAATGCTACTAACGTGCAGATGATAGAACATGTAAAGGATATTGTCAAAATCTAAAGACGGCCATAAGATTGAACGTAACACATGTCCAGAGTATATTTCGAAGATTTCTAGACTTTTGTGTCAAAGTCTGAAAACTATCAGATTTTAGTGTCAAAGTCTATTCTATATCAGAAGTCTGCTCATTTTGACAAATTCCAGACTAAAAGTGAATGAATAACCAAAAGACAGACTCAATGCTGAAGTCGAACTTATTCAATCTGTGTTCAGACTTTAAAGCTAAATATGTTCAGAAGCAAAATATGTTCAGACCCGGATTATAAAGTCTATTGCACTCAGACTCAGATTGTAAAGTCTATTACACTCGGACTTTACATCTAGATTCGACAGAACATAACACAAGCCCCAATCATATAACGGCTAGTGATCTAGTTTGGATTCTGCATCAAGATTGATTTGATTGACTCAATCTAATTGATTGACAATTGGATCTTGAAGACAAGAACTTTCTATACGAAGAAGCTCTACTTATAAAAACCGAGATTCTGTTTGTATGGGCAATAGGAATCAATTTGAGATTCTACCTTTATCACTCAACGGCTACCAAATCTTTTAGATACAGATCTATCCAACGGGTAGATTGGAAGTCGATCCTCTAAGATATTGTTCAATGGCTAGTTTGGAAGTGGATGAGTATTTAAGGAGATGAATGACCAATGAGCAAGTAAGAAACGGAGCGTAGAATTTATAATTCCAACGTTTGAGCAACATTCGATCACACACTTATCTCTTATGAGCTTAAACGTTTGTGATCGTGAAAGAAATACCAAAAGAGTGACTTAGTGAGATAGTGTGATCTACTACTAAGTGTTTGCACTCGAAGTTGTAATCTCTTGTAGATTGTATAGTGAAATCCAACTAGAAGGCTGTTAGCGTGGGAGAGAACGTAGGCTTGATTTAAGCCGAACCACTATAAATCTTGTGTTCTTATTTTCTTCCCTAAACTCTTTTATTTTGTTCGTAATTATATTTAACCGCTAAAGTCTGAGCTCGCTTCAAGTCCGTTGTTCTTCAGACTCAGATTCAAAAGTTAAAGATTTTACTACGTTTCACGAAAAAATTTCTTTACACCTATTCACCCCCCTCTAGGTGTTCATATTAGTACTTTCAAAAATTACCATGGAAATTAATAGTGAACAATTAGTCACCAGAAATTTACATGATTTATTTCAAGTATCAATACCTACCCCGTGAGAAAATTAACTACCACAAAATCTACTATGAATCTAGGGAGTATAGATTTTACTATCTTTCAATTACTTAAGTGTTTCCCAAGCATTAATTATAAAAAAAGGCTTCGTTCTCATTTCGCGGAAAATAATTTCAGAAAAAACATTTTCCAAATTTTCCGACGTTCATTTCACGAAAAATGGAAAATGTTTTCCATGAAAAGAAAAAAGTTTTCTAAATTAGGAGAAAATGTTTTCTATTTTTGAAAAGTAGAAAACATTTTCCTCACTTTATCTCTTCTTATCTCACAACTCTACAAATTCTCACTTTCTCTTTCTTCTTTTTATTTTTTTATTCGAATTATTTTTTAATTTTCTTTTTCTTTTTTAATTCGAGTTATTTATTTTCCTTTTCCTTTTCTATTTCTTTTTTTTTTTTTTTTTCTTTTCTTTGTTTCCCATCTTCATATTTCTTAGCTAGTCGATGGCCATCGCCAAACAAACCTCGAGCTCATCGATCTCAAGCTCGCACTCGTCGATCGGGTGAGCCTTGAACTCGACGCTCCCGCTTGCCAATCGATGAGCGGCAAGCCTTGTGCTTGTGTCAGAGAGCTTGAGACTCGCCGGTGATCGGTCTCGGGCCATTGCCATGGTCGGCAACCAGCCAATAAAGAAGGAGATGGAAAACAAAGAAAAATGAAAAAAAAAATTAATAATAGATTTTAAAAATTAAAAATCAATTTTTAAAAAATATGAAAAATCCATTTTAAAAAAATAAAATAAATGAAAAAGAGTATTTGTAGGAAAATATTTTCCTTATCGAATAACGAAAAATATTTTCTACTTTATTTTTTAGGTTTCATCCAAACACCCAAAAATAATTACATTTTCTTGGAAAATGACTTTTGGAAAAAATTTTTCAAAAACGTCACATTTTCCGCGAAAACGAATGGAGCCTTAGAAAATCAACATTCTTTGCATACTCAAACTTGACATATATTCTCAACAAAAACTAATCAATTTATGGAAAAGTTACTAATCATGTAACAAGTTAATCGGCAACATACTTGACATATTGGTACTTTTTTCGTATGAAGAATGGTGTCAAAGATACTCGTCTAATTGAAAATCTACCGACCACGAAAATATCAATAGCAATTGATGCATACTAACTCTTCAAGCACATAAAGTCACCAATTCCTATGAATAAGTTGTCGACTATTTAGAGAATGAAAGTTATTTGTCCCCATGATAAATCACTAATCTCGCGAAAATAATTATGAGTTTTTGACATATGCATACCCTTCTCCTTACTAATCACGCACAAAAACAAGAATGGCGTACTCAATTATCGATGCTTTATTTTTCCTAATGAAAAGTTGCGGAACTACTACCTAATCACATCCTAGTAAAGTTTTGACAGAAATATTGAAAGTCTATTTATCTTTAATAAGCAACGCTTACGTAATTTAGAGAAAAGCAACTCCACATATATAGATTGCCAGTAACTTCTCCATAAGTGCTACAACGATTTCACTACACAAGTATAAGATTCAATAGAAAAAAGAGAAAATAAAATCCCACAAAAAACCCTAACTATATCCACTATGACACATTTACCTTAAATTTAAATTTGTACCTAACACATTTACCATCCTTTAAAGTTCCATCAAACGATATTTCCATCAAAAAATTTTAATCATCCGACGTCCATGTAGACAGATTTTTAAAATTTAGATGGAGGGCAAATTAGGCCCCACAAATATAAATTTGGAATTTTTGGTATCACCAAAAAAAGTCAAGAATAAATGTGTCACACTGGCATAGTATGATTTTTTTTTTTTTTTTTTTTGGCTTTTTCCCTAGAAAATAATAACCATTAAAGTATTTATATAGCTAGTAATTCGATCATGTAATTAGTTATTCTATATGAGGGAAGTAACTAAACATGCTGAATATAAGTTCCTATTCCACTTTTATTTTCCCACACACACCAAATATGTCCTCAGTTCAGAGTAGGAAGAAAACCGCCATTCCTCGGGGGGGGGGGGGGTGTGGAAACTAGTGAGAAATCAATAAATAAATATCAACATCCTATTCCAAATGACTACACATCAGAGTGTCGCAGCGGCAAAAGCAGCCTAAGCACCAAAAGGTTACAAACAGTTTTCTGCATCTCGAGGAAAGACAGCAGCAGCTTCGGTATCACAGCTTAAGAAGGTGGTGATAATGAATAAATGGATATCAACATCCTAGTCCAAATGACTACACATCAGTCAAATGTGAGTCCGAGAAGTGAAACCAAGCCCCTAAATATTACATACAGCTTATTTTCGCCTCGGAACTGTGCATAAGTTTAATGAAATGCATTTATACATGCGGTTCAAAGAACAATTAGTAAGTCTCTAGAAGAAAACATTACAGTTTCGAACGAGAATCCGTCCCACCCCGAGAAGTGGATAAATCTGTGCTTCTCGATCAAATGGAACAGAGCCTCCAAACCAATCAAACAAAGATAGGCATCCTGTGGAAAGGGCAATTTGTTAGGCAATTGCATGTAACTACGGTTATCGTAAAAGAGGGTCAAGGCTTAGGTCATCGATAATTATGAATGACCATCATGTGCATTAAGTTTCAACTAATACGACTGCAAATTCATACAATTGAATTAAATGACAGGTAGAGACTTTCAAGTCCCAGCTTGCATATAGTAGACATAATGCCAATTGTACTAAAGTAGGAGCACAATGAAGAAACTACAGCTGTGTGAAATTCCTTGGACATGCCGCGATTCAGCAGTCATAGTTTAACAAGTGCCTGCAGAGATGCAGAGAACAACCCTCACAGTTTCTCATACATACCGTGCTGGAAAAACATTGTTTTAAGAAAATTGTTGAAAAGGTTAATCATTTTGCACACTCATTCAATTTTACCGCCATTTCATAACCAGTTCACCGCTGACCATATTTGACAAAGTTTATCAACCACAATTTGTTAACAAAAATCCATCAAGGTGACATGGTCCTATGTCCAGGGAGACAGTGGATATTAGTACAAAGGGATGAAGGAACACCCACAGAGACAGCTTACATTCTTGGAAGGCTGTCTATAACATAGCAACAAAATTGATCAAGGTCCTACGACAAAGGGGAAGGTGGAGATTCCAGAACAATAGTAAAGACACGACTACAGAACATTATATAAAAGTAGACCCGTTAAACGGGTGGGTCGGGTCAAGTCGGTCATAAATGGTCCGACCCATTTAACCCGTTTATGATCCATTTATTGCAATGCAAAATTTTTAACTCATACCCGACCTGACCCATACCCGATCCATTTAACTAAACTTAAGACAGCTTATTTCTTATATAAAAGTCATGATTTCTTACGATATTATGCGCATAGGAAAATGGACAGAAGAATAACAAAATAGAAAAAAACTTTACCTATTCAGTGAAAACGCTCATAAGATCATTCGACGAAAGTTGCTCCAATACTGGGATAGACACTTTTGCATCCACAAAGTCAAAGCTCGGTTCTTGTTTGACTCTACCTGCACTACTCTCCAGATGGACTTTTCCACTGTATATTTGTTTCAACGGTGGTCCAAATTCATCAACTGTGAAAAGGCTCGGGGTGCCCGATCCCTTACTAACAAATCCTAGATTCTTTAGCAGGCCTTGATCAATGGCTTCACCTGACTTAGCATTATAAGAACCCTGGATATTGGAAAAATCAGAAACAACACCTGGTGCTTGTCCTATGATGTTATATTTTGCAGATGGATTCCGAAGTGGACAGCTATTGCTACTGTCAGCATTCGCTGAACTAGATGACAAAGTCGGTGAAATGGAACCTTGTACAGAGTAGCCACCAAGTACGCCAGAGGTTTTGAGATCTTTATCCGAGGCTAGACCAGTATTTAAAGCAGCATTGCCTTGATATGATGGAAGACTGTAGTCAATGACGGCACTTCTATTGTAGGTGGAACTCTGGTTCACGAAGCGGGACTCCCGTCGCTTGAAAACCAGCTGATGAGTGGGGAACAACAAGGCAAGATGGTTGCACATTAATTAAACGGCTAGGCTCTAGGAGAGGCTGTTGTGGCAGTTGTTGCTGTTGCTGCTGCTGCTGCTGCTGCTGCTGTAATTGCTGCTTTTGCTGATACTGCTTTTGTCTTTGAAATATATCCATCAAAGTGTTATTACTCTGAATATTCGACCCTGCAACAATGTTATTGTTTCCAACTGTACTAAGGCTAGTAGCTTGCCACGGTCCAAATCCCGAAGGTGCATCCTGACTCGATAGAATGGACTCGTTGATACCGCTTGGAGACATTAGATGGGCATTTAATCGAGGCCGACCAAAGGCCACACCATGTTCAACAGGAAGACACTTGGATCCCTGCAGGGAAGCTTGCAAGAGAGTTGGCGATCAAATGACGGTAACACTAGGTTGCTTGTTGGTCGACCCAATAGCTCGGATTGCTGTGCCGCTAATGCTCGCGGAGAAATCGACAGATGATGCCGCCAAAGCTTGGATATCATATCTTCCTGGGGACCCAACTTGATATTTGATTCTACAGCCCACGAATGAACTAGACATCCCACCTTGCTGCTGAGCTACTCCACTTAATCTCTTCAAATACAACCTAAATTTCTGAAATTGTTTGACACAGCCAGCAAAACTCAGTACCCAGACAAGATGATCATATGCAAACTAGATCAACTAGACATTCTGTGCAAGTGACAAAAGATGATATCATATTCAGTTCAACAACAGCTACAACAGTAAGCAGTTTCTGCAAAACCATTGAATTTTACAAATAATTACTTATTCATACTACATCAGCATCAAAAGAAGTTTAAAAGAAAAGGGTAAATGACACAAATGGTCTCTAAATTTTGGTCCAATAAACAATGTGGTTCTTAAACTTTAAATTTGTTCAATGCGGTCCCGACTCCAAGGACTAAGGGCTCGTTTGGTTCGCTTTTAGGAAATGCATTTGCTAAAAATGTAAATACCTTTAGATGAAGGGGATTTTCCGAAATGCAAATAACGTTTGGTAAAATTTGCATTGAAAAATAACTTTGGCCAAAATACCGTTTGGTAAAATTTGCATTTGTAAATGACTTTTATTAAATTAAAAAAAAAAAAAATTAAGTCTGGCCACCGGACCGCCAAATCTAGCAACCGAACCACCGGATCTGGCGGCCGGATGGCCAGATCTAGCCCCCAGACGGTCGCCGGGGTCGGGCGACCCCAAGCGACGGCCACCTAAGGTTGCATGACCCCAGGCGGCCCAATCTCAAGCAACCGTCGCCTAGGGTTGCGTGACCTCAGGCGACCACCTAGGTTGCGCAATTCAGGCCATCAGTCGCCTGGGTCGCGCGACCTAGGTGTCGCCTAAGATCCAGCGATGGTCACCAGGGTCAAGCGACCCTCAGGCGGCGGTCGTCGACCCGCACGACCCCTTGGCTGGCGATCGTCAACCTCTGATTGGCTTCTCCACCGGAGAAGATGAACAATAATCGGAACTTGCATTCCGAAAATGCAAGTTCCTAAAGGAACTCTATACCTACTTTGGACTAAGGACCTTTAGAGTTCTTTAGAGATACAATTGCATCTTGCCAAAGTCGTCCAAAAAATCGAACCAAACGCGTTTACATTTGGCCAAGGGACTTTAGAGTTCCAACGCCCATTCCCAAAACCGAACCAAACAGGACCTAAATTGAACATGTAACAAAAGTCCAGAAATTGTATTGAACAAATTAATAGTTTAGGAAGGGCATTGCACATTGGGCTAAAGTTCACAAATTTAAAGTTCAGGGACCACATTGTATATTGAGAGGGACAATTTGTATCATTTATCGCTTAAAAGAAATAATCGCGAGCATAATAACAAGTTAATTGATTCAAAGTTTTTTTAGTGATTGACCAATAATGTAAGTTGCACATCATTGCAACGACACCAACCCCTTTCACAAGTTCACAACCATTCTTGCTTGCCTCTATGCCACCTTTTTTCCTTCTTAACTGAATAGTCACTAAATGAAAGCTCATCTGATGGTAACTTCTCATTAAGAACCAAACACTAATACTCAACCAAGGACCGAATGGCTTGAATGGCTTGATAACAATTCTTATAAAACCGAGGAACAGCTAAGAGATAACATGTGATTTAATGGTCCCTTTTCAGAAAATAAAAATAGTTGAGCTATTAAAAAGCCTCTGCATTGAAAACATTCTGAACTGTATAGAATCCTCACATCAAGTCTGTTCGGCTATTGTATTCAGAAAAAAGGAACTTCCCCAGATATCTCCATCCAATTTAGACTTCAGCAAGCAAATGAAAGCTAACCTAAGATTATGATCTAATGCAGCAACGCAACATTCAGCAATAGGTTCCTTTCACTTATCAAAAATATCCAAAGAAATTAAAGACTCATCCAAGCGGAACCTACACTGACCTAAAATCCATAAAATCAAGTTCTTCAGCATCAAAATTTTCAAAAGCTGCCTCTCTTCAATTTACAAGCATTTCAGCAACAAATTCAAAAGGGAACCACAAGCAGCCAGAAATACTCAAGTGGTATGTCAAAAAAAGGCTCTAAAATTTCATTGAAGCTACAAGGAACATCAGCAAAACAGCTCTGCCATCAAGGATTTTCAGCTACAACGGCCAAAAATTCTACTGATTAGACAAAGTTCAACTTTATCCCTATGCGACGCTTATCTGGAAGCCTGCCTTATTTCTAGCAGTTTCACCTAGAGTCTGTTTAAAAGTGCCAAAGGAGAAGAATTTATTTTGACATGAAAGAAGAAAAATAACTTGGTATTACACATCGACTACTTGGGCCCCTAAATTTTTCACAGGAAGACCTTG
The DNA here is from genome assembly GCA_017140615.1 of Eucalyptus cladocalyx. Lineage (NCBI taxonomy): Eukaryota > Viridiplantae > Streptophyta > Magnoliopsida > Myrtales > Myrtaceae > Eucalyptus > Eucalyptus cladocalyx. Next base: position 42,862,366 of record CM029522.1, read on the forward strand.
ATGTTTCTCATAAGAGTATATCGGTCACCATTCCCTGATAGAGCTATCAACATAGAAGAAACAATACATGACCAATGGAAACCAACCAGCATGTGAGGAAGGAGAAGTAAACAAACCTGCAGATGACTTGCAACATTCTCCCTAGTTAAGCCAGGAACATTCATCAATTCTAGGATTCGTTTAGGCACAGCCTCTGAAAAACAAACCAAAGGAACCATTTCAGAGGTAGCAAACAGTTTCTACAACTTTGATGATGCTTATGTCCTGAAAACTATAATGAGGATACCTCCTTTACTATTTCTACTTTAAGTACCTTCATATCACGATAAAACCAGCACACAAAGAAAACAAAGCACAAAATTACGGTCTAGGACCATACTGTCAATTCCAAGTTGGTTTACAGCACTGACAAATTGTTGATGGAGCTCCACCGACCACACTACACGTGGTTTCTTTGATGTAGTAGGATCATCACTATCTAATTCAGGTTCGTCTTCTTCTTTAGAAATGCTGCGCTTTTTCTGGTTTTTCAGCAAGCCTTCCGCCCCTTCATTAACAGCAGAACCATCAGCATCATCACTTCCTCGCTTATGCCGATCATTATCTTCTAGGCTTCCTGAATGTTCAATCTCCTTATTTCCATTCCATTTTTTCCTAACGACATGTTGCCATATATTCTGAAGCTCTTCAGGGCGAATAGGTTTAATAAGATAATCACATGCTCCATGTCTAATTCCTCTCATAACAGCATTCGTGCTTCCATCACCAGACATCACTGCAATAGGATCCTGTCAAATTTGGCTTTCATAACAAGAGGGAAATCCATATCTCGAGCAAACAAATTATACTTACTAATAACAGGAAGGTCCATCTCAAGCCCAACATGTTCAAGGAGTTTATAACCATCCATATCAGGCATGTGAACATCACTTAAAACAATGTCAAAACAGCCTTTCTTCTCTCGGAGCAGATTCAATGCCACAGTTGCCTGGGCGCAAGTTGTAACTGCAGCCAAAAAAAGGTCATCAAAAGAGTTCGCCGGAGTTTAAGCACCAAGATCTCAGCTACCTCTAAATTGTGAACTAGTTGCATATTTATCATAAATTGTCAGCCAGCAGATTTTGGCTATGCCAAGCCAAAATCAAGGAGAAAAAAGGAATGTACTGTGGATTGTGGCACCAAGCACCACTTCTTTGACAATAGTTTTTATTCCAAGCAATGTCCGTTAAAAGGCATCTAACTACAGTATTAGGAAAAAGAAAACAAGTAAGATGCCCCAGTGAGTACTTCCATGATGTGATATAGGTGGTGTAGAGATTATGATACAGCAATTCTCCCATTCTTTACATGATATTTAGGATACAAATTGGTTTCCACAAAAAGGAGGTTTAAATTTAATTCATTCAAAATTTAATGACCGCATAGTACTGTAGATGTACAAACTCTCAAAAAGACTGACGAGGGAAGCACCTCAAAATCATAACCTCAACTTTGAAAAGCTTTGTATACTTTGATACCTTGTATATCCACCATCAAAACATCATTGCTTCTAGACCAGGTATTCTTCCATTATTTCTTTTGCTCTTTCTCATTTCACTACCAAGTAGAAGAACAAGAGATGAATATATCCATGCTTATTCTACTTTCCTTCAATTGCTTGTCCGGAACCAATTACCTTTATCTTTTTAAAATAAATAAATAAAATTAACATTCAAGGTGTGAATTACCACAAATAAGTTTTCCAGTCTCCAATTTCAAATGCTTCCTTAAAAGAAATATTTGTAACAAAACGTCAACCAATGCAATGCAGCTTTCAGGAAGTGACTTTTTTTTTTTTTTTGTCACTTCACCTTACCGAGAACCAAATTCAATGGATGATTAAATGGTACATGCCACCAGCCCAGACCATTACCAAACATGCTCCTCACATTTTCCTACATGACTTGTTTCCATTCTTGGATGCTTTCAAACATTCTGCATCAACCACTTATGGATTCCTACAATATGTTTGGATGCCATGATTTGGAAACAAGAGAGAAAAAAAAAAAAAAACTAGAGAAAAGATGAGAACGAGAACACAAAAGAATTAATTTAAGTTTCTAGTAGTTTGGATGAGATCAAGAAATCGAAACGGCAACAAAGGAAATAAACATAGATCAAACAAATGTGACCTAAATGATAAGTAACAATCCAATCCATCCCAATCATCCCACTTTTGGACAGACTTGGAGGGATTCACGAGTTACTTAAAACTAACAAGAGAGCAAGGAAGAATCTCTCCATATACATTCAACTCCTTCAAGTTAAACCAACCAAACAATGGACTCTGCAAGTCCCTCCCCCAAATCTCTTCTCTTCCCACCAAATCTCCCCAACCAAAGATACTGTCGGTTATAATACTATTTCAATTATTCATTTGTCATCCATCTCGCCTTTCCCTCAATTTTCCACAATCTGCCAAATGAAAAAAGCGACACTGACTAGGCTGCAATTCATCTACAATGCTAATTGCATGTATGCAATTTCTGAAAGTTCTAGAAAACAAAAGGCCTTGACAAAATGCCCGCTTCCTATCTTGACAATAGCCCTTTCTTCTCAATCACAATTTCCAATCACAATTTAAAATCCATTTGTTTTATTGCAAACTCTTTTATTATTCCACAGTTGTCATCGCAGTATGATTCCTCTTTGTACCTATGCAGAACATGAGGGACAATAACTGTACATTTCGGCTGTTTTAGTCATCAAATTTACTCTAATAGATGAATGCAGTGAACTTCACATATACATGGAACTACAGAAGTCTAGCAATAACAGTTACAGAATTTTAACTCTCACATTTGCTGAGATTGTTGGTATTCAACAGTTAGTGGTAAGAAAGTTGATCCCTGCGGCCCACAGAACAGCTTCAGATTGGTCCATTTCCTCAAATAGTTTCATTTTCTTTATCGTATGGTTCTTGGTCATACAGCAAAAATGCCCTAGCACTTCACAGCATATGAAAAAGGAGATGATATCATCCCTAAATCCCGACAATAAGTAGTAACAAATGAAGTTACCAACAAAATGCCATCACCAATCAAAATCTAAATATTCTTGGTCACACTTATATAACACATAACTCCACCACCTCAGATTCCCTACACAGTTTCAACCTCGATCCATCAAGAGAAGCTGTCCACCTAAGATTTAGCAATCCTTCATCTGTTCTCACTCTGTAAATCTATTACAACTAGCAAACGTACTTAGAAATATTGCTTGACCTGCCCTAGAAGCAATTGCTTCGCGAAAATGAAAAGCATGCCAACTTTCCCAATCACCCACTCCCATGGAGATCAATTACCCTATCGATTCCTACTCAAGCACTTGGAAGTTGGACTCCCCAGTCGAGCACGAAATGTTTACTTGAGAACTAGGAGCCATCACCCTCACAGAAAACGACTCGCCAAGACGACAGCAAAATTGAAAATTCACAAATTGGGGCAAGTAATCAAGCAATCTACCGTTATAAGCGCAGCGGCGAAGCATCTGCTCCAGCACTTTCAAGCAAATGAGGTCGTCGTCCACCACGAGAACCCTCAGACCCACCGGGAACTGATCGGGCACCGCCAAATCGCCGCCGCCGCCCCTGCCCGAGGCGTGCGGGCCGTATCCGCCCGCCCCCGGCGGCTGAACCGCCCTCTGCAACGCATCCATCGCCGTAAACCCCCCGCCCCCCCGCTCGAAAAACCCCAAAAGAACCGCCGAGCTCTAGTGCGTGCCGGTGTCCGCGAAGCTAGGGAGCGCCATTTTTCCTTAGCTCCCGCGATCGTCAGAGGAGGGGAAACCGGAGGCCGACGGCGAAGCCGAGCACCGGCGGATCTGAGGCGGGGAACCCTAGGACTCCCAGCGGCGAAGCGAGGCGAGCCGGAGAAGAGAGAGGGGGCGGAACGCCGGCCGCCGCCGCCGCGGGAATCGGAGAGGTCGGTCGGTCGGTCGGTCGGTCGGCGGGGACTTCAGAAGCGATGATTGAGGAGCGGAGGGAGGAGATGACGGTGATGATGAGGTAATGAAGAGGGACGACGACGGCGGCGGCGACGATGACGATAAAATACTACTAATCACTGCTGACTGACTCTTCCGGTCTTCCGGTGGAGCGCTTTTTTCAATTCTATTCGATTAATTCTTCTCCAAGCGAAAACGAAGGCCGACGCGCCGCCGCGAGCTTGTTTTTCCTTGCGCCTCACGCGCCGTCGTCCCGATTTATGACGTCATCGGAACCGGCTATTTTCCAGCATGGAGGAGGTACTTTATTCTTTTTTGTTTTTTTTTATTATTATTATTCTGCTGCCGCGATTCGAGCTTGTGATTTTTTTAATTAATTAAAGAATTAAGACGTGATAGGTGGCTGAGGAGAGTTGACGCGGCTGCGAGATTGAGAGAGAGAGAAAGGCGCCAATAATTGGGGGGGCGCGGCAGTCGATGGGATATCGTGGCCCCGCCGTCCAGTCCCACGCGCGGCAGCCCACTCGCGTGCGGTTTAATCTGTTCCGTCTTTGAATTCGGGCTCTACGGCGCCGTTTTCGGAGCAGCGAAGTAGCCCGGCACCGACGGCAAAGCACCCCATTTTTTGATACAATCTTAGGGTCCTAGGATACAAGTTGACGCATGGCTTTTTTTTTGGGTATGTTCCTAGCGACGCCGGACTCCACGAGAGGCAGGTTTGTCCCGTTCATCACATAAAGGAGAAGTCTTTTCGATTTCAATCTCAAAAGAATTTTCAACGCTTCAATTGATATAATATACACGTGATGAAATGAAAAAGAGCCAATGCAAATCAAGATTATGGTAACATACCTACTTCACTGTGGGACTTATGCATTTATGAGGGGGTGAAGCTTGCTCCGTGAGGGGTGCAAGTCTCTGGTTGGGTCAAATCGCTCTGAGTAGAACCCCATGGACCGGTCTGATGCTTGGGCTTGGATCGACTTATGAAGTTGGGCCTTGCACAAGAAACACATCATCCACCTCCCAAGTCCTCCAATGGCCTAGGCTTGATTGGCCAAAGGCAAATCCAAAGGGCGATTTTTTTTTTTATTATTACAACAGCAACGCTCTTAGTCAAGTCTTGAAAAATTCATGACAATTTACTTTAGTCACAAATCCTAGTTTGCCATGGTCTCCATTCTTATCTCAACTAAATTTGCTTATAAGCAAGGCCTTAGCCATCGGGTTAAAGTGTGAAAAAATGAAGATCAAACTTATTCCATGATTGTGGCAATGGGTGTCTGTGCCAAGAACTTGCGAACGTTACGTTATTGATTCGATGTTGATGCCACTTTCTAGATTTGGGCAATGGCTAATTTAAGTCGGTTGTAATGTTAAGATCTCACAAGAGGCATGAGATATCAATCCCATCTTATGTAGATGCACCCCATCAATACTAAAAGCTCACTAATACATGGTGAATCATGATAAATGGCGTACCATTCTCCCATTTCAAATCATATAAGCTCATCTCCCATTTCTCTAAAAGTCGTGAGATTTTTGTAAATTATAAATTTTGGTAGAAAAAATTAAAAAAAACTAATACTAATAATAATGATGATGATGATGATGAAAAGTCAAATTAGAGTAGGTTGTGGTTCTTCCCCAACTTCAACTATTAGGTCACGAACGACATGACCTTATCCCCAGAGCCACAACGTTTGACCATAAACGCTCAACACACATGGAAATGCTTCACAACTTGGGCAAATGGGCGGCCCTTCCTTCGCCGCCCAAGCTCCCTTGCCTCCCAACCACTCACGACCAACCTTGCGCATCCACGACACTCCTAGCTCGAAAGCAACACAAGAGCCGTCCCCACAGCACGGCCATCCGGTGCGCCCGGAGAAGGAGGTCGGTGTGGTACGGCGGCAGCACCGAGAAGGAGGAGGAGGCTGAGGGCGACGGGGAAGAGTACGGCCCCAACGAGGAGATCGCGATGCTGGAGCTGTACAGCCAGTCCGCAAGAGGGGACGCTCTTGTGGTGCATGCCGATGTGGGCGGAGAGGAAGTGGAAGTCCTCATCTATAAGGTCAGTCCATCACGGAAAGGAGAAGTCTTCTCAACTTTGGCTTCAGAAGAACCTTCCGAGACTTCAATTGATATAATGCAAACGTGATGAAATGAAGGAGAGCCAACGTGTATCGAAATTAAGGTAACATACCTACTTCATCGTGGGATTTATGCATTTATGAGGGGGTGAAGCTTGCTCGGCGAGGGGTGCAAGTCTCCGGTTGGGCCAAATCGCTCTGAGTAGGGCCCCATGGGCTGGTCTGATGCTTGGGTGTGGATCGACTTATGAAGTTGGGCCTTGCACGAGAAACGGGTTATCCACCTCCCAAGTCCTCCAATGGCCTAGGCTTGATTGGCCAAAGGCAAAGGCAAAAATCCAAAGGGCGATTTTTATTTTTATTTTAATTACAGCAACGCTCTTAGCCAAGTCTAGAAAATTCATGACAATTTATATTAGTCGCAAATCCTAGTTTGTCGCAGTCTCCATTCTCATCTAAACTAAATCTGCTTATAAGCAAGGCCTTAGCCATTGGGTTAAGGTGTGAAAAAATGAAGATCAAACTCATTCGATGAAAGTGGCAACGGGTGGCTGTGTCGAGAATTTACAAATGTTACGTTATTGATTCGATAATGCCACTTTCTAGATTTGGGCAATGGCTTATTCAAGTAAGTTATAATGTTAAGATTTCACACGAGACATGAGATATCAATCATATCTTACGTAGATGCACCCCATCAATTATGAAAGCTCACCTAATTCATCGTGAATCACGATGAATGTCATACCATTCCGTGTTTTAAGGTAATACACTCTAAAGATATTATAAATGTCAACACATTAAATCATATAAGTTCGTCTCCCATTTCTATAAAAGCCGTGAGATCTTTGAATTTACGGAGGAAACATAAAAAAATTAATAGTAATAATTATGAAAGTCAAATTAGAGCAGGTTGTGGTTCTTCCCCAACTTCAACTATTAGGTCACGAACCACTTGACCTTATCCTCAGAACCACAACGTTTGACCATAAACGCTCAACACACACGGAAATGCTTCACAACTTGGGCAAATGGGCGGCCCTTCCTTCGCCGCCCAAGCTCCCTCGCCTCCCAACCACTCACGAGCAACCTTGCGCATCCACGGCACTCCGAGCTCAAAAGCAACACAGGAGCCGTCCCCACGGCACGGCCATCCGGTGCGCCGCGAGGAGGAGGTCAGTGCGGTACGGCGGCAGCACGGAGGAGGAGGAGGAGGAGGCTGAAGGCGACGGGGAAGAGTACGGCCCCAACAAGGAGATCGCGATGCTGGAGCTGTACAGCCAGTCCGCAAGAGACGAAGCTCTTGTGGTGCATGCCGATGTGGGCGGAGAGGAAGTGGAAGTCCTCATCTATAAGGTCAGTCCATCGAAAATTTCTGAGAAATTTTTAGGAAAAGGTATAATGCTAGGTATAAATTTCACTCTGAAAATTATAGGCGTAGAGCAGTGTTATTGCACCCTTTGGCTCAATTTCTAGGAGATATTTTTTTTTTTTTTTTTTTTTTTTTCCGGGGGGGGCGCATATACTTAATAAAATCATTCTTGCTTGGTTGCTATATGTAAAATTTATATTGCACAACTAATTTTCAGGGATTTTCTTCAAGCTTGAGCTATGGAACAGCGCCGGACCCATCAAAAAGTGTTCTTCCGGCAAAGGCACAGATCAAGTGGATTGATAGAATCAAGGGACCTTTCGACCCTTCTAACATTGAGTATATCGAGAAAGGATTGACATGGGAAAATTTCAAGCAATTTCTCGCACCCAAATGAAAATACTCTTCCAATGTCAATTCTTTTTGTTTTCTTGTTTTATGGGCATTTTTTGGGATTTTCTCTCCCTTCTGTCTTGCTGATAAAAAAAATTACCATATATTACATCGCGTTGCTTTCCGTATCCTACAAAGGAAAATGTAATTTAAAAGTACGTAGTATTCACTTGAGATACGGGGTATGTTGGTATTCTTTCTAATGTTAAAGACATTTGACAACAAGTCCTACTGGAAAGTAAAAGAGGAAGAATTTGTATGTATGTGTACCATGATAAGTACTACAACAGAGTGTAGGCTCACTTATAAATCTGAGAGCATTGAATTAACCTTATAATCATTCATCTTGGCTAGTCATTTGGCCATCTTTGAGCTAGTTTAATTCTTTTTGAAAAGGGAAATTCTCAATGGATTTGGTTCACATAATCTAACAACATTTTCTTCTCCAAACTCACAAAGAGAAACCCTAAAAAGAAAAGATGCTTTGATGTGCAGTATATGTTAAACCCTCGAAACATAAGCTTCAAAACGAGACTGAGTTTACGGCATCTCTTGAGCTCCTGGCAAGGCTCCTGCTTTTCGGCCCCACCTACCGTTCATGACTAGCGCACTCACAAGGTTGGCCATGCGCCTGTGAGGCTGGCCAGCAACTTGACCCAAAAATGATTGGTAACACGGAGTGACAATTCAAGACCGAGACTTGGCCGCAAACTCGAGCCAAGGAGAAGATTTGTTGAGTTCGTCTCGAGGTTTGGCCAATGATTCGAGGGATGATTGAAGCTCGAATATATGGATATGCCCAAAGACGTTTGGCTAGGATACTAAAGGAGGCAAGGACGGCCAGGCACCTGAGCACAAGGGCCTGGGCAGTTGGCCGGGTGCTTGGATAAGCCCAAGCGCAATGGCCATAAAGCACAAGCCCGGCCAAACTCGGCCAGGTGCTCGAGAGACGACGTAAACTCAACAAGGACCGATTCAAAAGCCTGTTTTTCGAGGGTTTTGCATACGTTAGTACGTTACACAAGAGCCTCTTTAGAGTGTTTCTAGGATTGCTTTTTGTGAGATTTGAGAGGATAACACTGTGGGAGATGGTGTGAAACAATGAGTCGGGATTCATTTTCGGTAATCAAGGCTCGAGATTGAGAGTGACATAGTTCCAAGCTCGTTATTTTCTTGTTCATAGTGACTTTATTGCTACTGCACTTCCGTGCATGTATGTATCCACTCGAGAGCAATCCGTGTAAATTTTAATGTATTGTTGTCTTTCTTTCTCCGTTAATTAGGCAATTATAGTCAATTGGATGATCCTATTCTGCAAGACATTTTTATGTGATAAGAATATTTGATATAGGGATAGCTATTAAACTATCGTCTTGAATACATTTTATGTTAGAATTGACGGGGGTGAGTATTTCCTTATTATTTTTTTCCTAACTTATTTAAAGATTGTGGGAATAGAGTTTTGAGATGATATGACTCATGTATTCCACAAATACGAAAGATGCCTAATTCAAAAGACTATGAATATCACCTTGTACTTCAACCTTTGTGAAAATCTTTCATGATCAAAACGAATATAATTATAAAAAAATAAAAAATAAAAAAACATGTGGCTTAAAAGTTATAATCAAGCAAGATCAAGGATTAGCCTAATTGAAGCAAGTTTTTTGTAAATATAAATTTTTTCAAGGATAACTTTACTGAAAGTCCTAAAACTTATTATAAAAATACAAATTTATCATAAAAAAGCAATGGAGTCCTAAAAATTTCAAATAGTATAATTAAGTCATAAAACTTGTCGTAAAAGTGCATTTGAGTCCTAAAACTTTCAAAGATCAATGAAATCCTAAAACTTGTTATGAAAATACAATCAAATCTTAAAACTTTCAAAAAAAAAAAATGTACTCAAGAAGGGCTTGATTGGATCAATTTGACAATTTTTAGGAATTGATTGTTTTTTTTTAATTTTTAAAACTCAATTGCATTTTTGTAATAAGTTTTATGACTTAGTTGTATTTTTATGACAAGTTTAAAGACTTTTAATAAACTTATTAGATTCTTTTATAATGGACTATGACCATCAACTTTACTCTAAACTTTGTGAAGTTGTTTTAGAATAAAGTGAATAGAAGTATAAATAAGTTATGTGATTCTAAGCTCTAAACCTCACAAAAACAAACATTTGACTCCACTAGAACTAATTTGAAAGTTCTTTATTTTACGGTGAACTTTAGAGTCATTACACGATTAGGCAGGTATGTGGCTGATCTAAAATATTCGATGTGTTGTTCGAAAGAAGAGCAGTTATTTGGCAAATGGTGCTAAACATGAGATCCATCAAACTAAAAGATACGATAATTCATTGTATATACATTAAGTGTATATAGAAATTTGTACCCTTACTTGTTCTTGCCCCGACACAATTCTATTGCTAAGTTTATGATTTAGTTACATTGATTCTCAAAGTTTTTATGACTAGTTAAGTTATTGAAAAAGATAGGATAAATGTACTGAAGGTCCTAAAATTGGTCATGAAAGTGTAATTGAATCTTAAAATTTTCAAAAAGTACAATCAAATGATAAAACTTGTCAAGTTAGTGCAACCAAGTCATTTCATTAACTCCATCCAACTTAACAAATGGAAAATACCAACAGATTTTAAGACTTAATTACACTAGTTTAACAAGTGTTAGCTTGATGAATTGTAAGATTTAATTACACTTTTTGAAAATTTTAAAACTCAATTACGCTTCCATAATAATTTTTAAGATTTAATTACATGCTTTGAAAGTTTTAAAACTTAATTAAACTTGATTTACTATGACAAATTTACTCAAAATTAATTTTTTGACTACCAAAAACTCAAATTGATATGCTTGTAATAAAGTTATTCCAAATGACCACAAAAAAAAAACCCTAAATTAGTACAATTGTAACAAATTTACCTCAAAATAATTTTTTTGATTGTTAAAAATCACAAACTAATACATTTATGACAAATATAGTCTTCGTTAAATTGATTAGTATTACAAAAATACAAAACTAGTACAATTATGACAAGTGAAGAGTAATATCTCAAACCGATATACCATTTAATTGTCATGTTATAATCAAACTTAGCAATTTGACAGTAAAATTTAATGAAAATTAATAAAAGATATAAATTTATCATAAGTGTACTAGTTTGGATTAAATTTGTCAATGTATAGTAGTTTGGAGCTTTTAGTAAAAAATTAATTTTGAGTAAATTTATCATAGGTGTAGTAGTTTGGAATTTTTCAAGTATTAATACATTAAACTTTTGTGACAAGTTTTAAAACTTCTAGTATTCTTATCATAAAAAACAAACATAATACCCAAAATTAGACTCGTCAAACAAGTGGGCCGGGTCGGGTTGGGTCGTAAATGGTTTGAAAATGTTGACCCATTTACCCATTTGACCAATTTTTATATAATACAAATCTAGTTACTCATATTGTTAAAAGACTTCAATATTAAATACAATTTAGAAAAACTTGTTTCTTATAAATTTTTAAAAATATATATTGCTAAAACACTATGACAATTTTTATAATTTATAAAAGACGGTGATTTTTTATATTTTATATTTTTAATTTTTTTTTTTTTTTCATTGTATGTCCGGTGACCGATGATCCGTAACAAGTGGCAATGACCAATAACCGACCAGCGACAATCGAATATTGACACCCAATAGTGATTGGTGATCGGCAGTAGCCATTGATGGCATCAAGCAGTGACTAACAATCGATGACTAGCTAGCAACCTTTGTCGAATTTGCTAAAAAAAGGAAAAAATAAAAAATTATGAAAATTTAGAATATTAAAAGAATTATAAAAAAAATGACTTATTCATCCATGACCCACTTAAACTTATTAGATAACTAACTCATTAGAAACTCAATAAAATGTTAACTAATCCATATAATGACCTTCAAAACACTATTAAATATATGTTAGAATATACAACCCATTTTATGACCCATACCATTAAATATAGATTATAATATGAATTTTAAATCCATTTTATCACATCTACCTGAAACCTAGGATAGTCATAGCTGGCTTTGTTGGAATAGCTAGAGTATTTTTACATGCCTAAGCAAAAAAAAAATAAAAAATAAAAAATGATGTATTATGCCTAGCTTGGGCTTCATCTTGTAACATTTAGAGTTCTCTGATAATTTGATTTGGAAAATTGTCTAAAAAATCATAAATTTATTGCACTTCTATTAATTGAGTCATAAATTTGTTAATTGAATCCTATATATTTTCATATTTTCCTAATAAAATTCATTCAGTCAATTTTGATTGGAAATCACTAATGTAGACACCGATCGTCTTATATAATACAATTGATATTGACATGAATAATTTTTAATTATATTTTTTCATTAATTTTTTCCTTCTTTTTCTCTTCCCCTTTCTTCCTTCCTTCCTCCTCTAACCAATGGGTCTAGGCAAAGGGCTAGCAATGGCCACGCCGCGTAGGACGGCCTCACGTCCACATCAGCGATTTATGACTCAAATTTAATCATACGAACTCAATTGATAGAACGCGAAAATTGTTTATAACTCAATTGATAAAAATAGAAAAGTTCACGACCAAACTAACGGGAAGCAAAATAGGTCTCTCCGTACGGCTTTTCCAATCTAAACAATCGTCATCTGACTTTCTCCTCATCGCCTGAAGCACAAACCGAAGGGTCAAAAGAAAAAGTTCCCGATCGAATCGAAAGATATTTTCCCCCGATATCTCCGCGGTGGCATGGCCCCATGGGCCAAAGAACAGCATATTCCTCTCCGCGTGTGCATGCGCGGGTGGCCTCGTCCCCTGGCCTCGCCTCGCGTTCCTTCTTTTTTTCTGGTGGGAGAACGAGTAATCCCGCCGCACCGAAGCAAAGCAGCGACCGCCGGGCCCCACCACCCGTTGGGATTGGACAGCCGTTTGGCTTCGACGAGGGGCGATCGGATTGGACGGCGGGAGCCGAAAGTGGGGATGGAGCGAGGAGCCGGAGAGAAAATATCTTCCTGGCTCTGACAAAGATGGTGACGTGGAGGCCGGGTAGTGGACGGTTCCAACCCCCTCTCTCCCTCTCCCCCCCCAAGATATTTTCCTCCCGAAATATCAGCCTGCCACGCGCTCTCCTCGCTCGGAACCGACGTGGACTCCTCCCGAGCATCCTCGCCCTCGCACTTGGGTAGAAACTACCGAATTGCCACTCCCCTTGTGCCAGGAAGAAACCGCCAGCGCCCGCACATGGGAACTCAATTAATCTTCAAATTAAACGTACGATGGACGGTCGACTACTTCTTCTTTTTTCTTTTTCTTTTTCTTTTTTGGTTTTAACAATTGCAGGGGCGGCAATAAATTTCAACGGCCATCATCAACCTTTTTTCTTTTCTTTTTACAAATCGGCAATCCAATCCCATAAAATAACTTTTTGGTTATGTGGCCAGCATGAGAAAAGGTCGCCAGCAGATAAAAGGAAAATAATTAATATCACGAAAAATCTCAAATTGATATATCTAAAATAAAATTATCCCAAATGACCATAAAATAAATAAATTAATGCATTTGTGATAAATTTACCATAAATTATTTTTTTGACCAAAAACTCCAACCCGATACATTTATGATAAATATATCCACGATTAAATTGGATTAATACTATAAAAAATCATAAAGCTGGTATAATTATGAGAAATGAAGAGTAAAATCTTAAACCTAAGTATATTAGTCAACTGTTAGTAAAATTTAACGAAAATTAATAAATGATAAATTTATCATAAGTATATCAATTTAGGATTTTTTATTGTCAAAAAAATTAATTTTAATAAATTTATCACAAATGTACTAGCTTAAAATTTTTCATGATATTACCTTAAAAAGAAAATGATGTTCGGAGAATTTTAGTGAATCATCACTAAAAATTGCACTAGACACCTAATTGCTCTATCGGCCCCCTTCAGTCCACTGTTGAGGACTCCAAGCATATGTCAAGTAGGCAATATGCTGAAAATGTGAACATTAAAATAACATGAAATTCCATTTTAAACTTTGGTTCAAGACAAAAGTTTTGGTAGTAAAAAAAGAAAAGAAAAAGAAAATCATTTCATTTCTCGCGAAAATGATTCTCGATCAGATTAGGAAGACAAAGTATGGTGAAAAGCAGTTTCAATGCGATGTATGGTGTCGGATCGCAACCTTCAACGTCGTGGTGGAACTTGTCAATGAGAAGTTGACCGTGGTCCTTCACGAGGATGGCAGGCTCGTAATTAAGACATACGAGCAGGGCCATTTCCGCCAAACGCCGCCGACTTGCCTATGACTCCACCTCATTTCAGCCCAGTCCCACGACTCCTCAATCTCTCTCTCTCTCTCTCTCTCTTTTCTCTCCCGCTAGAGCGAGAAACCTGCAGAAGAATCTCCCCAACCATGGCGGCAAGCAAGGAGGAGGAGGAGCTGAAGGGGTCCGGCAAGAGGCTCAAGTGCTCCGTGACCGGCCGCTACAGAGCGGTCGTCGCGGAGGAGGACGTGAGGCCATGCGAAGAGGCGGAGGAAGGAGTAGCAGCAGGAGATGGCGAGGATGATGATGGTGGTGGTGGCGATGAGCAACTGGGGGAGGAGGAGGAGGAGGAGGAGGACAGCGAGCTCCCGATGAAGCCCGGGCTCTTCTTCTACCCGCTGACGCCCACGTCCTTCGTCGTGTCCGACGCCCTCGAGCCCGATTTCCCCATCATTTACGTGAACACCGTCTTCGAGAGCTTCACCGGGTACAGGGCTGACGAGGTCCTGGGTCGGAACTGGTGAGTTCGTCCCTCTCGTGTCGATTTGATTCGTGGGGCTTTTTTTTCCCGGCCGCCTCTGTTTTGGTCGGTCTAGTGGGTAGTGGAAATGGAGAGGATTTCTGGGCTCTGCTCTTCTTTTGTTTTGCTGTGTGGGGGTGTTCCTGGGATCTATCTGGAGAATGGAGGAGAGCTTGTTGTTTTGATGTTTGAGATTTGTTGTAAAGGTGTGCGATTTTTCCGGCTGCCTCTGTTCTGGTCGTTCTAGTGGGTAGTGGAAATGGAGAGGATTTCTGGGCTCTGATCTTCTTTGTTTTACTGTTTGGGGGTAGTCCTGGGGATCTATCTGAAGAATGAAGGAGAGCTTGTTGCTTTGATGTTTGAGATTTGTTGTAAAGGAGCGACTTTTTGCGGGGGGTTCGTGTTAACTCGTTTGGTATGTGATAGAATTTGAAGGATAGAAGGAATACGGGGGAAGAGATGTTGATTGGTGTACCAGAGAGCGTGAAAATAGGGAGGTTTTATTGGTACATCATCAGTAATAATTTCAATTTGGGGTGTGGTCTTGTAATATAGATATAGCGTACTTAATAGGCAGACCAATCAGAATCCATGGCAGGCATAGATATGATCTTCGTAGCTTTCACTTAAGCTCTATTTTTTTTTTTTTTTTTGGGCACCGGGGGGGGTGGGTGGGTGGGTTGGTTGGTTCGAATCACTTAAGCTTTTCAAGAGTTTCAATTTGAGAACTGTTTAGGGACATGATCACCCAAGATTGTCATTGATGGCTTGTTGTTGAAGAGATAAATGATGGAGCTTCTACTGTTTGCCAATCTGTTTTAGAATGGGCTACATGATGGACATCTGAGTCTTTTGCACTGTCTTCTCTTTCATGTTCATCATGATCTTGCTATGTTTGGAGTATTGCGTTTGTGTTGCTTTTGGGAGCTTGTTAGCTTCTCATTTGACTCTTCTGATAGTCCTTTGTTTCAGCCGGAGTATTGCGTTTGTGTTGCTTTTGGGAGCTTGTTAGCTTCTCATTTGACTCTTCTGATACTCCTTTGTTTCAGCCGATTCTTGCAATATAGAGATCCTCGTGCACAGAGACGGCATCCTTTGGTCGATCCAGTGGTTGTTTCTGAAATCAGACGATGTCTCGAGCAAGGTCTTGAATTTCAAGGCGAGCTCCTCAATTTTAGGAAGGATGGCACTCCTTTGGTGAATAGGTTAAAGCTAGCTCCAATACACGATGATGATGGAATAGTCACGCATGTAATAGGCATTCAAATATATTCTGAAGCAAAAATTGATATGAACTGCATATCTTATCCTGTTTTCAAGGAGACCTACAACAATGAGTGTGAGCAGATGAGTGTATACACTCCAAAAGATGGGCCATTGCCTTTTGTACAAGATCAAGAAATGTGCGGGATACTTCAACTATCTGATGAAGTTTTAGCACACAATATTTTGTCACGGCTAACACCAAGGGATGTGGCATCGATTGGATCTGTCTGTAGAAGGATTCGTCACCTAACGAAGAATGAGCATCTAAGGAAGATGGTTTGTCAAAATGCTTGGGGAAGAGACGTCACAGGCGCTTTGGAAAGGATGACCGAGAAATTAGGCTGGGGGCGTTTGGCTAGGGAATTAACAACTCTGGAGGCTGTTTGCTGGAGGAAATTGACAGTTGGAGGAGCAGTGGAACCTTCTAGGTGCAACTTCAGTGCTTGTGCTGCAGGGAATCGGCTTGTGCTGTTTGGAGGTGAAGGGGTTAACATGCAGCCGATGGATGATACATTTGTGCTCAACCTCGATGCTGCGAATCCAGAGTGGAGACGTGTGAGTGTGGAGTCGTCTCCCCCAGGCCGGTGGGGCCACACACTTTCGTGCATCAATGGATCGTGGTTGGTGGTGTTTGGAGGTTGTGGGAGGCAAGGATTGCTCAATGACGTGTTTGTGCTGGATTTGGATGCTAAACAGCCGACATGGACAGAAGTCTTGGGTGGGACCCCACCTCTTCCTAGATCTTGGCACAGCTCTTGCACAGTAGAGGGTTCTAAACTGGTTGTCTCTGGTGGTTGCACTGATGCTGGAGTACTCCTCAGCGACACTTACTTGTTGGATCTCACCACAGACAAGCCTGCATGGAAGGAGATCCCAACTTCTTGGGCTCCACCGTCAAGATTGGGACATTCTCTCTCGGTTTATGGTAGAACAAAACTCCTCATGTTTGGTGGGTTGGCAAAAAGTGGGCACTTGAGGCTGCGATCGGGTGAGGCCTACACCATTGACTTGGATGATGAAGAGCCACAGTGGAGACTGTTGGAGTGCAGCGCATTGACTGGCATTGGCGGTCAAAGCGCTGTGGTCCCACCTCCTAGACTGGACCATGTGGCAGTCAGCATGCCTTGTGGTAGGATTTTGATCTTTGGTGGTTCTATTGCGGGCTTGCACTCACCATCTCAAGTCTTCCTATTGGATCCTTCCGAAGAGAAACCATCTTGGAGGATTCTTAATGCTCCAGGACAACCGCCGAAATACGCATGGGGACACAGTACCTGTGTTGTTGGAGGCACGCGAGTTCTGGTATTAGGTGGTCATACTGGGGAAGAATGGATCCTGAATGAATTGCATGAACTGTGCTTGGCGAGCTGGCAAGATATGGATGCTGCTTCAGATGAGTGATTTACGACTAGATGCTTGAGTTCTTGGTTTGCGCTTAGTCCTGCGAGAGAGTTTTTGAGCATGCTGCTTTCTTCTCTCCTTTTCATCCCTCACCAGTTACATTTCCTGGTAATGTAAATTGGTTTCTTGATCCAAAGTTTCTGTCATCTTTTTCCTCCACAAATTTCTGTAAAATTAGCCTTGTTCACTTGGTGACTCTTTGTAAATTATGCTGATAGGTGGTGAACATGCTATTACTTGTTTGACAGAGCTCATTTCTTGTTCATCTGCATATTACTTCTCCATTCTGTCTACTCTCCATTCTGTCTAGTCTAGTTGCTGATACAGAATTATCTACTACTGGTGATATCGTGATTGATGGACATATGAATCATGGAAAAGGTTACAATTGAAGAAATTTTGATGGTTCTTGTAAGTGACTGTTTGAACGCACGTGCCTAATCAACAACAAAAATTTGGGACCATTTGCAGTTAGCCCCCCTGAAGACCCGGTCTGGGTCTATGTCCAAATGTCGGGAACTTTTCCTGTTAGACCTGTGTAAGCAGTGAATCTTTGCGGTCCATTCTCATATGTGAGGCGATCTTGAGGATTGCTCTAAGTTCTTCGCTCTACTGCACGGCAGATTGTCGCTTCTTGGGGTTAGCACTTAAACATGCTGTTGCTATTCTAGCAGTTTATGAACCAAAGTCCTGCAAAAAGCTGTAGGATTGATCCGGCTTATGATGCTAAGAGACTGATGAGGATCATTAATATCTCTCGAACAAAACTAACTTGCATTGATAAAAATTGAGTACCGTCTTGGGGAATGACTTTGTCTAACTTTCCAGGTGATCGGAGAGAGGAACTCGACAACCTCTCAATGTACTGAGGTCAGGTTTTTCCAATGTTGGTTCCATGACTCAAATGAAGTCACATGATATGTTTGTCATCACATGTGATGTGAAAACTTTAGAATCATCCACTCCTAATTAACTTATTAAATTGTACGTTACTGTCATGGGACATGACAATCACATGAAATACCTTTTCCGTTCCGCAAATTCACGCAAATCAAGTCATAAACAGCATACCATCGCTCTTTCCAATTAGTGTAACACCTCAGTGAGTGCTTGAAGTGACTATATAATATGGGGATAATTTAAGGATCGGTGTTTATTTATGAATCATTTATCATGAACTCTCTCATTCAACGTGAAACTTTAGAATAATATCATGAATGCGAATTATCTTGAACAAACATGATAAGAGAGAGAAGTTATATTAATAGTAACGAGCAAATACTACATGTAGAAGTACTGATATTTTACTGATTTAGGTGAGCAATCGGATGACAAGAAGAGAACTGGTTTTCCTCAACCCATTTGCTTCCCCTACAAACAACGGCTTCCAAACATGGGGTTGAATGTTGATGGGTTGGGCAGTCCTTATGCGTGTGATTCGAGATTAGTCAACTATTCTTTGCCATTTGGGCCATTGGCATCAAAACGAAGATTCTCTAATTGACTCCCTTGACTCTACGCAAGCCCACGTTCACACCTCTCTCTTCCGCTAGGCACACGGTATTCCCTTTCTCTAGAAAAAAAGCCCAATCTTTTGCACTTATACAAAAACAACCAACTTGTAACCAGCTGCCTTCATTTCCCATTATCAGCCTAGTATGCTAGGAGATGACAGAGCGGTGGATCAGGCCCGGGGGAGTTTCCAAGTTGGTTACAAGCCCCCGGCAGTTTATCATTACTTTCATTTTACATTTGAGAGTTGACTTCCAGAAACGACTCGAGTTTACGTCTTCAGTTTGACGGAGCAGTTTAAGGACCTGCTCAGGTCCGCACTTATACAAAAACAACATTCCCTAAAAAGGTAAGAATTAGTCAATGAGCCTGCAAATTTTTCTTTTGTCTCAACAATGATTGCTCTAGGAGCTTATAACACAGAGACAGCGAATTAAAAATCACAAGTTTTAATATTTAAGTGGTAGCAAATTCCTTCTTTTTTTAAAAAAAAAAAAAACTTAATGATATCGAAAATCTATCTTTGGTTTATAGTTTGTATTGGGTTTCTTTATTTGAGCAACATTATTTAAAAAGAATAAAATAATTTATAACACTATTTACTTTGTTTATACTAACATCCTCACCACGTTCATATGAACCAATCACTTCACATGCTTTCCATAATTATCATTGGTTACGTTTGATGTCGAGACCAATTGATGGGTCTTGCATGGCATGACTTCACACGATATCTTCAACCTCCAAGTCTCGACAATGTAATTTACATAACTCTTGTAATGGCAAGAATTTTTGCAATAAAATTAGAGATTCATCTCAATAAGTATAAGAAACCCTATGTGGTATTGGTCGCATTTGATGTCTTGACCGATGGACAGGCCCTGCAAGGCACGACTTGGAATTCTGAGTCAATTTGGGTTAGCAGCCACCAGAGAAAAGGACTTTGAAAAGATGTTAATGTCTTTGTCTTTTTCCTTTTTTTTTTTTTTTTTTGTGAATCGAGACCAAGATCCATGTAAGAAAGAAATATTTCACAACATTTAAAACATCCGAAAATAAAACCCAGCCTTTCATCTGCGGGAGAAAAAAGCGCGCCCGTTACAAATACAATCTACACTATTGACTCCCTTGACTCTATGCAAGCCCATGTTCACACCTCTCACTTCCGCGAGGCTCACGGCATCCCTTTTCTAGAAAAAAAGAAAAAATCCAATCTTTTGCACTTCATACAAGAATAGCATTCCCCAAAAAGTTAAGAATTAGTCAATGAGCCTGCAAATTTTTATTTTTTATTTTTTTTGGGTCTTAATAACGATTGCTCTGGGAGCTTATAACACAGTGGCAGTGAATTAAAAATCACAAGTTTTAATATTTGAGTGTTAACGAATTCCTTCACAAGTTTTAATACTTGAGTGTTAACAAATTCCTTCTTTTTCTTAATCTTAAGGATATCGAAAATCTATTTTGGATTTATATGATTGTATTGGGTTTCTTTATTTGAGGAACATTTCTTCAAAAGAAAAAATTGCAACAATATTTACTTCGTTTATACTAACATCCTCGCCATGTTCATATGAACCGATTACTTCACATGCTTTCCACAGTTATTATTGGTTACATTTGATGTCTAGACCAATTGATGGGTCTTGCATGGGACGGCTGGGTACCAATTGCTTCACACGATATCTTCAACATCCAATCCTTGACAAGTTAATTGACATAACTCTTGTAAAGGCGATAATTTTTGCAATAAAATTAGAGATTCGTCTCATTAAGTATAAGAAACCCTATGTTGTATTGGTCGCATTTGATGTCTTGACCGTTGGACAGGTCTTCCAAGGCAAGGCACGAGTTGGAATTTGTTAGAAGATATGCATCTTTTGGTAGTTTATGATCTGATTTGATTATGATTTTGTATATCAATTAAGGATTAGATTTAGATATAGATTGATACATAGAATTCTTTATTTCCATTAAATGTACAATCCTAGTCTTATATCTTTAGAGTCTGTACATTCTCAAGACAATACAATAGAGAAAATCTATCTCTCTCTCGACTTCTTCCGCCTCAGCCTTCTCTTCCTTCTGCTCTTCACTTTCTTTCATGGTATCAGAGCCTGTTGGCTTCGGGTTCTCGCTTCCGCCTCTATCTTCCATCTCGACCTTAACCACGCCCAAAATTCTGACCTACAAAACAGAATATTTTCAGGCATTAGTGTTTCTCTCAAGGAAGATTATTTTTTAACTTACCATGGCTAATCCACGGAAGAAGCCTCGAGACATCCATGACCAGCCCTCTGAAGGAGTCGTTCCCCAGATCTCGCAGGCTCGGAATTCACCTGCAATTCATCCTCCAATCGAAGGATCCTCAACCAATCCGTTCCAGGCCCAACCCATCCAGTGGCGGCCCACGCAGGCTCAGTACGGTATGGGGCAACCCATGATGGGCCAACCTTACCAGTGGATTCCTTATCCGCTTTACCTTGGGCCGAGCCCTAATTCATCATCGCCTGGCTATGTGGGCCACCAGAGCCACGTCCAAACCAACGTGGGCCCGCCAACCACAAGCGGGGCAAGCCCAACCGAAGGAATGGAGCGGACGGATGGGTCAGGCGAGCCGGGTATGGGAACAAATCCCTACCCGGGTATTTACAATGCGGATTATCCGATTGGGTCAGGCGAATCGGGTCTAGGAGCAAATACCTACCCGAATTTTGCACCCGGTTTTCTACCGTTTCCAGCGGCGGCGTTCACCGGACGACTGGAACCCGGTGACCCACTGTTCGTTTCCAACGCCGACGGACCAGAACTGCGGCTAATCAGCCAACAGCTGACCGGACCAGAGAACTACACGAAGTGGTCACAAGAGTTCCAGCGAGCCCTGGCAACAAAAGACAAGGAAGGTTTCCTCGAGGGAACCGTTCCAGTACCTACCGAAGAGCGATTAGCGCGGCTCGGAGGAAGATCAATCGCCCGATCCGAACATGGATCGGCAAGCGCATCTCCTCGAGGTCGCGGTGGACTCCCACCAACGAGAGGATGCAAAAAGCATGTGGGATAACATCAAAGAAATGTACGGGAGATTAGATCGGGCAAAAATCTTTAATCTTTGCGGGAATTAAACGATTTGAAGCAGGGAAACATGACGATCACAGCCTGTTTTAACAAGCTCTCGTCTCTGTGGAACAACCTCGAAGCGGCCGAGGAGAAGCTCGAGGGCCCAGAGTCGACAATCAAGCAGTATAGATCCATCAAGGACAGGGAGAAAGCTACACGCTTTCTCCTTATTTTGAACGAATCTTACCTGGTTTTTCGCTCACAGATCCTCGCCATGGATCCGATGCCACCGATCGGACGGATCTTTCAGCTCGCTGTGCAGGAGGAGAATCAGCGGCTCGCGACGCGACCACCACACCAGAGCGGCGAGAGCGTCGCACTTGCTGCTCGCGGTGAGCGGCGAGACACGGCCACCAAAACCCTAGCCCTAAATCGAGAGAAAGAGGGGCGAGCGAAATTAGGTTTCGCTGAAGAAGAATTCGGGGCTCTTAAATACTCTCGAATGGACGGACGAGATGTGCTGCGAGGATCGGACGGCTCGCAAGGGCTTGATCTTGCGATAAGATCCAACGGTGGACAGGAGTCCGCGCTTAAAGGAACCGACGGCCAGATCTTTGCCACGTCATCCAGGAATTTCGCGAAAAATTTCAAAGGAAAGGGTAAATTATTTTGCGAATATTGCAAACGTACTAATCATATAATTGATAATTGCTGGAAATTGCATGGGAAACCTGGTGAAAAGGAGAGAAAAATTTCAGCAGCTTATCAAATTAGTGGACCGACTGGGAAAAATGTTGATCAACCCATTTCCTATGATCAATATCACCAGCTGATGCAGGCATTGCAGAAAATGGATACTTCCAACAAAGGAAGGAGTTTTTCAGGTATTACACATTGCTTGATTAATTCTATCTCCAGAAAAGCATGGATAATTGATTCAGGGGCAAGTGATCACATTATATGTGACAAGGGATTTTTTTCGAGTATAAATGGCAGATTGGCTCATCCTATTTCAGTGGAATTACCAAATGGGAATATTACTCATGTCAATGTGACAGGAACAGTGAATCTAAGTTCCCAGATTACTCTTCAGAATGTTCTCTATGTCCCGAATTCAAATTTAATCGATTTCCGTGTCCAAATCGCCAAGAAAATTCATGTCGGGTAATTTTCAATGCGACACTGTTTATTTCAGGACCTTTCGACGGGAAACCGATGGGCTTGGGTAGTTTCTACGAAGGACTTTTTTCGGACAAGTAATTTCAATTCTTCCTGCAATTCCCTGAATAAATCATCATTGTGTAACTTGATTAGCAATGATAAAAATCTTATTATGCATTTGAGATTAGGGCATAGTGCCTCTTATCCTTGTCCACAATGTCCCATATGTCCCCTTGCCAAACAATCTCGTGCGCCTTTTTCATCCAGTAGCTCTCGAACTAGTGAGATTTTTTCCTTAATTCATGTGGATATTTGGGGACCTTACCACACGATAAATCATGATGGATCTCGTTATTTTCTCACTATAGTCGATGATTATTCTCGTGCCACCTGGATTTCCTTGATGCAGTCTAAGGATCAGACTTATTCTAACTTAAAGGTTTTCCTAGCATTATCCAAAAATCAGTTTGGAAAGACCATTAAGCGGATACGTACTTGATAATGGAAGAGAATTCTTCAGCCATGATTGCTCCTTGCTATTTACTTCAAATGGCATCCAACATGAAAGCTCATGTATTTATACTCCACAGCAAAATGGAGTGGTTGAAAGAAAGCACCGGCACTTATTGGAAGTCGCACGAGCCCTGAAGTTTCAAGCATCAGTTCCGGATGAATATTGGGGTGATTGTGTAACTACTGCGGCTTATCTAATCAACCGCATGCCCACTCGGCAACTTCAAGGGAAAACCCCCTTTGAATTACTATTTAAGGAGAAGCCGGAGTTACTGACATCTCAAAATCTTTGGTTGTCTATGCTATCTTTGTGAGTCGGACATCGAGACAAACTCGGTCCTCGTGCACGGAGATGCATTTTCATGGGATATCCCAACTTACAAAAAGGGTATCGTGTTCTTGACATCTCTACAAAGGAATTTTTGTAAGTCGTGACGTTATCTTTCATGAAGATATTTTCCCTTTCTCTGAGAAAGTATCTTTAGATGAAACTACAGGAAAAATACCTCATGCCCCCTTATCTGATGAAGAATTACCTCATGGTCCCACTTACATACCGTTAGCAGAATCGAGGATTGTTCCACATATTCCTCCATTTATTCCAGCAACAATTCCAGCAACAGCACCATCTCCACATCCTACTAGATCTGATAATGTTCTGGAAACAAGACTCGACAACTCTCATGTTGTTGAGGAAAATACGGATATTCCTTCACCATCCCACCATGAGGCATCTCCTTCGAGGAAATTCTTTATCCACGACGTTCCGGTCGTGCCACACGACCTCCAACCCGGAGTAAGGACTATATCTCGTGCTTTGCTCACAATTCCTCAGGTACTCAATACCCAATCTCTTCCTATGTCTCTTTCCATAGATTATCACAGAATCATAGATGTTGTGTTAATCGGTTATCACAAGAGAGGGAACCGTCTAGTTATCTTGAGGCATCCATTGATCCAAAATGGCAGCAGGCTATGAAGGCAGAACTTCAGGCACTAATTGATAATAATACGTGGGATTTTGTCCCACTTCCGCTTGATCGTAAACCGATTGGCTGCAAATGGGTTTACAAAACGAAATATCGTGCTGATGGCTCCATTGAAAGGTATAAGGCACGCTTGGTAGCTAAGGGATTCACACAAAGAGAAGGTTTTGATTATCACGAGACATTCTCTCCAGTTGCCACAGATGTCACAGTTCGTTCTTTTTTGACTGTTGCTGCCATTCATGACTGGACCCTACACCAAATGGATGTGCACAATGCCTTCTTACACGGTGATCTAGACGAGGAAATATATATGGATATCCCTCAAGGCTTACGGAGACAGGGGGAGAATCGAGTATGTCGTCTCCGCAAATCCCTTTATGGGTTAAAGCAAGCATCCAGACAGTGGTACGCCAAATTTGCAAATGCTCTTGCAAAAGCAGGCTTCCAACAGTCTAAATATGACTATGCTCTATTCACACGGACTGAAGGTATGTCATCTATTTATTTGATGATATATGTCGATGATATTCTTGTTATGGGAAATGATAAATCTGCTATAGATAATTTCAAGGAATATTTACATGCCACCTTCCACATTAAAGATTTAGGGGCACCTAAATATTTCCTTGGAATTGAAATTGCCCGATCGATCAAGGAATCTCCCTTAGTCGCGAAAGTTTGTGTTAGATATCATATCGAAGCGGGTTTATCGGGATGCAAGCCACCGTTATTCCCATTGAACGAACACTAAGTTGACTACTGCAGAATATGATAAGGGCATATCTCAAAATGATGATCCCATTCTCAGAGATCCATCAGGATATCAAAGACTTGTCGGAAAACTTATATATCTGACTATGACAAGACCAGACATCTCATATGCAGTTCAGACACTTAGCCAGTTCATGCACAATCCGAAGCGGTCTCATATGGATGCTGCCTTAAAAGTCGTGAAGTACTTGAAAGGATGTCCAGGACTTGGAATACTTCTTTCTAAACAATGTGACATGAAGATGACAGCATACTGTGATGCTGATTATGCTACATGTCCCATAAGTCGAAGATCGGTCACTGGATATTGTGTCAAGCTAGGAAAATCCCTCCTCTCATGGAAGACAAAGAAGCAGCCCCTATCAGTATCTCTATCCTCGCCCGAAGCAGAGTATCGAGCTATGACTAAAGCCACTTGTCAGATAGTATGGATACGGGGATTGCTTAAGGATCTCGGAGTACAAGTGCATGGACCAACAAAGTTGCATTGCGATAATGATGCAGCCCTCAAACTAGCAGCAAATCCTATAGTTCATGAGAGGACCAAGCATATAGAAGTGGACTGTCACTTTACACGAGAAAAGATCCAAGAGGGAGTAATCAAAACAGAAGGAATTAGGACAACGGAGCAGCCAGCTGATATCTTCACTAAACCTTTGTGTCATAGACAACATGCATATCTATTAAGCAAGCTGGGAGTCTTGGACATCTACAAGCCATCGGCTTGAGGGGGAGTGTTAGAAGATATGCATCTTTTGGTAGTTTATGATCTGATTTGATTATGATTTTGTATATCAATTAAGGATTAGATTTAGATATAGATTGATACATAGAATTCTTTATTTCCATTAAATGTACAATCCTAGTCTTATATCTTTAGAGTCTGTACATTCTCAAGACAATACAATAGAGAAAATCTATCTCTCTCTCGACTTCTTCCGCCTCAGCCTTCTCTTCCTTCTGCTCTTCACTTTCTTTCAGAATTATAAGTCAATTTAGGTTGCCAGCGGCCAGAGAAAAGGACTCTGAAGAGATGCTGATCTCCTTCTTTCTTCCCTTTTTTTTTCGTGAATCGAGACCAAGATCCGTATAAGGAAGAAAATAATATCTTCCTTAAGGGAAGTGTTTGTTTTTCCTATATAAACGGAAATTCTTGGGTTCATTATAGACAACAATGGCATCCTACACGTCCACTGGTTTCGTGCCTACACTCTTGTGTGCACTCCTTGTCATTCAAGCCTTGAAATTCA
This sequence comes from Eucalyptus cladocalyx, assembly GCA_017140615.1. Lineage (NCBI taxonomy): Eukaryota > Viridiplantae > Streptophyta > Magnoliopsida > Myrtales > Myrtaceae > Eucalyptus > Eucalyptus cladocalyx. Next base: position 42,888,955 of record CM029522.1, read on the forward strand.
GTTATTCCAACGCTTTAACGAATGTAAGCTGCATCAGAGTTGAGAGGGAAGCTCTTTTGAAGTTCAAGCATGATCTCATTGATCCTTCTGAACGTTTGTGGTCGTGGACTGGCAAGGATTGTTGCAAGTGGGAAGGAGTTGAATGCAACGAGGAGACCAGTCATGTCTCAAAGCTTGATCTTCGTAATCCTTACGATGGACCTTGGGAGTGCACCTTGGGCGGTAAGATACATCCCGCTGTATACAAATTGAACCATTTGAAGTATCTAGACCTCAGCTTCAATAATTTCTCAACCCAAAAAATCCCAGCGTCCTTAGCTTCTCTACAAAATTTGGAGTATCTCAACCTCTCACATGGAGGCTTCTATGGAGATCTTCCAGGTCAACTTAGTAACCTTTCCAAGTTACGGTACTTGGATCTTAGTAGTTATCAATGGGAGCACCCTTTACAAACAAAGAACCTTCAATGGTTATCGACATTTTCTAAGTTGAAGTACTTGGACCTATCTTATGTCTCCCTTCTCAACCCCAAAGAGTGGTTAAGTCCTATCAACATGCTTTCCTCTTTGGAAGTTTTAATATTGAGGGGATGTTATTTGAGAGACGCTTCAGCATCTCTGCATGTCAATTTCACTTCTCTTAGATTCCTTGATCTAAGTAACAACTTCATTAATCCATCCATTCCTCCTTGGATTCAAAACTTCAGTAAACTCAGCCATCTAGATTTAAGTTCTAATGATCTCCAAGGCCTGTTCCCCATTGTCATCCTTGAAAATAGCCAACGGTTGAAGTTCCTTGATGTCTCATCAAATAGGCTAGAAGGTGAACTTTTGAAAAACTTGACCATTTCCTGCAAAATGCAAGTACTAAACTTGGGTTATAACAAATTTAGTGGACGGATTTTTGATACCAAAGATGATGCTTTAATCTGTGGACAAAGTGACCTGAAGATTATTGATGTTAGCAACAACAATTTTAGTGGTCACCTACCCAATCAATTTTGGAATTTCAAAAATCTAGAATCCCTTGATCTTTCATTTAACTCGATTTCAGGTCCTATTCCCATTACCATGAGCCAACTATCATCTTTGAGAAACTTGCACCTCTCTTTTAACAAATTGAGTGGGAGCATTCCAGAAAGTATTGGGCTACTATCCAATCTAGAGTTGATGGACATTACGAATAATCAGTTACATGGAGCTGTCAACGAACTTCACTTTGCAAATCTCACTAGCTTGATCTACTTGTTCTTAGATTCAAACGAGCTTGTTATAAATGTCAACGCATCTTGGTTCCTCCTTTTCAAATTCATATGATTACCATGTCAAGTTGCAAAGTGGGACCACAATTCCCAAATTGGCTTCAAACGCAAAGGAACATTTGGGAATTGGGCATGCGAAATGCTAGCATCTCAGATGAAGTTCCCCATTGGTTACTTGACGTTTTATCTAACGTTAGAAGTTTGGATCTCTCGAGCAATATGCTCAGAGGCAACATATCCCAAATTATTGGAGAAAAGATGCAACAACTATTTCAAGTATCACTTTCTACAAATAACCTCAGTGGTAACATTCCAAATTCATTATGCATGTCCGAGGGATTGTCTTTTCTTGATCTCTTTAAGAACAAACTGTCTGGGAGACTTCCACAATGTTGGAGGAAGTCACAAACGAATTTGGGATGGATTTCATTGGGAGAGAACAAGTTGAATGGTCCGATTCCAAACTCTCTATGCCATTTGGAGCGATTAGTAGTTCTAGGCCTGCATGAAAATGGCTTGAGTGGAGTGCTTCCAGAATGTTTGCTAAAGCTAAATTTGGCAGTCCTTGATCTTAGTGACAATCAATTCACCGGCAGAATGCTTCCGTTTGGACGACAGTCTCTATCATTTGCAATAATCAATCTTGAGAGAAATTACTTCACTGGGGACATTCCTTTGCAGCTATGCCATCTTGCTACTCTCCAGTATTTAAGCCTAGCACATAACAACATTTCTGGAGGCATTCCGCTTTGCTTTGACAACTTCTCTCGCATGTGGGCCAATTCCACTTCTACTCTGTTTATCCAATTAGCGGATGTGTTTCCTGTTATGGTTAATATAAAAGGAACAAACCTAGAATTCACCAAGACACTCCCATATTTATTTTCTCTCGACCTTTCAAGCAACTCATTAGATGGACAAATACCAGAAGGGCTAACTTGGCTTGCTCGACTTCAGAATTTGAACCTCTCTCACAATAAGCTGATTGGAAAAATCCCTTTGAGTATTGGCAACTTGAGATATTTAGAGTCACTGGATTTGTCCAACAACAAGCTATCAAGTAAAATTCCTCCTACCATATCCAAATTAGACTTTCTAAGTCATTTGGATCTTTCCTTCAACAATTTATCAGGTCCTATTCCATCAGGCAATCAGTTAAGCACTTTGGAGGATCAATTTGTTTATCGCGGCAACGATGGACTTTGCGGAGGTACTCTTCCGAAAGTTTGTCCTGGAGATGAGCATAATAATATGGACAAACAAGATGGTCACAATTCTAGTGAAGATGAGTCTAATGAAGACTATTTTATAGTTGATTGGTTTTATTTGGGATTAGGACCGGGTTTCTTGGTGGGATTTTTGGGATTCTGCGGCATATTACATTACAAGCAATCTTGAAGGATCTCTTATTTTCAGATGGTGGATAGGATTATCGAAAAATTATCAATAGCGAGGATGATTATAGTGCTTTGGTTTGAGAGAGCTTTTCAATTTCAACCACGAGAATAAGAGAATCTCTCTCTCTCTCTCTTGCATGAAAGTACTGATTTCCTTAGAAGACATGCGCCACCACAACTGCTATGAAACTCATAATTCCTTTCTTGAAGGTGGAAAATTGCTATTGAAGTTTCAAGTTATAAAGAAGTAGTACTCATTACTCTCCAATATTTCTCTCTTTCTTTCCATTTGGCTATAAAAAGACAAATCTCTTGTTTTTGTCCTATGAAATAAGATGAAATGAGCCGACAATGTGAGCTGAAATCGGACGAGTCTAATGTTCTAGTGGGTAAAAGTGCAACTTCGTTCTATACTTGTAACATATGAAAAGCGTCGATAACCATCAGGACACATTAGTAACAAAATTTTAATTGGCTAATTGTTCAGTCGATAACACGCTAATAAGTTACCAACACTTTTATAAAATTACCACTGATTACTAAATATTTTAACTTACCAACTATTTCAACAATTTGCCAACATTTATTTACATAATTTATCAATGTGTTAAAGCTGCAAACTTTTATAGAAAATTATCAACTCTCATTTGAGTCCACTTATCAACATTGATGACACCGTTTCCAAATTACTGATTGCTCCGACGATTTAATAAAATTTATTTGTAAGTTACCAAGGCGTAAAAATTATTAAACTCTCACAAAAAATTATCAGTCTTGATTCGGGTGATTTATCAACTTTTTGCAGGTTTAGTTACCAACTAATTTTAGCTTTGCTAACTTTTATTTGAGCGAGTTACTAGCATTTGTTTAATTCTTTTGAAATTAATGATGGTGTTAATAATTTACTAAAAGTTATTTTTAAAGTATACAAATGTATTAAATCTACTAACTCTTATTGGAAATTACCAACTCTGATTCATAGCAATCAAATCCTTCCATTAAGTTTGTCTAATTTGGAGGTTGGGACGCTGGAGAGTGAGTGCCATAACTTGGCAAGGAAGAATGACACTTAGGTGCCATAACTTTAAAATGGTAAACACGAGTGCCAATATCGGAGTAAAATGGAACACTTAAGTACCACTCCGGCGAAAATCCGGCCAAATGGCTGACGTGGCCATTTTCCGACGAGTTTGGTTCAAAACGATGTCGTTTTGCACGCCGACGCCGACGGCGGAGAAAATACAAAAACGACACCGTTTCGTGTCTACGTATAAATAATAATATAAAAATTAATTAAATTAGATTTAAAATATTCAAAAAATTTAAAAAATTAAGAAATTTATAAAAAAATTAAGAAAATTAAGAAAAATTTTAAAATTTTAAGAAATTAAGATAATTTTAAAAAATTTTAAAAATTTTAAAAAATTAAGAAAATTAAAAAAAAAAAAGGGAGGGCCCTTGCCGCCCCTTCGACCTCCCCCCTTTTTTTTTTTAATTTTTTAATTTCTTAATTTCTTAATTTCTTAATTTCTTAATTTTCTTAATTTTAAAAAATTTTAAAATTTTAAAATTTTTCTTAATTTTTTAAATTTTTTTAAAATTTTTAAATTTTTCTTAATTTTTTGAATATTTTAAATTTAATTTAATTTAATTTTTATATTATTATTTACACGTAGACACGAAACGGCGTCGTTTTTGCATTTTTTCTCGCCACGTCGCGTGCAAAACGACGCGTTTTTGGGCCAAACTCGCCGGAAAGTCGCCACGTCAGCCGTTTGGCGGATTTTTCGGAAGTGACACTTAAGTGTCCCATTTTACTCCGATATTGGCACTCAAGTGTACAATTTTAAAGTTATGACACCTAAGTGTCCCTTCGTGCCAAGTTATGGCACTTGGGCTGTACTTCTACCGTCTAATTTGGCTAACAGAAAATATTAACGTAATTTTTTAGTATGTTCTCTTTCCTACGTGGCGCTAAGTGGCTAAGACATGGAGAATGAGGCTAAAACGATACCATTTTGATCAAAATATGATTTTTATTATGAATGTTATATAAATTAAACTAAACAATAAACCTTTTTTTTTTTTTTTTTAATAAAGAGAAGAAGGTAGGAAGGCAAACTGCGAGGGCTGCTGGGCAAGAAAGAAAATAGTCAAAGATTACCTCTTTACTCGATAGCCTGACAAAAGAATCGGTAGATGGCTCCATGACTAAAGTTTGACAGTCGATAGCAATAGGACTCCGATTTCCTTATCTACGATGACGCCCTAACTAACTATTGATCAATATTCATAAATATACTAACTGGTGGATGTGGATACATCGAACCGAATTGAAGACAAGGATAATCGGGTAAGCCAAACCTTATAGGACAAATTGAATGTGATCCACACCACCACCGATTTGATAGGGAAGCACTAAATAAACAAATCATAAGTTGCCACCTCTTTCGCACATAACCTGGTTCAAACATTCCAACTTCGTGAGCTTCGGCATACTGAACTATATAATGTCAGCGCCGGCAATCCTACGTGGCACTAGCGACGTCTATGTCAGCATTTTCCGGTCAAAATTGGCCAAATGGACTGAATCAACAAAAAATAAAAAGGTTTAGGACTCAATTGGCAAAGTTAAAAGGTTTAGGACTCAATTAACAAAATTGCAATAGGTTTAGGACTTTTTGGACAATTCTCCCAATTGTTGGATGATATTGCCGATAAAAAGTTGCACTTCACTATCGAAAGAGAAGCTATCATCCCCAATCCAGAGCTGACTTATAGTTGCAGCAAATCTTCTTTTGGATTAAAGCATCATAATCAATGCGAAATCTGTGACAACGTTTCTTCTACATGGCATGCAGTGAGTGCGGCAAAGGAACTAGAGCTGACTTCGAATGAGTTCTCACGCGCATGATCTGCAAAAGAACATAAGTCACTGGCAAGCCAAGGCGTATCATTTTGTATCTGATCATGTTTTCAGGATAAAGAAATGAATAGCCATTTGTACCATCTCCTGAAAATTTCAATATCAGGTGCCGTGTTGAAGTACAAATTGAAGATTCAACGGGGACTTTGAGTGCAAATTTATTTGGCATCTTACGATTTGTCAATGTACAGCTAGAACGCTTATGAAAAATGTGAAGAATTGATGTCTGTGGACTGCAAGAAGTTACTTTGTCTTTCATCGAACAGCATAAGATTAAAGCTCGACAGGATGCTGGACAAGGCTGAGTAACCGCTAGGGGTGTGCAAAAGAATCAGGACCCACTCAGATAGCCTGGAACCGAACCGGAACCGCCCAGAACCAGTGGTTCTTAAGGAAATTGGTCCAGTTCCCGGTTCCAATTTATGGGAACTGGTGGGTACCGGTTCGGTTCCCGGTTCCATGGGTGGATCCATCCACCCGCCCATCCGGATTGGACCGATTATATTAAAATAATATATTAATTTTTAATATTAAAAAAATGAAATTACAAATTAACAAACCCAAATCAAATAATTAAAAAAATTAATTAAAGTGGGAAAGAAGTCCAAAGTGCACCTTGACAAAACATCGAGCAATTGGTGGGCAAAAAGCAAGCACGTGAAGAATTAGGGCTGCAGGAGGAGGAGAAGAAGAATAGGTAAGGCGGTAAAGAGCTAGCAATTTTGATCGAAAACCAAAGTTGTTTCCTGTCAAGATCGAAGCTTTCGAGAAAATGATATTATTATTATTGTGAGATCGGTTCTATGGATCCATCTGGGAATCGAACCAAACAGGTGGATCCATGCAACTAACTAGTGGATCACAGTTCCAATTTTTCGGAACCGATCCTTAATAGGCGGTTCCCGATTCTAGGTCAGGAACCGCCCGCTCGGATCATGTACACCCCTAGTAACGGCCATAGGCCAAATGGAAAAAAAATGAAAATCTTTTGAAAAAAAAATACAAAAATTATCCATATCAACATCGGTTACATCGTGTAGGATAGCATCCATATCAACAATTTCTAGTCAAATTTGGATGAAATGACTAAATCAATAAGTCGTCAAATGGTTTAAGACTAAATTGGCAAATCTTCAAAATGTTTAAGACTAAATTAGCAAGTTGTCCAGATGTTTAGGATTAAATTGGTACAATTAAAAGATTTAAGACCGAATTGACCACCGTACAATAGATTTAAGGCTTTTTGGACAATAATTCCCTCTTAGTTGAATAACTTATCACTTTTATATAAGTTAATTGCTATGTTAGAATTACCTTTTATTAGAAAAAAAACAAAAAAACAAATCCACTTTTATTTGAGTAATTTACCAGCTTTTCTAACCGTAAGTTACCGACTAGTTTTAAATTATCCACTTTAATAATAGATGGTACTATTTTATCAAGAATATTAATTAAATACATTTCTAACCAAGGTTGTAAACCGAGGCTTTACTTTTACTATTACAGAGATCATAAGCTCAAATATACTTTAATCGAACTACTGTAATATTCATGTGGATAAGTGCATTGTAAGTTTTAAAACTTATTATGAAAGTGCAATTAAATCCTAATTTTTTAATATATATAATTAAGTCCTAAAACTTATCACGAAATTATGATTGCGTCGTAAAACTTTCAAAAAGTGCAATTATATTTTAAAACTTGTTAAATTGGGCTAATCAAGTCCTTTCGTCGATTGCACCTTTTGAAAATTTTAAGAACTGGTTGCACTTTCGTGATAAGTTTTATGACTTAATTATACAATTTAAAAATTTTAAGACTCGATTGCACTTTTGTGACAGTTGTAGGACTTCTAATGCATTTATCCCTATTCATAAAAACCAAAAAGCTTTTAAAAAATGAAAAATAAACATTTTTTTTGGTTGATTTAGGAAACGAATTGAAATGGAAATATATTTTAAAATCTGGACAATGAATTTTTCGACTTTTCTATCTAAAGTTGAGGGGCTAGATGAAATAACTAGAAATAATTTGAGAATCACATTGAATGAATTAAAAGTTTGAGTATGAAATTTCTCATCGGGCTAAATGGAGTGTTTTTATCATTTTTCCTCGAGAAAACGAGTTCACAACCGCAATCCGTGCGAAAGTGCAACGGTCAAGTCATAACAGCGAAATCGTGTCCAACTTTAGAAGTTGATCTCGGTCCAAAACGCGTACGATAGATTAATAAAATAGCACATAAGAAGATGCCTAGAATGTGGATCCACATCCAAAATGCTGACCTAGTCTTAATTTATTTTTCAGTCAACGTCTTCCGCCTTACTAAACACGTACGCAACTTCTTCCCAGGAATCAAATAGGCAAACCTCAACCTAGGGTTGGGCAAAGCTGGTGACGATTGGTAGTGCAGATTATGATTATTTAAATCAAATAAAAATAGCTTCGTGCTTGAATTAAGCATTACTTCTCAATAAACTATCGACCTTCGACGCTGGTTACTTGTCGTCGCCGCAACTACAACTCTATCTCAAGAGAAAATTCAAGACACGATATTCATTCAAACGCGGACTAACGACATGGTCCCGCTGGCTTCTCGTGACGACATTTATTAAAAAAAATCTTATATATATATCATGTGTAGATCACCTAGCATCTCATTGTTCAATCCTCTATATCCTTGCCCGATTCATTCCCTTGTCTGATCTTCCACCGTATCATCTTCTTCGATCTTTGGAATCGATATCTATAGTGCAGTTCAAGATTATGGACTCCTCAAACGCATTTGATGGTCACCCACAAAAGCCGGGTGCCTCCACTCCTCCGCCACCCCCGCCGCCGGCAGAGGGCGTCCCGGCGCAATTCATGAGACCAAATTATGGGAATAACGCAGGTTTCCATGCTCAACCCGTGGACAACGTGCCTTGGTCCTCTGGGCTTTTCAGTTGCTTCGGCGACATTCCAATTTGTAAGTACTCTGCAAAATTCTCGACAGTTACGCCCATGTGTACGTTCACTAGGCGACGTCCATGATGAAAAGTTGGGACAGTTAATGCACGCGACCTTCCTAACTACAATAGCCTAATCGAGCGGGTTTCGACATGTTTTGAGAATTTAGCGATAGAATGATCTCATACGACTTTGGTAACATGTTGAGATTGAGTGAACCCAGCGATGCAATGGTGTTATTTATGGCTTATGTTGGTTGATATCTTGTTAATCTCACAGGTTGCTTGTCATTTTGGTGCCCCTGCATCACATTCGGGCGAATTGCAGAGATTGTTGATCACGGATCAGTTTGTAAGTAGAATATGATAGCGTTTGCGCAAATTGAAAAAGGGAGTGACGTTAGACTTGCTCACTCGGATCGGTTTTTGTTGCAGCATGCCCGTGCACGGAGCTATTTACACAGCGATCGCCTTGTTGACCGGGTGCGCCTGCTGCTTCTCCTGCTGCTACCGCACCAAGATGAGACAGCAACACCAGCTGCGAGAGGATCCTTGCGCCGATTGCTTAGTCCATTTCTGCTGCGAAACCTGTGCTTTAACCCAGGAGTACCGCGAGCTCGAAAGGCGTGGATTCGACATGTCCCTCGGTACGTGTGGCTCTCCTCCTTTGAATCAAGATGCATGTAATGATGTTTCCTTAGGAATGTTGATTTTCCGGAATAATTCAAGACAATCAATTTTCGTACTGTAAATAGTCCTAAAGTACGTGATGCATCTAAAATGGGGCTCTCCTGATTATGGAGATTATTCGAAAGACTGGACTGACGATTTCGTTCCTGAACTTCATTTTCTGTGATTATGTTTAGGATGGGATGGGAATATGGACAGGCAGAACAGAGGAATCCCAATGGCTCCAGTTCCTCCTGGAGGCATGATGAAGTAGAGATTGAAAATCACCTCAACTCAGCTTAAATGCTCCAGAAAATATAAACGCAAAAGCCCTTGTAGGGTCTCTTTTTTTCGCCTCGATTGTATCTTCATTTGGCTGTATCAATCTATACGGAGTGTCCATCTGTTTTGTACAATGCATTCTACTAGTACATCAATAAACCAAAAGCTTGCTAGACAACAGAACTTGCCGTCTCAAGAAGCATAGAAACATCCATTTCGCAGCCAACACCGCCATGAAACTTTGTAGGTATTCTTGTTCCGACTGAGTTCCCTCAAATACAGGGTAACAACAATACAATCAATTACCCGCATTACTGTAAAATGAAGCCAATTCCTTCTGGGAAGTTTCTCCGAGCAGTGCCGGTTCCTGGTTACTTTCCATCGGGGTAATGTTGCTTGCTTGAAATTCCAGAAAAGAGCATGAATAGTTTAAATATGTTGATGAAAATGAGGCAACGAATCCTATTTTAATAATTACAAGAAGCATGGCCTGATTTGCATGACTTTCTGGTGCACTCTGAAGTGTCCATCTCAAAAGAATCGATTCAGAATCGAATTTAGGAACAAGATAGTTACACCAACAATTCCTTTTGTTGGCTTTTACTGAGCTTGGTCGGTGTTGTAAAGCCTAACATGTCGTATGGTCCGAGCTCTTAAAAGCGCCACCACCCAGGTTGGGCTCAGCATGTCGCAAAGGTCAGTGCCTATGTTCCTGCCAACGAAGGGACCTGAAGGGATTTGAAAAATGCGTCTTAAGTATGCCAAGCCAAGAGTAAGAATTACGGTGGATGGTTAATCAGTTCGGGCAGTGAAAAGGGTAAACCATTCAGGTTGACCAAATGTACACATTCGTATGAACCATCCTCACGTCTTAGGTTGCAGACGCCATTTTTGTCCTCCCTATGTCCTCCATACATCGTGCCCGAGTAGAGCGATAATCAGACAATGACCAGACTTCTGTTAGCCCAACCCGAGTTGTTAGAACCCACAGGTTGTTTTATTCTATGAGCATCATGGGCCCCCCGTCGCCCATGGATTTGATTCTTTCGATCGCCCTGCATGAACACCACTTTCAGGAAGAAAGTTCCTTGCATAAACTTGGTCTGCTTTGAGCATGGAACCAGTAATTTGAACCGTTGGTTTTGGTAGATCCCCACATGGAACTGCACATCTTATTGTTGAGGTCACTCGTTCTATGATAGATCAAGGCTAGGAAAAAAAAAAGAGAAGTTAACGAAATTATAACTATTTCCATTGCTCGAGTGATTTCTTCTGTTTCTAGAGAAATGTACTATGGACTCACTAATACACTCACTATGAATTAGAACAAGACACATCCCATATAAATGCTTGGACAAAATTTAATTTCGTTATGAATATATGTAAGTGTTCAATACGTTATATCAACCTTTTTCCTTTCCCAAGATTATCCCAAATTATACTTAAATTACATGTATCGTGTTGCTGCATCTTTTCAAGTTCATTATCATTTGGTATTCTTTCTTCTTTTTTTCTTTTTGGTCGAATTTACATGATTCTTTCATTAAGAGGAAAATGCAACATCTTTATTTTGAATATTTTCATGTTCAAAGCACTTGGAAGGCAAAAGCACGTTCCACTCTCGCTGCATTGCAAGTTGAGATATCATATTCGTAGTGTTCATTAAAAGCAGCTCATTCACAAAGCTAATTGTCCATGTCTCTATAAAATAACCATCTATCCGGGAGACTACCCTTATTTCTGAAAAAGTAGCAAGAACTCGAACGGATTTGGCTGGGAGACCACTAACCCTTTCTGCGCGTTTTCAGCAATTAAGGGCGCGCTTGGTAACGATTGTATTCCCGAGAGTAGATTCTGATCAAAACTGATTCTTTTTTATTCTGTTCCCGGAGAAAATTCTAAGCATTTTAAGTCGTTTGGTAACTGTCCAAAAATTCGGAATAATTTAATATTCATTAATTCTATTCCAAATCAATTTATTTTAATTTTTAAATAATGTTTTTACTTTTTTCATTTTTTTTTTCTTTTCTTTTCATTTTTTTTCCTTTTTTTCTTTTCATTTTCTCATCTTCTTCTTCTTCTTTCGACGGTCGCCGGACCGGCGCCCGGCCCAGACGAGGGCCGGCGACCTCACCGGGCGTCGCGGCCCTCGGTGAGGTCGGCTGGCGGCGAGGCTCGCCTAGCCCGGCCGGTGGCTAGGCCGACCTCGTCGGGGTTGGGCGAGGCTCGCGGGCCACGGCCGAGGCCGGGCGAGCCTCGCGGTGGCCAAGCAAGCCTTGCACGGCCACCGGTGGGGGCGGGCGTCGCGAGGCTTGCCCGCAGACCCGCCCAACCCCGACGAGGCCCGCTTGGCCACCGCGAGCTCGCCGATGGCTAGGCTTGCCTCCGCGAGCTCGCCCGGACCTCGCCCTGTCGCGAGCTCGCCGGACCGGGCGGCGTGCGGACGGACGGACGGTGGCGGGCGGTGGTGGATGGCGGTCGCAAGATGGCCAAGGGAAGAAGAAAATTTCTTAATTTTGATTTCAAAAAAATTTAAAAAAAAAACTTTTTTTTTAAAAAAATAATAAAAATTAAGAAAATTTTACCAAAAAAATTAAAAATTAAGAAAAATTAAAAACTTAAAAACTTAAAAAATTATAAAAAGTTTTATAAAAAAAATGGCTTCGATGAAGTGCTTCCCAAATGTTCGTTGAACCTAGGTGAACTGCTGCTCCTTGATTTCAATGATAATAACTTCACAGGCGGAATACCTCCATTTGGACAACATTCTCAATTATTCGCCAGATCGATGTCCCGCGCAATAGTTTCACTGGAGGCATTCCCTTGCAACTCTGCCAACTTAATCATTTCGAGTTATCAAGCCTAGCACAGAACGATATTTCTGAATCATTCGGCTATATTTTGATGGATTCCTGTATGGTTCGACATATCGATTATCTTTTATTGGCCAGTTATGTCATCGATTCACATCACGGTTCATGTAAAGAGAACCGGCCAAACATTTAGCAAGACGCTTCAATTCTTCTATTCCATTGAACTTGCCACGAATTAGTTAAAATGGAGAAATACCAGGACAGTTGACCAAGCTCGTCGCACTTGAGAATTTAAACCTCTCTCAAGACAATATGAGTGGGAAAGTTCCTTCAAACATTGGCAGCCTCCAAAATTTAGAATCGCTTGACCTATCCCACAACAAGATTCCAGGTAAAATCCCTCAAAAGCATATCCAGTTTGGAATTTCTAAGTTGTTCTAAGTTGTCTCAATATCTCTCATTTGATAATCTATTGGGCCTTATTCCTTCGAATACTCATCTGCATACCGTGAATGATGAATTTAGTATTGAGGCAATGATGCACTTTGTGGAGCTTCTCTTTTGAAAGCACGCCCCAGAGATAAGCAGCATCCTAATATCTTGCATTCAAGCAATAGATAGGATCATCCAAACGCTAAAGACATAAATCAGGGTGATTACCATGCTTCTGTTCAAACAAGCTGTTCAAGTACCCATTCGTAGGAACCGTTTAGTGAGCAAACCTCTCTCTCTCTCTCTCTCTCTCTCTCTCTCTCTCTCTCTCTATCCGTATTTCCTTTCTTATCAATTGAGGCAACCGACATTCAATACATATTTTCCAAGCTGACCTTAGGATGAAATGTAAACGGTGTCTTCGATCTTCTTGTGCTCAATAGCTAAAATTTTAATTATTTAAATGATACATAACAGGAAAGGTGATTCTCAGATATGGAAATCAAGCACAACCCTAGCATGAAACATCCGACGTGAGAGTTGAAACTTATCAAATTTGGATGACGTGCATCTGAGTGATAAAACTAAAGTTCCTCTTCATGATCATGAACATCGTATCAGTAGCTTATGTCTGTAACAAAGACTTTGTATCATGTGATTCGTAGATCTCCATAGAATTAATCACATCATGCCAAACATGCAAAGGCTAGCAAAGTCCTCGAACATGATGGCAAGCCATTTGCTAAATCCTTCTGCAATGCTACAGCTATTGCAGATATGATGTCCCAACATAAAGGCTATCAGCTCTTGTCAAATAGTTTTATAACAATATGAAAAGGTAACACTTTTCTCATAGGTGCACAGCATAAATTCGATACCAAAAGTTCAAAAAACTTCATCAATAAGGATACAATCCAGTTAAGGTATCAATCACCACCAAATCTCAAGAAAATGCATTTTCTCTTCATAAGCAAACTCATCATGAAATTGATGGACAGTGTGCATACACAAATCGGCAGGAACTATATTACACATAGGAAGCAAAACTAAACCAATGACGCATTCAGAAAGGAAACAAGAGAACTCATATAACGCCCTTTGTCAATATCAATAGATGAAGAATATCAATGATTTGTTGCGGATCTACACATCAGCTGCTGATTCAAGTGGAGAAAATGATTATCAAAACTGGACAATAATGCAATGTGACACTTTCCTCACTTCCACGCCACTGCATCAATCTCATCTCTAGCTGATTTGTACAATTCTAGCCTTTTTGCGATGGCTGTTCTCTTCTCCATGAGAGCCGGGTCCTCATCTAACATCGCACCTAGTTGTTCCTTCTGTATATTTGCCAAATCAGTGCTAATGTAGTTCATGAATAATAAAAACTCATCTGAATTGGTAGAAAGAATAACAAGAATAATCAAAGCAACTTCAAACAAAGTTTACACAGCCATTTCTTTCAGTCACAGGTTGTAACGTCACTTTATGTAGTGCCACTAACTCGATAGATCCAGCATCACTACACATAAGGAAAAACGAAGGCAAAACTAGATCTTCCATCAAATTAAAAGTTAAGCGCCTGTAAAGACTACAGATATATCTTTACCATATTTCATTTGTCATCTGTGTAATGACTTTAATAATTATGCTAGTATTAGCTTTAATTGTTGATATAGCAGGGTCATTGATTGAATGTATGACTAAGCAACTATACAATAGTCAAGCCATGTGCTCACGACTTTATCTATCTTTATGTCTAATGGTGCTCTGTCTTCTGTACATCTCTCCTTATCACTCTACAAAGAGTATCAAGATTTAGACTCCACCCGGAATATGGCAACAAATCACCATTGTTACTGCTATCTTTGATTCATTTACTTAAATTTCAACCACATCAATTTTGATGACCCTATCAATGAAATCATTTCAAGTCACTTGTCAAACATTATTTATCCTACTACATAAGTTATTGAATTCCAAATAATTTTCTCATTTGCCAACATTTATCCCTTGCGCAGCTTGAATTTAACTTGATGTACTCTGCATGCTTAGTCTCATTTCTACATTGGCTTTGCATCTTTTCAATCACTCCAACTGTCCTTTTGCTGCCCATCAACCTTTGTGTTCTAAAACCTTGTCCACCTCTTCTTCTGTTGTTATTAAACTCCAACCATATAAAATGTAAGAGAAAAGCTCTAAGATTGGTCATTCACTTTTTTAAGGTCATCTCCTAACTTGGAATTAAGAGGAATAAACAAGAGTAAGAGGACCCAACTGAAAGGCAGATTTACAATGGCAGCTTGGGTTTGGTAACTTTTGTAAGGAGAAATATCTGGTAAGGAAATTCTTTATATTATAGTTGTCAGCATCCATAAATAGTAACCAAAGAAAGGTAACATTCTTATTCCATTTTCCATGTAGATTCTTTACTTTGCATCCTATTTCAAATGTCTCATTCCTAAAGTGTATAAAAAGATAAAGAAAACTCAGCCAAATGTGCACGTAGGAATAATAGGGACCAGTTTCCTGGACTTTTAGGATTCAACAATTATCATATCATTAACATCAAACAAAGCTAAATTGAGATGAGTTTCTACCAGTTAGGCAAGTTAAACTCATGCTCTTGAATCTGCACTGGATATAGAGGTCATACAATCTTAAAATGAAATATCCCAAATAATAGAATCAACATATGTTGGGAGCAACTGTGAATGTCCACACAGAGGGACATAGGTAAAAATCATGACAATCAAGTTCAAAAGTTTCAATGAACTAATGCTTCACCACTTCTAATTTAATTTATCTTTAGGTTCATGCTCACGAGAATTTGTCAACTTGATGTTTGTTTTGAGTCATTTGACAAAAAGAAGTGCATTTACCGGAATGAGAATCAGCAAAATAATAGTAGAGTCCTGAAAATTACCTCTCTCCTCCCAACTTGAACATAGAAGTTGTTCAGCAGTGCTCTCTTAGCCTCTCGTACTTGACAATGCACAACAGCCTTGGGAATTGTATTTTTTAAGGTATCACAAACCATACCGATATAAGCACTTACATTGGACCCTGAACAGCATACAGCATGAATATTTCTCAATCAATAGTGACTCCATTTATTTTCCAGTTAAAGCTCACAAGTTTAATCTGAGTATGGGCAGATAAATTATGCAATATTTAGCATTACATAAGGGGAAACCATAGAGCATTTATCCATTAATAGAGAACTTGAAAGGCTAAAAGGCGAACTCTAACATAACTCTGAAGCAAGAATAGTGTGTTTGCTAAATCTTTCATGTGTAGATGCACAGCAATTTCCCTGTTCCGTGACAATAGTATAAGACCACATACCTATCCTCCTAAAATTATTATCTGAGTAGCGGTCCGCAGCATTAGGGGCATTGGGGTTTGAATTTGGAGTCTTTTCTGGTTCAAGATGAAGCTTCCGGAAAAATTCCACTGTTAGGTAGCTAGATTCCATATCAACAAGACGCGTAACTGTTCTACGGCTTTCTTCACGGAATCTTTCCAGTGATTCATTTGCAGCATTAGCAATGTCTGCTTGAAGTGATGGAAACCGCTTCAACTCCTAGAATTACCGATGAACAAACAAGTTCATTCAAAAGGATCAGTGATCATCTTTTTATTGAGAGTCTCGTCAAAAAAGCAAAGTGATGATATCTACCAGCATCTCTCATTCAGTGAACAAGATACTGACAACAATATGAAAGACAATGGTCACCAATTGAGAACAATGGGTGCTTGTGATTACTCATAATTACTTGTGTCTCTTGTGTCACTGCACTTAAATTTTGTACTTGCTAATATACAGTCTCAAAAGCTCACGGCCATTCAAAGGCATTTCATTCTGAAATTTAAATCTGCACTCTGAAATGGCAGAGGCATATGTGAGCAGCCAGAATATTTGTTTGCCAAAAGATAGGGTTTTTCTCAATTATACAGTTCTAATTTTTGAAGTGTGAATTGCCATTGCACATCATGGAGTCGTTCAAAGCAAGACCGCACCATTGCAACTAAAATTACAATTACGAGTTGCATATATGAAAAGCAGCAAGGAATGCCAGATAATTTACAACATGTCCTGAGAGACACCTGAACAGAATATTCTATGTCTTGAAAAATTTGACAATTCTTCCATTGGTCCTTTCTGGAAGAGAATGTAAAGCCTCCCAAAGTTGACATGGTTTAATAATTTCAAGAATTAGTTTATTTTGATCTTTTCTACTCAATTATTTCCCTCTAACTCTAACCAATTGAAAAAATGTGAGTTGATATTTAGTCGTGTCTTTCTTATTTGGAGAGGTACAAAGTATAACCACCAGCAAATTTCAGAATTTTCATATTACCACAATCAAGATAACAGTTTATGTTTTCCAAAACACAAGTCGCTTACCTCTGTCGCAACAATTGATTTGCGTACAAGCTCTTTCAAAACTAGGTGCACCTGAGGAGAAAGATAGTTTAATCATTCGAGAAACTAGTAGAGAATCTTGCACTTTACCGGTTGTTAAAAAGAAAACAACAGTCACCAGGTCCATGTGAAAAAGAAAATGTAACAATTATGACCAGCGTAAGCTACAGGATCATCCTCTTACAATTCTTATCTTCAACAAAGCTCTCATTCATGAATATGTGAGAACAAGGCAGTAAACAAATTCACTATTGTTGAAATTTAGTCTTACCATCTATTATGAGTATGTGTGTGCAGGGGCCTTTGTGTGTGTGTGTATGGCCGCACATGCAAGCATGTGTCAAATATTGTGTGATTGTTTAAATGTTACCACTACAAATCCATTTACATGCTGAACAGGAAGATCTTGTGGACACAAAACAAAAAGGTCTTCAACCATGTACTGTGCATGTACCAAAAGTTGGTCTTTCAAACCTACCACATCTAATCTGGTACAGAAACAAGAAGCAGCAACATAAGAGAATGCATTACTCCTAACAAAAAGACAGCATTTTCCACCCACTAGAGCATTAGTGAAATGAAGGAATTACCGCATCTACCGAGGCTTCAGCTGGGCCTTTGAAGTAGTTAATAGATCCATCAATGAGTCTTCGGTACCCTTGTTCTGGAGCAATCAAGTGGGGCTGATAACCATCAGCCTCAGATACAACTTTTTGCACATTCCTCAAAGAAAGATGGCGATCAAAAGGGAGCTTCTTTAAAGCAGCTGGTAATTGATGGTCAAAAACCCCATATATCCGATCACCACCAGGTCGCCTGGACAGCAACTTGTCACTCAGCTATTTTTGATTCTCACAGGGCATGATTGTAAATTTAGTCGCCTCTATGTCAAACAGCATCATATTCTCACTAGAGAAAAACTTATCCATCCAGAGTATTTCAAGGAGTTTTTGGCAAAAGTTTTGATGAACCTAAACTCAATTCCAAATCTAAAAGCTTATTCATTAAAAGCACTCCCCCCATCCATGAACTAGCATAATGGATCAAGCCAAGACTGTCGAACACAAGTCATACAGATTCAACCATGGAGCCTCTTAATCTGATACATGTTAAACCCATGGTGTTTACGGACCCACTAGAAATCCATCTAAAAGTTGAGCTGTAGACCCACGGTGACATATTGAGATGCTAATGTTTTGGTTAATTGTCATATCTTATCTATCTGCACTTCTATTGATAATTTAGACAGTTTTACTGTGCATGCCTTCTCTCTGACCATAAACCAATTTAAATACATATAAAAATCATTGTCATTTTAAACATTCAGTTAATAGCATACTATCTTTAGCAGCAATTGCATCAGCAACAACAACAAAGATATATCAATCATTGTAAGTCCTCCCATTTACAAATTTGCACAATATTAGACAACCATATTTCATAATGAAGGCATTCCTCTGAAAAAGCTAAGGCAGTGGGCCCAATAGCTAAGCTGATAACCCCTTTTCTTTGACAATGAACCAACCACACTACTGTCACCAGTATCCATCAATGTCAATATTATTGATATTTTTTTACTAAGTCCATGAATAATTGAATCAGAAGAGCAAAATATCCACTTCAACTCCAAGAATAGAACTTAACTAATCCAATCGGCTCCCTATTGACCTTTTCTCAATGCAATATACCTAAAAGAAGAAATAATATTGCTTCCTAGTTTTACCACTTCTTTTATCCAACCCATCCCTATGTTCGATCTGCTAGAAGAAATAGCTAGTTTTGACAACAACGAAGTGCCACCATTCCATTATCCGTTTCTCAAGCAATGTTGCATGGTTCTTAAATGTTGCATGGCTCCCTATTGTCTTTTTCTATGTGTACTCTTGTAGAAGAATGGATTGAGGATCTTATTCATCAGCCATCATAACTAGAACTTTGTATGGATTAGTTAACAGGGCTCCTACAACAACAATCAGTTTAATTGAAGATAAAAAATCAGTAAAGGATCCAGAGCCTAAAACTGCACCAACTGCCAAAAAAATATATATGAAGAAATTACCCTCCATCCAGGTGCTCCTTAAATACACGATCAAATGCACGGCAAAGTTCCAAAATAGTGTAGAGCTGGGCCTAAAGGAGGAATGAACATACTTCAGGTACATTTGTCAGGGAAGAAAGTTAATTTGAGTATGAAAAGAGTAAGCAGACTGCTACCCCTGAATCCACTGCAATGGGTCTGCCAATACGGTCCAACTCTGCATTAAGTTCATCTATTGTCTTGTTTATCAAGGCAATAATACTTGGAATGCGCTGTCGGATAACAAGCTCCAAATGCTGGCAAATAAATTTTCTACTAAGTTTCTTGTATAGATAAAAAAATATACAAAACTTAGACAGGTAGAAAGGATGATGTAGAGTCTTAGCTAACTTTTATGACAGAAGAATGGAAAAACCTGAGATAAGAGCTTGGCAAGATACTCTGAACCCATTTTGCTTGCCAAGTGCCCATACTCGGGGCTTGTTTCAAAGTATTCACGCTCTTTTCTGCGGGCAGCAATCATGTCAACGTTCCTGTTGATATCAGCTTGTGAACGGTTAACTATTCCAACCCAAGGATGCTGTAATCTGTATGACCTTCCTTCAAGAACCTTGAATTTTCATGCATAGCTCATCAATTACATCAACTAAGAACCTGAGGAAACACAGTAAGTGAAAAACTGCCCTTACCTCAAGAGCATTAGTTCCTTTGTCCATCAGGTCAAGTTTCGTCACTACTCCAAATGTTCTATCCCCTAAATACACCCAAGATGATCAAATGGTCAGTATATTCACTACCAGACAAATTTAAAATTTCAGCACTATAAGTTTTAACCTGAAGGATCAACTTCTCTTGCGAGTTTGATGGCATCCGAAGTAGCAATATCTTGGTTAGCAGGTGATATTGCCAATATGATGCAGTTGGGCTGGATAATGGTAATTATCTTTCAGTTGTGTAACAATGTAGGCATCCAAATCTAAAAACAGTATCTATTTGAATAAACTTAATCAACAAAGGAGGAGGTGGAAGTAGAACTAATATAGATTTCTACTATTCATCCTCAAAGGAAAATAAATGTTGGTCCATATGAGAAGTGATGCCTAGAGTAATTTCTTTTTCCCCAGACATAGAGGAGAAATAGTAACTTAAATTTCATATGACAATCTATAAAGTAATGCTTTCCCTATAATGAAAATCAGGACTAGACTCTAGATCAAACTGATGACTGAATGCAAGACATAATCTCATAAAGAAGAGGATGAATAACAGCTTCTAGATTAGTTTAGAGGACGTGTCACCATCTAGCAGTTTCTCTTAGTAAATATTGATGGAATTGTAAAAAGTCAACTTTCTTTTCCCCATGCAGAACTTCATTAAGTTCAGTTTGCACACATTTGTTATCAGCCATTAAGAACTCTATGACAAGATGTAAGTCAATTCAAATTAATAACTAAGTTCCCTTACCTTCTCAACATAGGAGCGCACCATATTTTCAATGTCTTCAACAATAGTCTCAGGCTGTCCTTCTGCATACCTCAGAAAAGCAAATCATTCATGCAAACAAAAACAAGAAGCAAAAAGTACAGCAAGAAATATAAGCTCTCAAAAGATTACCTACAGCAACCTTTGTCAACCCAGGAAGATCTATGAGTGTCAAGTTTACAACTGCCACGCAAAACAATGTTCATCAACATTTTCAATAGGTAAAGAAAAGATATCAACAATAATTTTAGACATCTCATATAATGTCATAAGAAAATTAAGGTGATAATTTCCAATAAATTAAACATCTATCGAAGAGAAATTTTTCTTGAATAAAAGAAAAACTCAAACCTCTCACAGCTCAAAACATCAGCTAACCCAAAAATCTAGACTTGAAACAAAATGCATGCCTTTTTCAAGAATTAAGCATTCAATCTCTAGATACTAGCTGTTGGCAACTACTAAGCCAAGTTTCTACCAGCCCTTTTTTCATGTAACTTATTTTCAGCCCTCGTAAATCATTTAAAATTTGGCCTCCCACCATAGTGATAGCTCTGATTGCAACTGTCACAGTCTAACCAATGAGCACTAGTAAGCCGGTTCAGGCCATGGCTTTTCTTTCGGTTGCACACAATTTCACTAGTACTGGCCCATTCATATTTTATACCAACATTGAAACATGACAAGTGTTTTTATACGTCTATCTAAACCCTAATCAGCATTAGAGCGTTCTACCTTTTGTCAATTGACAGAAAAGCCAGGTTAAGAAAGGATTGGACCAAGATGACATTCTGGTCTGGTAGTTAACATATAATTAATTTGAAAAACCTAGCAACATAGATGAAAGCGCCATTCATGTCTCAAACAACAACGATGAGAAAAGTAAGCTTTATCCCACTGTGAACTACATTAATCTTTTTGTGCCATTGCACTCAATTCTGTATCAAGCGAAAGTTATTAATAAATGACTCAAAATCAAAGTTTTAATCATGTATGAAGACTCACAAATTAAGAAGAACAAATCATACTACAGCATGAAGAAAATTTTGTCCAATCATACAGAGGACATATAATCACGAGATATGATTGTATATTAGATTCAAAAGTAACAAAATCTGCCTCTGATAATATAGCTCTATGTCTACAGAAAAAATAACACTGAAAATTCATCAGAAGTGTGCAACCAAATAGATAACAGAAAGGCACACGAACCCGTGCATGCTAACTTGCTTGTATGAGAGCAAGATGGTGAGAGAGAGACATGTGTAATGAATTTACTAGGCAAAGGCAAGAAAGATCAGACTAGCTTCATGCCCAAATGCACAAACTTCTCTATTTACATGATGTTTTGCTAGAGATACGTGTAATCGTAAGTACATATATATAACTGCCAATATTAAATCAAATCTTTCTTTCAGTTGCTAGGACCAAAAAATCTAGTCAGCATATCTCAAGAAAGAGAGCACATACCGTTTGGAGAATAAACGCTCAGATGAATTGGAATATTTGATATTTGCTTTGATTTCCCTGTTATACGATCTGTTTCATCTGCAATTTCCTTCCGAACAGCAGCTGCACAAAAGAAGAATTATCACTGCATCAGAGTCCAAGCAAGATAGCTTTAACTTACTCTGACAAGAACTTGTTGCACCAGACGGCTTTTGGATCATATAAAATGAATATTGAGTTCTTATATAAAGAAAATACAGAACAAGTGATGCTAATATTGAATAATTTTGCAACTTTCTGTCTATATTCCTAAGAAAGACTACAAGCAAAAGGTATGCAGAGAAAAAAATTTCAGAAGATTCTACAAGCATGACAGTATAGTACAACATGACGAAGGACAGAAACAGATCTCAGCCAGCCAGCTGGGAAGGTGCACTCAGAAGCAACCTTTCAGCTAGCCCATCTTCAGAAATGTCCAGGCGATATGACAATCATGCGCTTAAGCCAATAAATAGGTCTGACATCCAATTCAGAAAGCACATAATATTCAAAATGCAATTACATACATTTCAGCTGGCAGTACTTGGTGCAACAAAGCAGGTAAAACATGACTTTTAATGTCATCAGCAAAAGTAATGCGAGATTTCCATAGTAAATGTTGATCATTAATTACTGTGATGCTTAAGAAAGTTCTAGGTTATGAGCTACATTTTAGTTACTTGGTTTCACAATGTTGAGAAAGACAAAGCTACTAATGCTTCTGCTACCTAAATAGAACAGAAGCATTTTTTTTTTAACGGGAATTTGAGTCCCGAAGTGCTAGCAAAGATAATTTCCAGTAACTGCTAGTACAAAACTTTTACTGGCCTCCTTTCTTCCTCTTCTTAGCCCCATTTCTTCCTTTTCTTGTTCAGGCAGGATCATAAGGTAAAAAATTTTCGAGCCGCTGTAGCAACGTTTATTTCTCAACACCATCGGCTAACTCAGATTGTGGGCCACTCTTTAAGGATTCTGACCATTTTAATGATACTGCACTAACCTCCGTTTTCTTCTGTCTCATATTTTTCCCACTAATAATTTTATCAGAAAAAGGTACTATGTCAATTTTTTCCCTTGTTTAACATAACTTCTGTCCATGTATCTCAATATCTAGCCCATGATCCAAGAAGTTGGTTTGGACCATTTCGTGAGAATTCTCAGCTCACCTAAAATCTTAGAAAAGCATGGGTCTCAATAAAAATGTGGGTCCTTCACTCCTCAAACAACTCTAGGTACATTGTGCTGCTGTCTGAATGTTATAGCTTCCAAAAATATGCAATTATGGCCAACAAACCTCTCTCACAAAATCTGTGAAATGAGACTACTACATATTCCTCCAGTTGCACCCTTCTTTTCCAACCATGAAAATTATCATTACTTTTATCGTCATCATCACCGTCATATATTTAGACATATTGCCCTTATCTTTTAGCTGGTGACCAGTTCGAGGTTTGCTTTTTGATTATGCCATACAATTAAACATACTTGTAACAACTCCTATATGGTCAGAAAGAAGGAAAAATCAGACACCATATGTTACCCTTGAGTTCATTGCTAGAGTAAACGCCATCATACGTTTGGTATCTTGGTATTCTGGAATGCCTTCCATTTGTTACAGAGGTAGGACCTCCACCCTGAGATTCCTTTCAGGATTGTCATAACAATGTTGTCTTGATACTTCAGGGGTATTCTCACATTTACAGCTATGACATTTAGACTTTACGCCACTATTCCAAATAAGGCTGAACTTCTTTTCCAAAAGTTTGACCACGAGATCAATGAAACTCGATCTCTTCATTGAGGACCTTCATTGCTTCTCTCTTTCCCTTTTCTACCAGTTCTATCTGGCATCATGGGATTATGCTGCTCCGATGCCAGAGAGTGTATTTGCTTGTACGGGAAAGAGAGAGGACTAAAAGAGTCAATTCACTACAGGCTTTGAAAACAACTCCAGTGAAGGTATGGCAGCTCATAGTAGCCTTAAGCTCACAGATAACCTCTTATTGTAAAATATATGTATACACCATTGAAGTGCCACTAATCCACTTCTACAGCAGCTCCTTGCACGACCGCACTGTCCGGAAAATTCTTTGGTATTTGTAAAGCGACTCAGAGGACAACATAGGGTGATAAAAAAATTAAATCCAGTAGTTCGGCTAGACTCATGCTATTATTTTAACCAGTGACGAAACTTGTGGTTTACCCACCAAAGTTATATCTATAATGATAGAGGTCCGAAACATAAATTTCCACGCTTCACAACGTTGCCCAACTACAAAATGCAGTTCTTGTCAAGACGTGCATACCAAAATCAGTAAGCTTCCTCTTAGGGGCATGAAGAAACTCCGCGTAGTCGGTTTGCCCTCGATCCGTCTTATGAAGCTGCAACACCAACGGCCTCCGCGTGACAATGCCTGAAAGCAACAGACCCGGATTTCAGAAACAGCTCGCAATATGCACTCGCCCGAAATGAAAGCGCGAAAGCAAGCACATTCAAGCGATTCCCGCGACAAGCACTAAAAGGAGCTGGCGATCTAGCATTGCCGACGGAAGTCAAACTCACCAGATCCACGAGGCAGGAAATCCCTCCCGACCACGCTCTCGAGCACCGAAGATTTTCCGGAACTCTAAAAAAAAAAAAAAAAAAAATGAGGCTCAGCAATCCGATCCACCGAAGCGCGACGAGAGACGGGGAGATCGCCGGTTTACCTGGCCGCCGACCACCGCGACCGTCGGGAGCGCCTCCCAGAGGGACAGCCCCTCGCCGCCGTGGTCGCCCAGGACGGTGCAGGCCCGCTGGATCCGGTTCACGAGGCCGATCAAGCTCTCCATCGTCGCCATCTCCGAGGATCGCCGGGCGCAATGCTGGAGGGAAGGAAATCGGGGCTACGGATCGTCGTCGATTACCGATGAATGCGGGACGAGACGAGACGAGATTCGAGGACGCGGATCGGGAAAAGAAAACGGAACGGAACGGACGGGACGAGAATGTCGGACGGAGGTTGGGGTCAGATCGGGAGGATCGAGAATGGATCGATCGATGGGGAGACGAAAAGCGGGCGATTCACGATGCAGGTAGGAGCGGAGCGGAGCGAACCAACTCGTGGCCGACGTATCGACGAAGCAATAAAGAAATGGGGGAGAGAGAAAGGGGAGAGAGAGGCAACGGAAAAACCGCCAATTCGGCACGACGCTAGATCTGCATGAATATTTATATCGCGCGGCGTCAATCGTGACTATTACTACGAAAAAGTCCAAATTAATACATCTATAATAAATTTACTATAAACTTAACGTGACAAATTTATCTCAAATAAATTTTTGGATTATCAAGCTTCCGTCAATTTTTATCATAAAATTACTGAGTTAAATAATACATGTTAATAACTCAATAAACAAGATAAGTTATGTGAAAATTCATATTAATTTTGGATAAATTTATCATAAACGTATCAATTTGAAAATTTAGATTATAAGTATATCAGACTATCAGTTGAGACTTTTCATTGTATTGATCATTTTATTTTGTTTTTTTCCTTGTTCCACCTAATAAAACCAATTTTCCACTTAATGCGCTCCTTTAAAAAAAAAAATGACATCGTAGGAATCTAATTTTTTTTTCTCATTTTACAATCAAATCCATTTTGACACAATGAGAAGCCTCCTCTAAGTAAATTGCCATGTTACATTGACATGGTTCACTTACTCGACAACAGTTTAGCACGACTGATGATGCAATTTGCTTACTTGATAAAATTCAAATCATCTTATGATAATTCGTTTGTAAAAAAGACAAACATGGGTACATTATCCCACATATAAATGATATGAATGTGTGGCGATTATTTTTTTGATAGAGTTGCATTGTCCAATATTGAAAAGATATGAATGTGTGTTATATTCGAATTTATAGTTAAAAAGAAATGAATTATGTCCTTTTGAAATAGTTTGTTTGTTCACAAAAGAGTTTCGCTTTGCTATTATATATTCGACGTTTTTATCTCAATATCTTAACTTTCATCAATTTTCTTTTTTAAAAAAATACAGTCATTGTTTTCGATTGTTTTCCTTTTGAGAGTTTTGGAGAGATATTGGAATTGCTATTTAATATTTTCATTAGAAATTTTATTGTATCTTGGAGGCTTTTTTGCTAGTAAGCAAAGAATTCATTAAAAACAGTGTTTTCACGTCACAAAAGTCTAATTCTATTTATCCCAATCGATGGATTATTTCCAAAGAGAATTGCATATTTTCCCCTTTACGAGAAAGTGGACCTTAGTTCCTTTGCTAATCCCTAGCGAAATTCTTCCAAGAGAATTGCATTTTTTTCCCCAAAGATTTTTACGCAGTTACGGGTTATCAAGAAATTCTTCCAAGAGAATTGCTTTTTGTCACGGTATAAATCGTGGTATAATCATGGGAACAAATTTCGATATTAAAAGTGAGATACCAAATTCAAAAAGTGTCAGTAATAGTCGATGTGATCACTAGATAATTGTTCATCGGATCCTCTTAATCTTAGCAAGAGGATGAAAATAATTACTGGCGCTGCATCTTGTCCTTTTCAAAACAAAAATTTGCTTCGATTTTGACCAAAAAATATATATATAATTCACTTTTAAACTTTCAACGGCCGATCAAATTGAGTAATCGCACATATTTTCTCAACAACGTGTTGCAAAAAGAAAGAACCATTCTCATTTACCGTACGTTATTTTAAGAGCTTCTATTTGTTTATTACAATAATAAATAATTTAAATAAAAATCTCAAAAGTAATCAACGAAACAATGTTTTGACGGTAATTTATACTTAAATATATTGTAAATAATAAAGACTTTTTTTTATTTAAAAATTGAAAGCCATCATAAATTTTTTTTCATTTTTTGTAAAACGAGCTGAACACGTGACATGCACTTGGAAGTTACCTAGAGGCTTGCTTTTGAAGAACGTGGCCATTTCAGGTGCGTTTGTTTGAGTTTTATTTTTTGTTAGGAAAAAAAAAAAAAATGTTTGTTTTATTCCTAATAATTTTTAACAAAAAAACGCGTTTGATAACGTTTGTTAGAGAAAAAAAATGAATAAAAACACGTTTGGTAAATTTTATTCTTTTTGTTTCTTTTAATTTTTTAATATTTTTATTTTATTTTTCCTTTCTTTTTTTTTTTTCTTCTTTTTTTGGTGAGCCTCGCCCAGCCTCGGCGAGGCTCGCCGGATCTGGGCGAGCCCGAGCTCGCCTAGCCAAGGCGAGCCTCGGCCTTGCCAGGGGCTGG
This sequence comes from Eucalyptus cladocalyx, assembly GCA_017140615.1. Lineage (NCBI taxonomy): Eukaryota > Viridiplantae > Streptophyta > Magnoliopsida > Myrtales > Myrtaceae > Eucalyptus > Eucalyptus cladocalyx. The sequence goes on from CM029522.1 coordinate 42,916,394, forward strand.
CGACGCTCCAACGAGGTCGCCGACCTCGACGACATCGCCGGCCCTCCTCGCCGGGTTCGCCGGCCATGGTCGAGGCCGGTGAACGGCCAAAAAAAAAAAAGAAGAAGAAAAAGAAGAAGAAAAAGAAAAAAAAAGAAGAAGTTTTTTCAAAATCGTTTAACAAAAAGTAAGTTTTTTGCTTTTTTATTTTTTTGTTTGATTTTGTTTAAAGAAATGTAAACGCAACCAAACGCATTTTGTTTTTTTGTTTTCTCAGGAAAAATAAATAAATAAAAAAATTTCGGAAATAGAAGCAAAGAATAAAAACATGCAGGCCCCTAGAGGCTTGCTTCGAAGAACGTGGCCATTTCGTGGTCTTTCTCCCGACAAAACAAAGCGACGCTTTCAAGCCTCACGACCGACCGTGGACCACCTTCCCACGATCCGCACGAGAGTTTTGGTCCTTTTTGCCTTTTCTCGTATTCTTCGTTCCATCCAATTTCCTTGTAACTAGCGTTTGATGTGCTTTCGATTTCGAGCATTTTAGCTTCTATGTAATTTCAATTTCATCGCGTTTAGATTAGCAGAATTCATACTACGTTCGAAATCCATCTGCGCATGGAGCGGTGCGATCTCGCTCTCGAATCCTTCAAAGTCGGATCGCCTTGGCGCATGACGGTTGTCGTCGGCATCTCTTTCGGCATGCTTATCTGTTTTCCCCAACAAGACGACAATTTTAAATTGAATCGTTTAGGCATTACTTGCATCAGGTGATGTGACATTAACGGACTTGATACGATCGACAATACTTATAATTCAAACCCATATCCTGACCACGACTGTGAAAATTCTATGCCGAGGAGTTGGGGGAGAGCCACTACCAATCACCCATTTTCACTCTAGGAAAAAAGATAAAAAGTATTTCATAAAACTATTCCGTCTAGACTTTTGGGGCATAAAATTCGAAGGTATTTCAGAGGCAAGAGAATAAAAAATTTCTCTCTAATTGGGGAGGACAAGGCGTGTAGTTACCGACACGTAGACAAGTGCTTTGTACAGTATCTAAAACCGGCACATCTAACTAGTACCTCTTGATTCTAGACACTATGCCAAGCACGTGTCTAACCAGCACTCATTTTCACTCTTGGAAAAAAAGATAAAAGTAAAGTAGCGGACGTATGGATAAAAATAAAGTAATGAGTATCGAGATGCACGTATGAATTGTGTAATAAAGTTTCACATTGGAAAAATCATAATTGGTCCATGACTTATTCACATAAACTTTTGAGTGAAAGTAAGTCTAACTAAATATGCTGACGTACTCAAATTTCAGCTTTTTTTAAACAATATCTCAGACAAATGTCACAGGCCGATCGATTGGGATCGTGACCGTGTGGCGACTCGGGCAACTTTGGATCACACAAGCCAAGCCTTGCTCGATCGAACGCTTACCCACTCGCTTACCCGGATCGTTGAGAGAGAAAGTTAGAGAGAGGAGCTCTGGAAGGAAAGGAACTTTGTATAGCTAAAATGATGGGTGATTACAAATGAAGGAGGACACATCTTTTATAGTTGAGGGCCTCGGCTTATAACCGTTGATCTGCTTTTTATCCGGCGGGTGAGATCGCACCGCCTCAACTACCGACATAATATCAACTACCGTCTACCAACATAAATAACGGAACATAAAACTAGAATATGACTCAATGACGGTTTCGGCCGCCCTTGGAAACTTCGGGGAAAAGACTTGGTGGAAATCCGAGGGAGAGCAGGAGGTCCACGGGCGAGTCGGGGTCTGGGGAACCTCTCGGGTCGCCATCTTTTGGCCCATGACACAAAGGTATTGGACTTCTACTGTGTATTTGCCAACAAATGACCACTTTCGATGTATATCAATGTTTGGTGAATATCTAAAAGAATGAATCTCGTAAATAACATGGCCTCATGATTTGGTTTGAATATATTGATGAGTTCGGACTTAAATCTTAGCAATCTCCCCAAATGAAAGTATGGTTTCTACCATTCACTCCCCAATAATGAGCGCATGTGAATAAAGAAAACAAAGGATGTGTACCCTACTTGCATTACAAGAGATCTTATTCAACTTTTTTGTTTTCTTGATTGCTAATGATAGATTACGTGCACCTAGCTGTTGATACTAAAAGAACAAAGAACAAAACTTAAAGAGAATGACTATGCTTTAAATTAATTAATCAATTAACAGATCGTATTAAGGGGTGTCCAAAAGATGCTTTTGAGTATACTTGATATAGAATTAGTGTTAAGTTTTACACAACACACGAGAAACCTTAATCTATTTTGTCTGAACTTTGACAGGTAAAAACTCGAGGGTATTCCCTCCTAGATGGGGAAGAAAAATATATGTCTGGGAGTTAGTGGGCTTTCTTAGGTAGGAAGGGTGGGAAGTGTGCAGTCACATAGGCACACGAGAGATGAGAGGATACTTTCATGGAAGGTGGATAAATAGATATTCATTGTAATCAAGGTGAGTGCATTGTCAGCTATCAAACTCTTTAGTGCTGAAATTGCTAGTTGACCTACTTGAAATAAGCATATTTGCGGTTATTTTTAAAGAACGGAATTGATCCTAATGTTGATAATTTTGAAGTACCTAGCAGTGATTTTCAAATGCGGGGTAGATTTAGGATTATAGTGAAAGAAAGTTGGTGATTTTTTTTTTAAAGATAAAAGATTTAAGGCATAATTGGGATTAAAAGGGAATTCGACCCCATTTCAATGTCGTTATTGCAGAGGTTGATATATGGAGTCTTTTAAAATATTTATATATTAGACCAAATCTCCTTATAACAACTTAAACTATTAAAATAGTTTATGATTATTTCGTGTCCCAAGTTTAAATATTTTCCAAGCACCGATTTGCTCCCCTATTATGTATTTCCACATTTTTGTCTTATAAAAAAATTTAGCTAACGCTTGAAGAAGAGCATTAAAATACTTGATACTAAGGCTTCATTTGTTTTTTTTTTAAATGAATGGTTATAAAAAAAAATTCCTTAAAAACGATTGCTCGTATCACTTGAAATAATTAGTTAATAGAAAATATTTTCATTATCGATAATTATTAATGTTTAAACATATTTGTGAATGATAAAAATATTTTTCTGTTCAATAATTTTTGTAAGTGATGCAAGTTATCAGTTTTAGGAAAATATTTCTTAAATTATTCATTTTCCGCGAAACAACGAAACTTAAATCTTGCATTCATCTAATAGCAAAGATTTTTGGAAAAATTAGAAGACTTCCACAAAGTTATGAGCGAACGCAATGGCGAGGTTCAAATGACCTTAAAATAGGGCCACGACCAAGGGAGTGTTGCTCAAAGTGTAATTAGCCCTAGCAAAGACAAGCAGGGTGCTAGGGAAGATGCATTCAGATAATTAATCTTAACTAGTGTTGATGTTGATAATTTTGAAAAAATTGGTGATAAATTTTGGACGTGGGATGGATTTGGAACTATAGTGAAATTTTGTGGCTTTTTTTTTTTTTTTTTTTTTTTTAAAAGAAAATGTTGGGGAATAGAATGAACTTTTAACATGGTAGTTTGTTGTCCCGTTGGACATGTGGCTTTGATTGAAAATGGGCTAGCCCAAATAGATCCATTAATCCGTTTTGACTTATTTCTAAGCAATGCAAATTTAATGAGACATATTCAACCCAATCCATACTTCACACAAACTAACCTAACTCGACCCATAATCAAGGAAAACTTATACTCTAATTGAAATGAGAGTGTGCAATAAGTGAGTGCGAGATCGAGTGAAAGCGAGAGAAAATGAAAAGAGAGTCTATTATGTTTAAATCCATTCGTAAACTATTTATTTAATAATAAATCCATGCAAAAATTCAGCCTATTATATATAAGTTAAGAAGTGGGCGTGTGACCATTTTGATAGTTCTAACAACTTGTATGTTTTGCCACTTCCTAGGATAATGATTAAAGATTAGTGATCCTAGTGCAAGTATATAAAGGTACAACGATCATCCGCAAAGTTGAATACGAGTACTTTTTAATGTACACCTTTTTAACTCTATTTTACTACCACGTAGTAATTAGGACATTCAAACCTTATAGTGATATTGGATTTCCACCAAATGGGCTTTTAGGGTGGGTTTGGTAACATTTCTGTTTAAAAATTGTTTCTGAGAACAGAAATAGAAAAAAAATATTTCTGCTTCAAGAAACAATTTTTGAACAAAAAAATGCGTTTGGTAAATCTATTCCAGAAATATAAAAAAAATAGAAACACGTTTAGTAAATTTATATAATTATTTTTATTTATTTTTATTTTTATTTTTCTATTTTCTTTATTATTTTTCCTTTATTTATTTATTTTTTCATTTTTCATTGTTTTTCTTTTGGCAGTGGCCTCGCCCCGCACGGTGAGGCTCGCCCGGCCCAACAAGGCCGAACTCGCCGGTGGCTAGCGGGTCAAGCCTTGCCGCCCGGCGGGCGAGCTCGGCCCTCACCGGAATCTACGGGCGAGCTCGAGCTCGCCCAACTCGACACGAGGTTGGCCTCGCCTTGGTTGGGCGAGCTCGGTGTCGCCGGCCCTTGATGGCCGGTCGCCGGCCATGGCCGAGGCCAACGACCGGCCAAAGAAAAAAGAAAGAAAAAAAAGAAGAAAAAGAGAGAAGAAAATGGAAGAGAGATAAAAAGTGTTCATAAATTTTGTTCCAGAAACAAGAAATAACTTTTTTTTGTTTTTTTTTTGTTAGGATGTATTTTAAAAAAAATAATTTTTAACAAAAATGCAAATAAATGGATTTCTACCAAATGGGCTTCTAGTGTCCAAAATGATATCATAAAACTTATCTTTTTTTTTTTATGGAAAATGAATTATTAGAAAAATATTTTTCTAAAGATGACTTATAAAAAACAAATGAATGGAATTTTTCATCATTCAATAAAACATTTAAATATAAATTATTGTTGATAATGAAAATATTTTTCATTGGTAATTAAACATAAATTTGTTAAATTTGCAATTAGAAGTAAAATTTGGCATCATGAACATAAATGTTGAAATCACTTCATGGATGATATCATTTCATACTATTGCTCAATTTCATACCTCTTGCCATCCAATTTGTCTCCATCATCTCTCACTAACTTTAATCACTATTAATTTCTCTCACTTTTTATCGTTTAATCCATTCGAATTTTTTTGTTAGTTAGTGTGATTTTCCTTTTTTTTTTATTGCACTCAATGAGATTTATTTGTAGGATATACTTACGTAGCAAAACATGTCATAATTCCATCTATCAATGATTTTTACTTCTATAAGGTAAACTCATTCGAAGAAAAATCAAATTCACTTATCAAATGAAAAAACGCATATTCATAACTTCGACGGTAACACGATCAAACGTAAAACAAGGTATAAACCTGGTTTTTCCGGGTCGGACCGATTTCGAAAGGAGAAAGAACTTTTTCAAGCAAAATCCCCTTCGAAGGCGCGCCAAAACACCGCCCCGCCGGAGCTCCGCCGCTCGCTGCCGCAGAACCGCGCCCTCCTCCTTCCCATGGCGATCGACTGCCTCGTCCTCGGTATCACCTTCCTTCCTTCCTTCTCTCTCTCTCTCTTCTGGAACTGCAAGAGTCACGCCTTTTTTTCTCGCGACGGGGTTCCTTCAGGCGCGGGTCAGGAGGTCGGGAAGAGCTGCGCGGTGGTGACGATCGGCGGCAAGAGGATCATGTTCGACTGCGGCATGCACATGGGGTACCTCGACCGCCGCCGCTACCCGGACTTCTCCCGCGTCGCTCCGGGCGGCGACTTCACCGGCGCTCTCGATTGCATCGTCATCACTCACTTGTAAGTGAATAGCGATAGCTCAGCTCGACGCTTTCCGTTACGTGTGATTGAAATGTGGTGTGCGCGTGCATTTGCAGTCATCTGGATCACGTCGGGGCTCTTCCTTACTTCACCGAAGTCTGCGGCTATCGCGGACCCATCTACATGACGGTAGGTCCTATGTGTTTGATGAAATGCGGCGTTGTCTTTTGTGGTGGCTGGTTGTTGCTAGGCTATGAGATCATGTTTAGTGAAAATATCAAGTTGCGTTTTTTTTTTTTTGGTCAATGATTGAATCACGCATCGTTTTTGTTGTTGTCCTAATCTATGAGTCGAAAGGTGTACAAGTAATTAAATTGAGTTTGTCTTCCTTAATAGCCGGTCAGTCATGGATTAGATGGTTGAAATTGTCTTAGCTTGAGTCCCACCTTCCTCTTTACATAACTGAAAGGAAAACCACGATTTTGATGCCTCCAAAGTGATGTGGAAGCAATTAGCGCTCTTTGTACGCCCTTTGACCATGGCTTCTGTTGGGGGACTTGATAAGTTCTTGATTTGAGAATTGGCTGCAGTATCCTACTAAGGCATTGGCTCCGTTGATGCTGGAAGATTATCGCAAAGTGATGGTGGAAAGGAGAGGTGAAGAAGAACAATTTACTGCAGAGCATATTGCAGCCTGCATGAAGAAAGGTACTTGCTTCTTGTGTTGTCCATTTTGTTTGCTTTGTGAGACCTGCTTACTCTACTGGCCTCTCTGTAACATCAAGACAACATGCCATGATTGTGGGATGATCGTCATCAATTGGCATGAAGTTGACTGAGCATATCTTCCTGCCACGTTTGTGCGCGGCATGTCGGATAATTAGCCGCAGTCTGGTTGATTAACATCATGATGTACTGCATTTCTATGGTTGGATTAGATAGAAATATTTCATTTCAACACATTCCTTGGCAGCAGGAGTTAAATAACTGAAATAATAAGTTTACTGGGATTTCTAGTGGTTTATTTATTTCTTACATCATCAGATGTGGTTAGGAACATAACTGATGAGAAGGAAGAAGTACTGTAGGTCATATGAGGATTGCGTCATCTAAATGGTATGCCTTGAATTCATCTCACTCATTCAATAAGTGGTGCTTCTTCATACTTGGAAATAGAAGCTTAAGTAATCTACTGCAAAAAGTCATCTGCTCTTCATGCAAAAGTTTTGCTTGAGTATGGAATTTGAGGGCTTAAGCATGGTATCGTGTCTTCTATGTGATGTTAGCTGGAAGCTGAGGTACCTTTCTAAAGGAAGTAAAGATTGATTCGAAAATGGGCTCATTTTCAGTATAGCATTGATATGGAGAACAATCTTGTGGTTATGCATAGTGTTTGTTGTTTGGATAAAACAGGTCATACACATTGATGCTTGAAACCATGTTTTTCTTTTTTATTTTCATGAGCACATATAGTCAATTATTAAATAGTTTTGTTAAATCTTTGTTCCTGTAGTGATAGCTGTGGACCTCAAGCAAACTGTGCAGGTTGACAGCGAGCTCCAAATTCGTGCGTACTATGCTGGGCATGTAGGTTTTTAAGTTTCATTTCTTTGGCACACGCTTAGTTGCTTGACTTGTACTCATCTTAGTAAGAGTATTTGAATAGAAACAGTAAAAAGCTCAAACAAGGTGAACTGTGGGAAGTGTCTTGTAGATTAAGTTGTTTATGCAGAGGTTTCTATGACTACAATGAAAATGAATTAACAAAATTTGGAAAGAGTTAACTTTAGCAAATGGCAAGTGAACGTGAGTTTGTTCTGAACCCGAGCTGTACACCATCATGAGTAAATCATATGTTTGTCATATATGATATGATAAATTGCTTTATTCTGTATGACTGTTGTGAAATGTTCAAAATTTATGTTAGGATTTCACTAAGCAATGTACTATCAAGCTAACATTCTAAGATCTGGATCTTTTTCTTATTTCTGTTTTGTCTTCTGTTAATATGATTGTAAGGTCATAGGAGCTGCCATGTTCTATGCAAAGGTGGGAGATTCTGCTTTGGTTTACACAGGAGACTATAATATGACACCCGATAGACATCTTGGAGCTGCTCAAATCGACCGACTACATCTGGACCTTTTAATCACAGAGTACGGAAATTTTTTTGACATGAGGATATGACCAAGCATGAAAACGTTTCTCTTTTTCATGACAATGATGTCCACCTTTGGTAGGTTAACCGTGGTCCATGTAATAAGCAACCTACCTTATGGAAATGAAGCAAACTAAAGCTTGGATAGGTGGCCTAAACTTAGGATCATTTGCACTTGTGGTATGGGAAATCAAACCTGTGCTGTATGTCTAGTCTACACAAACATTTTCTCTGCTTGACACCTGAATGTGTGTCTGTAACATTGAAAAGGGAGAAAAATCTTTGTGGATATATACTTGTAGCTAAATGCCAATGAAATGGAACAGTAAATTTCATGGTTCTTACTTCCTATTGGACTTCACCATAACAGCAAAAAGTTCCTATTTGCTGATGCAGTCCTAAATTTGTCCTCCTCAAATTAGTTGAAAGATACACTTGAAAGCGAAATCTTTTTGTCCCTGACATTCAATTATCTACCATTCATTTTTTGTGATGAGTAGGTTTGCTAATTCCCTTTAGTTGCCGTGTAACTTTTAGACCTATTGAATAGTAGGTATCTTTATGAGATAAATCCGGGGAAACAGTGAATATATTACTGCAAGTTAATTTATGATGGTTACTCAGTTCACTTCATTTTCTTTCTGATATCACCTGTAATCTGAGATCAGACCACTTGAGAAGCTTCTCAGAACTAATTGCAATGAAGGACCACTGGTTGAAGTGGACTCTTGAAACTGCTGCTTTTTCCTAATTTTTTTTTCCTGAATGTCTCAAGTCTTCTGCAAAGACTCTTTTTTTAGCATCCATCATTCCCATATCCTGGATTTCCCTAATGCAAAGTTCTTTTGTTTCTTAGGCACTGATTTTTTGTGGATCATCTGGAATTGCAGATTTAACTCATGTGTTGCTCATACCTCTTGACATATTTGAAGTTCATATCTGATACATTTCTTTCATAGGTCAACATATGCTACGACAGTGCGGGATTCCAAATATACTCGTGAAAGGGAATTCCTCATGGCTGTATGTGAATTTCACAGTTTTGGAGTTTCAATGCTTTTGCCACCTCTGTTACTTTTTCTACAACTGTGCTTTTAGACTTTTTGATCCAAAAGAGTATCTATTGGTGATATCTTATTTGTTAGAAACAGAAAACAAATATCTAAACTTGATTTGTTCTCGTCCTTGGCCTTTAATTTGCCTTCTTTGATTGTTTGACAATCAGAAAACATTTGAGACCATTTATTCAAAATCTCTCATAAGAAAGATAGTGGAGATTATTATGAGCTTCACAATGATTATTTGCTGCCCATTTACCAACAGCCTTTGGGAAAAATAGTTGTCTAATAATCAGTAATGTTTAACTCTTGACTTTATGATAAAGTGGGTCTTGAGCAACTGATGATTTGAAAAGGGAACTTGCTATCTCTCTAGGGACTTATTAATCATGCTTCATTAGATAGGATCCTATTAGCAAGTCATTTGGTGTTCAATAATTAAGTAATCGACCTAGTATTTCTATGACCTGCTAATTATCCTATACTGTGTGCCTACTTCTTATGAATCAACTCTTTGGAATGAATCGTTACCTGGCAGAATCTCCTAGCTATCAAGCTGTCGGATAATTGCTTGATTCAGTTTGATACTCACTTTCCTTGTTTCAAGTTCCAATGTTCTCATTTCATTCTGATCTCTGGTTATTGTCTTTTTCTCCTTTCTCTATGTGGTTATTTATGAGTTTCACTAGTAGACCTGCATAGAGTCTGAAAGTATGGTTTCCTTAAAGTGAAGGGGAGTATTAAGGATATGCTCAAATTTCTTTATTAGCTTGTTAACTCATAGCTTTGGATTGCTCAAAATTTTCTCTGCCTTCAGATTTTAAATCAGTTCCCTACAGGTCCACAAATGTGTTGCTGGAGGAGGAAAGGTACTCATTCCAACATTTGCCCTTGGAAGAGCTCAGGTACCTCAATCCTAGTCATGATAACCTCAGACTATCTTGGTTGAAGTTCATATTATCTTTTTATTACTCTCTCTCTCTCTCTCTCTCTCTCTCTCTCTCTCTCTCTCCCACACACACACACACACACACACACACACACACACACTTTTTTTGCGCCCATGCACAAAAGACAGACAGACATGTATATCTGCATTTGAATTTATTAGAAATCTATTTTCAAGCTTCAAATTTTCTTCATTACATGCCTTTGTGTACTTGAATATCCATGTATCGGAAATTTTCTTGTTCCTAGCAGACTCAAATTAAGTGGCTTATTCAATTGCATGCCCAAAACTTGGTGAAAATTAAATGACCTGAAACTTGGATAAGTTTTATGTCAATTATCTGCCCGTACTGTTGGCCCCCAAAAGCCTTTTGTCTTTGGATGAAACTAACTGTAAGAAATGTACAATTATTTCTTAAATTTGATGTGAGATACAGCCCACCCTTGTTCTTGGTATATCTCCTTAGCTGGTGAAACCATGATACTTATATCAATATCCGAGAGTTATAGTACGTACGTAAATTTCTTTTGATAAAGCCACCATAAAACCCATGCAAAAGCCACGTTCACGACCATAAGCATCGGCTGCTATCAACGGATTCCACCTTCTTCCTCTCGTTCTTTCATGGTTAAATATGCTTGCTTGTTCATGTAAGCACAGCAACGTTTTTGCATGCTATATCATCATTAGGGCTGTACTATTTGAAGGCTCAGTCAGCTGGACTGTAATTTTCCCTCTGAAATTCCTTGTTTGTGGATTTGATACTCTTTTTGCAAAAGTGCTGTCAATTTGACAATGCATTCCTTGCTTATCTTCAACACCTGCCTGACCTGATCTCTTAGACTTTATAACCTGACTTAGCGAGTTTACCAGAAGTTCCAAACTTAGTGTAGGTCTTATAGCTTTGTCAACCACCATTCGGAGTCAGAAGCAAGGTGCCTTTCCATTAAACAACAGAAAAATGAGAACATGACCTTTTTGACTCATGGATTATTTGATTTTTTTTTTTGGTGAGCTCAATAACAATTTTAGTGGTGTTAACATATGTATATATAGATTGCTGTAAACTGTTACAGGTTCTATTCGCATTCTAGGAAATGCTTACTTTCCATGACCCATTGTAGCTGCGCAGTTTCTTTTCTCTGACATTGTTGCTCTAACATGAAGGAACTCTGTATGTTGCTGGATGACTACTGGGAGCGTATGAATCTGAATGTTCCTATATACTTTTCGGCAGGTTTTGTAGTGCTCTTTTTTCCCATAAAATTAACGAATTGTGTACTTTGACATTTAGCATCATTCAGTGGTAAAACTTGATTTAGTGTTTTTTATGTTGTCTTGTTGGGTCAGCACTGTGGTTAGTATGCAGGCAGAACATACATAGGAAAAAAGCATCTGAAAGTTAGCAAAGCCTGCACTTTACATGAGTTGTAACTTTATCAAATATCCACAGAGCACTCTGTCATTGTAGCCTACTTCAGTGGTAACAATATATTGGCCAAAGTTTTCACTGGTTTGTGTATGTATCTGACTGTATGCTTACTTTCCCATCTATAATAAGTTGACGCTTATGAAGAGCTAGTAATCCCTTGTGTTAGATCAAAGATGAGAGCTAAGGTTAATTCATTTGGGAACTTTAGATTGGTACATGAAATCTGCTTTTAGAGCTTTCAGTAAAGATGGCTATCCGAGGCATGCATAACCTACAATGCTTAAGATTGATATGGTAGCATCACCCCACTTGACATTAAAGGTGGCACATTGTACGCACAACCAACAAAACTGGGAAACTAGTATAGAGAATCTATGGTTTTAAGTAATGGCAGATCAGATTCTTCCTTCAAATGTGACTCAGACAGGGAATTATTATTCATCTTGTACTTAGTTTGAGTAGAATGACTGAGCTGCTTGTAGGAACGGAAGTTTAATAGAACAAGTTGTACAGTGCAAGCATCATATGGCTATTGAACAGGCAAGAATAGCATTCCGAAAGATTCTTTCTTGTGAGCCATTCTTTCTGCATGCTGGTGGCATCAGCCGCATCAATGTTACCTTTCTTTGAATGTGGTTTTTTCCAGGAAACTTTACATGTAGTAGGAGTTTCTACTCTGAAATATGTTTTTAAATTTTATCTCCGTAAAGAAACATGCTAGATAAACACTGTGTTTCCATCTCCTTATTGGTTATATTTTTAAGAAAATAGGGTTTATTTAACTAGGTATTAGAGCACATTTAAGAGTTTGAATACTGGTGTTCCTCTTTGTTATATGGTTGATTGAATTAGGTTTGTGTCTCCAGTAATGTCATTGCGTGCATGTTCCGCCCTTCATGTCACATGCAAGGTCAGATTTAAACACAAGGGGGAGGACTAAAATATATGCTTGTTATAAGTTGCTGACGTGTTTCCTAACGGCTTAAGCTTTTGGGAGAATCAGGTGTTCTACAATCTTCCCGAGATTGGGGTGTCTCCAATAGCCTCTTTGTCAAAGGTGCTTCTTTAGTAGAGTCTAGACTAAGATTGCTTTTCAAAACTTGGGAGTTAAAATAAGAAGCATAATTCCTGTTCTGTTTGCCTAATGGTTCTGATCATATGAGCTGAGTATCGTATTCTCAGCTTCAATCTTTACGTTGCTGTTGGACATTGTAGACAAGTATAATGTTCAATGAATTGGTAATTGTTTACTATTTATGCTGCATACCTGAGCAGAAAGTTGTGTAATAGTGACTATGCTATGCTGCGAATGCATTCAGATTTTTTATGTCAACTTACTCGTCTTTTGAACTATAATATTTCTGCTATGATTGCTCTATGAATAATCATGACTTACATGCATATTTGTAAATCCTGATGAAAGTTCTCGTGTTTTCTTCCGTTGTGGTATGCTCTATCTTCTTCCTCGATGCTGGAGTCGTAAGATTGGTTGGGTTCTGTTGATGATTTAGATACCTTTCTTGTAGGTCTGACAATTCAAGCCAACATGTACTATAAAATGCTTATCAATTGGACCAGCCAAAAGGTCAAAGAGACATATGTGACACGCAATCCATTTGACTTCAAAAATGGTACTTTCATTTCCGGGCAACTGTCAAGCCAAACTAGAATACTTCGGGGTTGTAGTTGGGATAATACCTACTTAACATTTTAACTTCACATTTCTTTTTATGTCATTACCTGTTGTCATGCATTGCTTTTTAAAGTCTGTATGAGAATCTTGTACTAATTAGCATGCTCTAGTTTTCTCACCTAATAAGAAAAACAATTGAGATTCATTGCTGTCACTTGTAGGCACGGTAAAGGAGCCTTTCATGATTGTTTTGCAGCTTTCCTATTAGGACAACCCTTGGCAATGAAATTGCAGCTGAGCTTGTTCCTTCAGACAATCAGGTTGCTATATGAGACAATTTGCAATATCAGTTGCAGTGACAACGAATGAAGAAATGACAGCATAATACTCTAAATTTCCACTAAATGGCCACGCATCAATTGAAGTGGTTTTCATATCAAGATGCAAGAAGTTGAAAGAAAATATTGCAGGGTTTACATGGGCATTTACCTTTCTCTTGGTATCAGATTTATAAGGACCACTAGTCGTTAGTATTATTGTCTGTCCTCAGTCATGATTGGTGCTGGGCTATGAGCAAGTTTAAGCATTCATTATATGGTGATTAGTTCAGGCAGAGAGCGAGTATGGTTGTTGAACTGTCTAGCTTGATTTTTCTGTTGATGATCAGCTGAGAGACAGTCCCTGGCCATCTTACGTTTGCCATTTGCTTGAAAAATGTCTAAAGACAAAAGTTGCCAAAACATGAACTTTTAGTGATTTAGCTACCTTTTGATGGATTATTAATCCCGCCATAATATGCTGTTGAAGTTAATGATATGATTAATGCGATAGTGAGATTAGCTTTTAGTTTCATTTTCCTGCCATGAAGTTTATTGTACAGGCTTATAATTGATTAATTGGATGAAACTCAGCATCACTTTTGTATTGTTAGCATGGCTGTTTTTTTTTTCTTGCTGAAAATTTCAGCAGAGTAGTATTGATTATGTTCCACAAAAATGTGCAGAATAACACTCACATGAAAGGGTTAGTTGGAGCATCCTCTTGGTACATCTGGCATATTGATAAAATAGTTTCCGTATGATTAAGTAATTTAGATAGCTTGGAGTTTCAATATCTCATAATTTAGTTTCTGATATTGCAGTTCGCAATTTTGACCGTTCCATGATTAATACTCCTGGACCCTGTGTGCTTTTCGCAACACCTGGGATGATCAGTGGTGGATTTTCCCTAGAAGTTTTCAAGAACTGGGCACCTTCTGAAATCAATCTTGTTACGCTGCCTGGGTGACTCCCTTTTCTTCATCCATATGATAGTTCAATAATGTCTTTGTGGGTGATTCTAGGGATGAAGAGCGAAACATGTAGAAATCAAACTCTATCATAGTTCATTGGATCGACGATGTATAGTGGGTTCCACAAGTTTTGGTGGCAACTTGAAATTGTTATTTTTGGGAATGCCCCAAATTGGTAATTTAACGAGCTTCTTCCCCTTCAAACTTGTGGAACCTCCTAATAGATGGTAGTCCAAAGTATGAATTCAAGCCATCATGACCTTTTGCATGACTACTTGCATATTGAGACTCATAAACAACTTTCATGAGTTGGTACTTACTGCCCTTCCTTTATCTGCCCACAGCAATCATGTCTCAGTTTCCTCCTTCGCTGCTTATCTTCCAGGTATTGCGTGGCTGGAACCATAGGACATAAATTGATGTCCGGGAAACCCACTAAAATTGACTTGGATAAGGACACGCAGATTGATGTTCGATGTCAGGTTTGTATCATCTCTTGTATATCATGCTTGTATCATATTCGTTGTCAGTGTACCATCTACCAAAGCATTCTTCTTTATATTTTAGTTAAACCTGTCATTCTTATTCAAGTTAGTTCTAAAATCTTTCTATAACCGAATGAAAAGGTATGTCTTCCTTTTTCTTTGTTTCAGCTCTCTCCACTTTACCCCACCTGGGTTTATTTGTAAATTTACCTAGTAAGCACTTTCAATTTGTATCTAAAGAATGCTTTTGCAGTCTAAATAAACCAGGACCGTTGAACAATGTACCTAGGCAAAGTCAGCTACTGAAAAATGGATGAGAACTTGAAGTGTCAATTTCCCCTCTTGGTATCCAAGTTTGCTTTGCATAGTTGACTCGCCTTGGCAGCTCTACCCAAAGCCTTTTTCTATAGCTTTTGTCAGTCATTTATTCATGATACCAACTTTGGAGTCACTGTGTGAAAATATTTATCATCAGGCTCTGGTCTATACTCTGATGGCATCACTGATTTCATGTCATCAATTATGTCGAATCATACACTCCCCCTTCTTCATATATGAACGTGCACTTACCAAACAAGCTTGCTCTAGAAGAACAGTACAATTATTATGTAGAAGAACCTGCAAGGTGATGCAATTCGTCCATGTTGTAATATATGCTAACTTTTTGTGCTTCGTGTCCAGATTCATCAATTATCCTTCAGTCCTCACACAGATGCAAAAGGGATAATGGATCTTGTTAAATTTCTTTCACCAAAGCATGTAATACTCATGCATGGGGAGAAGCCTAAAATGGCTTCTCTGAAGGGGAAAATCGAGTCTGAATTAGGAATTCCATGTTATGACCCTGCAAATAACGAGAATGTGAGTGTTCCATCGACTCACTTTGTTAAAGCATGTGCATCGGATGCATTTGTGCGGAGTTCATTGAGCCCGAACTTCAAGTTCTCCAGAAGGATCGGGGAATATGGATTTTCGCATCCAGGAGACACTGAAGCGGTGCCATATTTGCAAGTAAGGGATGAAAGGATAGCTGAAGGAATTGTCGTGCTGGAAGGCAACAAAGCGGCTAAAGTTATCCACCAAGATGAGCTTCCGCACTTTCTAAGGAAAGAAAGGCACGAAGTAAAGTTTGCTTACTGTTTCCCTGCACATTCGAGCAAGAAAAATGAAGAGCCAGATCATAATTTCACAGACGGTTTGCAGTGCTCTTCAAGGCAACGTTCTTTACTTCGGGCTTTACTCTGCGAACTCTCAAAAGAATTTTGTCAAGAGGAAATCCAAGATTTCGGGGAATACATTAAGGTGGAGTCGCTTCATGTCGCCGTTTGCTCGACGGACCAGTGTCCTTATAGAGTTGGTGATCACCCCCTCGATGGATGCGGACCCGTGTTTTTATGCTGCAGTTGGTTAGCAGGAGATGAGCAGCTTGCGTGGAAATTGATATCTACTATAAAAACTCTAGACTTGAGTTTGCCTCTTTAATCATATCAGGTGATTTGGGAACATCTTTTGGGAGAGGGGAAATGAGTGGTGCTCTGTTTAGTTTATGGTCAATCGGCTTTGGTCTGTTTGACTACGCAGGCATGTCGGCATGAGTTACGATCACAGTTCTTTTGAAAACCGAAAGTGGAGGCGGTGACGAATTCTTGATCCAAGATGTAGCAATTTGACAGGAAAGCCCTTGACCAGCCGCCTCCTAAACGGATTTCTACTTTTTTTAAACATGAGTGACGCGTTTACGCCATAACCAAGCACGAATGAATGGTGGGAGTTTCAACTCCAGGCCTCCTCAATCGACAAGTCTCGATGTTTTAATATGGTGACAGTAGAAGTGGCCCTCCACCAAAGCAACCGATTTCGACAATTTGAGTAAATCAACCGGAGAAAAGGTAAAGTGAGATGGCACCATTGCCAAAAGGGAAACCGAATGCGATTTAGCATAACTCGAGAGGACAAAAGGGACATATCATTGATCCGACGAGAGCAACTCGCGGCAATAGCGATCGAATGATTAGTGACTGAAATTGACTCGACGAGATCCATGGACGTACGCAACCCCACCAAAAAGAATGTTAGAATAGCAGATAACACAGGGTCTTCTCATGGAAAGGCGAAGGAGAAAATAAGGTACGCTCTCCCGATTAAAACGACCGGTAAATTTCAGCTAACTCGCCACGTCGTCTCGTTGAAAAAGGGAGAAAAACGCAGAGACCCCGCGAGCGGAGAGGGAAGTGAGGGGCGCGCAAGCACGTGCGCGTTCTCTTTGCCAAACCCCGTTAGGAGTCGTCGATTTCCGATCCAATCTATTTTCACGATGGAATCGAGAATTAGACTTGAAGGATCGGTTCCCGAAAATCGAATTTGGAATTGGACAATCGATCACTTTTTTTTTTTTTTCTCATTACTTCTTTTTATTAACTTTTTTAAATTATTTGAAATTGAACCGAGATAATATTCAACCGGAGGGTTCGGACATTGAACCCAATTTTAAGAATCGGGAACTGAATGGACACTGCCAGAAATCAGACCAAATCAGTTGATCTAGACAGTTCCGTTCGGTCGGTCCGTTTTGCATACCCTACCTCCTCCCCACCGGCCAAAATACTAGGGGTGTGCAACGGAAACCGCCTGAATCAAACTGGAACCGGACCAGACCAGCCGGTTTTGGGCGGTTCCCATGGTCAGCGGTCCGGTTCCCGGTTCCTAATCTTGGAACCAAGCATTTGGTTGGTCGGTTCCTGCCCAAGGTGGGAAGGACCGATTGGACCGACACGAACCGACCAGATCGATCGGATGGACCAAATTTTTTTATATATAATTTATATTCATACAATATATAAACACATATAATATATTAATATTATATATGAAACTTATTGTAATTGAAATCGTAATTTAGGTAACAACCTCTTATGTGGCCAAGAGACTACCAAAACTCTTGTTATTACTCTTTATTTATAGAAAAAAAACTCTCCTCATGCTTACACTCTCTCTGTTGCTCCTCTCACTTGCAAATGACAAGGCACTTCAAGCCTTCTTAAAAAGTCTCATATCTACTAAACATTCAAAAGTATAGAAGAGAGATTGTCTATAAAATATAAGTCAAGCACAACCTTTAATCACGTTGTTCATGGGTTTTATGCTTAAAATTAAGCATGAAACACGTAAATTATTATTGATATTCACACAAAGTGAAGTTTGAATATTTTGCACGTGGAAATATGTGAGTAGTTTTATTAGATTACTCGGAAACTGAATTTGATTGATCGGTTCAGAGAATGATTATTCTTTAGTGAATGGTCATTCTTTAGTAAAAAAATAAAGTCTTAATTCTTTTCAATCGGACCGGGCCAGACCGATGGTTTGGTCCGGTTCTCGGTCCTAAGACCAACAATCCGGTCCACAGTTTCCAAAATTGAGAACCGATTCTCCCGGTCCGATTTCTAGGTCCACCTTGGAACCGGACTGAACCGAACTGAACCGAAACCGATCACCCCTACAAAATACCAGCCGCGAAGCCTGTCGTTCTGCTGCAAGAAGAGAAGTAGAGAGAGAGAGAGAGAGAGAGTTGGAGCTCGCTCCACGACACGATTCGCTTCCTCGCATCTACCGTTCAACCCCACCAACAACAACGTCGACCAAAGCAACGGAGAAGACCCAGCGGTCCCAGCAGAACCGGCAGAAAGACCCATCTCTCCATTCCTCTTCAACCCCTCTCTTTCTCTCTCTACCTCTATCTTTCTCTCTCTACTGCGCGAAAACCCAGTTGAAAAGGAACGAACTTTCCAGTTATGCAAGCCCCCTGTCCCCAACCCAGATAGTACCCGGCCGCCACCATGTCCGCCTCCTCCTCTTCCGCCGCCAATTCCTCCTCCGCCGCGGCGGCCGCGGCCGGCTCCGACCAGCAGGCCCCGCTCCTCGCCTCCCGCCAGGGCAGCGGCGCCGACGACGGCGGCGGCGGCTCCGACTCCGGGCCCCGCCCGCCCTCCCTCGCGGTCCTCCTCGGCCGGGCCGCGGGCGGCGCGGGCCCTCCATGCTGGTCCGGGAGACGGCGGCGCGGGAGCTCGAGCATCGGCGCGCCGACTGGGGGTACTCGCGGCCCGTGGTCGCGCTGGACATCATGTGGAACGCGGCGTTCGTGGTGGTGTCCGTGGTCATGCTCGCCGTCACCGCGGACGAGCACCCCAACACCCCGATCCGGCTCTGGATCTGCGGGTACGCCGCGCAGTGCCTGGTCCACGTGGTCCTCGTGTGGATTGAGTACCGGCGGCGCAGCGCGCGGAGGGTCCGGGACGAGGAGCGGCAGCAGAACTACAATTACGTGAACGACAGCGAGGACGAGGAAGCCGGCGTGGACGCGGCTTTGGGCAGCACGGCTCAGTCGAAGTGAGTTTACTTTGTTTCTCTGGATTGTTTCATTTCGAGTTTGATTGCTGTGGTTGACTTTTAGTTTGAGTAGTGGAATTAGGTTTGATTGGACGTGATTCTTGATATTTGGGTGTGATACAGTGGCAGTTCGCGGAAATTTCCTTCTTGGAAGTTAGAGGAAATGGAGAGAAATGGCAAGATGATACTCGATGGTTGCGAGGCGAAGTAGAACAAAGGATTACTGTAATAATGTAGAAAAAAACCATCTGGGACTTGGATTTCTAAGGAAAGTCATCCATTCGGACTTTGACTTATCAGGAGCATGTTTTTCTATGACCAGAAATCTCTTCATTGGGTGATTAGAATCATCAATTTCATCTACATGCAATTCGTTCTTCTTTAACGTGGAAAGTAGAGAAGGGGGTGTCGGCCAGGAGGCAATCTCCTCCGTTGACCACTTGACAAACGGGGGAAACGGTAGGAAATTAGGATGTCCCAAGTTCATATTTTTCTTTCTAGAAATGAGAATATTAGATGAAATGGAGAATTGCCAGAGCATAAAATGTGGACTTCTAAAACATGACATAAATGTTAGCTTCTTGAAGTGGTGACTTTGAATATGACAGAAATGGACCCGCATTGCACTTTTTCTTCCATCCTATTACATGAATGACCGAATGAGAGTGAGAACTCTTCCTGTCATTTATCATTTCATGTTCCTTATGAGTGATCCCTCTGTGGCCCATCTTTAATATTTTGACATTCTGTTCATTTCTTGTTGACACTCTGCTAAAGGTTTGCATGTGATGGGGTCTTTGTTCATATGGGTTGGGAAGAATTTTCTTGGGCACTCACATGAAGAGTAGTGATGCACAATAAAATGCAAGGCAGAGGATAATGTCGGGGGAAATGACAGATACCACCATCTTGTTCACATTCTTTAGTTGCAGTATGTAGTGAAGAACTTAGTTAAGTGTTTTCTGTGGAGTGCTTAATTTGACGGGAGTTCTAATGAATGCCAAATTTCTAAATAGAAAGCTCATTTTTAAGGGAGAATCCTTAATGCTCCTTGTTGAGAAACTAGTATAAAGTTATTCTGGAGTTCTAGGTATAATTTGCAGTTCACAATGATCACTCTAATTAATATACTTTTATTTTCTGGACATATCCAATTCAATTTAATGGGGCATATTCTAGGATGATCCGTCTTTTTAATGACTGAAGTTAGCAAATGGTCGGGCCATGCTTTTGCCATTGCAAAGTCTATGCTGGGGCATTTTATGATCTTGGCATTGATGCTCAACCTTGCTCTCAAACTGACTCTGTGTTTAGTTGCTTAGCTGGAGTTGTAAAGTTTCACTTATTATTGGCTGTTAATTGTTTATTGATGATGACTTCTGCAGTGTCACCAAACGCTGTGAATCAGTGAATACCATGGCCTCATTTCTGTGGTGGATAGTTGGCTTTTACTGGGTAGTTTCTGGTGGAGATATTCTTTTAGCTGAAGCGCCTCGTCTCTACTGGTATGATGTCGACCCTTCTTGATTTCTTTCTTGTGTTAAGAGAACTTCAGTTTTATGTTTTTGCTTGTTTGAGGCATTTAGTATTTGGATCCTGCAACCCATGTAGCCAACTCCATCACTGTTGTATTATGGACATGGGGAATTTTTTTATTTTATTTTTTTTTGGGGGGGGTGGGTTAGGACGTTAATCTTGGACTACTGCCTTGCGTTTTCAGTGACTACCTAATATCTTGATCTTCCAGTTGAGTCAAAACCTTATTTGGGTATTTCTTTGTGTTGGTGCAAGAGAAGAGGCAAGAAAGGGGGAAAAAGAAAAAAGGGAGGGGGGGATGTTCCATATCACCGATTGTTGTCTTCTTCTCTCTGTCTCTCTGTCTCTCATTCATCATTCATGCAGTGACTTTTTTGGCACAGAGAAGAATGACTATTGAATACAAGAAAACAAGAATTACTACTGCTGACTTTCTAATTCTGAGTTTGTGCAGGTTGGCTGTGGTATTTCTGGCATTTGACGTATTCTTTGCCATCTTTTGTGTTGTTTTGGCATGTCTGATTGGGATTGCTCTTTGTTGCTGTCTACCATGCATTATTGCAATTCTTTATGCTGTTGCTGGACAGGTATGAGCCTATCATATAATAAAGGGCCCTGTTTTTTGGCCACAACTTTTTCTATGGGGGCCATTTTTAATTGTCTTTTCTGTTTTCACAACTAACCAGGAGGGTGCATCAGAGGCCGATCTCAGTATCCTTCCTAAATACAAGTTTCATATATTGAGCAATGGTGAAAAAACTGTTGTTGGAGCTGGAAAGATGGTTCCTGTTGAAACAACTAGCGGATATCTTGCAAATGACAGATTGCTTCTGCCTGAGGATGCGGTGAGTTACTGTGCTATGATGACAACTTTGGTTTTCCAACAGATTATTTTGCTTGATAATCTGGGCTATGCATCGGATACATGTTCTGACTACTGGTGGCAACGTTATCCAATGATCCAAATCTGTTAGTAAAGAAAGACATTGGAAAAAGAAACACTGACAATCTACATTTATTTACGTTTGGGTCATCAGCACTTCAAGAATGATAGCAAAACCTTATTCATGATCGAAGCATCAAAACCCAACTATTCTACACTGCGTCAAATAAAATGGTAGACAATCTGCATGTATTTATTTTTGGGTTATCAGCAATTTGAGAATGATATTAAAACCTCATTCATGATCAAAGCATCAGAACCCAACTATTCTACACTTCAGATAGATCCCTAGGGACAATGGCAAAAGTAGAAAAGATTCAGCCTCAGTTTTCACTTTGTCTAGCCAGATCTTGCCCTGGTTCACATGACGTTTATTCAACTTAAAGAGTATATGGCTCTTTTAGAATGCTTCGAACAATTTGTTTAATCAATATAAGTAGTGACCCCAATCTTGTGGATATTGCATTCAAGCTAGATAAGGTCTTGCTTCTGTGGCAGACCAATTAAGAACATGCCACTCCCCATTGCAGCCCATGCTACCTAATCAGCTGGTTTGTTTTCCCCTATTTGCTGCATCAAAATCTAAATCACAAGCTCCTGATAAAAAGCAGGCAGTAAAGTCTGTTTTTCTCTGTAATAATGTGATAATCTCCTCCAGTTGTCTTTGAAGGTGCCATTATGCACTCTACCAACTTAAAATGTGCCTGATCTTGGAAATTGGATGTTGTGGGTCTCCTGCTATGCCGTCCACGTGCACTTATAGTTTTCTTTGCTCTATTTAGACTTTGGTTACATTTGGATTGGGTAATGGCAGAGATTGCCCTGTCATCCATCATTCCTAGTAAGGTTCAGGGTCTAATTAGCAGTATGTGAGAAAAAACACTTGAGAGGTTTGATTTAAGTTATGTTTGTGAATACCGGAGCTAGGAATTTCTAATATAACATCTCCTGAGAGTATGGAACCTGTATTCTATTATTAGCATTTCAGCACATATCTCGCATTTAAGATTAATTTTCTCCTTTGATTTTCCTCAGGAGTGCTGTATATGTCTCACCTCGTATGAGGATGGAGCAGAGCTCCATGCTCTCCCCTGCAACCACCATTTCCATTCGACATGTATCGTGAAATGGCTCAAGATGAATG
The DNA here is from genome assembly GCA_017140615.1 of Eucalyptus cladocalyx. Taxonomy (NCBI): domain Eukaryota; kingdom Viridiplantae; phylum Streptophyta; class Magnoliopsida; order Myrtales; family Myrtaceae; genus Eucalyptus; species Eucalyptus cladocalyx. The sequence goes on from CM029522.1 coordinate 42,939,205, forward strand.
CAACCTGTCCTCTCTGCAAGTACAACATTCTCAAAGGAAACGAACAGATATAATGTTAGGGAAACAAAGAAAAATCATAGAAGTGCTCATGCTCGCCCCTCTCGGATGGTCCTTATGTATAGATAGAGAGCATCAGAACCAGAGATTTCCTCCTAACATTTATTTTAAAATAAGTCAAAGCAATCTGTTGATTGAGCTTCGTTTTTGCGTGTTTTCTCCCGGCATTGTCAGAGTTTCTTATTGTTTGTATTGGTTATTGTATTGTGAGGCTCCTATACAGAGAGTTTGATTGATGCTTTGCTCATTGCTCGAATTGCTTCCTTTGTAAATTACTTGAAGAGGAAATTGTGTAGTGCTGTACTGCTGAGACTGATTCATAACACTCCCTGTTTTTCCTTGCTTGAACTTTCAGCCATTGCTAGTGCATTTGGCAAGGGATCTAGAGCATAAAATTATGGGACTGAGAAGCCAGTGAAATGGAAGTTCAGGAATTGAAACTTTTTGACCTTGTTTTAGCAAAGATTAATGCCTCAGGAGGACAAAGAAACTGCTGTATTACTGGTGCTGCGGACTTTCTCCGGAATTAGAGAATGAAATGGTATATTTTAAGTTTGGAAAAAAGGCGAAAAAGTTACTGGTGATTTTATGTTGTTGACATGTACCTTTTTAGAGGTTCTACATAATTTCTGTTAAATAAAAATCAAATTTTGATAGGCAAATTCTGCCAAAAAAAATCTGTAAATAAAATAAAAAGAATATTCGGTGGTTTCACCTTATCTTATGTTTAGATTTTCGCACTACTTGTAATCCACCATTTTAGTATTAATCAATGAAGTATTTCCGACCCAAAAAAAAAAAAAAAATCGTCACGTTAGCAGCTAATATGGCATGATTTCACTTAACTTTTGACACACGTCTAAGAGTAAATAAATTAGAAGTTGACATGGAAATGAAAGCAACTGACGTGAAATTTGTTTAAGCCAGATCTAGAAGGTGGTGGCGGACCGCTAAAATTTGGACGGGGGCGGTCAGCCATGGATGCCGGCTCGTCGACGTCAGTGCTACATCCTCTGAGTGCCCTCGTCCACAGTTTGATGAGCTCCATGTTGGCCGGCGACGCGGCTTATGCATAGATCGACGATGGCACCTCACTTATAGCCGGCTTGGTCTTCCTCTGGGTGTTCGTTCATCTTCGACTGCTTCGTCTTTTGTTCGTCTTCTTCTGCTATCTCAATGTTCTCGTCCATGGCTGTTCGCCAGATATGGAAGGGCTGTCGTCGCCAGATTTGGAGGCACAATTTCAAATCTGGATCAGCGGCATGACCACCGTATCCGGTCGATTTTGTGCTTTCTGCAGTGGCCAAGGCTGCCTCTAGATCTGGCTTGCGAACTTTCCAGATTTGGAGACATGGCGTTAGATCTCCAAATCTGGCGACAGTGGCTTCTATGACCATGAGGAAAGGTGGTCGACTTGGATGGTTTGTCAGTGACTCCACGGGGGAAAACGGAACTTCGAAGTGAGTTCCATAGCAAAACAGCCTATAAATATTGGGTTAATATCACAAAAAAATTCTAAACTGATATATTTGTATAAATTTATCTCAAATTGATATACTTGTGATAAATTTACCCTACGTTAGTTTATTTTAAATAAGTTGAATGACACGTGACAGTTGATTTATATATTAATTTGGGACTTTATTCTCAATTTTTCACAATTGTACTAGTTTTATGGTTTTTTGTGGTATTAATCCAATTTAACGAATGGTATATTTGTCATAAATGTACCAATTTGGAGTTTTGACAGTCAAAAAGTTAGTTTGCCTTAAATTTGTCATAATTGTAATAATTTAGAATTTTTTCTAGTTAAAAAAATTAATTTTGAGTAAATTTGTTATAGGTGTACTAGCTTGAGTTTTTTTTTTTTTTTTTTTTTTTTTTTTTTTTTTTTTGTAATTTTAACCTTTTTTAATTTTGCTTACCTAAAAACTAATTTGTTGACCGCCAAGAACTCCAAGCTTGTACACCCGTAACAAATTATTCAAAAACCCAAAATTGATATATTTGTGACGATTTACCTTCCGTTAGTTTCTGTTAAATTGATTCATGTTATGAAAAACTACAAACCAATGCACCTGTAACAAATGGGGGTAAAACTCAACCTGTTACATCCGTCAGCTATTACATGTTATCCAATTCGGCAATTTAATGATAAAATTTAATTAAAATTAATAGAAGATAAATTTGCCGCAAATGTATTACTTTGAGGTTTTTTATGGTAAGAAAATTAGTTTGATACAAATTTGTTATGCGTGTATCAATTTGAAGTTTTTGTGTTATTAACTCTTTTTTTATTCAATTCCATGTCAACGGACATGTGCCAATCCATTAATGGACATGAGTTGAAAATGCACTGTCGCATTAGTACCTGGTGCTGTGCCTCGTCACTCCATTTTCATGCAATCTTTTAGGTTAACAACATTATAAACCCCAAACTGTTTTACCATGTTATTAACCCAAACTAATTTACCCCAGATTATTCTTTTTAATTGCAAAAAATCTCAAGTTAGTACATTTGTGATAAATTTTTCATGGGTGTATCGATTTAGGGTTTTTTGTAATCAAAAAATTAATTCAAAGTAAATTTATCGTGAATATACTAATTTGAAATTTTTTGTGGTATTAACTCTAATCGTTTTGACTGCCTTTCTTTCTCTCATTTTAAGCAAGAGAGTCCACGACTTCAAGATGCCCTCGGTGAGAGTCTTTGTGAGTTGCTTTTGTTGATGTCATTTGTTCGATTGGAGGACATTTGCCACAGGGTAAATTCTCAAAACCTGCTGCTTGATCCATGTCGGGTGGTTCGACTGTCGTCCTAGTCCTATCTTGATTGTTTCGAAAGCCGTTTGGAGAAATATGACTTAAAATTATGCAAAATATGGACAGCAAGAATGAGTCTCAGAGGCGCACGGTACGAAGTGTGTCTAGCAAGACCAAAGGAATTTATACTAATACGACCTAAATGTGTACTCTTTGCAATCTACAACCTGATAAGATCGAGCCTGTTCTTTTGCTGTAACCTTGGATGTTGAAGTTAATAGTCATGGTCTCGCCCGCCTTAAATATCAGCATACCAAATCCAAGTTTGTCTAGGATTGAGAAACGGTGGATTAACCATACCTCGGTGTCTTTCGAATTTCTCTCTACTGTTCTCAGGTTAAATGGGAAAGAAAGGAACAATTTGATGTTTCGAGTGTGAGTCCCACAACCCAAAGAAAATAATGGAAGTTGCTTTGGCCTTGTATGATAATATTGCTTGCTAGACAGCCAAATCTAAGAAAAGGGGTGTCTTGAAATTAAAACATTGACATATCTTACTTAGACATGACAAACGAAGGAGCCATGACATGTGTGTTGTGATAGCCACGGCCTTCTTTTGAAAGACATTGTACGAACTATCATGGCACCGTCTCTAACTCAAAACTAAATCCTAACTTGTGAAATTTTTCATAGCACATTGCATTTTTTGAATTTTACCCACATCAATTTTGATATGATAAATGGCCTATCCAAGTAAGAGCTTCCTGGGAGGTGAGTTTGCTTCATGCCTCGCTTAGATTTTACGGCACATTACAATTAAAAAGCGAATAAAGTGGCTGATCGAAGTTGCCAAAGTCCAACATAAGAAAAGCCTCCTAATCGAACCTTATATCCTCCTCAACCCAGCCCTTTGGACTTTGATCTGTTTTGAATCTGCATGTAATTAAGTTGTAAAAATTCGGTCCTATTTTGCTTGTGCTCAAAGTTATATAAAAAAGGAAATCCGACCAAAAAAAAAACAGGAATCCGCCCGTTTTTTAAAAAAAAGAGAAGCCTTTTAACCACTGAATAGTTGCCCGCCACCCCACTAAAAAAATCAAAACCCTCCCAAAAACCCTATTCAAAACTCTCCCCCTCTTCCCAAAGTTCCAACCTTTTCCGCCATTCCCGAACTCCCCTCTTCCGGCGGCCCTCCCTGAGAGGGCGCGATTCGAGGGTTCTGCCCGGTCGCCGCCGGCGCGCCTCGTTCCTGGCCCCTTTCCGCCGCCGCCGCCGCCGCTCACAAGCAGGATGTTGTACGAAGAGGAGGTCGTGATGCGGGACGTCGCCAACGCCGGGATCGTCCTGAGCGACCGCATCGGCCGCGAGGCCGCTTCCCACACCGACCTCGAGGAAGCCCTCGAGGCCTCCAGATACGTCAGCCATCCTTACTCGACCCACCCCAGGGAGGTGCGTGCTCTTCCGTCCTGTGGAAATCGGTGTTGGAGTGAGTCGTGGGTTGTTGGTGGTCACGAGAGTGGGGGTCCGGGTGAACTGGTATTAGAGAAAGCTAACGGGGAGGAGTAGCAGCTCTCGCGAGAGTGCCGACTTTGGCCGGGATTGGAGTCGTTGATTCGAAGTTACCCGCTCTTGGAAACTAGGTCGATTTTGGCCGTTTATCGTTTTCCTTCTCCTGAGGAGGTTCTCTGTGTGATTGTGCTCTCGCAATAAATCTTGTCGGCTCTGAGGTGCTTTTGAATGGCCGGCAGATTTTATCTTGCACGATTAGAATAGCCGATGGGTTGTTGTGTATTGGTTACTAGTCGTGCTATTCTCTTTTTGGGCGGTCAAAATTTGCGTCTTGAAATATGTTATATTTCAAAGGACCAGCTTTTATAGGATGAATAATTGAGGTACGGAGGAGTTACAAGTTTCCTCTTGGATGATGTTTTGCACTTTTATTGCAGTGGCCTCCTTTGGTAGAGATATCGGAGACCTGGGAGTTACCACCTGTACTCATTGAAAGATATAATGCTGCTGGTGGGGAAGGAACAGCTTTATGCGGAATTTTTCCAGAAATACACAGGGCATGGGCATCGGTCGATAATTCTTTATTTCTTTGGCGGTTTGATCGGCGGTGGGTACACAATATCTTTCGACTTCAGACTCCTTCACTTTGACATCTGCAAGCTTTTTGCTCCCTTGAAATGTTCGTCTTTTCGGGATTTTTTATTTATTTTTAATATCGTCACTCAATCAGCCGATTGCGAGTTTTAACCACGTACAAGGATGTCAATTGTAGGCCATGAATCTTGCATCTTTTTTATGTATTGACTTGGGTTGATTTCATGTATGAAAGATGGGGTAATCATAGATGGTGTTTTCTAAGGTATGGTAGTAGATAGGCTCAAATATATTCATAGGAAAATACTCGATTTTGTTGATTCTGGAAAATCAGCTGAGACCACGTGCAACTCATGAAAGGAGGACATATGGCTATTTTTATTTCTAGTCTTTCATAGAGAACACCGTGTTGCAATTTAACTGTGTCTTTTAATTAGGGTCCTCTGTTCTTAGAATACTTAGATTTGCCTACATTTCAATAAAACATCTGACCTTGGGCTGCAAGTGCAACTGAAGCAGTGACTGTGAAATCCTCGAAAGAAGTGCAAGGTTACATGCTTCAGGAAAAAAGATTGGCTGCTTTCCTTATATTGTAAAGCTATCAATATTTGGGGAGACAATAGTACTCAATAATATCACACCATGTCAAGCAATGTCGGTAGTTAGGCTGGATTAGTTATTATCTTCTAGGCGGCCAACCTGATACAAGTACAGGCAGGCTGTATCTGTGGCTGGCATGCTTAGGCAGTTCATAGCTTAATTGATGTGATAATTTCATGAAGCATAGATTAGATGAATGTTTTTCTGCTGTGCTAATACAAAGCTGAGAAAATTTGTTTGTACATTATTTTGCAGAGCAAATAAAGTCCTTGTGATAATCACTGCGTTTTCCTATATAGCTATTTGTGTTTCTATAAACCTCCAAATATGTGAAGCTGTACTCGTGTTTTGTTCTGTTTTTTTTATTGATAGATTTGCTAGTCAAGTGATACATTATTTGCCTTTGATGGCACGACGAATAGACTGCTTTAACTAAATGATTCCTTAGATATGCAAAATTTTCATCTAGCAATGGCCTGCATCCAAGGGATGGCACTGGAATATAATGTTAGTGGCTTGTGATTCAAATTAGAGTCATGACCCTTGGGAGAATTTGGAAGGCTTTTCAGAAGGCTTATTGTTTTAATTACTGTTTGATAATTTTCAGCCTGTTCTCCTTCTCTCATGTTCAGGGATGGTCAATGTCCTGAATTCAACGTTGAGGAACAAGCTATATGTGCTGTTGGCCTCTGTAAATCCAAACCTGGCATCTTTATTGAGGCCATCCAGTATCTATTGATTTTAGCCACGCCTCTTGAGGTAATTCAAATTTCTACTTTTGTCTCCTGTTACTAGATATGGCATTTTTTTTTTTTGTAAGGTGTAATTTTCCATGAAAGGAAAGAAATATGTGTAATTTCTGTGCCCTAGCTTGAACCCAAACTTCATAGCTTTTACAGGTCTCTCATTGATTAGGATCTCTGTATGTGTTTTCTTACCATAATTAGGATTTATTCTTTTTCTGTGCAAATTTATAATCTCTTATCAGATTCAATTTTCTGTCAGTTGATTCTTGTCGGAGTATGTAGCTCTGGAGGAGCTGATGGCACCGATCCATATTCTGAGGTCTCTCTACAGCTTCTGCCAGAATATACAATTCCATCTGATGGAGTTACCATGACATGGATCACCTGTACTGAGAAAGGTCGTATTTTCCTGGCTGGCCGTGATGGACACATTTACGAACTTTTATACACCACTGGTTCTGGCTGGAACAAACGCTGTCGAAAGGTTTGCGTTACTGCTGGTTTAGGTACCGTTATTTCAAGGTATTACTGCACATTTGTCCAACATTGATAATTTTTATGTTAGACAACTAATTTTGTCTGTCAAGTTGAAATTCTCTAGTGTGTTTGTGATTTTGCTTGTTCTTAGATTTGAGAACTGGTTTCTCCTTTTCAGGTGGGTTGTTCCAAATGTATTTAAGTTTGCAGCAGTGGACCCTATTGTAGAAATGGTTTTCGATAATGAAAGACAAATTCTGTATGCACGGACAGAAGAAATGAAAGTGCAGGTTTTTGTTCTATTATCAAATGGAGATGGGCCATTGAAGAAAGTAACAGAAGAAAAAAATCTTATAAATCAGAGGGATGCACATTATGGAGCTAGACAATCAACAACTCAGAGAGCCTCAACTCGACCAGGAAAGCCCTCGATAGTTTGTATTTCGCCTTTATCAACAGTTGAATCAAAGTGGCTACACCTCGTTGCGGTATTATCAGATGGAAGACGAATGTACCTTTCAACTTCATCATCTAATGGAAACACCGGTAGTGTCGGTGGGCTAGGTGGATTTGACGCAAGCCATTATAAGCCAAGCTGCTTAAAAGTAGTAACATCTAGACCTTCCCCTCCTTTGGGGGTCAGTGGTGGCCTTTCCTTTGGAAACATATCTCTCTCAGCTAGATCTCCTAGTGAGGATCTCTCACTGAAGGTTGAATCTGCCTACTATTCCACAGGGACTCTTGTCCTTTCTGATTCATCATCACCCACTGTCTCTTCTCTTCTCATTGTGAACAAGGATTCAAGCACACAATCATCTTCATCAGGTGCATTAGGAACAAGTGTAAGAAGTTCTCGTGCATTACGGGAATCTGTTTCTTCCCTACCCATTGAAGGTCGAATGCTTTCTGTGGCAGATGTTCTACCTCCACCAGATACCGCAGCCACTGTTCAGTCACTGTATTCAGAACTTGAGTTTTGTAGGATCGAGAATTCGGGGGAGTCCTCAGAAAAGATATCTGGGAAACTTTGGGCCAGAAGTGACCTTGCAATACAACACATATTGCCTAGGAGAAAAGTTGTTGTATTCAGCACAATGGGCTTGATGGAAGTTGTTTTTAACAGGCCTGTGGACATATTGAGAAGGTTGTTTGAGTCCAGCTCTCCGAGATCTGTTTTGGAAGACTTCTTCAACCGATTTGGAGCTGGTGAGGCAGCTGCAATGTGTCTGATGCTAGCTGGCAGGATAGTTGATTCTGAAAATATTATTAGCAATGCTGTTGCTGAGAAGGCTGCCGAGTCTTTTGAGGATCCAAGACTTGTGGGAGTACCACAGCTTGAAGGTAGTGGTGGATTGTCCAATACAAGAACTGCCAGTGGGGGATTTAGCATGGGACAGGTTGTACAAGAGGCTGAGCCTGTATTTTCTGGTGCCCATGAAGGGCTTTGCTTGTGCTCATCAAGGTTGCTGTATCCGGTGTGGGAGCTTCCTGTCATGATTAAGAAAGGGGGCTTTGGCTCCTCTGCTGATGTGCCGTCGGAAAGTGGTGTAATTGTCTGTAGACTTTCCTTTGGGGCTATGCAAATTCTCGAAAACAAGCTGCGTTCATTGGAGAAGTTTCTGAGGTCCAGAAGGGACCAGAGGAGGGGACTTTACGGGTGTGTGGCTGGTCTAGGAGACTGGACAGGCTCTATCTTGTATGGGACACATCCAGAATCAGGGGTCGGTGATAGGAGTCTTATGAGAAATTTATTTGGTTCTTACTCTCGGAATGTTGATTCTAATGGTAGTGGGACAGCCAATAAAAGGCAGCGGCTACCATATAGTCCTGCAGAGTTGGCTGCTATGGAGGTTGGTTGATTTTGCCCGAGAAAACTGTAATAGTTAGATCAGCTTTTCCTATTGCGATGCTCTATTAGTTTATGCCTTTTCATTTTCTTTGTCTGATAACACAGGTGCGAGCAATGGAATGCATCAGACAGTTGCTTCTCAGATCTAGTGAAGCGTTATTTTTGCTTCAGCTTCTTTCCCAACATCATTTAACACGCTTGGTTCAGGGATTTGATTCTAGTTTTCAGCAGTCCTTGGTTCAGCTAACCTTCCATCAACTGGTTTGCTCTGAGGAGGGCGACTGCATTGCCACAAGGCTTATATCTGTTCTAATGGAGGTAATGAGTAATTATATTGCTTATAATGAAGAAATTTTCTTCTTTTGCACAACTTTCTTCAATTTGTTAGGGTTTTTAAAAAAGTGCCCCTAGGGCCCTGGTTAAGTTAACTAAGGGTGGAAATGACACTTTTCGAGAGGCCTTGAAAATCTGAATGTCACTTTAAGAAAGTTACATTGTATTGAAGATATTACATTTCCACGGCAATGCTCCACAAATGCCCTAGGGACACTCTTTCACATTCTCCATTTTGTTTTTGTGATGGCTCTGCATGTTAAAACTCCACTCTGAATTGAATGTAACTCGTGTGCCCAGAATTATACTGGTCCTGATGGTAGGGGAACAGTAGATGACATCAGTGCCAGATTGCGTGAGGGTTGTCCAAGTTACTTCAAAGAGTCCGATTACAAGTTTTTCTTGGCTGTGGAATGTCTTGAGAGAGCTGCTGTAACTTCAGACATTGAGGAGAGGGCGAACCTTGCAAGAGAGGCCTTCAATTCCTTGAGTAAAGTTCCAGAATCTGCCGACTTGCAAACCGTCTGCAAAAGATTTGAGGACTTAAGGTTAACTTCATAACCTTACTGCAGTTTTTTATTTTTTGTAGTTGTTGTTAAGCCATCAAATATAGAAACATAACATGAGAAAGTGATACAGATTTTATGAAGCTGTGGTGCGTTTGCCTTTAGAGAAGGCACAAGCTCTCGACCCCACTGGTGATGCTATGAATGACCAAGTTGATGCAGCAGTTCGTGAACATGCACTTGCTAAGCGGGAGCAATGCTATGAAATTATCATCAGTGCCCTGCGTTCTCTGAAAGGCGAGGCTTCACACAGAGAATTTGGTTCCCCTGTTAAGCCTGTTGCTGCACGGTCAGTCCTTGATCAGGCTTCTCGGAAGAAATATATCTGCCAAATTGTTCAACTTGGAGTTCAGTCACCTGATGGATTATTTCATGAGTACCTGTATCGTGCTATGATCAATTTGGGCCTGGAAAATGAATTGTTGGAATATGGAGGCCCGGATTTGGTACCTTTTCTTCAGAGTGCAGGCCGGCAAACTATCCAAGAAGTAATCCTTTTCCTTGATCTCTTTTTTTCCTAATTCATTCAAACAACAATCAAGTTCATTTTTCCTTCTGTGTGAATCAGCACATAGTGCATATAAGTTTTTGGTTCTCTCTTTCTTTCTTTCTTTCTTTCTTTTTCCCCCTTTTCTTTCATAATTTATGCTCTATACTGTCTACTTTGAAGGTTCGAGCTGTTTCTAGGGTATTGTCAGCTACTTCTCCATCAGGTCAACTTGGTGGAGCTATCCAAAGTAATCAGGCAAAGTATTTTGATCTTCTTGCACGGTATTATGTCTCAAAGAGGCAGCATGTGCTTGCAGCTCATGTCTTGCTTAGACTGGCAGAGAGGCGATCAAACAATGCAGGGGATGCTCTGACTCTAGAGCAAAGGTTACTTTTATTGTGAATTCTTCTGTTTGGTTCTTTCTAGCTGCAAGCAAGCAGATTATGAGATGAATGGATCCTAAGGGTGCGTTTATTTCCGGGAAAATAAAAAATTTGGAAAACATTTTCATAAAATGATTGCTTGTACTATAAAAAAGGAATGAACAAAAAATGTTTATATTGTTCATGAAAATGTTCAGCCATAAATAGTTCTCAATAATGAAAACATTTTTATTGACAAATTATTTAAGCAATACAAGAGATCATTTTTAGAAAAATGTTTTTCAAGTTATTTGTTTTCTGTGAAACAAACAAAGCCTAAATAACATTCCTTTTTAAGGATATTATTGCTTATAAGGATAATGTTGCTCAGCAAGTCCATTTGCAGACATGGTATGGTTACAGCTTGGCACATATGTAAATAAGATGATTATTCTAATGGTACTTTATATGTGATTTTGAGGGTTTTCAAAGTGCAACACTTAAGAATGTAAAATGGGTCACATGGAGAGTTGGGATGCAAAGTGTAGTCATGCTCATAACGGAGGTGTAGCCTATCACTTTCCAAAATAATTAATGAGATATGCACTTTTTTCTGTCCAACCAATTCAATAAAGTGTCATTGGACTTGTCACTCATTGTAGAATTTAAACAGTACCTATAGGGTTGCCCCTTGACTGTGATGCATTGTAATATCGTCAAAATGGCAATTTTTTGCTCGTAAACTTGCACCAAGCATTTTTGAATTCATGGAAAATAATAATAAAGGTGAACGTTTAGAATGTCCTTGGAGGGCTGCCAGGTGATCCCTGCATGAAAAGAGGAAATTTGTGGGATCTGACACAAGTTAAAGTTGAGGCAGGTGGAATGAAACTAAAAAAAAAGTTCAGGGTGTAATCTGCAATTTTGTCTATAGTTAATCTGCAATAGAAGCTGGGACCTCTTGGTTTCAAGCACCTTAGATCGCTCAAGCTAAGATGCTCTCCAATTTCTTATACACCTGATATTTATGTTTTTGTGATTTACCTGGGCAGTTCACCTCAAGCAGCCTTCATTTAGCATTTTTTTTTCCTTGTCATCTGCATTTCAGCATGGAATAAGAGTTTTTACTGATTGTAATGATTAGCAGTCTTGCATCGCATTCTTTATTAATTTTTTTCTCCCAATTTGTCCACTCAGGTTTCAGTACCTCAGCAATGCAGTTTTACAGGCAAAGAATGCAAGTGCAAATGATGGCCTGCCAGGTTCTAACCAGACCTTTGACAGTGGACTGCTAGATTTGCTTGAGGGGAAACTCGCGGTTCTCCGATTTCAAATAAAGATTAAGGAGGAACTTGAGGCTATAGCTTCCAGGTTAGAAAGCTCGCAAGGCATGTCTGATTCTGCCCCAGCTGATGATGGCATGACCGAGGACACTACTTATGCTAGAGCTGCACTAGAGAAGGCCAGAGAGTTATCATTAGATATGAAGAGCATAACAGAGCTTTACAATGAATACGCAGTTCCATTTGAGCTTTGGGAGGTACACCTTTCTTAATATATTTTCTTATTGATCCAATTTCACTAGAAACAGTTGCAATATAGTCAATGAAGATGATCTACCTGCTCTATCGTCACTGAGCATGCATAGATTTCATGCAATTGATTTTGAGGTGGGCATTTATGCTGAAGGCAGGTTTTAGACTGGTGTAGAGCTCCTATCTCTTTCATGTCGATTTTGAGTAGATGAATTTTGTACATGTTTTAAATATTTCATGGGGCACACTATTGAGTTGGTTGCGTTGAGTGCTTCATGCATCATTCATGAGAAAATGAAGTCCTCTGTTTGAATTCACTGCAGCTCTGGCCTTTTCTATTAGTTAACCTGTTAATCTTCTTAACCCATGATCAATGCTTTGACAAATTCTGTTTCTCTTAGACTAGAATTAGTGAGAATCTCCTCTGTTCTCCCGTGATCAGTGGTTTATGTCCAGAATCTCCTCTGGTTCTCACTGATTGATTCAGTTATTTATGTTTTGAGATGGATAGAGGTGGGTTCTGGGACATAGTTTTATTGAGTGGCAAATCTGCCTGGTAACATTAAGCTATTGGATGCAGGTGTGAAAATGCTAAATTGGGTTTGCTATTTGGGCTGTTTTATATAAGCTTGCAAGTTTGTAAGTTAACTGTAAGGGTTTAGGAGAGTGACTGACCCACTTGAGGCTGGCAAGAGAGCTGTATTGAGATTAAAGGCTTTGTTTTCTTTCCATGAAAGAATTGGGGGAAGTGTTCCCTTGGTAGGATGATTGGAATGACCCCTGTAAATTTTTAGCTCAAGAAGGCTGAGCAAAATTTGGCGAATGATATCTCTCCCTGGATGCATGAGTGGGACAAAAGAAAGGCACATAAAATGAATTTCTCAAATCCTCGTGAATAAATCACCCATGGATGTTGACTTTTAATAAATAATCAGAAAATTGCCTAAGCAGCTTTGTTGATTATAGTTTGCTGAATTGCCAAGATTTCATTCCACTAGCTCTTAAGTCAGTCCAAAGAGCCAAACTGTTGAACCAATTGAAATTTGATTGACTATGATGAAGTTATCAAAATTCTCGTGTCAGATGAATCTTGGAATTGCTTTAGGATAGGTACACCTTCTCGGCACCTCTTATGCAAACTTGTTTGTGTGCAAATTCATTTGCTCATTAGATGAATAGAGAATCAGAGACGTTGGTTTTGCAACCAACCTTAAATAGAATGCTTCAGGCTATTGACTTGTATATTCACAGGTTTGTCTGGAGATGTTGTACTTCTCAAACTATTCTGGCGATCCTGATAGCAGCATTGTAAGAGAAACCTGGGCCAGATTAATTGATCAAGCTATATCATGTGGTGGTATTGCTGAAGCTTGTTCGGTGCTGAAGAGGGTTGGTTCTCACATGTACCCTGGAGATGGAGCTGTTTTACCTTTGGACACTCTCTGCATCCAACTTGAGAAAGCTGCGTTGGTTAGTTTACTTAATTACTTGAACAGCTTGAATTTAGTCATATATGCGTTTGCTGTTTTACCTCTCTATGGAACCACCTATATTTGGACCCTTTAGGTGGGAAAGGAGAGCTGGTTGATGGAATTGATCTTGTTTTGCTGCCTTTTTGTGATTGTACTCCTTTTGTACAGGAGAGATTGAATTCCGGAGTTGAATCTGTCGGGGATGAAGATGTTGCAAGGGCTCTTCTTGCTGCTTGCAAGGGTTCCACTGAGCCTGTTTTAAACACATATGATCAATTGCTTTCAAGTGGAGCTATTTTACCATCACCTAGCCTCAGGTTAAGGCTTCTTAGATCAGTGTTGGCAGTGCTTCGTGAATGGGCAATGTCTACATTTGCACAAAGAATGAATACAAGCATCACGGGAGCTTCATTAATTATGGGCTCCTACTCATTTGAGCAAACAGCGGTAATAAACCAGGGGGTTCGAGATAAGATTGCTAATGCTGCTAACAGGTTAGCATTTGTTTTTACTTTCTACTACCATGCCTTAAAATTTCATAAATGAAATCTATTATAGGAGGTGATTTAAATTTCAGTTTGTACTATCATAAGAAAGAGAAAAATAAGAGAGAAACTATCATGTTACCATACCTTAACTCCTTTTGTCAAACTTCATATGTAGCTGTTGCAACATGTATTATCATGGAACTATTGCTCAATCTGTGCAGATGGCTTCTTCATACTTTATACTGCTTGTACTACTGTCAACCTGTTCCTTCCCCAAATGGTCCTGGTCCTTTTTCTAACTTTTTTTGTGGGAGCCCATTAGTAAATGAAGGGGATAATACCCAAGGGAGACTTATCTCTTGTTTGGTTAATAAAATAGGAGGGAATGGGGAGATTGGAATTAACTAATACCCTTTGGCCCCAAATTCCATTTGCTCCAAAAGTTGGAGGATCCGTAAGGAACTTTTAATTCTAAGCTTTCCCCAAAACTATCTTTATCTTTGTTTACAAATGTGAACAAAACAAACCCTATTTTAGTCAGATTACTTTGTTTCTCTCCACATTATTTCCCTTCAGTGCACATCCAAACAAGAGAAGGGAATTGAAGTTTTACTTCTTTTCCTTCCATTTGTTTGTCTTCTCTTTCACAGATTTCCCTTCTAACTCAGATTACCAAACCAAGTTTAAGACTTTGGCATAGTGTTTGAAACAAATAGAGTCTGGAACAATATGTTTGTTAACTTAGACACCATTTTTTATATTTAGCAATCTTTATGGCTCATAGAGATAGAGCTGCAACGGCCAGGAAATCTGATTATTGAACTGGTAATTTAGTCCCTTCATGTGTTAGATAAGTTCCAAGATTGAAATGGTTATGTAAATGGAACATTCAATATAATGCTTGAGGTTTTACTTTGTCTTGGTCTTTTTTCCTCCCTGTGCACTGTCCTTGAATGGGCACTGCACTTTTCAAACTTAAGCTATTTAACTGCAACTAATGTTTTGGGTGTGTAGTTGAAGCTGAAGAATTTGATTAAATGTTGAAGGGTCAGATAGATTCTTTCAAACTTAAGCTTTAATTACATGAAATTAATGTCAAACTGTAACTTTGGCTTCCACCTGCACTTTTGAGGGCAAAATGTAGTATAGCAAAACAAAGGGGGAAACACTAATTTGTCTATTGCATAGATTATGATTCACCCTTTTATGTTATAGTGCAATGGGGAGATTCTTAACTTCATTCCGTTTGCCTGTTCTACTTGTGACTAAGAAAGAATGAGGCTAAGCGGTTCTCAGTTGTGCTTGCTGGTTGATTTTTGGGACTTGAAGCGAGGAGAGGCAGATGGGGGGTGGGGATTTTTTCTTTTTCCTGAGATATTGGGGAAGTTTAGAGACTGGAAGAACGTTGCCTGAGGGGATTCATGGAATGGAGAGCAGTGAGGGTAAATGAATTCCAAATTCTAATCAAGATATGGCATTTGGAATTGGAGGTTGCCCAGGAAAGTCAAAATAGATGAGTTGAAACTTACCCTTCCCCCACCCCACAAAACACAATACCCCGGAAAAAGAAAGAAAAATTGCTTCATATCTCATGTGAATACATTCGGATGCGACACTATCAGAGACCATCCTAAGAGATGAGATTTGTCTTCTGCAACTTACTGAAATAGTTTTTATTAACTCATGATATTCATCTTCCAACATTTTTCCTTATTCTGCAATCTGTTTTTTTTTTCTCTTTTGTTCCTGTGATTTCACATTTAGAAGTATTCTGATGCTTATGCTTGTAATGTCATAAAAACAGGTACATGACTGAGGTTCGGAGGTTAGCCCTTCCACAGAGCCAAACAGAGCCGGTTTACCAAGGTTTTAGAGAACTCGAAGAATCTCTCATGAGACCCTTTTCCTTTGATCGACTTTGATTGTTTCGATGTCCATCTTGTAACAATTAGTTTTCTGCTTGGGTGTCGAAATGTAATTGTAATCTTATTGTAGCTAGCTAACGATCCCAATAAATCCTTACCATGAGTAGGCTTTTTCTGAGGACTAGGCGAGCGTACTTCTGGAGCATGTACGGAATGTTTCTGTATGGCTTTCTTCCATTTGATCAGTGAAAAGAGTTCATTCAAAATGCCCCCTTGTCCCGGGGAGACGGCATCGCAATTACACGGGCCCGTAAATGCAGTTTCCAATTTCCTCTTTGATGGCCAGTCATACTCGATTCCCTCGCTTGCTTTTTCCACGAACTTAAGAGTGGCGGTGCGAGGGACTGATTCCACCAATCACGATAGGTGTTGTTCAACACCTGCATTAATGTCACTTTATCCTTGAGAGAGGAATTGTGAATATATGGAGCACCAATTTGCACAAACAGGCAAATCTTAAGCAAGATCACTTCACCTTCTAGGGACGCCAATATTCGCTAGAGATTCCCCTGGCTTTCCACGTTGAGAATGTGTTTCTCGTGTGCTCTGTCATCGCATGAGGCCGTCCTTATACTGCACAAAAATCAAATTGTTAGGTTCGAGAATTCTGACTTTCAAGCTAATTCTAGAAAATGATGGCAGGCTGTCCGAAGTCCTATAGATACGATAAGATATCTTACTTTCATTTACAATATAGTGCTAAAGAGAGGAGTTTGGCATTTTGATGATTGAATATGCCGGTTTTAACCTAAAAGAAAAGGGTTGATTTTATAATTCTAAAAATTGGATTGTGTGGATTGCCAGTGTCCTCCAGAAATGCATATTTCATTGTCATCTCGAGAAATCAATGCTTTTCGAAGGTGATAAATACGATCAGATAAGTTGTAGAAAATTGAATAAATTTCAGCAGGTTTGTAGCGTTTTGTGCTTAAAAATATGGAACACTATTTTGTGTTGGTGATTCCTTAAAGCTATTGATAAATTTCAAAACCTGTACATTTTGACTGACAACTTATTTCACTTGTAATATGTTTCCATGAGTTTTCTATGGAAGTACCAATTATTTTGCTCGTACTTGTTAATAAGTTGTTGACAGTTTCGTGGGAGTATCGATGGTCATGTGATTGTTTTAAATTACCAATTATTAAGTAAATTTTCTAGCTTTACAGATTTATTAAAGTTATTAATTTTTACATTAAATCATCCACTCCCAGTTTAGTCCATTAACGAGATTGTTTCAAAATTACCTCTTGTTACAATAACTTATCAAATTTACCACTGTATTATAATTATTAATTCTTACGGCAAATTTACCAATGTTAATATGACTGGTTTACCAACTTTTCATGAATTTTTGTTACCATCTAATTTTAGATTTATTGACTCTTATTTGATTGGGTTACCAATGCTTATTTAGTTGTTTCGGAATAACCACCTGCTTTAATAATTTACCAACATTTACATGCAAATATTATCTGCACGTCAAAATTGCTGGCTTCTCTCTTTTTTGAGTTCACTTAGAAATGTTTATTTGGTCGTAACTTTAATACATTGGAAAGCTTTCCAGATCAGTACGCTGTAAATTATTTGAAACGTTGATATGTTTGAAGCAATCAAATAAAAAGTTGGCAAGTAATCGAAACCGTGTGCCCCTCTTCCTCTCTCTCATATGAAGCCCCTTTTTTTTGGGGGGGACTATGCCACGCGAGGTGGCGGTTGTCATTGGTCACATCATCCTCTACTTGGTAGATTAGACGTCACATAAACCAAGTCTAACGGCAAGTCTAACAGTGACTAGATTTGTCCACGGATGAAAGTTGGAACCTTTCTATAAAACATTTGAAAGTTGTGGATAAATTTGTTCCACGTGTGAACGTTAAGACCTTTTTTAGGGAAAAGCCCTCACAATTGTGGGTTTGATCGACGTAAATTATCGTTTTGCTCCTTGTTAGGTAATGCCCCCTTCTTTTTTGCCAAAGATAAGTTTGTCTTATTGTAAGGATGAACTTTTCATGATATATCTTGTCGTAAGTTTGAAATTTGATGTTACTTCTGAGTGTCTTGGAAAGAGATAGGGGATGCTTGGAAAGAGTAGCGTGCTTCCTCTAGATGCTTAGCTTCATTTAGACAAAATCTTCATTTCTCTGGTAAAAATATATACAATATACTCATAGAAGAGTAGTTTATTTCCCTAAATACAGTTTCTAATCGCATTAACAAAGAGAAAAAAGAAAGTCGAAATCTCAACACTTCCCCACAATTAAATGAAGGAGAACAGTAAGAGACATCACCGATCGCGGTGGCTCCACTGGCTAAGACTCTACTGATCCTCAACGAAGAGGTAAAGGGTTCAAAACTCAGGGGAAGCGCTAGGTGTATTAAGTGTGACTTAGCTTCATTTAGACAAAATCTTAATTTCTCTGGTAAAAATATATACAATATACTCATAGAAGAGTAGTTTATTTCCCTAAATAGTTTCTAATCGCATTAACAAAGAGAAAAAAGAAAGTCGAAATCTCAACACTTCCCCACAATTAAATGAAGGAGAACAGTAAGAGACATCATCGATTGCGAAGAGGTAAAGGGTTCAAAACTCGGGGGAAGCGCTAGGTGTATTAAGTGTGACTCGGGGATGGTGAGTCCTTTTTGAAGTGTCACGGGGGTTTACGACATTGCATTACATCGGTGTAAGCCGGTTCCTCCAGCACTAAAAAAAAAATAATAATAATAATAAGAGACAATCTTCTTTATCATCATCATCAGCATTCCAAAAAATCCCGATCTTTTGGGTGCACCAAAAGCTAAAAACTGCTTTTTCACGAAATAGACGGACGCAAGAGTCGCAAGAGTGTGTGTGGAGAGCTGGCCACCCGCTCCACGGTAATCACTCTTTCATAGTGAAGTCGTCAGAATTTATTAAGGAGATTTCCCCTCAAGAAGGTCCCGTAGCGTTGTGAAAGAGTCAACGTTGCAAAACGATAACACGATGACACTTAAAGCAGGATGAAGTTTACAAAGCGTGAAAAGAGAGATGGAAAATTGCAGCGGACTTGAACGCAAGTGGTAGGTGGGGAGAATTAAGTTAGGTAACGCCATGTCGTGCAAAGTTTCTCAATGACTTGTGGCCGAACTTTCAAAGTTTGAAGATGGAGAATCCAAGGAGTCTAGACGTTCAGAAATCCGATAATGTGGAAATGTTGATGTAGTGAGGCTGAATGCTAGGTGTCAAAAGTTCTGTGAGAATATGATTAACAAATAACAGTGCTGTCTGGCAATCCATAGTGAGGATAGGTTGTGGCTTGTCTTAGGAACACAAGCCACTAACAGTTTGCCATAAGTCAAAGAGGACGCAGGCTGAAGCCAAGTCTACTAAAAATGATTAGGGAACAAGCCCTCTATCGAACCCACCGGGGCAAAATTGTCTAAGAGATCTCCATCATCCATAAGTTACCATCACCATCCTAAAAACTCAAATGTAGAGCAATACTTGGTGAAGCACATCTACAATAAATTCCTAAGCAAAGAATATTAATTGTTAAAGAAATTATATCAAATATATATTTTGTGTCCATCTGAATTGACTAGATTATGCTCCTACAGTGTAAGCATGAACTTTTTGATGATATTTTTTGACAAAATTTGAGATTGAATATTACTCTTTTAACACTCTCTTGTAATATAGAAAAAATGTAATGAGATAAAAGAGATGCATGATGTCCTCAAGCAAGCACTTTCTGATGGAGCTTCATTTATTAATTTTTTCTTCCAGAGAACGAAATATTGTTTTATCTTCTAATACTTGGTAATTGAGAAGAAACGAAAAAAAAAAAATAGTTATAAATAATGATTTTGGTTAAATGTAAAAGAAGATTTGAATCACCTCTCCTCTTTTACTACCTAAATTCCTAAAAGACGTCCAAACCTCAAAATTTTTATTACATAAATAAGATTCCTATTACTTAAAAGCTAAACATAAGAACGAAACATTTGAAGTTCTAACACTTGGACAATTAAACGAAGAGAAGACAATTTCCATGACACTAAAGGTTACTAGTGATAGGTGCTTGAGAATTTGCTAAGTTGTTTTTTTTGTAGAAAACTGAATAGAAAAAGGAAATAATTAAAGCAGAATAGAAAGAAATCTTACTGCCATAGCCATTTCCTTTGTTCTCACTAAACTTTTCATATGACTCTTCTTCAGCATTCATTTCTATAAATTATATGACCAAAAAAATCTAGATCCAGAGTAGCCAATACTTGAATTACAGCTCAGCACACAAAAAATAAAGAAATAAAAATATAGAAATTCCTTCATAGATTCTTCTTCTCGTTACTATAATTCTTCAAGCTTAAGAGTTGCAAAACGGTTGTTAAGAGTACAATTCTTCTGATGCTGACACGTACTATTGGAAGCTTTGAGAGAATATATTTGTGTACTTGATGATACGTAATCGTTTTCTTCTAAAACTTCTTTTCCTTTTCTTATGATTGATTGAGCAACTTTCTTTTTATGTAAACCCTCTCTTCTAATTGGAGTTTTTGCAATAGCTTGAGACTCAAAACCTTTTTCTTCGATCAGAATTTCTTTTACTTCTTCCCTTTGATTATCTACAAATGATTTCCATACAAACTTGTTGAAGATGTAATCTCAACATCCCCGCAAAGTGGGTAAGGGTTTGAACCCTAAACCTAGTTTGGTTTGGATGATGCAATAGTCCTGTCTTGACAATGCCTTAGTAAAAATGCTAGCAATTTGACGGTTTCTCATAACATATTATACATTGAAAGAACCTAAGGATATTTGCTCGTAGACACAGTGAAAATCAACATCTATGTGCTTTGTCCTGGCATGTAAAATGGGATTAGCAGTAAGAGAAATTGTCAATTGATTATCACAAAAGAGTACCATTGGCGAAGGTAACGATATTCCAATGTCTTGAAGAATGAAACTTATTCACGTGAGGTCAACAGTAGTAGAGGCAAGCGCTCTGTACTCTACTTCTATTGATGATTGAGATACATTAGTTTGCTTCTTCGCTAACCATGAGATTATATTTGAGCCAAGATAAGTACAAAACCCGGTAATGGGATGTCTTGTTTCAATGCAACCTACTCAATTGGCATATGAAAACCCATAAAACTTGGGAGAAGTATACCCCAAATGCCAAAACTTGGCATGAAAGGACACTTAAGTGTCATAAGTTAGGAAAGTGACACTTAGCCACTTTTTTTGAAAAGTGTGACACTTAAGTGCCACTTTTGGCGAACCTTGTTGGAAATCTTACGTGGCAATTTTTTTTATTACTTTTCTCACTTACGTGACTTGCCGAAGAGCTGACTTAGCAAAGAATTGCAAAAATGATGTTGTTTTGACGTGAATTTGGATTTGAATATAAAAATTAATTAAATTAAATTATAATAAAATAATAATTATTTTTTCTTTTTTAAAAAAAAAAGAAGGAGGCGGTTGAGGGCTGAGCCCCCTTATTGCCGCCGCCTCGTCACCGCCATCGGGGAAGGGCCTGCAACAGTGGGGGGGTTGGTCGGGGTCGCCGGGCCTTGGCTAGGGTTGTCGACCCCGGCCGACCCCCACCGTCGCCGGCCCTTCCCGACGACGGTGGTGAGGGCTCAACCCTCATCCGCCTCCCTTGGCCTTTTTTTTTTTTTTTAAAAAATATTTTAAATAAATTCACTTTTAAATTAAATTAAATTAAATTAAATTTTATATTAATTTTTTTACCACATCGTTGCAAAACGACGTTGTTTTGCATTTGTTTAGCCACGTCGGCGTGCAAAACAACGCTGTTTTGCACTTATATCGTCACGTCAGCATTTTGGCCGGATTTTCTTGCCGTTGGCACTTGAGTGATCCATTTTGTTCTGATTTTTGCACTTAAGTGTCACTTTCCTAACTTTTGACACTTGAGTGTCCCTCTGTGTCAAGTTTTGGCACTCCAGATGTTCGGCACTCCATAAAGCTTCAATGAACTATTAGAGTGAATGAAGAATCCCAAGTTGATACTCCCTTTAACATAACGAAGAGCTCGTTTCAATTTGTCAAAATCACCAACTATAGGTTTCTGCATTTTTTGACAAAGCATATTGGTAATGTAAGCAATGTTTGGTCTCATTATTGTTAAATATAGAAGACCTCCAACTAAGCTTCAGTATTCAGGTGGTTGATCAAGAAATACTTCATCATTTGATATATGAGATGGTTTCATTGACAAAGGCGTTGGTACCGATTTGCACTCTTTAATGTTTGCCCTCTCAAGGAGATGAACATCATATTTTGTTTGACAAAGGAAGAGTTCCTCGTGTGTGTGCTTTGCTTCTATGTCCAACAAGTAATGGATACACCCCAAGTCCTTCATGTGAAAAGTTAAACCAAGAGACTTGATTAGTTGTGTAAGTAAATGATAAGAATTACTAGTCAACAAAATGTCATTCACGTAAAGCAAGAGTAGAATCGTGTCTTGCCCCTTATGAAACACAAAAAGTGATGGATCCATGGTGCTATAGAAGAATCCCGACTCAAGTAAGAAGTTACTAAACTTCTCAAATTAGGCTCGTGGTGCCTGTCGTAGGTCGTAAAGGGATTTCTGGAGTAAGCACACATGATTAGTAAGTGTAGGATGCACAAACTCTAGAGGTTGCTTCATA
Organism: Eucalyptus cladocalyx; assembly: GCA_017140615.1. Classification (NCBI taxonomy): domain Eukaryota; kingdom Viridiplantae; phylum Streptophyta; class Magnoliopsida; order Myrtales; family Myrtaceae; genus Eucalyptus; species Eucalyptus cladocalyx. Next base: position 42,961,634 of record CM029522.1, read on the forward strand.
TAAATTGTCTCCTTTATTGTGCCATGCAAAAAAACATTCTTGACATCGAGTTGATGTATTGACCACTTCTTTATCATCGCAACCTAAAGAGCAATCTGAATTGTTGCCAATTTTACAACTGGACTAAATCTCTCCAATAAATTAATACACTCCTCTTGGTGGAACCCCAATCATGCTTTCAACTTGTCAAGACTTCCATCAAGTGCTAATTTGGTCTTTAGAAACCCATTTGCACCCTATTACATGCATCTGATTTGTTCTTGGAGTTAAGGTCTAGGTTTAGTTTTCATGAAGTGCATTCATCTCTTCTTTGACCGCTTTTTTCCATCCCTCACGTGTTAATGCGGATTTGAATGTCTTAGGCTTTGCAAACACATGATATTTAGCTAAACAGGCATTGGGATTTGGTTTCACAATCCCTGACTTGGATTGGGCTTACATAGTGTGTTTTGATGTTCCACTTGTTTGAAAGGGTGCAAAACTCGTGTTTTCTGACCGGACAACTATTAACTAGAGCTATAGTGGGTTAAATAGATGGACTTTCCCTTTTCAGCTCTGAAATAGATGGTGAATCTTAAACATATGGTGATTGTTGATGTGATGGTTTCTGTGACTTCTTAGTTGTATTATAAGGAACACACATCTATCCAATTTAACGCACGCCACTTTCTTGAAAAAAAACCTACAGTGTTGTTAGTGATATTCCTTACTTGCTCTTTTTATTTGAATTCAGAAATTCAACCTCTTCAACCTATTTCTTATACAAAGCAATATAATGTTGAAACACTTCATTTAGCTTCTTAGCAAAAGGGAAGAAACTTTCATCAAATATGACATTTCGGTTAATATAAACTCTACCACGAGGGTACAAGATATCGTCACCCTTTATGTCTGTCACTATAGCCGAGAAAAACGCAAGTGAGTGAGTGATGATCGAACTTGTGTTACACATAAGGTCTAAGACAAGGATAATAAGCACTTTCGAATACCCGTAGATGTTCATAACTTGGTTTTTGTCCAAAAAGCTTGTTGTGAGGAGACTACATCTACAAATTTGGAGCGGCAATCATGTTTATAATATCAATTGGTAGTCAAGAAAGCACCCACCTAGTAAATCAACGGAACTCTTGCATGATATAGCATTGATAAACCGAGTTCCACCACATGATGATGCTCCCGTTTAGAAATCTTGTTTTGTTCCGGAGTGTAAGGACGAGACATGTAATTTTTGATCCCACAAGCCTTTAAACAATTATGAAATTTAACGCTTGAAAATTTGCCCCCGCCATCACATTGAAACACTTCAATTTTGTGATCAAATTGATTTCCCACATATTTTTGAAACAAAACAAAGATATTATAGAAATCCAACTTCAACTTCATTGGATAAACCCAACATAAAATTTGAAACCCTGAAATGATTTCACTAGCGATGGTCCACAAATGTCGTAGTGAATCATTTCTAAAGGAAAGTTGGTTCCAGACTTAGACAATTATAATGCTAATTTAGTACTTTTTATTATCTAACAACTCCTACATACAGATTGAGTTGTCTTATTGCACCGGATCATCTTCTAATTCTAAAGAAACCTTAAAGTTTGAGAATTAGTGTGAGCTAGCCGCTAGTGCCACACTTCTTCCTTAACCTCTTTATGTCTTTGAGTAAAAAGAGCATTATGTAGAAATCCTCAATTTTCCTTCCGAGCATCATCGTTGTGTTGGTTTGATGGTCCGTAAAATAAACACCGCATTTGTCAAAAACAAAAGAGCAAGGATAATAATCTTTTAGCTTAGAAACTAGAAGTAGATTTTTTCCTTATTTCGGGAACCACCAACACATCATGAAGAGGCAACGCATCAAACTTAGTGTGTAAAAACACATTCCCAGTGAATGTCATAGGAAGACAAGACCCATCTCCTATCATTATTGTATCAGTTCCATTATACTTTGAGGAGTTATGAATAATACTTGGATTAACAGTTATGTGGGTTGTGCTCCCATGCCTATGTACCATTCACTGCCCTTCGGATCTTCAAGATGCATTGCCTAAGGACTGTCGAGATGTTCTCCTTGAAAGGAATTATTGAACTGATACCAACACCAAAGCTTATCATGTCCTGGTCACTTGTAGGTTTGACATGCCAATCTCACACCGTCTATTGCTTTCTCATCTTGGATGTTTTTGATAGATGAATTTAGGGAATGATATAACTTAACATCCGGATACCTTTGTGAAGCACTTGCATAAGGCTGAAATCCCTGGCTTGAACCAAAATTATTGATCTATTGTTTATAAGCTTGAATCTCTTGGTCTTGGTTTAAATCAAATGATCTACAACTCTGATTTCTTCTTTGATATCCATAATCATGACCACCTTTGCCATAATTATGTCTACTTCTATTTTTATAAAACTTGTTGTTTCTTCTCTACCCACAAAAGCAAAATTTGGTTGAACAACATCATTGTCAAACCCACCTTTTGCTCTATTTCAACATTCCTCTGCCCACAATAGGTGAAATTCGGGTTATATTAGCTTGAGGAGTAATTTTGCAACCTCATTTTGAACCTCTCCAGTTGCGAAATAACCTTGTTGTAATTCGGTTGAGGCTTCAAACATTACATAGTTGTTCTAAAATTCTCATATCCAATCCTAACCCCTCCAAGATGCCGAAAACCTTCATTATCTCATCCAAAGGCTTACCGACTGTGTTCAATTGATTGCAAATTAGTTTGTACTCCCTGAGATAATAAGATAATGGCCTACCGCATTTTTAAATGCTTGGAGTTTGCCCCTTAGCTCAAACTCTCTAGCTATGGACTTTTGTGTAAATCAGTTCAAGAGAGTTTGCCATACCCCGTACAATGTTTATAAGCCGATAATCAAACACAAAATATTCTTGGAGACTGCTCCACTGATCCAAGAGGATATCAATTAGTTAGTTCTCATCCAGTCCGCATAATCGTGGTTTTGCTCTTCAACCTCCTTACCATCAAATTCAGCATGCAGCTTCTATGACGGTGGTGAAATCTCACCAATGACAAACCCAAATAGCTCTTGACTTCAAAGAAATCTATGAAACTGTACTTGCCAAAAAGAAAAATATCTTCAACAAGCTTAATCGTAACAAAATTATTTATGTTTACGTGAATAGCATACTGGAATTTAGGAACTCTCGCAGCCATTGTTTAGTGTGTGTTTAATGCTTTCAGAGAAACGCTTTGATGCCATATAGAAAACCGAATAAAAGAAGGAAATTATTAAACCATAATAAAAAGAAATCTTCCTATCATAGCCATTTCCTTCATTCTCACGAAACTTTTCATCTGAGAGCTCATCTTCTTCAGCCTTTATTTTCTACAATTTATGACCAAAAAAATCTAGATCTAGAGCACCCAATACTTGAATTACAACATGGCACACAAGAAATAAAATAAATGAATAAAAATATGGAAATTCCTTCACATATTCTTCTTCTCGTCATTGTAATTCTTCAAGGTGCAGAGTTGCAAAATGGTTATTGAGAGTACAATTCTTTTGATGCTAACACGTAGAAACTTTGAGAGAATATATTAATGTGCCAGATGAGACGACATTGTTTTCTTGTAAAAATTCTTTTCCTTTCCTTTTGATTAATTGAGTAACTCTCTCTTCATGTAAACCCTCTCTTCCAGTTGGAGTTTTTGCAACAAATTGAGGCTCTAAACCTTTGTTTTCGATTAGAATTTCTTCTTTCTTCTTCTCTTCGATTATCTACAAATGATTTCCACACAAATTGGTTGAAGATGTAATCTCAACAATCCATAACAAATTACATGGGAAAGTGGTGCCTTTCTTCGGCACTGAATTAATCAAAATAAGATGAAATTGATGCATGTGGGTCAAGGTCATAATATGATTTGCCCGTTTTAATTTGGGATGGAGTTACTGTTCTTTTTTTTTTTTTTTACGTAATTGTTCTCTATCCTAGAGAGGTTGCTAGAATGTGCTAAGGGGATTCTCTCTCAAGAAGGTCACTTGATATTGTGAAAGAATTAGCGTAGCCCAACAATAATATTGAAAATCACAATGAAGTTAATAAGGCGTGAGAAGAAAAATGGATGATTGTAGGATACTTGAATGTAGGTGGCAGGTAAGGAGAGTTAGGTCGGTAAGAACTTGTTGTGGAGAATTCCTTAATGATGCCACAAAATTTTCAAAGTTTGAAGATAATTAAGCTGAGGAAACTAGATGTTCACAACTCTAATAGTGCAAGAGTGCTGAAATAACGAAGCTTAAAAGTGCCAAAAGTCTAGACATTCAGAAATATAAAAGTGCTATTGGTCAAAAGTCCCCAAAAAGAATAAATTAACAAGACACATACGGTGACCATGAGAGGGTCAAAATGGTTAATGAACAAGATTGTGCCATCTAGCAATCCATCGCGAGCGAAGAAATCAATGGTCGATAGGTTGTGCCTTGTCTTAGGATCAAGAGCTATTGATAATTTGCCACGTGTCAAGAGAACATGCACCAATGCCAAGTCTACTAAAAATGATTAGAGAGTAAACTATATCCCTAAGTAGCCACTAGCCACACATGAGGCTCATTAAGGCAAAACTGTGTAAGACATCTCTCTCACTTGCCATCAGTTGTTAATATTCTGATCTAAAAAGCAATCCATGAGCAATTCTACAACAAATTCTTAAGCAAAGAAGGTTTATCGATAAATCCAAGAAATTATAACAAGAAATATATTATGCTTTCTTTTAAAGTGACGAAAATACACTTCTACAGTATTTTGTCTTGCGATAAGAACAAACTTTTGATTATATTTTATAACAAAGTTTGAGGTTGAACATTTCTCTTTAAATTTTCCTTGTAATATAGAGGGAAAATGACACAAATGGACTATGAACTTTAGTTCAATATGCAATATGATCCTTGAATTTTAAATTTATTCAATGTGGTTTTTGAACTTTTGATACACGTTCAATCTAGCCTTTGACCATATGAAAATGTTCAATGTTGTCTCTAAACTTAAATTGATGGAAGGATAACATTAAAAATCTCCATACAATTTAGGGCCTAACTTGAACACATATAAAAAATATGGGAATTACATTGAATAAAATTAAAAACTCAGAGACGACATTGCACATTAGGCTAAAATTTATTGACCACATTGAACAAGTTAGAAGTTCAATAATTATATTGCTCATTGAGTCAAAGCTTAAGAATCATTTGTATTATTATTCCTAATGTATAAAGATGAATGATGTACTAACGTAAGCATGCTAGATGGAGCTTCATTTATTGATTCTTTTCTCTAAAGACAAAATTTCCTTTATCTTAGAACTAGCATTGAGCATTGCGACGCGCAATCGTGAACTACTTAGAATATTCCCACAAAAAGAAACAAGTAGCTCCATTGATTAATAAACGTAATTGGAAGTTCTAGAAAACGTTTTACTATCATTCAATACTTGGTAAATTTGAAAAGAAATGAGAAAGTGCAATGTATGATTTGGATTTTTAATATGTAAAACCCCTACAAAAATGCCTAAATAATATGAAACCCATAATGATTTGGATATTCAATATACAAAATTTCATTAAAAAAATTTGATCCACAAGAACTTAAACCATTTTTACCTACATAAATAAAAGAAACCTTGGGGGAAAAAAACTTTCGGAGAGAAAGACAAGCCTAAATAACATAAAATTCATAATGATTATAAAATTGCATAAAATAATTTGGTTAACAAGAACTCAAATCATTTTTACTTATAAAAAAACACAAAAGACTTAGGGGAGGAAAAAAAAACTTTTGAACAAATGTAGCTGCATGTTTGGGGGAGGGGGGAAGACAAGCCAAAATAACATGAAACTCATAATGATTATAAAATCCCATAAAAAAATTTGGTTAATAAGAATTCAAACCATTTTTACTTACCTAAATAACACGAAAAACCTTGGCCCAAAAAAAAAAACTTTTGGACAAATTTAGCTGCATATGGGTGAGAGAAAGAGAAACCTAGATAATATAAAACCCATAATGATTATAAAATCCCATAAAAAGATTTGGTCAACGAGAACTCAAAACATTTTTACTTCCCTCAATAACACAAAAAAAACTTAGAGGAAAATAAAACCTCTTGGACAAGTTCAGATACGTGGGTAAAGAAAGACAAGCTTAAATAACATAAAATCCATAATGATTTGGATATCCAATATATAAAATCTCATAAAAAAATTTGATCAGCAAGAACTCAAACCATTTTAATTTGCTCAAACAACATAAAAAACTTCGGGGGAGGAGAAAATTTTTTTGGGACAAATTTAGTTGTGGGGAGAGGGGGAAGGTAAGCCAAAATAACATAAAACCCATATTAATTATAAAATCCCATAAAAAATTTAGTCAACAAAAACTCAAACCATTTTAACTTCCCTAAATAATACAAAAAACCTTGGGGGGAGAAATAAAACTTTGGGACAAATTCAGTTGTGTGAGGGAGGAGAAAGGCAAGCCTAAATAACATAAAACCCATGACGATTATAAAATCTAAAAAAAAATGTGGTCAATAAGAACTCAAATTATTTTTATTTATCTAAATAAGACAAAGAGACTAGGGGCGAAAAAAAAAACTTTCTAACAAATTTAGTCGCGTGTGGAGAGAGGAGGAGAAGAAAGATAAGTATAAATAACATAAAACTCATAATGATCTAGATATTCAATATATAAAATTTAATAAAAAATTAGTCAATAAGAACTCGAAACATTTTTACTTCTCTAAATAAAAGGCTAATTCCAAAAAAAAGTATCAACTTTGGGTCAAGTAACAAATCTATCCCAAATCTTTTTTTTTTTGTCTCGAAAAAAATCACCAATTTTTACTTCAATCCCAAATTTACCATTCTTAACTTAGATCCACTAATTGTCCTTAGCAATAAATTCATGTGCACTTGTTGGTCGAGTATAAATCACTATTCATTGTCTTTTTATCTAAGTCACAATTTGAAGAATAACAGTGAAATTCTTCATCATCTCCTACGCTTCAATAAGCAAATTGAAAGATCTCTAAATTGAATTTCTCTAACAAATTTCGTTGCTTTGTCGTAATATGAAGTTGTAGACCATTGCCCATCAAGAGATATCATAGAGGAGATCTGCCAAGCTCATTATTAGAAACCTTTTGTCCAGAAATAAGGTTGACTTTATATAAAAAGTAAATGATATAGGTTAAATTTGGAATAAAGGTGAAAGTTTGGAATTTTTTATGAGACAAAAAAAATTGCAGCAAATTGTCAATCGACCTAAAATTGGTACTGTTTTACTACACAAAAAAAAAAAGTTTAAGTTAGATTTGACACTTGGCCTAAAGTTGATTTTTTTATGAGATAAAAAAGTTTGGGCTAGAATTGTTACTTGACCTAAAGTTGGTACTTTTTTTTTTTTTAATTAACCCTTAAATAATACAGAAAACCTTGGGGAAGAAAAAAAACACTTTATGACAAATTCGGCTACGTGTAGAGGGAGAAAGACAAACCTAAATAACAAAAAACCCATAATGATTAAAAAATCTCATAAAAAATTTAGTTAGTAGGAACCCAAACTATATTTACTTCTCTAAATAACCCAAAAAAGCTAGAGGAGAAAAAAAATTATGAACAAAATTTAGCTTTGTTTAGGGAGGGGGAGATAAGCCTAAGTAACATAAAATCCATATGAACATAAAATCTCATTAAAGAAATTTGTTTAATAAGAACTAAAACTATTTTTATTTACCTAAATAACATAAAAAACCTTGGGGGAGACAAAAAAAACTTTTGAACAAATTCAGTTGCGTGTAAGGTAGGTGGAGAAAGACAAGCTTAAATAAAATAAAACCAATAAATATCGGTATATTTAATACACACACACACACACACACTTATAATCCCTCCAAAAAAAATTGATCAAAAGGAATTCAAACTATTTTACTCCTTAAATAACACAGAAAAACTTTGAGGGAGAAAAAAAAACTTTTGGACAAATTCGACTATGTGAAAGGGAGAGAAAGACAAGCCTAAATAATATAAGACCTATAATGATTATAAAATCTCTTTAAAAAATTTGGTCAATAAGAATTCAAACCATTTTTACTCTCCCGAATAACAAAAAAAACATAGGGGGATAAAAAAAATTTCGGACAAATTCAGTTATTTGTGTGGCGAGAAGGGAAGAGAAAGCAAACCTATATAACATAAAGCCCACAAAAATTTGGATATTCAATACATATAATCCTATAAAAAAATTTATTAAATAAGAACTCAAACAAATTTTACTTCACTAAATAACACAAAAAACCTTGGGGAGGAAAAAACATATTCGGACAATATCGGCTACGTGTCTAGGATGGAAAGACACGCCCAAATAATATAAAACCCATAATGATTATAAAATTTAAAACAAAAAACTTGTCAACAAGAATTCTAACCATTTTTATTTACCTAACTAACACAAAAAATGATAGGGGAGAAAATAACTTTTGGACAAATTCAGCTGCGTTTGGGAGGAGAATAAATGAGCCTAAATAACATAAAACCCATAATGATCTAGGTATTTAATATATATAATATCTCATAAAAAAAGTTGGTCAACAAAAACTCAAAAATATTTTTACTTCCCTAAATATCACAAAACACCTTGGTGGAAAAAAAAAACACTTCCGAAAAAATACAATTGCATGTGAATGAGAGAAAGACAACCCTAAATAATATAAAACCTATAATGATTAAAAAATTCTATAAAAAAAATTTTGCCAACAAGAACTCAAACAAATTTTTAATTCTCTAAGTAACACAAAAAACTTTTTTGGAGAATTTTTTTTTCAGAGAAATTCAATTGCGTGTAGGAGAGAAAGATAAGCCTAAACAACATGAAACTCATAATAATCTAGATATTTAATATATAAAATCTCATAAAAAATTGATTCATAAGAATTCAAACTATTTTCACTTCCCTAAACAACACGAAAAATACTTGGGGGAGAAAAAAAAAAATTTCGAGCAAATTTAGCTTTGTGTGAGGGGGAAGGCAAATCTAAATAATATAAACCTATAATGATTGTAAAATCCCATAAAAAAAATTGGTCAACAAAAACTCAAACTATTTTTAATTATCTAAATAACAAAAAAATCTTGGAAAAAAAAAAAACTTTCAGACAAATTCAACTGCATGTGGCGGGGAGAAAGACAAGCTTAAATTGCATAAAACTCATAATGATATGTATATTTAAAATATAAAATCCCATAAAATAAATTTGGTCAACAAGAAGTCAAACAATTTTGACTTCTCCAAATAAAATAAAAAAACCTTTGCCAAAAAAAAAAATTTCAAACAAAATTGGTTGTGCGTGAGGGGAGAAAGACAAGTTTAAATAACATAAAACTCATAATGATTATAAAATCTTGAAAAAAAATGGTTAATAAGAACTCAAACAATTTTTATTTTCCTAAATAACACAAAAAACCTTTGGGGAGAAAAAAACTTTAAGAAAAATTTAGTTTGGTGTGGAGGGAGAAAGATAAGCCTAAATAAATTTGGATATTCAATATATCAAATTCCATAAAAATTTAGTTAATGAGAATTCAAACTATTTTTACTTTCCCAAATTACACAAAAAATACTTAAGGGAGAAAAAAAAACTTTTAGACAAATTCAACTGTATGTGTGAAGGTACGGGAGAAAGGCAAGCCTAAATAAAATAAAACCTAGAATGATTATAAAATCCTATAAAAAAAATTGATCATAAGAACTCGAGCCATTTTTACTTAAATAAATAACATAAAAAAACTTGGGGGAGAGAACAAAAACTTTTGGACAAATTCAGCTAAATGTGTGGCAAATCTAAATAACAGAAAACCCATAATGATCTGGATATTCATATGTGAAATCTTATAAAAAAAAAGGGTTAATACCCTGAAAAACTTCAAATTGGTACACTTGTGACAAATTTACCACAATTTATTTTTTTGACTGCTAAAAACCCTAAACTGGTATACATTTGACAAATTTACCCAAAACTGATACATTTGTGACAAATTTACCCTATGTTAGTTTTTATTAAATTTTAGGGTTAATAACCTGAAAAACTCAAAACTGGTACATTTGTGACAAATTAACCTAAAATTATTTTTTTGACCGCAAAAAACCCTAAATTGGTATACCTTTGACAAATTTACCCAAAACTGGTACACTTGTGACAAATTTACCCTATGTTAGTTTTTATTAAATTGTATTATCAAATTATTAAGTTAAATGACGTGATAGTTGACCAGTATACCAATTTAGGATTTTATGCTCCGTTTGTCACAATTTACAATTTTTGTGATTTTTTTGTGGTATTAATTCAATTTAGCAAATGATATATTTGTCACAAATTTATCATTTTGAGGTTTTTTGCAGTTGAATAAATTAGTTTGTAGTAAATTGGTCATAAATGTACAAGTTTAGGATTTTTATAATCAGTCGGGGTAAATTTGTCACACGTATACTAGTTTGAGGTTTTTCATGATCAAAAAAATAATTTGGGGTAAATTTGTCATAAGTGTACCAGTTTGGGGTTTTTCAGGGTATTAACCCAAATTAATATAAGATAGAACATAAGAAAGAACATGAATAAGCTAAGGTAAGACGTAAAGTTTGTTATTCAAGTTCGTTCGAAATATTTGTAGATGAAAAGAATTGCTTCCGATAGGCTTTGAACCGATACCGAAGGTTATGTTATTTTGGATCCAAGCCTTCATTCTTTGATTCTGGATATGAAGCTACGGACGACCCCAAGGAGGAATGGTGGGAGGCGGCGATGCTTTGTCATATGTCAGGGAAGTGAAGGACTCGTTCCCAGACCGACTGGAAAAGTACAACATGTTCCTAAAGATCATGAAAGATTTCAAGACTCGAAGGTAAAAATCGTGAACCTAGTTGCGATGATAGGGCTATCGATGATTTTACTTCTTTCCTTTGGTATCGCGCAGGATCAATAGAGCACGGGTAGTGGCAAGAGCAAGGGAATTATTCAAAGGGCATGATGGATTGGTTTATGGCTTCAATGTTTTCTTTCTGGAGGAATGCCAAATAGCAGCATTGTATGAACCACCGGCAGAGGATCAGCCTGTCACTTATGAGGAAGCCGTCCGTTTGATAGACAAAATCAAGGTATGGCACAACTTCTGTCTTTCGAGGAGGAAGGCAAATACTGATTCGGCACGATATTTTTTTTTTTTTTTCATGTCTTGTGCAGACATAGGAACGTTTTCGGAACGAGGAACGTGTTCATGATGAGTTTTTTCACATTCTCTATCTGTACCGGTGTGGAAAGGAGGCTAGGGCGGTCTACCATGAGGTAGATGCAGTTTGACTTACTTCCTTCCGCATGCACGATCTCTTGCTTTGACTACAAGATCTCCCAGTCCCGATCTAAATACAGGAGGCTAAAGGATTCGGTCCATCATTTTGATTTCGTGATGCCCGTAGGTTGCTCGCCTTTTTGCCGACCATCCGGACTTATTCCAAGGATTCGAGAGGTTCATGCCCTATAGCTCAATAGAGGAGGAGGAGGAGGAGGAGGAGGAGTTCAGCACTCTCGCCCCAGTGCCCTCGTGCCGGCAAATGGTAAGATCACCATTCTCGCCTTCCGTCTTTTTCGGTTAGATCTTTCATTGCACTGAATAATCTTTCCTCTTTCTTTGTCTCTGTTTTGGACCGAACCCATCGAGACATGAGGATCAATTCTCAAGCCGAGGATCAAGATAGACAAAGATTGTGCTGATTTGGACCACAATGAGGACATGACTGAAGAGGATGCACAAGGTCGATGGGAATGCAACTAGATCTGATATGAGTTGTTGATCAGAACATAGGGATGCAATTTTCGGAAGAAGATTTCATCAATATATTTACTTTTCCCTGCTTTACTTTTCCTTCTTGATTTGTGGTTTTTAATTAGTTTGTAAGAGATTGTCATCTATTGGATTTCTGAGATGATGAAATAAAAAAGACATTGAATTGACTTATTTTCATCACTCCAGATGTTATTCTTGGATATTAGTTATTTGCTAGTGTTAAGGATGAGTAGTGTATGTATATCAATAGTCGATAAGTTACTTGGTGTATGCATTGAGCAAAATGTTCGTCCATGTACTTATGAATTGACGTTGATTATACAAAACAATGGTTCCGTGTAGGGGATGTTCAATTTCTTTTGGGTTAATACCCTGAAAAACTCCAAACTGGTACACTTGTGACAAATTTACCCAAAACTATTTTTTTGACCGCCAAAAACCCTAAACTGGTATACCTTTGACAAATTTACCAAAAACTTGTACACTTGTGACAAATTTACCCTATGTTAGTTTTTATTAAATTTTATTATCAAATTATTAAGTTAAATGACACGTGACGGTTGACCAATATACCAATTTAAGATTTTATGCTCCGTTTGTCACAGTTTACAATTTTTGTGATTTTTTTGTGGTATTAATTCAATTTAGCAAAGGGTATATTTGTCACAAATTTATCATTTTGAGGTCTTTTGCAGTTAAATAAATTAGTTTGGAGTAAATTTGTCATAAATATACCAGTTTAGGATTTTTATAGTCAGTCGGGGTAAATTTGTCACATGTATACTAGTTTGGGGTTTTTCATGATCAAAAAAATAATTTGGGGTAAATTTGTCACAAGTGTACCAGTTTGGGGTTTTTCAGGGTATTAACCCAATCATAAATTGGTACATTTATGATAAATTTACTCCAAACTAATTTATTCAACTATAAAAGACCTAAAAATGATAAATTTGTGACAAATATACCTTTTGCTAAATTGAATTAATACTACAAAAAAATTACAAAAATTGTAAACCTGTGACAAACTAACATAAAATCCTAAATTGGTATACTAGTCAACTATCACGTGTTATTTAACTTAATAATTTGATAATAAAATTTAATAAAAACTAACATAGGGTAAATTTGTTACAAGTGTACCAGTTTTGGGTAAATTTGTCAAAGGTATACCGGTTTAGGGTTTTTGGTGGTCAAAAAAATAGTTTGGGGTAAATTTGTCACAAGTGTACCGGTTTGGAGTTTTTCATTAATCATTTAAGATTTTTCTAATCAGTCGGGGTAAATTTGTCACATGTATACTAGTTTGGGGTTTTTCATGATCAAAAAAATAATTTTGGGTAAATTTGTTACAAGTGATCGGTTTGGGATTTTTCAGGGTATTAACCCTAAAAAAAATTTAGTCAATAAGAATTCAAACCATTTTTATTTCTCTAAAACATAAAAAATCTCGGCGGAGAAAAAAATACTTTTGAAAAAATTTGGCTACATGTGAAGAGAGGAAAAAGACAAACCTAAATAACATAAAACCTATAATGATTATAAAATCTCATAAAAAAATTGATCAATAAGGACTCAAATCATTTTTACTTTCCTGAATAACACAAAAAAACTTGGGGCAAAAAAAAAAAAAACTTTGGGAGAAATTCAGCTATATATGTGGGGAAAAAGATAAGCTTAAATAACATAAAATCTAATTTGGATATTCAATATATAAAATCTTATAAAAAATATTGGTCAACAATAACTCAAACTATTATTACTTCTCTAAATAACACCAAAAAAAAAAAAAATCTCTAGAGAGAAAAAAAATTGAACAAATTTGGCTACATGTGCGGGGAGAGAAAAACTAGCCTAAATAACATAAAACCCATAATGATTATAAAATTTGTTAACAAAATTTGGTCAATAAGAACTCAAACTATTTACTTCTTTAAATAACATAAAAAAACTTGGGACAAAAAATAAATTTTTTTTAGAGAAATTCAACTACATATAAGGGGAGAAAGATAAGCCTAAATAACATAAAATATGATTGAGATATTCGATATATAAAATCTCATAAAAAATTTGGTTAATAAGAATTTAAACCATTTTTACTTCCCTAAATAATACAAAAAACATTGGTAAGGAAAAAAAACACTTTTGAATGAATTCAGCTACATGATTAAGAGAAAGACAAGTCTAAGTAACATAAAAGCCATAATGATTATAAAAGTTCATAAAAAAATTTGGTCAATAAGAATTTAAATCATTTTTACTTCCTTAAATAATACAAAAAACCTTAAGGGGGAGAAAAAACTTATTGGGGAAATTCAACTTGGTGTGGAGGAGAAATACGTACTTAAATAACATAAAACTTGATTTGGATATTTAATAGATAAAATCCCATAAAAACTTTAGTCAACAAGAATTCAAACCAATTTTACTTCTCTAAATAACATAAAAAGCTTTGACGGAGTTAAAAAAAAAACACTTTCGGACAAATTCGGCCATGTGTAGGCAAGAGAAAGATAACCCTAAGTAACATAAAACCTATAAGGATTAAAGTTAATATACTGAAAAACCTTAAACTATTACACATTTGATAAATTTACATTAAATTAATTTTTTGACCATGAAAAATCCTAAACTAGTATACATATTACATATGACAAATGTACCCCAAATAATCACAAAAAACCATAAACTGGTGTACTTATAACAAATTTAACCTAAACTAATTTGTTCAACCGCGAAAAATCCTAAAATGGTACATTTGTGATAAATATACCATTCATTAATTTGGATTCACATCACAAAAAATCACAAAAATTGTATAATTGTGACATATGAAGAGCAAAATCCTAAATTAGTATACCAGTCAACTATCACGTATTATTAAACTTAACAATTTGATAGTAACATTTAATGAAAATTAACCTATGATAAATTTGTCACAAGTCTACTAGTTTTTGGTAAATTTGTCAAAAATGTATCAATTTTCGGTTTTTAATAATCAAAAAATTAGTTTATGATAAATTAGTTTATGATAAATTTATTACATGTGTACCAATTTAGGATTTTTTAGGTATTGACCTGAATGATTATAAAATCCCATAAAAAAAATTTGGTCAATAGGAACTTAAACCATTTTTACTTTTTTAAATAACACAAAAAAACTTAGGATGACAAACATAAATAACATAAAAAAAAACCTTTGAGCAGATTTAGCTACATGTGGAATAGAGAAAAATAAGCCTAAATAACATAAAATTCATAATAATTATAAAATATCATAAATAAATTTGGTCAATAAGGATTCAAACTATTTTTACTTACTTAAATAACAAAAAAACCTTAGGGTAGAAAAAAATGCTTTCGGACAAATGGAGGAGGGAAGACAAACCTAAACTACATAAAACCCATAAATGATTTGGATATTCAATATATAAAATCTCAAAAAATAATTGATCACTGAGAACTCATATCAATTTTATCTTTTAAACAACACAAAAAAACTTTCGAGGAGGGAAAAATAAAAGACACTTCTGGACAAATACGACTCTTGTGGGGTGGACAAAGACAAGTCTCTCATGATGTCTCTAGTCGTGATCACTGTCGATTGAAAAGGCCCCAATCCGAAACCGCCCTTCTTCTCTCTCTCTCTCTCTCTCTCTCTCTCTCTCTCTCTCCTTTCCCTCTCTTCCTCCTCGATCAAACTCAAATCAAACCTCAATTAAGGAAACTCGATTTTGTTTCCCCGGAAATTAGGTCAACGGAAACAATTGTTTTGAATGTATTATTGTGTGCTAAGAGAGTCTCTAATTACTAATTCAGGACGGCTTCGACAACATGAGTCATTTTTTGTTTGCCATGTTCGTCCACATCAATGGGGGTAGGTATTTTGGGAGCATGTCGATATTTTCCTTGTAGGTTGATGAATTCTTCTGGGATGGGGAACAAAAGTTTTGAGCTTTCTCGAGCAAGAGAAGGAAAATCTACCTCTTGGAACATAGAGATGGAAGAACTAGGTGGTAACTCTTTTGGAGCCTCGAGTGGGTAAGAGTGTTTTTTTGCCCACTTTAAAACTGTCTTATAAAATAGGGAAATAGCTGGTCTTTTGTGAGGAGGAGGTGGCGTTGGTGGTAAGGTTGGGGATGTGAATGGTGGCACTGTGAACTTTGGTGGTGGAGTTGGGACATAAGAGATCACAAATAGAAATTTATCACACTCACCACGAGAATCAACGAAGGAGTCTTCGTTCAAGTACCTTTGATACATAGTATCCTTTGGCTTCTTGTGTTTTCGTTGGGGTCTTGCATTTGGATCTATATCGTCAAGAGAATTTATACAGTAAGAACATTGACCAACAGGGTCCAAAAATATGTGGTCCTTGTAGTAATGGACATGATTTCCATTACTCTGAAAATATTGGACAAAGTTTTAGGGATTTGGCTTGGAGATTGATTCGGGAACATACTATTCAATCATGAACAGGGTTTGGAAGATAGAAGGATTTTGTTCATTTTCCTTGCCAAATTTGATGGCAACGGGCTATCTTTCTTCCTAACGAACTCGGAATTTGAGAATTGGAAAGGCTTGTTGTTTTGATGTAACTTTTCATACTTAGTAATCCAAGTTTTCCGGAAGGAGCTTGGCCAACTTATGTTTTGAGATTTGTTTGGAAACATGAATACATGATACTTGATCATTCTGCATAGAGATAGATAGGACATTTTCATTTCCATTTTGGAAATTCAAATCAAGAGCATTGTTTTGCACTCAATAAATCATTTGGTAGTGTAGTGTTGTTGTAATAGAGTTAGCTGTCTGGGGAGCTCCAGTAAGCTGAAGGAGAATAACTAGGGGTTTGAAAGAGTGATATTGAAGTTTAGATATAAGGTTACGAAGATTGTTCCAGCATTCAAAGTGGTTTGGACAGTGCCAATACATGCATGTTGGTATTCTAGGAACCGAGTATCCAATAAGACTATTCTAGCCACAACTGGCAAGCCTTTACGACAATGAAAAATTAGAGTAAGACGAATAGCTTCATAATGGCTAGAGTGGGATGTTGATCAAATTTGGAGGACTAGACATACCCCTTTACTTCCTTAGGAGTTTGGCGAATAAGTTATCGAATGGAGCGGATGGGAGAAAACGATGAGCTAGGTTTAGTAAAAGTAGAATAGGTGTTCATAAGAGATAGTTGAGTTTCAGAGATTTTAGTTTTATTACTAATAAATATTTCATAAAGATAGTCAATTTTAGAAACATTTAACATGCAAAAATCTGAAAGAGTTGAGGAGATTGGGGTTGAAATAAGAATAACTGCTTCTAGTATTTCGGGTTTGGTTATAATGTGAAATGTCTTCTCAGCGTTAGATTCACCTACTGAGTGCATGGAATGGATCTTGTTATAAATCAAACCATGGCTCTAATACCATAAATGGACCTTGGCTTAGAACAAGAGAAGACAAAGTTATTTTTTTGCAAGTATGCCTTCCCATAATAGGCGAATCTCTTATTTAAGCTTTTCCGGGACAGCATTTTAGCATAAAACTACATTTGTGACAAATATATCATTTGTTAATTTGGATTGACATCACAAAAAATTGTATAACTGTGACATATGAAGAGTAAAATCCTAAAGTAGTACACTAGTCAATTATCACGTATTATTAAACTTAGGAATTTGATAATAACATTTAATGAAAATTAACTCAAGATAAATTTGTCACAAGTCTACCAGTTTAGGGTAAATTTATCAAAAATGTATCAATTTTGGGTTTTTGATAATTAAAAAATTAGTTCATGATAAATTTATTACATTTGTACCAATTTGAGATTTTTTAAGTATTAACCCTAATGATTATGAAATCTCATAAAAAAATTTGGTCAATAGGAACTTAAACCATTTTTACTTCTTTAAATAACACAAAAAACCTTGGGAAAGAAAAAAACCCGTCAAAGAAATTCAGTTGGGTGTGGGAGAAGAAATACAAAGCTAAATAACATAAAAATTATAATGATCTAGATATTTAATATATAAAATTTCTTAAAAAAATTCAATCAACAAGAACTCAAATAATTTTTGCTTACTTATATAACACAAAAAACCTTGGGATACCACTGCCCATGGTGGCCACGGTGGCTAGAACTTTACTCCCCCATCTGGGGGGGAGGGGTTCGAAACCCAGTGTTCTCATTGTGTGACTTACCCGCGGCTGGGCCTGTGGTGGCGGCTTAGTTCGCCCCGAGTTTATGTCGCCGGCTGTCGGCCGTATGGTGGTTCCCGGGTCACAAAAAAAAAAAATCTTGGGACGAAAAAAGCTTTCGAGCAAATTTAGCTATGTGTGGAATAGAGAAAAATAAGCTAAAATAACATAAAATCCATAATAATTATAAAATCTCATAAATGAATTTAGTCAATAAGAATTCAAATTATTTTTTTACTTAAATAACAAAAAAACCTTAATAACATAAAAACCTCATGGCAAAAAAAAAAAAAAAAAAAAAAAACGCTTTTTCGGACAAATGCATCTTCATGTGAGGGGGAAGACAAGTTTAAACTACATAAAATCCATAATGATTTGGATAATCAATATATAAAATCTCCAAAAATAATTGATCACTAAGAACTCAAATCAATTTTATCTTGTTAAACAACACAAAAATACTTTCGGGGAGGGGAAAAAAAAGGACATTTCTTGACAAATGCGACTCTTGTGGGGTGGACAAAGACAAGTCTCCCATAATATCTCTGGTCATAATCATCGTCGATCGAAAAAGCCCCAATCCGAAAGCACCCTACTCTCTCTCTCTCTCTCTCTCTTTCTCTCCTCTGTCAAACTCGGATCAATTGGGGTAGGTATTTTGGGAGCATGTTTTGAAATTAGGTCAACGGAAACAATTGTTTTGAATGTATTATTGTGTGGTAAGAGTCTATAATTGCCAATTTAAGACGACTTCGGCAACATGAGTCATTTTTTGTCTGTCATGTTCGTCCACATCAATTGGGGTAGGTATTTTGGGAGCATGTCGATATCTCCCTTGCGGGTCGATGAATTCTTCTAGGACAGGGAACGAAAGTTTCAAGCTTTCTCGAGCAAGAGGAGGAAAATCTACCTCTTGAAACATAGAGATGGAAGAACTAGGTGGTACCTCTTTTGGAGCCTCGAGTGGGTAAGAGTGCTTTTTTGCCCAATTTAAGATTGGCTTATAAAACAGGGAAATCACTAAGGAGGAGGTGGTGTTGGTGGTAAGGCTAGGGATGTGGATGGTGGGATTGTGAACTTTGGTGGTGGAGTTGGGACATAAGAGACCATGAATTGGAATTTATCACACTCACCAAGAGAATTAACGGATGAGTCTCCATTCAAGTACCTTTGATACATAGTATCCTTTGGCTTCTTGTGTTTTCGTTGGGGTCTTGCATTTGGGTTTATTTCGTCAGGAGAATTTGTATAATAAGAACATTGACAAAAAGGGTCCCAAAAATAGTGACCATATCGGTCCTTGTAGTAATGGACAAGATTTCCATTATTATGAAAATATTGGACAAGCTTTTAGGGATCTAGCTCAGAGATTGATTCAGGAACATATGGTTCAATCATGAATAAGGTTTGGAATATAGAAGGATTTTCTTGCCAAATTTGATGGGAACGGTGCTATCTTTCTTCCTAACGAATTTGGAATCTAAGAATTGGAGAGGTTTGTTGTTCTGATGTAGCTTTTCATACTTAGTAATCCAAGTTTCTAGAAGGAGCTTGGCCAGCTTCTGTTTTGAGATTTGTTTGGAAACATGAATATATGATACTTGATCATTCTGCATAGAGATGAATATGGCATCTTCCTTCCCATTCTGGAAATTCAAATTGATAGCATGATTTTGCACTCAATAAATCATTTGGTAGTGTAGTGTTGCTGCAATAGAGTCAGTCATCTAGGGAACTTTAGTAAGCTGAAGGAGAATAACTAGGGTGTGAAAGAACGATATTGAAGTTTAGATATAAGGTTACGAAGACTGTTCTAGCATTCAAAATGGTTTGGACAATGTCAATACATGCATGCTAGTATTCTAGGAACCAAGTATCAAATAAGGCTATTTTGGCCACAATTGGCAAGCCATTACGATCATGAAAGATGAGAGCAAGACGAATAGTTTCATAATATACATGAGAGTATCCTTGTTAGGTCCAGTGCTTGGGAAATTCTGATGGAATTTGAAGAGTAACAAAATACTCATTTTTTTTTACCAAAAAAAAACAAAATACTCATTTTTAGTGGCTAGAGTGGGATGTTGATCAAATTTGGAAGATTAGATGTACTCTTTTACTTCTTTAAGAGTTTGGCAAATAAGTTGCCGAATGGAGCGGATGGGAGAAAACGATGAGGTAGGTTTAACAAAAGCAGAATATGGGTTTATAAGAGATAGTTGAGTTTCAGAAATTTTGGTTTCGTTACTAAGAGAGATCTGAAAGAGTTGAGGAGGATGGGGTTGAAGTAAGAGTAACCGAAGCTTCTAGTATTTCGGGTTCAATCATAGTGTGAAAATGTCTTCTCGGCATTAGATTTACCTACTGAGTACATGGAATGGATCTTATTATAAACCAAATCATGGCTTTGATATGCTTAGAATAAGAGAAGACGGAGTTAGTTTTTTACAAGTATGCCTTCCCACAATGGGTGAACCTCTTATTTAAGCTTTTCAAGAACATCTTGTTAGCATAAAACTACATTGGTGACAAATAGATCATTTGTTAATTTGGATTGACATCACAAAAAATCACAAAAATTGTATAACTGTGACATATGAAGAGTAAAATCCTAAATTAATACACTAGTCAACCATAACGTATTATTAAACTTAGCAATTTAATAGTAACATTTAACAAAAATTAACCTAGGATAAATTTGTCACAAATCTATTAGTTTGGAGTAAAATTGTCAAAAATGTATCAATTTTGGGTTTTTGATAGTTAAAAAATTAGTTGCCAAAAAAAAAAGATAATTAAAAAATTAATTTGTGATAAATTTATTACATATGTACTAATTTGGGATTTTTTAGGTATTGACCTTTAGGATTATGAAATCCCATAAAAAAATTGGTTAATAGGAACTTAAACCATTTTTACTTCTTTAAATAACACAAAAAACCTTGGAAAGAAAAAAACCTATCAAAGAAATTCAACGGGGTGTGGGAGAAGAAAGACAAAGCTAAATAACATAAAACTTATGATCATATGGATATTTAATATATAAAATTTCATAAAAAAATTCAATCAACAAGAACCCAAATCATTTTTGCTTACTTATAGTTATATAACACAAAAAAACCTTGGGATGAAAAAAACTTTTGAGCAAATTTAGCTACGTGTGGAATAGAGAAAAACAAGCCTAAATAACATAAAATCCATAATAATTATAAAATATCATAAATAAATTCGATCGATAAGAATCCAAATTATTTTTACTTACTTAAATAACATAAAAACCTTATGGTAGAAAAAAAAATACTTTTTCGGACAAATGCATCTTTATGTGGGGGGAAGACAAACTTAAATTACATAAAATTTATAATGATTTAGATATTCAATATATAAAATCATTAAGAACTCAAATCAATTTTATCTTTTCAAATAATACAAAAAAAAAATTCAAGGAGGGGAAATAAAAAGACGCTTCTGGACAAATCCGACTCTTGTGGGTGGACAAAGACAAGTCTCCCATGATCTCTTTGGTCGTGATCATCGTCGATCCAAAAAGCCCCCATCCGAAACCGCCCTTCTTCCTCTCTCTCTCTCTCTCTCATCTCTCTCCTCTCTCCTCTCTCCCTCTTCCTTCTCCTCTGTCAAACCCGGATCAAACCTTAATTAAGGAAACTCGATTTCGTGCCCCCCCGGAAATTAGGTCAGCGGAAATCCGAAGAATCCCCGCCCGATTGCCCCATCCGTATCTCCCCGAATCGGATCCGCTCTTCCTCTCTCTCTCTCTCTCCGTCTCTGTCTCTCCGCCGCGAAGATCGAACCCGAGCGTTCGCGTCGGCGACCGGCGCCGACCGATTCTTCCTGCGTCGCCGGCGAGGCCAGCGGTGGAATGCGGGGAACCCTAGGGCGGCGCGCGCGCGGGCGATGTTCCGATTGGAGCCGGAGAAGATCAGGAAACGGCTCTGACGGTCGGGGATTTTGACTGTTGTTTTGCCGGGGGGAGGGGCGCGGGAGGGGAGGAGGTCGGGGGGAGGTTCTCTCTAGGGGTTTTTGGTTGATTCTCCGCCATGGCCGATACGACCGCGATTCCTGCCTCCGTGGTCCGCAATCTGTCCGATAAGCTCTACGAGAAGCGGAAGAACGCCGCGCTCGAGGTCTGGGTTATCCCCTTTCCCTTTTCGAAACTTTTAGTTGCTGACTGTCGGGTGATGTTGATTGGGGTTTGTGCGCGTGCGCGATGTGAATTGTGTGTGTAGATTGAGGGAATAGTGAAGCAGCTCGCCGCAGCCGGGGATCATGATAAGATTTCCGCGGTGATCAACTTGCTGACGTATGAATTCACGTATTCCGCGCAGGCGAATCACCGGAAGGTACGCCGATTGATGAGTTTTTAGTCGAACTAGCGCCCTGAGGATTTTGATTTTCTTGATTGATACTGCGGGCTTTTACTGTTGAGTTTTGGTTGGTGGAGTGTGGAGTCTATTTTTATGTCTGTTCTCTGGTAGGGAGGACTGATTGGGTTAGCTGCTGCGACTGTGGGGTTGAGTACTGAGGCAGCTCAGCATCTTGAGGTACTTCCCTTTCTCCTGCGTAGGCAAATTTACTTGGACGGAAACAAAAAAATTTCATTTTGTTCCTTAGAATACACTGAGGTTTTCATTCCAATGTGTTGTGTTTTTATGATGGCATGTCACCTTTCTTTTCACGAACTCCACAAGCAGCTTACCAAGTGCAGGCTAAGTGATTGCGGCTAATTCTTTTGAATGATGTTGCACGTTTGCTGGAGATGTTCTAGATTTTTAGTTTCATCCTCCCATGACCACACCTATGGTGGAAATGCATGATTCTGATTGTAGGGAAGACATCAGTCTGTCTAGTTGATTCGTTGATGCTAGGTTTTTGGCAATGACCAGTGTTGATGCTATATCATCAATAGGGAATGAAGGGGGAAGGGGATTTCTCTTTTTCAACTGGCTGACAGGGATTCTTGGAGGATATCGCTAGGTTAACAGAGGAACTGTTGTCATACCCAGGACACTATTGTTTTATACTTCTAAGTTCTTGTGCCTAGAGTTGAGCACACATAGGGGCCTTATTTCCTATGTATCAAACTGGATTTTGCTAACAGTCTTAATTCGGATGACTATGTCTTACAGTGTTGTGCTTTGTTGTCATGTTAATGCTGCTTTGTCTCATCTTTATTTGCTTCTGCCAGCAAATTGTGCCACCTGTACTTAATTCATTTGCTGATCAAGATAGCAGAGTTCGTTATTATGCTTGTGAAGCACTGTATAATATTGCAAAGGTGAGGACTGATTGGAGTGCTTCTATTGTACACGCTTGTCTTTGAGTATTGCTTTCTGACTTGTTTTGCCACTTTTGGATTGTGCGCAGGTTGTAAGAGGGGATTTCATCATCTTTTTTAACAAAATATTTGATGCCTTATGCAAGTTGTCTGCAGATTCAGATGCCAATGTGCAAAGTGCTGCTCACCTATTGGATCGGCTTGTAAAGGTAAATGGGTTTACTTTCAAGTTACAGAAATATGATCTGTCGCTTACCCTTTTGCTTCTATTTGTTTGAACCGGTTTTCCACGTGTCTGCTATTATAACAGGACATTGTCACTGAGAGTGATCAATTCAGGTACGTTGTATATTGATCGCAATTGCCAGATTTGAAAGTTTGAAAAGTATCTTTGGATTTGTCAAATCATAAATATGCTATTTTCTGTCCATTACATGTTTATCCTGATTGTTTTCTTTCTTGTTATCAGCATTGAAGAATTTATACCCTTGCTGAGAGAGCGTATGAATGTCTTAAATCCATACGTTCGCCAATTTTTAGTTGGATGGATTACTGTGTTGGACAGTGTTCCGGACATTGATATGCTGGGTTTTCTTCCTGATTTCCTAGATGGTAAATAGCTACTCATGCAAATAGATATTTTCCCTTTGTTTGTGATTAACTTACCCTTATAAATGGTAACTTACATAGAGTCTATCGTCTTTAGGTTTGTTTAACATGTTAAGTGATTCAAGCCATGAAATTCGACAACAAGCTGATGCAGCTCTATCAGAGTTTCTCCAAGAGATCAAAAACTCCCCAGTATGTTTTCTTACATATGATGAAATCCTTTTTGCTAAAGACACTGCTTAATGCATCTTATATTAGTGATAAAAATTATTGCATTTTGTTGCATTGGCCTCCCTTTCATTAGATTTCTATTTGTACCTGGAATTTTGATTCAAAAAGTCTTTCTGTTGAATATGATCTCCTGACTCAAGCAGTGCTCCTATTGAAAGTCTGTAGATTATGGCCGCATGGCCGAGATATTGGTGCAGAGGGCAGGTGCTCTTGATGAGTTTACAAGGTTAACAGCGGTAACATGGGTAAGTTTAAAATGCATTATAAGCATTCTCAACGTCTAAATTATGATTGTCCTGAGTTAATTATCTGGATTTACTATCCTATTACTTTGTCTATTGAGCATGGTTTATTAGATAATGACAAGATGATTTTATCTGTGGATTTCATGCCATTCCAACAATTCTAGTTGATTTTCACTATCATTTTGCAGATCAATGAGTTTGTAAAACTCGGTGGAGATCAGCTTGTTCCTCATTATGCTGACATTCTAGGAGCTATATTACCATGTATATCTGACAAAGAAGAGAAAATTAGAGCAGTAAGTTACTTGCATTTTGCTCTTGCTGCTTCTTTTCTTTGCCTTAGCTCTTCTTCTTCTTCTTCTTTTTTTCCCATGAACTTTTTGTTGTAATTTTGCCATTACTTTTTGATGTAAGGTTGCTCGGGAAACGAATGAGGAGCTTCGTATGATCAAGGCAGATCCTGCAGAAGGTTTTGATGTTAAAGCAATACTATCGATCGCAAAGAGGTGCACTTTATTTCCTTTAGTTGATAAAGCTAATTTCTTGATACTGGCTATTGCCTGCCTGGTTCAGGTTTTGAGGAACAGCCCAAAGGTTCCTGTTTTATTTTGGCATGACGTTGCATATTAAAAAAGCAGAACAACAATTGTGAGCCAAAATATTTTACTGGAATGTCTAGAAAGGTTAGGACCTGTTTGTTTATACTTAAGCTAAGTAAGAAGTACTTTTTTGTTTTCCCACCAAAAGTCAAAATATTATTTAAATTTTAACAAGTTATAAAAAATTATATGCAATTCTACGGGTCAACATTTCTAGTGTTGTGAAAGTTTCAAGAGTTCTTTATTTTAAAAAAGTCGAAATGTGTGAACTGCAAGATTTAAATTAAGGAAAAAGTAAAAGGTAAAAGTCAATTTTAACAGGGTCTTAGATTTTGTGATGGAGTTTTCAGTTTAAAAAGAGTTCAAACCAATATTAGGGCAAAACTTATCCAAAAGAAAATGTGAACTATACGAAGTGAACCCAATGTACCAAACACATTTTTGTGAAAATATGTGTCATTCAACATCAAACACCCAAATATTTGCAGTGAAATGAAAATTGGAATTTTTTTTATCAGAATGCACAATAACTTGTTAACATTCACTGCCTCTACGTCTGTGCTTAGATGATCATTCTTAGGAGGGGTTTTTTGGATTTGGTTGTGATTCTTATTTAGGAAGCTGATTTGTGCACAGTCATGACTTCTGATCTTTTATTATTATAGGCAACTATCAAGTGAATGGGAGGCCACTAGAATTGAAGCATTGCATTGGATATCAGCTCTCCTAGAGAAGCATCGTTTTGAGGTACCTTTGTTGTAATATGTAGTCCACTCGTAGCCAATGGCTAAAGTTATTTATCACAACATTTAACAAAACCATTGGTCATTCTTTATTTTGGTCCTTGCCAATTTGATTTATAGAGTTGTCCAGCTCTCTGATTTTGTCTCACTATTCACTATATATTATAAAAATGCCTATTTTAAAAACTCTTTCCCTGCAAAATTTCTTTGTTTGACCATTATTCTTTGTTGCAGTTTACATTGGTAAGGGAGTCGTGCTTTTTGCTGTGATGTACATCACTTACTTTATTTTATTACCTACAAGAGGAATGTATACCAGATAATACTCTTATGTTGTCCTGGTTTGAGTGTGTGTGGATCTTCTCAATGAAACTGTCATGGAGTTGATTTAAGATGGTATATTTGCATGAAATTCGTCAGCATTGTGGGCCTTGATCTTTTGGTGATTGAGGGTACTCACAGGTTCACTTGAGGACTAGATTGGTAGGACAGGTTCTGTGCTGGTAATGTTAATATTCTGTAGTCATAATCAGGATGAATGGATAATGATCTTTCGTATTAATTAAACTGCAAGGTTTGAGGTTTGCTGGGCCTACAGGGTAGGGTGTGCCATTGTTTAAGTAAATATCCAAACAAGATATAGAAATTTCTAAATGATTAGACTACGGGTGATGGTCTTGTCCAGTGTAATTCCTCTTGTCTTTTAGTTTTTTGGACATTTTTTTCCTTGTTGGTTATCCTTAACTTGGTAGTCTTTTTTCTTGGTAGGTTTTGTCTTATCTAAACGATATCTTCGACACGCTTCTAAAGGGCCTATCAGATCCTGTAGATGAGGTAATCCTCCTTGCTTGGTTATTATGTGTTAAACTCTACTTCAAGATCTTCATATGGTCATCATTCATATTATTGCAGTTATTTTTCCAGTTTTGGCAGTTGGAATTTTTGTGTTATTAGTATGCCTTATAGATCTTACCAGTTTTGACATAAGCTTGTTGTTGCGGGGAATGCTGGGTACTTAGTTTCAGCTTGCTGCACTGCGATACCTGAAGTCATTTCTTGGAAGTGATGCGAACAAAAAGAATTTGAAGACTCATTATCATTGGAGAGTCTGTAACTGGATGTGAATAGCCATTTTGGTCTGACAGATTCTTAGTTGAGGTCAATGTTAATTTATTGCCTGGGGCTCATTGGAAGACCAGGAGCAGCTTCTTAGATTTAGCTCCCATGGAAACTTGAATATCAGTAGTAAATAATCAGATAAGAGATTTCTTGTAACAATGCTTGGGAGCATTAATGAGACAGCCCTAGAATTTCATTGTTGATTTTGTTGTTGCCCTATTCCACTGATGCTTACTACGTTCAAGTCACAAGGGCTTTTCATTTCAAAGTCTACGAAGCATACTAGAATCCAGAGTTAGTGCACAACATTGGGGAAGCTCAAAAAGTACATAATCGGTAGGCAAAAACAAATGATAAGCCTGATTAATTTTTTTCCATTTAATAGTTATTGTCCTCAACTTTATTTATCTGTTGGTATTATTGATCATCTTTTGCCTTCCTTTTTGCATTTGCTCAACCAAACATATTTTTTCCTCCCCCCCTCCCCTAGTTCTGTATTACTTAGGTATTTGTCATGCAAGGCAGTGGACTTCTATAGCTGATTCTGGATTTGTTGTCAACAGGTAGTCCTGCTTGTTCTTGAGGTTCATGCATGTATAGCACAAGATGCGCAGCACTTCCGCCAGCTTGTTGTTTTCCTTGTGCACAATTTTCGGGTCGATAAGAATCTTCTCGAGAAGTGGGTTTCCTTCTGATTTTATTTCTAATTTTTTACTTTCAGAGTTTTTCCTTTACTTCTGTAACCTTGAGTTGGAAAATAGTATGCAACTGCTCCTTTTCTCTTCTCAGATTTTGATTTTGTTTGCTTATAATCTTTTGATATGTGTGTCACCTTTTATGTGTACTTCATTTCCTCTAGGCGCGGTGCTTTGATAATCCGCAGACTCTGTGTGCTTTTGGATGCTGAAAGAGTCTATCGGGAACTTTCTACAATACTAGAGGGAGAAGCCGACTTGGATTTTGCATCAACTATGGTTCAGGTTCTGTCATATACTTGAGGCAAAATAAATTCTATCCCTCCCAAACTCACAAAATTAAATAGCTGGGGTCAGTTCCAGAACCTTACGGGGGAGGATTGGTTGTTCTGTTAATAACTTTATTTTTTCTGTTTCAGGCTTTGAATCTCATTTTGCTCACTTCTTCCGAATTGTCTGGACTCAGAGATCTTTTGAAACAATCCCTAGCTAATGCTGATGGGAAGAACCTATTCGTGTCATTGTATGCTTCATGGTGCCATTCACCAATGGCAATAATAAGTCTTTGCTTACTAGCTCAGGTAGGAATATATAGATTTATCTGAAAAAGTATTTCTGAGAATCTCTGCCCTGCACTTTAATTCTATTATATATCTTTAATTCGTTGGATATTGGGTACAGTGTTTTACTTTTCATTATCTAATTATTTCCATTTCTTCAGTTTACTTTGTTTTAAATTTTTTATGGGCTTTTGTGAACTTTTTGCATATTAGTTTGTGTTTCGAGATAGTTTTACCAGAAGGGAGTTTTAGATGTCTTAACTCTGCCGAAGTTGTACATTTAACTTCTATTATGTGATTTGACAGACATATCAGCACGCGAGTGCTGTGATTCAGTCTCTTGTTGAGGAAGATATCAATGTCAAATTCTTAGTTCAGCTGGATAAATTGATTCGGCTTCTAGAGACTCCAATCTTTGCTTATCTAAGGTTACAGGTTGGTGTGGCTTAGATCCTAATTGCTTTGTTTTGAATTTTGTGTTTTGCATGCTTTATGCTTTATAATTATAGAAAAGTAAGATGCTGATATTGTCATTTGGTTATAAATGGTATATTAGAAATGAACAACTTATGTGTTGGAAATCATGCTATTAGCTTGAAAGTTGAGAGTAGATGTTGATAAAAAGATCCAGAAATGCCCTCAGTATGGTTGAAATACTAAACAAAACCAACTGTTTTAAGCTGGTGGCTATAATTTATTATGTTGA
The DNA here is from genome assembly GCA_017140615.1 of Eucalyptus cladocalyx. NCBI lineage: Eukaryota > Viridiplantae > Streptophyta > Magnoliopsida > Myrtales > Myrtaceae > Eucalyptus > Eucalyptus cladocalyx. The sequence continues at coordinate 42,990,502 of CM029522.1, forward strand.
TCAATTTTGATGCATAAGTGCCGGATTTATTAGGTTTTCCTTGTGGATAGTGTGTCCTTCTTACCTTAAGTGAATTTTAGCATATTTATGGCATTCTTCTTTTTCCACCATTTACTTATAATGAATTTTTACCGCATGACCAGCAAGTCTAAACATGCAATACATTATCCTATCTGTGGATCCCTCCTCTTAAAACTTATGGAACTAGGGGACAACTGCCGAGTGTATATGCTATTGGTGGTTGCTAGGTTTAACGGCTGCCTCTATAACTTTCAAGACGTGTCATCATCTAAAGTGAACTTCATTCTAGTCTTGTGCATGCAAGTTATTTTGTGCAATTCTACTAAGGCAAAAGTAGGTTGATCAATTTACAAGGTTTTGTTCTAGGATGATATGAGCACATGGAGAGGCCACTTCAGTTTCCAATCTATGATCTGGAACATTGAAGTACATAAAAAAGTGGAAACAATGCACCTGGATTGCAATTTCTGGGGTTATAGGAAACTGTGGATGCTAATTTATTTTAGGCTTCTGGTCCTCTGGTTCCTATCATTGTCACTGATGTTATACACTCTTGTGCTTATGTTACGCTGTCTCATACTTGATGTTTATTTAATATACTTTTCCTTTTGTTTGTCACACTAGACTGTTTAATATACCTTTGCTCCTCTTTTCAGTTACTTGATCCAGGAAGATATATGTGGTTGTTAAAAGCTCTCTATGGACTCTTAATGTTGCTTCCACAGGTATGCTGATGTTGTCTCTTTTCAGTTTGTAGATCTGCCTCAGATTTTGGTGATTCTTTTCTTCTTTGCCCCTCTTGGAGTATAGTGGGAGGGAGGGACAATTTATTCTTTCATTAGTAAATGAAGCCGAACCATAACATTTAGGACGAATTTGAGATGGAGTGTGGTCTCATCGAAAATCTTAAAGCTTTTAATAGTTATGGATGTCAAGAATTTCCCTATGTCTTGCTAAGTGCTCCTTTAATTTCACTGAAGTGCTTGGTTTTCTTTATGATTTTGAATTTTGAATAGAGGTTTAGATACCATTGTCAAATGAATTATTATCAACAATGCTACCATGAATTCATGCCTGCATTTTCTGAAAAGTAACATTTAATTTGCTCAGATATTTGATCTGCTGCCATGACTAGAATGAAGTTTTATATTTATTTTGGTTTATTAAATTAAAGCTAGGTCTGCATTGTTCATATACTTATTTCCGCTTGCTTTCGCAGTAGTTTAGTTCATCCAAAGTTTTTGCTGTGGATCTGTGACCATGTGCTTCTTGATGTAGTCGATTTGAGCCTTTGCTGACATATTCAGGATTGGGCACTGCATTTATCAAAATGTTGCTAGGATTTTGGTGTAGATGATAGGTCTATAGGTAGATATGTAAAGCGGGTTGTACAAGGGAGTGTACAAATTTTCGTCATTCTTTAGTATATGTCCATGATCCTGGTCTGTGTTCAATCTCCAATTCATCCCAATCGGACTTGATTGCAGCAAAGTGCCGCCTTTAAGATACTTCGAACACGGTTGAAGACAGTGCCTTCATACTCTCTCAGTAGTGAACAGATCAAGCGAACTTCTTCGGGGAACCCATACTCTCAAATTTTGCATCATATGCCAAGTGGATCACAAATCATGGAAGATGGTGACATAAGCCGAGATTCGGGGAGTGTGCCTAATGGTATCAACTTTGCTGCGAGGCTTCAACAATTTGAGCAAATGCAGCGGCAACATCGTCTTCATGCAAAATCACATTCACTGTCACAGTCACAGTTTCGTAATAATTCCACTTCATCAAAGGTTTGTTGAACTCATATGCAACACTCTACGGTCAGTTGTGTCAGCTGTCTAGTAGGGTTGTGTTCGAGATATTTGGATCGAGTAAATCTAATCACAGTGGTTTTATGTATGTTTTAATTTTACCTAAGGTAGTATGCTCCAAGTTTGGCCTTCAAAAGGTGCTATGACTAAAGATTTAACAGGATGACGGGATTCTTACAAGTTGATTATAGAGGCTTCTGAGATGAGAGCTGCTTGACAAAATTCTAATGCTTGTTGTTAGATGAAACTATATGTCAGAGTGGGGAGGCGAAAGAATTGGTCAATAAGAGAGAAGTTTGTTTTGGTTGGACAGTTCCTGCTAATCGACGGCTGTGCCTGATTTCATTACGTGAATTTTCCTCATGTTGCTGTGTCAAATGTTTTCTGATAGTGCTGGCTGCCTGGCCTGACCAAATAGTCGAATGTCAATCATATTTCTGCCGTGGTTCTTGTGCAGGAGATGCAAAAACCAGAAGAACCCTCGGGATCTGTGTCAGACTCTAACAGGCCGTCTTCGAGATCATCATCAAGGAGAGGACCAGGGCAGTTACAGCTATAATTAGATTGCTGGTTGCTGCTACCGCTGGCCGGAGCTACTTATTTACTTGTCTCAGTAGAGGTCGGCCGTTGGTGAGGTCTCGCATAAAGTGTAAAATTGCTGTATATTGAGTAGCCTTTTTTTTTTCCTGTTAAATTGTGGAGGTCAAGATGAAAAATTGGGTTTCGATTTACGATAAGCCTCAAGTTGCAGATCCTCTTTTTCGGCTTTTTCCCAGGATTGGCCCATGTGGTTCTGTCGTTTTTAATTGTAAAAATCACATGGGGGAGGGAAGTATTTTATTTAGGGAGGTGCAGTCCCCTCATTCATCTGTTATACATGCAAGTTTACTAAATAATAACGCCCATTTGTCTGCACGTCTTGTGGAACGACACGTGAATTTTTCTCTCGCATTTTCGGCACTTAATAATAATCTCATGTGTTGTGTTTATTGGAAGAAGTACAGTTCTGGTGGCAGGGTTGTTGGTGGACTAAGATTCAGGTAGACCACCATGTCCAAAACTGCACCCTGAATGGTGAGCCGAGCGCTGCTCTCATTGATTTCAGGTGAAAGCCGTCGGTAGTCGGTTAAGTTCCCACTCATTATGATATTGATATGCTGTGTCCTGTGTCCCGGGTTTTTAAGGTGGTCATTATCTTGAAAGTTGCTCGTGTTTGGAGATGAGCATCAAATATGATTTTCCCTCGTTGTATAAATTGCGATATGAAGCTGCTAGTCAATTTTTTGAGGAAAGCGTAAACACTCCTGACGGAAAAGAAAAGGAGACTTTATACATTCTATACATCCACCCATACACAAATATAACTTGAGAAGAATTTCCCCGCTATGAGAACTCCAAACCACATTGAGAGGCGTACTGAAGGCGTGTAGCCCGGGCCACTAAATTCGAGATGCAAACGTGTAAACTTGAGGATCGGAGCGGAATAAGTAGAAATGAAAGAGGATTTACAAGCACGATGTCACAAAGCGAAGGACGTTTTTTGTCCATTAATGCACGATATGACCCGATTGCTGTACAAAGAGAGCCGTTGCCTAAAGAGAGCCAGTGTCAGACGTAACGCACCGGCTGCAGATAGAATTATCATAGATCGCCGTAGCTGTGTGTACAAAGGAAGCCTCCATTTCTAATGATCTGAAGGTAAAACCGATGATGGATAGATCTACATGCTCAGACAGTCAAAAAGTATCAAGCTGAACATTCTCGGATTGCCAAAAACTACACATCTGGCAATGTAAAAATACAGTACACAACTGCGGACTATCATGATGGGTAACACAAGCTCAGGAGGAATTTAGCATATGCATGAACAGAAGAAGCCATAATGGACCCACCCCACAACTCATACGTTAAGCAGCTAAGCCATTCTATTTACACAGTTCCACGGTTTTCTTACAATATCACAGAGCATAGATCTTCTCATGGTCAGAGTAGTCGTCAACATCTGAAATGTTCGCCGAGTAGGACCAAGAAAAAGATTTGCTTCCACTAGCCCTCCTAATGCGTCTTTGGGAGTCGCCATTGAAACACCCAAAGCGCTGCCGGAAAACAAAGTAGCACATGCTTGCAAGTGTCCCTATGAGAATAGGTGCCCCCATTACTGTTACCGTAATAGCCATCCATGAACTATCATCTCCCACCACCACAAATGCTACCGACAGAAAAGATCCACAGGTGCATGCGCATGCAGCCCACATTAGCTTGTTGACTACAGAGACAACCCGTTTTTGAGCTCTGGTATCCCAAGCCACCAAGGTGATCTGAACCACCACAACGGCTAGTGAGATGAAGAGTGCTGTGGCATTCAGAAGACAAAACACCCGAAAACCAACTTCATGAGCAATGTTAGCTTCCCCAGCTTCCGGTCCGGTTCTTACATACAGACCAGGAAGATTAAAAATAGCCAAAAAAGCTATGGAGGCAAAGAGAACTGCAACAACAGTGATAGAGTTTGTAGTGCTCTGGACAGCTTCTCTGTGAAGTTTCCTCAGTTCCTTCGCAATACCGGACACTCTTCGGTTTGTTTTCTCATTTTGTAAAAGTTGTGATTGCACCTCATGCTTAATATCACTAACAGTCCTTTTGAGTTCCATTGCCTCATCCATCTGCCCGACAACCCTGGCATGCTTAGCACCAGCTTCCTTTAGAGCTTCCTTGATGTCCAACGAAGATTCTCCATAGGACAATTTATCTGCCAGATCCATTGCAGTTTCTTGTTGATTATTAATAGCATTGACTTCGAGGTCTGAATAGCTTAGGAGAAGATGTAAAATCTGCAAAGAAAAACGATATAATCAGGACACAAGCACCGCATGAAATGACGAAGAGAAGGAAAACAAGGAACTTCTAATTTTAAATCGTCAATGACAGGCATTATTTAAAAAAAAAAAAAAACCACTAGCTTCCAAAAAGTTAAAACTTTACATCCTCATGATTATGAATCCAATGAACTCTTTTCTCCTCCACATCCCTCTGCTTAACAGCAACTACAAAAACTCTCAAGACATTTTCTTCAGAGATATTCATTACTTCGAATTACAGGAGGGATTGGAGTGCAAGTAGTGGTGAAGCCGTGACTGTGACCAGCCAAACCCAAGGCTGAGAACTGTATGAACATCAAGATAAACTATACATGAAGAGTGTAAAAAAGCCATAAATTGGATTCTGTTGCAAAATCAATCTAGCTAAAAGTCTGGATGACTGCAGTCTAACTAAGTCTCCACACAAATTTGTTTGACACAATTGTGACTACTTGCAGTAGTATCATGCTTACTCATTCAACCAACAGCCACTTTCAAGTCAACAGAACGTCCCACCACATCCTCCAACAGCTCAATGAATATCATAGGAGGGAAAACATAGCCACGATCAGATGCATCCTCTATTCCGATCCCTCACAATCAATCATGCTTAGATCCACGAAGTTGGATGGTCGATGAGACAGAAATGTGATGTTATTGCCTTTGCTGGAGTATAGCAAAATATAGGAAGGATGCAAAAGGCATGTGGTGCTGAAGTCTGGGGCATGGATTTGCAACTTGAACTGAACTCCACGAAGATTTAAAAATTACAATGTCTGGAGTCGAGGACAAGCTATGTGGGAGTTTGTAGATGCTAGCCATGAGAGATTAGACTCCCTATGGCAGCAGTTTGTTCTAGAAAAGCTACTGTTTACCACCAGAGATGGGAATTTAATTGCTGACATACACGATTAATCTTGCAAAGTGAGCATAAATTGTCACTAGGGCTATGAAAGAGAGAAAACACATCAGCTAGGGCTGCAAAGATGTATAGTCATGACCCTAATGAAGGCAGGTGTATTCACAAAAAAATTAACCAAGATGTCTCAGCTTAAGCATGAAGGAGGAAAATCAGTGACAAAACATTGCAAACATCATCCTACTGACACTAGTACAATGCAACAGACTAGATGGCAAAGCAGCAGTGATCATCTTGTTCCCTATGCTCGAGTAGCTTAGTAAAGTATCCCAGAAGTAAGAATTAAATGAATACGAACTTAACCCAACAATGATGCAGTACAACCTCCCAAAAGGGGAGACACTGCTGTAAATGGATATTAACAGCCCTCAGCTCTACCATAAAATAGGGTTGCTTCAATTGAATGTGTCTAGAGGAGATGATACCTCAGGACGGCATTTTCTTGTGGCTATGTGCACAGCTGTGTTGCCCTTCTTGTCCCGTTCATTCAGTATTGTGTGATCAGCAAGCAAAATCTCCTCCACAATGTCAGTTTTCTGACCCTTTGCAGCCATATGGAGCACAGTTTGGCCCTTCTTATCCTTGATGCAGACAATTCCAGGATCCCTCTCTATCAATGCTTTTGCCATTGGAAGAGAACCATATCTTCCAACAAAATGCAGGGCTGTTTTCCCATTCTTCCTCACTATCCTTAATGAGCTCAAATCAACTTCCAAAATTGCATCCACCACATCCAAGTGGCCGTTTTCAGCTGCTGAATAGAGTGGACTAGTGCTTTTGGAGTCACATGAGTGGCAAAGCTCGGGCCAAATGGTCAGAAGCTCTTTCACGATCCCTGGATAATGAAGATAGATTTAGCATAAAAAGAAAAAAGTATACAAATGACCTAAGACTTATAATGAAACTAGTAGACCCTAAATTTAGTAACTATCAAACTCATGCCTCCAAATTTATAAGACAAACATCAAAATAAGTTTACAAGTAGGCACTCATGATTGGCAAATCCAAAGAAGATAGCTATACCAGTGTGTAACACAGCAACTCAAGATCTTAACACTGATCCTATTGGCGACTACCACTATGAATAAGAGACTGTAGTGTGATCATCTGTTCTAGCCTTCTTCAGTCAGCACGCAAGAAATAAATGACAACCTGAAGAACCAGTGAACCAATTGCCTCTCTCTCTCTCTCCTATAGAAACAAGTTTCTGCCAAAGAATCTGACATGCTGTTCTTCTACATAACATGATTAGGTGATTGTAATCATCATGTAATCACAGGAAGGTTCTCCCACTGGAAAGCAAGACTCGACCACAATTGCGAAACTACATCACTGGATGAGGGTACTTAATTATGCAATCCACTTCAATTCAAATCATCGGAAGAGGTATCTGGATACAGGGTCGAATTGATTGTTCGGTGGCAACTGTTGAATTGAGAATCCTCACAAGCTGGTAAGTCCGAGGGTAGAGTTGACCCAAAAGAACATAACACTGAATTCCTAAGACCAAATCTGAATCCCAAACTGCCATCTGTTCATCTAACTGAAGGAAATAGCGATCTAGACTACAGTGTGTCAGCGTGCACTGTTAAAGCTCGGGCCTTTAACTCTAAATAAGAACAAAAGGATCTCTAAGCATGTAATCAAGCTCGTTTTTTTTTTTTTCCTTTTCCCCTTCTAAGAACCCACTCAGAATCAAGCAACAAAAATCAACGCGCTCGAAGGGAAAATCCGAAGCCAGAGGGCGAGAGCCGGAATCGGGGGACGCACCCAGGTGGCCGCGCTTGGCGGCGACGTGGAACGCGTCCAGGTCGGCCTTGGACCTGATCTTGACCTGTCGGACATCGCAGAACTGCAGCAGGTAGCGGAAGACCTCCCGCAGGTTGTTCGCCGCGGCGACGTACAGCGCGGTCTCCCCGGCGTCGTTCTGCATGGACATGAGGTCGGCGACGGCGGAGGACGAGGACGAGGACGAGGCCGACGACGAGGACGAGAACGACCCCCCGCCCCCCGACGGCGACGGCAGCGGGGGCGAGGGGTCGCCGTCGGTGAGCTTGGCGACGAGCTCCCGGAGGGACGGGAGGTCGCCGGATCGGACGGCGGCGAAGAAGGACTGGTGGGTGATGAAGCGGAAGGACTTGGAGTCCATCATCGGAGCTCCCGGCCGGGCCAGAACGCGCGGCGAGCTAGAGAGAGAAAGAGAAAGAGAGAGAGAGGGAGGAAGAGAGAGAAAGCGATGGATTGCTTCAGAGGGAAGAATCTCTCTGCGAGTTGGGAGTGATGGATGGAGATGGAGAGAGAGAGAGAGAGAGAGAGGTGGCAGTTACTGTTACTGAGGTTTTTGTCGTGGGGTGGCACTTGGCATTTTTGTGCGTTTTCAACGAGGAGGAGACCGCCCCCACGCGGACGTGATTGATTGTCCTGAGGAGGGACCAAAAAAAAAAAATAGATTTATTATTAATAAACGCTAAAGTCTGTTCCATTTGGCAATTCCTCAGAATTTATAATAAAAAAACATTAATTCGATTTATTTAATTAAATCGAAAAGTCTGTTCGATTTAGTGTCCAATGGGTGAGTTACTTGATTCGTTCAATTAAAATAATCGACCGGCAATTGGAATCTTGTGGGACATATTAGTAAAATCGATGCTGATAGTGATCGTTTTCTTTGTTTGATGATGACAGGTTAATAATGCGACTATCGAGTTTTAGTTGTCTATAAAATGAATTTTTAATTCTATTTTCAGCCCTTTCAATTGTCATCATAGGTGATTGGATTTTTTCACCCCCTGTAGTACTCATTAAGTTAATTCCATACTCATCCATATTTCTGGTGTGGAAATTGTCCTTTCTGTTAGGTAAGCGATAATTATTGCGAAATAGATTGATGGCGTGTCTTAATAGTATTTGACTTTTAGTTTTGTTTAATCTAAATCTCGTTGTGGAAGCACTTCGAATTTTCTTTTCTAATCCTAGATGACCAAGACTTTCATAATATACAGATGGTAATGCGTCCAATTCGCACATATTCCTCTCTTAACTTTTTTAAAATTTGTATAGTATTTTAAAATTTAACTAAAAAGAAAAAGGTACTTTTAAATTTAGACTAACTTTTAAACAAACAAGATCAGAGGGAGAGCATGTGAGCAGCTGGACAATCAATTTCTTTTTCTTTTTCTTGTGCAAGATTCCATTGCTAATGAAGGACGGTGTAAAATTCACTAGATGATAGGACAATCCTTACCAAGTTTTATATATTTGTCATTCATCAACTTACATTTGAATTTACGAATAGAGATACAACATGGGCCTTATGTCTAAATGGGATAAGGTGAGTCTGAACAAGCCATTTTCTTATTAGGCCCCACCAATCCATCTTCGCTGTATTCATGTTCAATCGATATTACACAAGAAAAACTAATATTTTTCAACCATGGATGGCAAAGATTTTTAGGTATCGTACTAGATTGGACCCAACCTAAGCCAGCCAATAGATCGGGTCAATATTACACATGTCTACTTGATCAATAAGTTACCAACTTGCGTTGAAATGTGACAACTATCACTATAAATGTTTTTGTGAAACTTTGCTAACCCATTAAGATTTCTCGGAATCTACATCATCATTAGGTTACAATTTTGCCTTTAAATTTTGTGGATGATTGTGGAAATGAATTGATGACCTTTTAAAGGAACTATAGGTGTTTGAAATTTAGTAACTTATAATTTGAGATTAACTAGTTCTTATAAAATTATCGATATCTGTTGTGAAAAGCAATCACAATTTCCACTCGAACTTTGGCTGCATATAACCCTCTTTGAGAGTTAAAATGAGGGAACAATCGAAGTTGTGAGTCCGACAGTTTCACTTCTTATTTTTTCTCTCTTTCTAATCCTCCTCCTTCTCCATTCATGGCCTCCGTGAGCTCCACGATCAAGAACCAGCATCAACGTGACAGAAACTCGCAACATTGAATCGATCACCACACAAACAATTAGCAGCGATCCAACCCAACCTGCTGTGGACACGTTGGTTCGGGCGTTCCCCCTCTTCCGGTTGGGGGGAGTTCAAGTCACTGCAGTCGCATTTGCACGACTTAAGTGCGGCGTCGTGGGAGGTGGGTCCCCGTGCTATTGTTGTTCCGGGTATACGTCGCTGGCCGTTGGCTCTACGGCAGTTCCCGAGTCATAAAAAAAAAAAAACAATAAGCAGCTATCCTAATTGATAAAAACACAGTCCAAACCGAGCAAATTTCTCCAGAACCGCTGCAGACACCTTTATGTCGTCCTGAAGTGATCTCTGCCATCTAGACGCGGGGGTAGAGAGAGAGAGAGAGAGAGAGAGAGAGGGAGAGAGAGAGAGTCTGAAATTGATTGGCTACTATTTTCCCTTAGTGAAGATAAGAAACAAAAGCCGTTCGTTCGCATCCGTATTCAGATTTGGACATCCGTGGCGAAACGCGTTCAGACGTCATCGGCGTCACTTCTCCACGGCCAACTCCTGCCTACCCTTTCACGCGTTCCCGAAGAGAGAGAGAGAGAGAGAGAGAGAGAGACCGGTGGCTATCAATGGAGAATGAGGACGAAAGAGATAAAAAGAAGTGGGACTTTGGGACCACAACTTGGATTGGTGGAGACAGAGGACACCTTGTGAAATTTCACCAGCATTTTACCAATCTTAATATATTACATATGACAATAAACAAAGGTTACTGATTGCATTTCGACGTACATTCGAAAATTAGTTGGGTTATAAAAACTGCTAATCTCCTTATAGAGATATTATAAATATTTGAAAAATGAATCCTGATTTATTAGAAATCACTAACAATGTCCAATTAATTTACTGTCCTCGGCTTCAATCTTACCGATGTCCTTGGAAGTTGGAATTTTACCAACTCATCTGTATGTGAGTGGTATCTTAATGAATTATTAAATTTAGCTCTCTCTAGTAAACCACTTGTCATGGGAAATAAGTGATTGGAGAATTAAATAGACGGAATAAGAAAATAAAGCGGACATGTTTGTGTAATTTAGTTATAGTAACCTATGTCATATAGAGAGTAACAATGAATTCTATTATAGATCAAATGATATAATGAATATTACAACCACACACTCACGTCACTTAAACGTACTCGATGTTTCTCAAGTCCCAATTACATTTAATATCTCACGCTGTGTTTAGCTTTATAATTTCTCACGAAATAATCTCTCGATCTTATGAAGGATTTACACAAATCTTACCACAAGATTTAATTGGCTCAAATACTAATTGTTCTGGGATATAATTCACAAACAAAATCAATGAAGAAACCCACGGCCAAACACTCGCAAAACGACATTCCAAGGCTCTGACAACGGCGTGCCCAAGTGGCGCTTCAATATTTCATGACCAACCAAAGCAATCCCGCATACACACATACATACAATGGCGTGCCCAAGTGGTGCTTCAATATTCCATGACCAACTATAAGCAATCCCGCATACACACATACATACATACGTGTGTACATATATATATGTGTGTGTATGTATACGTATATATCTTTTTGGAATTCTCCTTGGCGATTACAACCAGGAAACATCATTATTTTTATTTCCTTTTATATTTTCTTCCATTGTTTGCTCTAATTCGCCAAAATGAAGTTAGCTTTGCTCGATTTGGGATGGCTGCAAATGATCCAAAATCTTTTACTTTAATTGATTGATCTTTCTTGCAATTTATCTTAGGCCGGGCTTCGTTCACGAGCTTAAACTTGAGATATATTATAATAATCTCTACCTTGACTCGATATTTGAGCCAAATCACAATCGCTTCGCTAAAAATTTGAACTCTAGCGCTACTCTTCCATAGTCCTCGATAGGCTCAACCACCATAGATATTTTCCAAATCCATGTCCCACTTGAACTTTGCCATAACCAAGGATCTCATTAGAACACCAACTCTACTTGCACATTTAAATACTCTGTAAAAATTTTCCAACACAATTTCTTTAACCATAGATAAAACAAAATCATTATTTCATCCATATTTGTTAAGAGATCAATTACGTACATTGTTAGTATTGGGAGTTATAGCAACTGTTGGCTTTATAGGCTCCACTTCACACAATCTACGTCGATTACGTCATTAGTACTTGCTGTCTCAAGAGTTTTGGTTGCAATTTCACATAAAGTTGAATATCATTCAGATTTTTATAAACACTGCTATAATACTCTTAGTCAGAAGTTCTGGAGACTCATCAAACATAACTTCTTTACCGAGAACATGTGAATTTAATTCCAGGCACCATAACTTGGACATAATATGGACAACCAATTATTCTAAGACCAAAACAATTGGCAATGTTACCTGACAATACTTCTTCGGGAGTCCGATTTCCAATCACAAGTTGATGGAGATTTATTCATTAAATAGCTTACCATACTAAGGGCATCCGTCATAAATCTTCTAGCCATACCAGCACTAGAGAGCATTTTATGAGCCATCTCTAGTAATGTTCTACTCATTAATTCCACAATATATTATGGTTCATTGGCACTAGCATGGTGTTTCACTATGTCTTCCTTCATGTAGAATTCATTTGATAACTCAAACAAAACTCCATGCAACTATTAGTTGCACATGCTCGATTATCTTACTAGTTTCTTTTCGATCAAAGCTTTCAACTGCTTGATCTGGACAATAACATCAAACTTGTGCCTAAGCACAATCAGCCACATCTTCTTTGAGTAGTCATCAACAATTGTTAGTATGAATTTGACACTCTTCTTTGAATGATATCACAACAACCTACAAATATTCAAGTAAACTAACTATGCAAATTTCGTGGTTTCTTTAATGGTTGTACCGAATTGTACTTTTTGCTGTTCATTTAAATCACACACTTGTATACATTCAATTTGTTAGCAACATAACCACATAGCATATTTCTTTTACTTAAAATATTTAGGTTTCTCTTGCTAATGTGCCACAAACGCATATGCCACAATTTAAACTTTCAAACAAATGCATCCAATATTTTCAAGGTGAAATCTATCACTATCTTACCTTGAAGTTCATATATGTTACTATGCTTGATTCCTTTTATCATCATCAATGCACCTCAAACAAATTTTAGATTTTCACATTCTACAAAATAGTGACATTCAGTTGAATATAGGGTATTTAAGGAAATTAAGTTCTTATTCAACTCTGGGACACACCTAGGGGTGAGCATGGTCCGGGTTGGTCCGGGCCACCCTAACCCTGGGACCAACCCGTACGGTGTTGGTCCCTCGATTTTAGGACCGAGGACCGACCCTATTGAGCCTCGGGACCAAGGACCGGACCGACCCAATGGGTTTGGTCCGGTTAAGGTCAAAGGACCGATCGATAATTTTTTCATCTTGTTTTTTATACTCCCTAAAAAAGCAAACTTACAAATTCAAATTACACATCTATCTACAATGCGGCATTGTGCAACTAAACTATAAATACCAATTCATATTCAGCAAATTTAAGATGACACAATAATAAAAATTTCGTACTTACTAACCACTCATCGAGATACGGGACAAGATAGGGTCCACAATGCGGCGGCGGGATGTTGCTACTTTTGATTTTGGCAAATTGAAGAACAAAGAAGATAGAATGGAAGAGAACGTACTTTTAGGAAGGAAGCCGTGAGGAGATTTACGGTGTAAACTTCGCGCCGTTTTGGACGTTGCAAGTCCGTGATCGTGAGGAGTCCTTGGTCCTCACGGTGAAGAACGTACTCTAGACTGTGGAGGAGGGGGCCATGAAGACCTTTATGGCGTAAACTTCACGCCTTTTGGAATTGGATGCCGTCTATCCATGACTTTGAGCCTAAGGAGTCAACGGCTTTCACATCATTTTACTTAAGTGTTTTTTTTTTAACAGACATTTTACTTAGGTTTGAATATACAAAAGAATTATAAATAATATAAATATAATATAATATATAGGGTTGGTCCGGGGTTGGACCGACCCAAAACTCTCGGACCGAAGACCAACCCGCACGGTGTTGGTCCTAGAATTTCAGGACCAAGGACCGACCGGTCCCCTTGGGAACCGGACCCGGAGACCGGCAGGGTTGGGCCGGTCCAAGGTCGGTCCAGGGTCGACCCTAGACCGCTGCTCACCCCTAGACACACCTCACTTCAGTTAATGTCCCCACGATGCTATCATACATTTTGATTTTAATATTGCCAACACCTACAACATCGCATTTAACGTTGTTTCCCAACTGCACTTTACTATTATCCAAGCATTGATAATTAGTAAACCAATTTTTATTTGGTATAGCATGAAACGAGCAATCAGAATCTATAACCTATCCATCAAATGACGAATAATGAATGACAAACAAAACATAATCGGTACCATCTGAATTATTAATAGCTATAGCTGTAACATCATTTGCAGAATCATTCCCTTATCCTTCTTGTTTTTTCAGCTTACAACAATTCTTTCTAAGATGCTCTATCTTACCATGACTCTAACAAACAGCACCACCGCTTCTAGATTGACTGTGTCTGTTTATGTCTATGCTACTCCTACTTAACACGTGTACTAGTTCTTCCTTTATTTTCACCTACTAAAGTAGTAGATATAAGTTCATCAAGTTCTCTTGTACAAATGCCCTCACTTACAATTAAATCTCTAACCTCATCAAACATCAAGCTTATTGACCCACAGGAATTACTAACAGCAATAACAGTAATATTTCAACTATTAAGCAATGAGGATAATAGAATCAAAACAAGTACCTCATCTTCAAAGTCAATTTTGACTGAACTCTATTGACAAATAATTACATCAAATTCATTTATATGATATGCAACTGATGCACCTTTACTCATATTCAAGTTAAATAGACGTCGCATCAAATAGACCTTATTGGTCGTAGAGAGCTTTTTATACATATCCGACATGGCTCTTATCAAATTAATAGTGGTATTCTCCTTCATGATATCAAATGCGACATTACGAGCCAATATCAATTGAATAACACCCATAACTCGTCTATCCAGCAATTCCTAATCATCTTACTTCATTGTCTTTAGCTTTTCCCTACTTAGGGGCAAGTGTAGTTTTCATCTTATAGAAATAGTCCTCAATTTGTATCTTCCAAAAACCAAAATTCTTCCCGTCAAATTCGTTGATTCTCACTTTTTCTTCTTTTGTTGTCATTGATTCACTTCAACTCAGCCAAACCTAGTTTTGATACTGATTGTTACAAAAAGCAAGCAATCAAATAATAAAATAAATAGAACAAGAAAATAAATCGGACACCAGATTTACGTGGTTCGATCGTAGTGACTTACATTAATGGAGAGAGCAGCAACAAATTCCACATAGATTAAGCAATACAATGGAGATTACAACTACACTCTAGTTACATAAACACACTATATGTTTCCCAAGCCCTAATTACACCAAATATCTCATGCCATGTTTACCCCTGCAATTCCTTACAAAATAATCTCTTAATCTCACAAAGAAATTACACAAATTTTACCACAAGATTTAATTGGCTTGAACACTAATTCTTTTGGTTGTAATTCATGAACAAAACCAATGAAAAAAACCACGGCTAAGCACTTATGAAACAATAGTTCAAGGCTTTGAGAATGGCGTGCCCAAGCACTCACATAAAGTGACGCTTCAATATATGCAAACACACACACACACACACTATATGCAAACAAGCCACACTATATGCAAACAAGCCACACGCTTTGACAATGGCGTGCCGTTTGGGAAAACTTTGGGGAAATTTTTTAGGAAAATGCAAATACCTTTGAGTTAAAGGTGCATGCAAATTGTGTTTGGTAAACATAAAGTGTATCTTTGAGTAAAATGGTGTTCGGAGGATTACACATTTACAAAGAATATTTTGTGATAAAAATATATGTATAGAAATAAAAAGTTCAGATAGACACACGGGCACACACACTATATGCAAACAAGCCACACGCATTGAAGAAAGAAATAAAACCCGAGTAAGCTTCGGTCAAAGAAGTCCAAGCTGATTCACAATAGGAAACATGTATATTCCATTAATTGAAACAAATTCACAATCTCCCTTTTGAATTTTCCTTGGCGATAACAATAAGGAAACATCATTATTTTTATTTCCAAATGGGCTTTGGATTTATATTTTTCTTCCATCGCAATAAGGAAACATCATTATTTTTATTTCCTTATATATTTTTCTTCCATCGCCAGTTCTAATTCGCCAAAAGGAAGTTAGCTTTACTCGATTTCAAGTGTCCACAAAATATCCAAAAGTTTTTACTTTAATTGATCACACTTTTTTGCAATTTATCTTAGGGCTTCGTTCATGGGCTTGAACTTGAGCCATTTTATAACACCACTTATTCTATGTTGATGAATGACTAATATTAATTTAGTGCTTATTTATAAATATGTAAATCACTCGTCTTTTGTATAAAAATAGTAAATTCTCATTATAGTAAATAGAATTGTGTCTGATTAAAGTAGAAGAGATGAAGAGTTGCTAACTCATTGATGATTTGAAGTTGTTGACATAAAAAAAAAAAAAAATCCAAATGTCAAGTCAACAATCTTGAATGCAATTGATAATAAAGTGATGGCAACATGGTGGAGTTGATAGTTTTGGTGTAAACATCAAAGAAGTATCCATCAAAAGTTGATGTAAGTATCATCTAATCATTAGTGTAGTGTTGTCAATATAGCCATCAAGTAATTGTGAGTGTGGTGGAGTTGATGTAACCATCAATAATGGAGTCAATGTAGGGCTATATATACCTCAAGTGTAGTCTTTGTAAATCACGCACACTCTTCCAATCAATCCATGAATTCAATGTTCTTTTACAGATTTATCCTTATCTTTATTTTCCTACAATTTACATGGCTTGCCTCGATTGTCTCTAGCCTCACTACCTTTAAACTTATTGTCATTTACTTTCCTATTTAAAATCAACAAAGGACCCTTTGCAATTTTTTTTTAATTTTATTTAAGAAGGCTAAGAATAAATGCTTCACTTTACTATCCGAAAAATTACAAATTTGGCCGTTAATGGGTTGAAATTTAATTTAAGAGAAAGATTTGAAGACCAAAATTTTGCTAATTTATTTTAATTGGCAATGAGAGTGTTTAAGTATGGCAATTACTTGAAGGCGGATGGATAAAGGGCTACATAAAGACTTTATATGAAACATGCAATTAATGGAAAGGTATGAATCTAATCAAGATAAAATTCAGCAAGAAAAAATTAAATTTGCCAATGACAAGGGGGCATATGATGTGACAACCCTAGCACGTCATAGCTATTGTAGAACTACTATCACCAATATCTTCTTCATTTTATTATTTTTATTTTTTTTTAGCATACAAAAGCGTAAGGGACAATAGAAAATTCTAAGGTACACGTGATTTTATGTAAACGGGGCAACTTCATTTCTTATTTATTCATACATGTACACCAAATGACAAGTGGATTGCCATGGGGAGGTACAAAAGGTCAGCACTAGACTAATTATACTATACACTAGGTCGGTCACCCCTCCCCACCTAACTATACAAGTGTCGTCTAATAGTGGCCCTTGATGTTCTCAAAATCTTTCGAGCTCCAAAAATTTTGTTCCCTCCTCCCAAGTGAAGTTCACCAGCACCCTGTAGCAAATCATCGGGGAGGCAAGTGGGATCACTATTCTAATGATGTGACAAGATGAAATCAACAACCAGTGAGTCACAACCTAGCAAGTAGAAAGTCCACCGGCCTATACCACGCAAATCAATCACCATATGACAAAGAAAGTCTCAATAGAAAGTTTCATAAATCACATACACAACAGCTTACCTGAGACCATTTTCAGGATATACAATTGATCAATATAAGTAATAACCTTTCCTAGCAAATGACCAACAATTCGATTTAGGAATACCAAAATCACAATCAATACAATTTCATGTTGTCATCATCTTTAGGGGAACCCCGTTACCCATGGGCATCTCGCACCCATTTGGCATCGTGAGGCATATGGGGGAACTGCGTTACACCCCCCAGGCATTTGAAGGAACTCAATTACTCCTCCAAGCATCCCTACTACAACCCGAGGCATCATCGTCCTAAGGAGCAACGGCATTCTTAGTCATACATTCAAACCATGATGCAGCAATTCCATAATTCAATTAAAAGTATGTTAACACCACTACCATTCAAGGATTCAAGTTTGCATCGAATGAATCATCATTCATTTTCATCCCTTAGACTAACACAAACTCATCCATATAGATATTAAACTGTGGGAAAGGTCCCACATTCTAAGCCTAAACTAGCCTCATAAGGCGTCTTGCATACCTCTAAAGTTGATGGCTATTGTCTAGGTAATCGATCTCCAAAAATTATGAAATTTTAGTACAAGGTGGAAAAGATTTAAAGGAATACCTTTTGTAAAGAACATGAAAAGCATAAAGAGGTCGGTCCAACGACCCGAAAACAGATTTTGAATCCTGAAGTTTTTCAAATATACTTTTGTCATAGGAAACCCAAAAATTATGAAATCAAAGTATGTCGTAGAATGGTCAATAAGGGACAACTCTCGTCAAGAACACCCCATGAAATTTGCACCACATAAGTCGGTACAAAATTAGCAAGTTTCTGGGTCTGGGCTAGATCCGAACTTGCCCTCAGCCCAGTCACAAATTTCCTTCAAAGTTTCTGCTGTTCCGGCCTTCGCATGTGCCAAATATCGACTATCCATGCCTCTACAACCTAACTACAAGTTCGAATATTTCGAACTCAACAACATAGCTAAGTAACGTAGTCGGAACTTCCGACTAAACGAACAATGTAGTCAAAACTTCGATTAAATGAAAATCTTAACAACGTTCTCGGGTTTTTACAAAACTATTCTTGCCACACAACAAACGATCAATATAGGATAGAACGGAGGATATCCACTTGCCTCGGGTCCTTTGAGTTGCGGTGGCGGCTTGGTGGAATGGAGACAAGCTAGTGGTGACGACGCAAGGGCTGAAAAGAGAGAAAAACCCAACCTTCTTGTGCTGAGGAGAGGCCCTATGTTGCTGGCTTCTTTGCACTTTGCTGGCTGAAATGGATGGTGAAATGAAGGGCAGAAGGTGGGCGTGGGGGTTGAGTGACCAAGGAAGAGCTTCCCTCTTTTTCTCTCTCATTTATTTTTTTCTCCACCGCCATACTTGGTCAATTTGGGCAGCACTTGTTAATTCATGCCAGCTGGAACATGGAGCACCTCAGAGAAGATTCAAGAGTCTTGGTATTTTTCTTTTTCTTTTTCTTTAAAGCTATTTCTTTAAAGGCCAATGCTTGTAAGTTCTTGGGGTTGGGATGATTGGATCAACGTAGTTTATTGATGACGAGGTAGCGGTGGTGACTTGGTGATGTCGTGATGAAGATGCGAATGGCATAATCCAATGGAGAGCTCACTATTTTGTCGAGCGAAAAATGAGGATGTCACATATGATGACCCTAATCTTATTTAAAAGAATCAAAAGATGAACTCACTAATCTTTGCATAGGAAGATGTCTCGCCATTTCATAAATGCATAACTACACTCCATTTGTCAATAGCAAATCAATATCAAGACAATTGCCTTACCTTGGCTAAAACATGTGAAACCCCTGGTTCAATTATGATGCAAGCACAAACCAAAATCATTTCAATGACATAAAGAATCATGCACATGAGATTCATTTATTACTTAACCGAAACCTCTTGACTCTTCGGGAATCTATCGGGCATTCGAAATCCATCGTTCAACAGTTATAATTAATCCCTAATGTGACCATGCATCATGCAAATAACAATCCGATTCTTATCTTTACCTTAGTCCATGCAACAAGGCCCAAAAGTGTGCCATGCTAGTGTATGCGTGTCATGACTTACCAAAATCGTGATGATAGGACATGCTGGATGCCAATCAAGGCTCACTGTTTGATCCATCATGCTTAGGGACTGACCTAGGACCAAACTTGGATCAAAATCAATATGCCTCAATATCGAACCGAGACCAAGAGTGGACCGGCCCATCATGTCTCAATGCACATTCAAGGCCAACGAGACCCCTTTTGGGAGCTCAGGGCGTGCTTGGTATAATGAACACACGCAATAACATAAAATCAATTGGTAAAATAATCACATAAGTCCATGCAAGAACACAATGCAAACAAGCTCAAACAAGAACACACTCTATGTTTGGATAGTGTCGCACAACACCCTAGCAAAGGTTAAGGAGTCCACTTACAACTAAACTACTAAGGCAGTCTAATGATGGCCGAATGGTGGTGGTGGGCGAGCGGTGGTGGGGGGGAGACCGAGAGAGAGAATGACGATCAAGGAGGCAAATAGAAGAGAAAAGTGAGATAGTGTGTGCAAACCTTGAAATGGAAGGGGTAATGCTTCTATCTATAGGCAAACCCTCCATAATTGCCTCGCTAATTAGTCCAATAAGAAGACTTTGGGTGTCTTGACTAAGGAGGAGAGAGTGGCACCTAGGGTGGTTAAGTGGCGCCTAAGGCCCTAGTTCAATTATTCAATGTCCAAATGGTGTCTTTCTCATTTGTCCACATGGTCATGAGTCACCCTATAATGATAACCCTAATTGGAAGATGTGGCAAGTCTATGGAAGATGAAGTGGCACCTCTAATGGTCTTCCAAGACCATCTCTCATTAATTCTTCTAGGCTATGATTTATCAAGCATTTAAGGCTGGGCAAGACTTGTCTTCCAAGTCTCAAGATAGTGCAATTATGGTCTAAGCTCTTTAGAGACACATAAGTTTGTGACTCACCATTTGCATTAAATGACTAGCTTCCTAAAATAATTAATGGCTAAGTTTGGTCTTCAAAACAACTTGCATCTTGGGCTACTTGTTCCTCAAGTAGACGTGTGGCTTATCCTTTGCATTAATTTGCTCATTTCCAAGACTTATTTTTAGGGTTATGATGACCCTAAGTCTTTAGGGACACATAAGCCCACGAGTCACCTATTCCATTAATTATCTTGGATTTTGCTCATTAAAGAGCCTAGACTTGGGTTTACTTGCTCTCCAAGGAGTCCACCTAGATGAGTGACTCATCCCTATCTCAATGTGTTATAATCCAAAAAACATCAATGGCTTCAAGAAACAAGTTCATTTTTTGCCACTTGATAGGTGAGTTATCCCCTTATAAATTAATGCACTCATGGGAAAGAAACTAAATTAAAGGCTGCCTCATTGGATGAGAGTTTCTTGTGTTTATCCATGATTGACTATTTTATCCGGTTTGAGGTTTGTGGTTAATCCATGATTGAATGAGGCTTGACATAGTCAAGCCTAATTGACAAGACTAATTTGACAATTCTTTCAAATTGTGCGCGGCTAGGGTTGGCTAGGCCCAAGGGCTAGCCTTCAATCCTACTAACCGATCTTGGGATTGGACTTGTGGCCGGTCTATATGCCATAGTCCATGTTTGGTTTGGAATTATTCCATGTTTGAGTTTAATTGATCTATGGTCAATTTTCGATTGTCATATAATTTTGTGGGATTGATTGATCCGCTCCAATACACAATCACACTAGGTCGATTTATGGTCATTCACAACCGATACAATAACCATGCGGAATCACCCACAATTGATACACGACCATGCAGAATCAATCAATAACCATCCATTGATCGATCCATGTTGGTGCGTGTTTGTCCCACAATCAATCCTTATGGTTGAGAAACCTACTTGTGGTTGAACACTCTAATCGGATATAACCACTCCTTAGTCACATTTCTTGATCGAGTTAATTGGTCCATAGCTAATCTTTGGATCGATTCATGGCCTATTCCCTATCATCAGCATATCAATCCTTAGTCCATCGTTTGTGATATGAGATAAGTGTCAAGATCGATGATGTCATAATAAATATCTCAAGTGTACTTTTCAAAAACCCTACCCTCTAATCAATTCAGGGACTCAACATTCTTTTGTAAATTTATCTTCACCTTTACTTTTTCTACAATTTACGTGATGATTGTAATTACCTTTAGTCTCAGCATTTTTAAATTTCGTCATTTATTTTACTGTCCAATTTCAACAATCGACCCTTTATGACATTTGTCGATTCACTTATTGATCCATCCATATTTGGAAAGTATTTTCATTAGTAACTTTTCAGCGAAACAAAAGTATTTATATGTGCATGTGTGTGTACCCATGTATATCGATACGAGTATATACACTTCTGACCCAAACTGCCTAAACAAGAATTTTTTATTAATGAATAACTAGAATTATTACTCACTACATAAAAAAATTCCATTAATGAAAAATGTAAATCCATTGAAAAATCCAAACTACACATGTATGATGAAATGCTTGTTGCTTTCTGATCCAATAAAAAATCATTGATTTAAGTTTAACTAAATAAATAAAATATACATAATTTCTTTTCATTATGATTTGTGATCATTAACTTGATGATGTCTCCATGCCGAACCCTTTCTCTGACTCTACCTATTAAGTCTCTAAACAATTGTCATAACCAAGTTTAGACCAATCCTCTAGCTCGAGTTAACTTATTAACGATTCTCTAAGTACAAGTGGAGTTGAGATACTTGAATGACGGTGATGATATTTGTCTCTAGATTAACTATCTAGCATAACATTATGGGCCTATTTGGTAATATTCCCGAGAACAATTGATTTTATTCTTTTGTTCCAAAGAATTAAAAAAAAAATAGAAATCCGTATGGTAAATTTTTTATTTCCGGAATAAAAATTCATTTTTTTGTTCCCGGAAATAAAGTTGGAACATAATTAAGAAGTAGAATAAAGTTACTTATTATTCTTAAGAACAATTCTTAAAATCAAGTTTAATTTTTTTTTTTTTTTTTTTTTTTTCTTTTCTTTTCTTCTTCTTCCTTTTGGCCAATCACTAGCCTCAACCATGGCCAACGACCAGCCAGACAAGGATGGGTGACTTTGCCGAGTGTCACAAGCCCCCGATGATGCCGAGTCACGGCGAGGCTCCCAAGGGCTCAAGGCGCCTCGCCTAGCCATCGACGAGGCCCAACCTCACCTAGCTAGGCTTCGACTTCACCAACGGCGTGAGGTAGAGCCTTGCCAGCCCACCGCAAGGGTTCCGCCTAGATTTGGTGAGGATGAGCCTTATGGTGGTCAGGTGAGCCTCTGGCGAGCATGCCGACAACCGACCATGAAGAAGGAGGAAGAAGAAGAGAAAAAAAGGAAAAAGAAAAAAAAAATAAAAAAAATTAAGAATCCTAATAAACGCATTTTCATCTTTTTATCTCGAGAATAAAAATTTTGAACAATTACCAAATGTTTTAAAAAATTCAGAAATTATTCTCAAAAATAGAATTAAAAAAAAATAAAAATTTATTTTCAAAAATAAAAATGTTATTTTCAAAAATAAAATGATTATTAAACACGTCATATACATCCTTTGCATTCTGTGGGTCTCTTTATGTATGAGCAAACTTTGCATAGGCCTAATGCATTTCAACCTAGGATATTATTGGAATCCAGCCGATTAGGAGTGAGCGATTCCCGGTTTCGGTTCGGTTCTATCTGGAACCTAGAACCTACCCTTTGATACAAGTTCCTCAATTTTTGGAACCTAGAACCTATCCGTTAGAACCAAGAACCGGAACCTACCCGTCATAGGTTCCGGGGTTGGTCTCTAAGTTCCAACGGGTTCTTTTTTTTGGTTTCATTTTCAGATTTAAACTATAATGAAGAAGGAAAGAGACTATATCAGCTCAAGCCAAGATTAAAAAAGAAAAAAGAAAAAAGGATGGCAACTTAGGCGCGTTTGGTAACGATTATGTTCCTGAGCCGATTCTGCGTAACCGATTCTTTTTGATTCGTTCCGAACCGATTCTAGCATTTTAAGCCGTTTGGTAATCGTCCAAAATTTCGATTCGGAATAGAATTGCGTTTGGTACGTATTTATTAATTTGTTCCAAATCAATTTCTTTTAATTTTTAAATAAATTTTTTTACTTTTTTTCCTTTGTTTTCTTTTCATTTTTTAATTTTTAATTTTTTCTTTTCATTTTTTCATTTTTTCTTTTCTTTTTCTTTTTTTCCTTTTTCTTTTCTTTTTCTCACCTTCTTTTTTCTTCTTTTATTTTCAAATTTAAACTTTAACAAAGAAGGAAAGAGACTATATCAGCTCAAGCCAAGATTAAAAAAAAAAAGGATGGCAACTTAGCAACTTTTGTTGAGACAAACACAAGAAAATCACGAAGGGAAGAAGAAAATTTTAATGCAAGCAAAAAACTTTTGTTGAGACAAACACAAGAAAATCACTAATGCAAGCAAAAAATTTTGACCGAGCATGAGTGGTTTTTATTTTAATTTGTTCTAGTTGTTGAGCTCTCGTACTAGTGTAGCTTCTGTTGCCAATACTTGATACGTATAGCACTTAATGGGCATTCTTTTGCATTCGATTGTAGGTCTTGCAATGCAGATACCGTAGTCTTTAAGTCAAATGCCTTATAAGATGTGTAGAATTCCAAAATTGAATTTTGCAGAAAGTAAAAGGTAAGTTAATAGCTAGATAATCAAATTGTAAGCTTGTGGCAATGAAAGAAATGCAAGATAGAGAACAAACCCAAGGTGGCGTGAGTCATCCAACATCCATCTAGCAAGAAATATGGCTAATGCAGTAACTAGAGAAGGAAGAAAAGTCAGGAACTCATACTCAACCAATGTCAGCTCCGCAAGGTAATCCGCCAAGTACTCCAATTCAATACTAGGCTCTAGAGATTTTACAAGCAATTGATGAACAAATGGTTAAATTTCTTAAGATTAAGGAACGTGGTATTTTCTTAAGCTCAAGCTAGCATGGACTAGGTCAATGACCCTTACTACATACATTGCCTGTGCTGCACAAATAAATCTCTTGAGAAACGAAATATTCGATTCTTTTAGAATGCAAATAACTCCAATGAAAGTAAAGCAAATGAGAGTTCAATAAGTTGCAGAACCTAAAGAAAGTTTTTGTAGTGGGCGTGAATATCCATAAGCCGAAATAATTCAATAGTTGGCCCTCCATTTTCAATACCTGCCAACACGTAGCAATGTGAATCTTTTACATCTGAATAGACAACTAAATTCATAGTTTTCTAGAGAAAACATTTGTCTAATATATAATTTGGTGATTCCTTATGGTTAATGTGTTTTATAATAATAACTATGGTTGCATAATAATGAAGGTTGAGCAACTGTCGGTGTTGCTCATCTTAGTTAGGCAAATGAGCAATTTGTCACTTGAGCAAAAATGCAGAGGAAAAGCTATTCTAAAAACTAAAAAGAGCAAAAATGTGGAGGAAAGCCTACTGTCTCATTGTCGATCAGCCGGTAGGCCCCCACCAGAGTCTCCAAGGGCATCCCGTGTCGCCCCTGACCGGATAGGCAGAAGGAGAGAGAAAGCTGGGGTGCGACTGAGTTGGAGGTGGAGGTGGAGGTGGAGGTGGAGGCGAAGGCGAAGGGGTGTGGAGTTAAGGCTGATTGGGTGGTTGGGCGAGCGAGCAACCTCCATTGGGGGGACAAGTGGCGTCCAACGGCGGTGGCGTCGACGGCAAGTGGTTGAGCGGCAAGGTAAGCAAGAGGTGACGGCGTCCAACGGCGGTGTCGAGGAGGTCCGACGATGGCAAGCACGCGGCGACGGCGACGAAGACACGAGTCTCATGGCACCAATGGCGGCACCAATGGCGTGGTGAAGACGGGGGCGGTTGTGGCTTAACCCATAGCCAAGGGGAGAAGAGCTTGGTTCTGGTGGAGGTGGTGGTGGTTTGGAGCAACAACGGCTCGGCGGCCGAGCGATCAGCAGCAAGAGGTGGTGATGGTGGCTTGGGGATGGTGGTGATGGCTCATGGCGGCAAGGGGCGGCGTAGACAGCGTGATAGCTCGTCGGGCTCAACGGCAAGACAACTTGTCAGACGAGCGGTGGGTGGTGGTGGTTCGATGGTCAAGACGTGGTGGTGAGTAGGACGTGGGACGGTGGTGTGGTGGTGGGTGAAGTAGTAGCCGACAAGAGGAAGGAAGAAGAAGAAGAAGAGAAGAAGGGGGGGTTTCGGCCGAATGAGGGGGAAAAGAGAGGGAAAGAAAAAAAAAGTTGGGGGAGAAAGTGACGTGAGGAGAAAAAATGGAGAAAAGAAAGAGAGAGATAGAAAAAGAAAGAGAAAGGGGGGAAGAACCAGCAAAAGGGGGATAAATAACGTGGGGGAACCTGACGTTTTAGGGTTTTTTTTTTTGAACTTTGAATCGGGAATTAGTTTGGTTCGGTTCTCCGATTCTCGGTTCTATTCGGAAATTATGCTCATCCCTACAGCCGATCACACTCAGCACAATGATAGGCTGGTAGCTAGAACCATCATGTAATACCATCAACATCCAGGACATTTTCCCCTGGCGTTATCTGGCATTTTCAATCATAGGTCCTCGAAACGGAAGGGACGACATTAGTGCACATCAATCATTGTACCCAACTGTTCTGTTTCGCGTAGTTTACAGAGGTGAAGAAAAGGACGGCGTAGAAAATGGAGGTAACGTGAGAGAAGGCCTAGAAGCTGACTCTTGATCTTGTCAAACCGAGCATACGTGTAAAATGATGAGGAGGGGTTTGACGCAATTGGTGGTAATTGGAAGCAAATGTCCTTCCGACCATTTCGACGAGTGGACCCTTTCAACAGCAAAGCCCGCCGAACGCAGGACCCGGACAAATCCCCATCTCCACATACGTGAATATCCCATTTTCCTACACTAACTTATCGTCTCTAGTGTCAACCTTCTCGTGCTCGAATCGAAACTCCAAGGGAAAACCCTTGATGATCACGCGTCAACTGTTCCAACAACAACTCGTTTGTCGTCCTCGTACGGTCGCACTTAAATAGAAATGTCGAAATCCTTCAAAGCATATGGGTCTCGGGACGGGGCAAAATCCAAGTCTTACTGAGCTAGCTTTTGCCTTGCACGTGGAGAACATCTGCAGAAGTCAATTTTCGACCGCCACCACCCACCTCCTCCACCACCATCGCCACTTGGTCGTTGAGAAAACGACGAGGCACTCGCAATAAAAAAGAGAAGAACTCGTTTTATTACTAAACGATGACTAGGACTGAGACTGGCCCCCAACTAAAACATATAAACAATTACAAGAGAGGAATGAGGAAACTGAAAAGAAGCTGAGGAGATGGACCTGGGTAAGAGGACGGCACACGCGCTTTATCGTAAAGTCAAATCCCGGCCACGCGAAGACGTAACTGCGGTACTCATACACATAGCATCCACGGCACGTATGCACACGGGTGGTCGGTCACTTCGAATCTGATTCTCCGCACACTCTCGTTGGCCATCATCTCATCCTCGTAGCAAGCCAGAAACACGTCTTTTCCCTTGCATTTCCAAGTTTCGCCTTTTCAATCCCGCGTCGTTGTTTGGTTGCAACGACTATATAACCTCCTCTTGGACATGTCCCCCTCGCTTCACTTTACTTATTCCACCTGAATCTTTCTTGTCTTTCGTCTCTCGGGCCTCGAGCAATAGAGAGAGAGAGAGAGAGAGAGAGAGAGAGAGAGAGGGAGAGAGTACTTCTCAAAAGTTTTTTGCTGGTTTAGCAAATCACACACAGAACAGAGAAATCACACACAGAAAGGAGCGAGGAGAAGATGCTGTGCATGGTTTCTCGCAGTGGGAGAGAGCTCCAGAGATACCACATGGGCCGTCGCCAAGTCGTAGGGTATGTAAACGGATTCACTTAAATCTTTCTGGGATTTTATCGCCATGACTCGCTTGCTGAGTGACTGAGTCTCTTTCCCTTCAATCGGTTCTTCTTTGTTCGATACTAGAGTTTTCTTTACGCAAAATGATGAATGATGATGATTGCAGCCGTTCTACTTTTCCGAACTCAGATACTTTTTGTTTCCTGCTTTACTTTATTCTTTCTGGAGCTCAGTTTCCTTTGTTCTTGGATGATCATCCCTTGCAGATGCATACCTTACCGATACAAGAGAGATGGAGATGGAGTGGTGGGCGATGAACTAGAGTTCTTGGTGATCAGTTCGCCGAAAGGTCAAGGGCTCATGTTCCCTAAGGTACACTAACTGTTGTAATGCCAATTATTCCTAGTTAACTAATTCAGTTGTTTCGGGGTCAAGACGTGAGGGTTTGAATTTTGTTAAAAGCGTGTGGTCATAATAAGTCGTATCTGCGCCTAACTAAACTAAACCGCATGTTTGTCTCCTCAGGGAGGATGGGAGCTTGATGAATCAGAGGAAGAAGCGGCTTCGAGAGAATCCATCGAAGAGGCCGGAGTTCTTGGCGACATCAAGGTACTTTCAAAATGCAGCCTAGAGCTACTTAGCAGACTAAGTCAATCACGTTCGAGTTGAACGCCCTAAAGAGATTGTGTTAATCTAATTGTGTACTAGCACTAAGACCATATAGTCATCAGTATAAGAAGTTCCAGTTCATGTTCATTTTCATGCTCATGCTCAGGAGTGATGCGAATTTTCGGTTACCTTTTAAATTGCAGTGTAAATTGGGAAGATGGAGCTTCTTGAGCAAAAGATATGGAACGTACTATGAAGGGCACATGTTCCCCTTGTTTGTCAAGGAAGAACTTGATCTGTGGCCAGAGAAAAATCTCCGTCAGAGAATCTGGGTATGCACCTTCTGATTATCCATGAAATCATAATAGCCATAACAATTCTGAGTAGAGATACTGAAGCATTATACGGACTGTTATATTGCAGATGACAGCAGCTGAAGCAAGAGAAGTGTGCAGACATTGGTGGATGAAGGAAGCCCTGGACATATTGGTTGAAAGGCTTGGCTCCATTACCCAGAATGAGAGAAAACCAGAAAACGATATCAGTCTTTCTTAATTCTTTTTGGTTTGATCCGAACTAATCTTCGGGAAAACCAGAAGATTCATTCTTTTGTTCTACCCACGATTCTTGAAAGTACTGAATAATACAAGAGGAATACTTTTCTTTTAAGGACTTTTTTGTTTGACGAATGCGATGGATCAAGTCAATCGGAAATCGTATTTGAAGTTCGTGTACCTTCTGCACTAGATAGTGTGGTTCGCGTTGAGTTGTGAAATGCAGTTGACGGATTGAATGGATCGCCACCATGTCATGATACATCGATAGAGTGAGAGGGAAAAATATACAAACGTCTCACTTTTTAAAAGAGAAAAATTAATGAGGACAAAGATTTTTAAGAAAATGAATAAGTATATTAGAAGTCCTACTCCTTGTCACCAATATGCTATTGAGATCCCAAAACTTTCCAAATTGGTATAATCGATTCCTTACATTAACATTGTCCAATTAGGCTAATGGCATATGCCAACACGATTTTTTTTGTATATAAATTTATTTCCCTTATGTGGTTTTTATTTATTTATTATTTTGTCTCTTCTTCGTGGTATTAACCTTACTAAAGCATTAAATAAAAGATCGAAATGACGTCGTTTGGTCAAAAACTTAATTTTTTTTAAAACCAAAATCATAGTTAAATGAGATAATAAAATACAGAAGGCTTATTTTTTTATTAAAAAAAACACAAAAAAGAAAAGAAGAAAAGGCTGGGTCATAGGGCCTCACCACCGTGACCCTCCCAACCAGGAAGGGCCAGTCAAGGTCGTCGAGGCCTCGGCAAGGGCCCCATGGCTGTTGCCTAGATTTGGCAGCCCTTGGCGAGGGGTTAGCCAATGCAATTATGACAATGATAATGATTTTATTATTCTACTTTCAAAATGAGTTTTTTTTTTTTTTTTTTTTATGCTAGTAATTTTTAAAAAGGTTGTTAAGTGCAAAATTAAATTATCTATCAAAGAAAAATAACCGATTGTAACCCCACGAAATTTTTGACATAATGGTTCCTGCTTCCTACCCATAGTTAGCATCTATCTCCCCAGGTCATACTTTAGTATCACATCGTGGACCCCGCCCCAGCCCTTGGTCATCTATGTAGTCTTTGGAACTCCTAGAAGAGTTTATGGGCCTAGCTCAACGAAAAGGCAAGTCCTTTGGTTCCAGGTTTGAGTGATGGTTCACTAGTAAGAGATCAACGAAAAGCAAGCCTTCTTCCCAGTTTGGACTAAAAGGATTACCTAATTTCATGTAATTTGTTGGCAAATTACTGACCATTTAACGAAATTAGTAAAAAAAAAAATGGCATTTTGGCAAATTACTAGTTTTTCTTGTTCTTTTACCAACTTGTACCTGTCTTTCTTACCGACACCTTGAAATACCAGCATTTTTCCAATCAAATTAAAAATGTTTTTGGGTTCACAAATTCCACTAGGGCATAACGTTTTCAAAGCAACTTAGACCCAGCGCATTAGAAGATGCTCGGCCTAAAGCCCCCGAGCCCACTTCCCAACCCATCCCACTAAAAGTCATGTCCAACTTCTCTCAAAACGAAGCCCATCACTCTCTCTCTCTCCCTCCCTCTCCCTCCCTCTCTCTCTCTCTCTCTCTCTCTCTCTCTCTCTCTCTCTCTATTCAGGGCATTGATCGTCGTTCATGGACTGCGGAATGAGCGCGGCTAGTCATCCCATGGTCATCGACTCGATAGGGGTGAGAGAGAGGCGAACGGCATAACGTGGATACATGAAGGGAGTTGTAGCGAGGAGGGACGAGGGGAGGCAGCAGCGTTGGCGGCGGCGAGGGACGTTTGGCTCCACTTGGTCCGAATTCATCGATATCGGATTCTCTCACATCTACTCCTTTCAAACTCATAGGAAAACACAACTAAAGGTTAAGTTCAAACTATTCATCTCCATGTTCGTGACCTTGTTATTATTTGAAGGCGACATAATAAGCCGGAAGAACACATAAAGAAGGTGATTATTTCGGCCTTAAGGCCACACATTCGATTTTGTCCAATTCCCTAACAATAACTTGTTCACGCACCAATACTTTTGGCTCGGGCTCGTTAACCATTTCCCTCCATTATAATCACGAGTAAAGAGTCGCTGAAACGCTGCATCTAACCCTAGCAATACACACTTCATTCGCACCGCGTCTTTTTCGTGTGTCTTTGCTATCGATTGTTCGGATATGATACGACCGACTCAGGCGACGGACCCCCTCGTGCAAAACGATGGCTTAAAGCAATGTTTCCGGACCTGAAAGATTCTTGCTTCCCTCCTTTTTCGTGACTTGAAACCCCAGGCATCAGATGCCCTCTCCATTATTGATCGACCATTTGCAAAAAGCTCAAATGCTTCCATGCCCCACTTCCCCCCCTACTCATTGCTTTCCAGCGCCAACAACCTTTCCCTCTTCCAAAGATGCGTCCACCGCCATCCGTCTTTCCCGGACGAGGGGCTCCGATTCCCTCATCTTTAAGAAACCATAATGATCATTCATTACTAAGCTCATCGACATCTCGCCCCTTTGCTCTTAATTAAAAGGGAAAAGGACAGTTAATAATTCATGAAATTCGGCGTAATGAGCCGTGTCTATCTTTAGACTCATAATTTGTTCAATCATCCTTAATCTATCCCTAAATATTCGATATAGTCATTTTGTCTGATCAAACAATAGTTCATGAGTTTAGGTGCAAAATAATCCATGAACTATTGTGAAGTATGCACTCTACTTTCCTTTACTCTAAGAACTTGTCCGCACGTTTCGCTATAGTTTAAGGACTTTTGGTGGCCTCCTCTCTTATCTAATTGAACAAAAGGACTACATGAAATATTTATCAATAGTCCAAGGAGCACAATGAACGAATTAAAAGTTCAAGGGGAAAATCGACCAATTTAGTCTCAAACCTTTTAATTGTACCAATTTATTACTAAACCTCTCAATTGTGCCAATTTAATACTAAACATTTTGAAAAATTGTCAATTTAGTTATAAATCTATTATTTGGATATTTGACTAGAATAACTACATTGACAAATTGTTAGAAATTTAGGATTAAATTGACATTATTGAAAGGCTAATGACTCAATTGACAAATCATTAAAGGGTTTAGTACTAAATTAATACAATTGATATGCTTAGAATTGAGTTAACCTCCATAATAAAGTATAACATTGCACAATGAGGCAAAACTTAGGGACTACTAGTATCATTTTTCCTCATTAAAAAGAAATTTTGTCCAACGTCCCTTCATCAACTTCAACCATGGTATTCCAAAATTTACCCACGAAACGAAATTCAATTTCTTTAGCATTGACAGATCATTAGTGTAACGAGAGACGAGCACTTTTCCCATTCTTTTCATCGATAATCGCAAACCCTCTTAATAATTCTTTTCTTGCCCACTTCCTTTCCCCTCAATAACCACTAAATGTGTGTTTGGTGACCATTCTATTCCCGTGAATAATTTTTTATTAGAAATGATTTTTTTTTTTGGTTCTTGTGAACAATTTTTTAGTATAAAAATGTGTTTGGTAATCGTACAAAATTTCTATTTCCGGGAAAGAAATGCATTTGATATAATTGTATAATTTTGTTATCTCTTTTAATTTTTTTTATATTTTTATAATATTTTTCCTTTTTATATTTTATATTTTATATTATATATTATATATTATATATTTTTTCTCCTTTGTGGTTGGTCGCCGGCCGTCGACGAGCTTACCGAAGTCTCCCAGGCTAGGGTAAGGGCCGATGAGCTCACTGGAGGCTTGCCTGGCCACCGCGAGGCTCGACCTTGCCCAAGCAGTGCAAGGTTAGCCTCACCGGGCCACCATTGGGCGACACCAACCTGGCGGTGGCTTGATGAGGTCGAGCCTGGTCGATGGTTGGGTGAGCTTAGCCTCACTAGATCTGGGCGAGTTGGAGCTCGCCATGGCTCGACGTCGCCGGGGTCGATGATGCTCCAGCCCGAGGTCGGCCCTTGCCGGGGCCAGTCGTCGACCATGGCTAAGGTCGATGACAGGCCAAAAGGAAGAAGAAGGAAAGGAAAGATAATAAAAAGAAAAGAGAAGAAAAAGAAGAGAAAAGAAAAAATTATTTTCGGGAACAACATATTACTTTTTTCTATTTATTGTTTTTATTCTAAATTTTCACTGGAACAAAAAAAAAAAAAAAAATAGGTTTTTTTATTTTCAAGAACATAAATTTTACCAAACACATTTTTATTCTTTTTTTGTTATCCGAAATAAAATAATAGAAATAGTTGTTAATATAAATAATTTTTAACAAACGGGCCCTAAGCCAACTCATCACATATTTTCGGACTCACTCCACATGCATAACACGTGCCACATAACTTAGTTACCAATGACCTAAGCACCCACCCAAGCCATGTGGTCGATGACACTTATGTTTAAACAATTGCCCCTTTCAAAGGAATAAAATGGCGTTCCCATTAACGTATTCAAAAGCGCATTCT
Organism: Eucalyptus cladocalyx; assembly: GCA_017140615.1. Lineage (NCBI taxonomy): Eukaryota > Viridiplantae > Streptophyta > Magnoliopsida > Myrtales > Myrtaceae > Eucalyptus > Eucalyptus cladocalyx. Next base: position 43,023,514 of record CM029522.1, read on the forward strand.
ACACTTGCCCTTTTAAATTTTATATTGAAGCACGTTGCCAGTTCAAAGTCTCCATAAAATTTCGTCATTACTGACCCTTTGGGAATATGCTGTTCAGTCCGACAGTCTTGTGCGCCAAAGAATGATGCAAGTATTCAAAGAATTAAAGAACAGATTAGCCGGCACGAGGAGCCATTGGCTGGGGAATCAGGCCGAGGCAGACATTCGAGACATTATCCTCAACCGATGGTCCTGCGAAACCCGACAGTCTTCCGGCTCAGTCGGAGACCCCAGAGACCAGCAGTTGGACGCACAACTTCCTCGCCCACGTGTGCAAATAGCCATATTCTCCATTTAATATTCACGATCGAGGACGACCATCGGCTCAATTTCTGGATTAGAATCCAAGTAGTTCGAGCATCTGCAACTTGCTAACGTTCATGAACGCAGACATTTTCGTGGAAAGGCCGTGGCGAACGTTCTTTTGTTTTTGACTTTTTCGCGGTCTTTTGTGGTGGCCATTCTCGAGTTTTTTTTCGTTCATTTATTCCTCGCACTATCCTCCCGAAGAATGGAATCGATAGACCAAGCCGATGCCTGCGCAGCTTCCCACGTTTGATTTTTCGTATTTTCAATCCTCCTTCTCGAACGTTGTAGGCCACGAGGCCATATTTGATGTTGGGGTCGTAGCTGGGAAGACCGCGTGGAGAAGTCTTGCATGGCGGACGCAGCGTTTTCGTCCATGCATGCATATGTTCATATTTGATTTTTTCGCACCATGGGAAAGGTTCCATCTTTGGTAAATTCACTTCATAAGGCATACTTTTCAATTGATAGCATGAAACATGCATCTGCGAAAGTTTTCTAAGATTGCGGCATTGGAAGGCTTTCCCAAATAGTCTTCAACGCATCGAATAATACCCTCGGAAAAGAATCATTGATGTCACGAGATACTAAGACCCTTTCACAAGAATGGATTCTCTTAAGCGATCGATACAAACTTTACCTGTCTACTCAAACAAGCAAGTTATATTCATATAGCCGATCCAATGGGTACGTGCCGCGCCATTTTGTGAATCGATCTTCACAAGTCGGGTCCGGCATCTTTGGCATTAGTTAATCCAAAAGTGGCATATGTTCTTCGTAAGGCGGGCCGAGTTTTTTTATTATAATCAAAAGTTAGACCGTGATAAGTACAGCGGGGATGACATAAATAATGCCATTAGCAGCACATACTTGCATGTTAGCTTTTGAGCTGGTGTCAGAAAGAGGGGAGCTTGTGGTGGGAAAAGCTACTTCCTTCCCTCGGTGGAAAGTTTGCATAATGCCATGCACGATGATCCTTAAAAGGGGTACTAATTACACGAGCACCCTCTTTCATTAAGTTAACGATTGCTTTAACAACGGTTTTGCTCTGGAGCAAATGGAGTCAATAATCCAAACCGTACATTGCCAGAATGTCGTTTCCGAAACTTACATCAGCTTAATTAGGCACTTAATCGTTTGCTCGATCAATCAAAGTGATTGTCTCAGGGCGCACCAAATTCAATACTCGGTTCAGGACCGAACCAAACCGACCAGCCGATCAATTCCAGTTCGATCGATCGACGGGTCAAAACCCGAGGTCCCCCGGAAAGTTGAACATTCATTCATCGCCGCAACACAAATAGCCTCTAATTTATCGTTTTCTGAGGAACTTTCCGATGGCTAAAGTCTAAATTGGACGGTGACCGGGCCGAGCCCCCCGCCCACAATGCCGAATTGTCTGCCGTGATGATGGAGCGTGGGAGAGGCGAGGGGATATCGTATAAGGACGTCCGCTCGGGAAAGCTCCTCCCCAGCTATTTGGGGAAGTGACGTTAAAGCATAAAGTCGAATTCCTCCCCCACTTTTGCTGAAGTGAAGCAAAAGCTCCATGTCTCTTCCGTCTCGTGTTCACACCCGGAAACGCTTTAATCTAAACCCGATTGCTTCAGACCTCGCGTGTTCGGCGCATCTTTCGCGAGATCACGGGTTCAGGTCACATCGAGAACGAATTTCCAGATAATGCTGCCACCTTATTAAACCTATCAATCTCACACTCGTTATAAATATATTTAAAATGATAAATTCAAAATAACATAAATGTTAAATAAATTCACAACTTATGATTCTCTTTCACCCTCACTCAATCTCACACTCGCTTATTATGTGCTCTCATTTCAATTTGGGTTAAGTATAAGTTATAAGAAAAATTGATTGATTTAGGTTGGACTATTTTAACTTGACCTAAACCACTCGTTTGACAGATTTACACCACAAATTAATCATTCATTATTGACTCTTCGCCAATAACCTCACAAAATTTAAATATTCTTTGAAGTTTTAATTATAAGTGGTTTTGATGAATCAATTCATTGGGATTCGACTGTCATAGTGATATCTTCAATCGAGAGATGAAATCTTTGAATGAAATCTTTGAATAAAATCTTTAGGATTGGTTCGATTTTGCCTTCAGGCTATCGATGCGTGTTCAACTAGGAAGGATTCCACGTTACCGAAGTTAGGCTTAGAAGTGTCCTATTTGTAATTAAGTGGCCTAATTTTGGGCTAAGGTACGAAAATTGCTCCTGGTTCTTGTACGAAACCTTTGATTTTATTCTATTTTATTCTTTTGATGTTCGCGACGAGAGGTTATTGTCAAACCGCGGCGTGTTATAATTTCTAACGCATCACGCATCGTTATTATGGACCTGACTTAGGCTGGCCACCTGGCGACAGTATCTTCTATGATGGATTTTTCCAGGGTAAAATCTTCACATATGCAATGCTGTCACTGTCATTCTCAATTCCGTCCGAAATGCCACGCTCCAAACTACACGAAGTACAAAAATATTTTTCTCTACCAATTTTTTATATCATCATTTTAATTAGGGAAAGTACTTCGATTTCATGATTATTTGCATCATTAACGTTAGGCTTTCTATAAATATATTAATATGAACGAAAGCCGACGATGGACCCCTCGAAATAAACAGATGGATTAAAGGAGAATTCCCTTTTTTGTGGGAAAAAAAAAGGGGGGTGAAATGATGATGCTAAGCACAGTATTATTGATTCATAGAATTGACTTGCAACACGCAACATTGCAAATACAAGCGATTAATCATCACGGCAGGGATACGTATGTTTGGAAGCTACTTTCTTGATGGGATTGGTGAAAGTTTCATAGTGTAATTTATCCATCCTCCTTGTTTTCGAGCTCCAACACCTGGCAGAATTTGCAATCGTTAACAACAACCAAGGACACATGTCCATTGGCAAATACCCTTGCCGTCAATGTTTGCTATCGGTGACTCCATTGGCAAGTTACCTGTTATATGAGAACCGACAAAGTTCTAAAATTTTCAACTTAACCATTTAATCTTAAATCTTTTAATGATTTTTTAATATATTATTTTCACCCAATTTTGACCGGCAATCATCAGTATGGATGCCCATTATCCTAAGGGTGCTCTTGATTTAACATTTGAAAGCTCCTTGAATAAATATGAAAGCCTTTAACCTAAAGGGTTTGGCCTTTGGTAAAAAAAATATTTTATAAAGCAACTATGGATTAAGTAGTATTTGGTATAAAAAAATAATTTTGAAATGGCCTTTGGGTAATTTTTTTTATTAAAAAGAAATCAAATCCACTAGCAAACTAGATATGGCGCTAGCAACCATCTATTGAAGTTGTGCAACCCCTAGCAACTCCAATTCTGATGAGTGCTGCCTAGGGTAATGCAACCATTGCCTCGGTGATCGCCCTCATGTAAAAGACATGAATAGTAGCAATAAGAGGCAAAATCGAAACACTGAAGAATTGGTGATTACGATTTTGGAAGAAAAATATCATTTAACCTTCGTTTCAGCATTTCAAAAATGTTAAAAGCTCCAGGCAAGTCCTCGCCTGTCTTGAGATTTTGGTTTTCTCATTACTAACTTTTATTCTAAAATTCATTGGAAATGGTTATCAAATATCCCAGATTTTCCTTAACAAGCTTTTAATCTAAATTGACCAAAATTAGAACCCACCACAGGATAAGTTTATCACTTTTCACACCGTCATCCCCTCCTAAATGGGGCGAAGACCCCGACACGCGTGCCAATTTCGTCGTATTCACTAACCCATGAGCATACTAAGACACTATCGTAATTTCAGGACAGCCTGTGGGGACTCAATTATCGCACCCCGCGACTGCTTTCCTAATTGGGGAGATCCCGTCGACCATGTAGAGCGGCGCGTGCACACCTCCGACCAAGTTTTTCCTTCAAATCCTTTGAATTATTCAATCGCGTGAATAATAATATAATAATAATAATGATGATTCATCTTCTAAGGCATTGAGTTCTCCGATTTTCCGAAACTCCCCGGCACCGTATAAAACCAAAGCCTGCGCGATGGTGCTCTCCTCACAAACAAAAGTTCTGTATAAGCGTCGAGCGAGAGAAAAGCCCCGCAGAGAGATTCGCACGAAAGCTTGGAAACGCGAGAGGCAAACGCTCTTCCTCCGGTCGCTCCAGGGAAATAGAATCTCAAGGCTCGCATGGCGTCGTCGCCTCCTTCGTCCTCCGCCAGGGGTGATTCTGATGATGGTAAGTCCCGTTTCCCCCTGTTAAAGCAGCGGGAGCTTTTCCGGGTTTTCGAGTTTCTTGGTGAATTTGTGGGGGTGGTTCGGGCTTGTTTTCAGGTGATAGCGTGGTGAAGTACGATCCCGCGATGCCGAACGACCATAACGTCCTGCAGAAGCACGTCGCCTTCTTCGACCGCAACCACGACGGCCTCGTGTATCCATGGGAGACATTCCGAGGTCTCTCGCCCGCTCTCTCTCTCTCTCTCTCTCTCTCTCGCTTTTCCTACGTTTTGCTTGAAACGTTTGATGGGATTTGTTCGAGGGTTAACTCTTTTCTACCCCTTTTTTGGGGGGTTGTTCTTGAAGGCTTTCGATCGATCGGGGCCAGCCTCACCCTGTCCACCGTCTCTGCCGTCTTCATCAACGTTGCGCTCAGCCAGAAAACTCGCCCTGTAAATTTCTCACTCTCTCTCTCTCTCTCTCTCTCTCTCTCTCGTTGTGTTTTTGGTTGTATGTGCTTGAGTTGGCGTCGTTTACGGACGAAACTTCGCTAGGGACCGCGAGCGAGTCACATGGTCCCCTCATTATTCGATGACCCCCATGTGTAGAATTGTGCTGTTCTTGTTTGTGTCGTTTACTGGGAGTCTAGCTTTCTCAGGAGGCGGTAGGAGGAGCCCCCACCTCTGTCCCAAGTAGATTCGTATTGAATGCGTGTAATGGGATACATACTTCAACACCTGAAGGTGGGATTAAAACGGATGAGGCGAGCTAAGGAGGTAGGAAATCGAACCAACCACCTCCACCTCCTTTAGATCTCCACCTCGATAGTCGGCCGCCTGTCGGGGACTGAGGTTGCCCCTACACCTCCACGAAGGTGGGAAGTGACTTGCATCCACCCCGTCCGTCCATGTGGATGGGTGAAATGAATCCCATTCAATGTGCAGGAGCCTTTCTTAGGGGTTAACCGATGCCTGAGTGTCAATAAGTTCATCATGAAACCGGTCTAAATAGAAATTTGCCTTGTGAAGAAGCATCGCGAGTAAGAACACCTGAATTGAGCGGATGGCGTATATCAATATCCGGATGATGTTAGTATTCATGTGATAGAGGGGTCATGGACTCGGACTATCGAATTATTTCTTTTAGAATAAGAGATGTGGAAGTTGTAGGTTAAATTGAATGTTAGAGTACACGTTGAGTCATAACTGAGCCTCGAATCAGGAATAAGTCTGTGATCCTAATAAGAAAAGGTTGCGTGGTTTTGGGATGGTTGAAAATTTAGTTCGTAGGATAATCAAGCAATTTTGTAGCTGCCTAGTTTCGTTTATAGGCTATCGTGTTATGCTTTAACTATTTTGAAAATATTGTATTTTATATATGTTATCATTCTTTATTCTCGATGGTTATAACAGTAAATCAACTTGATCACGAAATGGTGACAGCAATTAAATATTAGATAATCACTTGCGTAGATTTATCTTATTATTCACATATTAAAATAAAGATATTTGAAATATATATGAGTCTCCTCAAAGTATAAAATGAAAAAGAAAAAAAGAACACAAAGCATTTGTGTACTGAAGTACGTGTCTTGGGAAATTTACATTCGTGCTTAGTCCTACTTAGACTAGAAGATGGAGACGTGTCGAGACAGTGTTGCGGATTTCTAAGCTCGCTGACCAACGCAGTTAGGACCCGTTTCAGACAATAAAGTCGGGTCGTAACCAATTATATCGTGCCATCTATAGATTCGGGACAACAATTGTCGATCGAGATGTGCTTTAAATTAGGGCGGACCAAAAATTTACTGAAGCAAAAGATAAGTGGGACCGGCACAATGTGGAAGTCGACATCGCAATTAGTGGTGGTGGCTCCTTGTGCTCTGATGATGCGACGTGGCATCCTACCCACAACTGCTACTTCCTTTTCCACACAGAGCGCGCGCAAAGTCATTGTCATCCTCCACTTTTTTTTCTCGTCGGCAGGGTAATGATGAAAATAAATTGAAAATTAAAAAAATAATTATCATTGATTTATGTTCTCCTTGTCTTCCGTCAATTAAGCAGTTTACTGAGTAAAAACAAAATTAACCATTGACCTTCCCGTCAAAATTTATAAGGAAAAAAAAAAAAAACTGTACTCTTGAGAGAATTTTTTACCTCCGGCTGTAAATGAAATTTTAGATGTGTTATTGATTCAGGAATGTGAAGTCGAATAAAATTAGGATCATGCCCCTCGGTTAGAGAAATCGTTATATTGCAGATGTTTTCTGCTTGAAGGTTGGATGTTCTTTTATTAAGAATGTTATAATAAGGTCGGTACTAGGTTGTTTATTTATCTATTTGTTCTTGATCCGATGATGTGTGGATTTGTTGAGTACCTTGTAAGTACAGGCTTTTCATTATTACACGTAAAGCATTAAAAAGAGAAGAAGAAAGCATTCGATTCATCCTCCATTTGTTTCTTGAAAAATAAATAATTCGAAACATATTTTACTACAAAAGATTACTTGTATCATATACAAAAATGAATATTTCTTCAGTCCCATAAATATCTGGATATAAATTACTATCGACAATTAAAATATTTTTCATCTAGTAATTATTTTAAAGTGATACAAGTGATCGTTGTTAGGAAAATATTTTTCGAATTATCTATTTTTCGTGAAACGAACGAATAATAATTATGATGTTTCTCCCGTGAATCTTGGAAGTATAAAGAAAATGGATGGTGTTGTGTGCAAGTAACAAAGATGGGGTTTCCCATTGGAAGCATAATGCATTTGTTCTGCACCTCTCTCCATGAAATGATTTATTAGTGAATTGTCAAGCTGGATACAAATTGGGTTTGTTGAATTTAGTGATTATACATGTAAATTTATTGATTTAGCTTTTTGGGCTTGTTTGATAATGAGTGTTTAATATGATGGGGGCTATTCATTTTTATAAATGATATAAGTGATTTTTTATAGGAAAATAATTTTCAAACCATTCATTTTTCGCAAAACAAATGAATAATAACCGTGATGTCTCTTGTGTGGATGTTGGAAGAATAAAGGAAATGGATGGTATTGTGTGCAAGTAACAAGATGGAATTTCCCATTTGGAAGCATAATGCATTTGTTCTACATCTCTCTCCATCAAATAATTTATTACTGAATTTTTTAAGCTAGATATCAATTGGGTTTGTTGAATTTAGTGATGATGCATGTATATTTTGATAATGAGTGCTTAATGATGGGAGCTATTCATTTTTATGAATAATACAAGTGATCTTTTATAGGAAAATATTTTTTAAATCATTCATTTTTTGCAAAACAAATGAATAATAACTGTGATGTTTCTTTCATGGATCTTGAAAGTATAAAGGAAATGGATGGTGTTGTGTGCAAGCAACAAGATGGAGTTTTCCCAGGGGAAGCATAATGCATTTGTTCTGCATCTCTCTCCATCAAATAATTTATTACTGAATTTTTAAGCTAGATATCAATTGGGTTTGTTGAATTTAATGATTATACTTATAAATTTATTAATTTTGGTATTGGACTATTTTGAGAGCGAGTGCTTACTATAATGGGGGCTTGATTTGGTTGAAAATGCAGGGGAAATTCCCTTCCTTTCTGTTTCCGATCGAAGTCAAGAACATCCACAAGGCCAAGCACGGAAGTGATTCCGGCGTTTACGATTCCGAAGGAAGGTACAGAACATCAGTACATTCATATTCATCGCACATGCACGAGCGTATATCTACATTTGCTTTTCTGTATATACGACTTAACTATCACTCAAATATGGAAGTAGAAGAGCTTCTCTTGCCCTTTTCGATAAATAGTAAGTTCCGGGGAGTGAGACGCGAGGGACGTCCAATTGTCTTGTGTGTCCTGATTGGGGTCGGTCGCTTACCGAAGATTTGTGGGTTATATAGGTTTGTTCCGTTGAAATTCGAAGAGATCTTTAGCAAGCACGCGCAGACGCACCCGAACGCCTTGACATCAAATGAACTGCAGGAGATGCTCAAGTCCAACAGGCAACCCAAGAACTACACAGGCTGGTGAGTTTCTTGTGCTTTAAGTTTCTGTCTTTGCACCGCAGCTTTGATACAAATGGGCCAAGCAACGACGGCAAGTAGTTGGAAAGAGATGCTTGTTCTTTCGCTCTTCCTCTCTTTACATCACAGCATAAAGCAGAAGGCGACAAATGAAAAGAACAGGAAACAGTTGGAAAGCGAAAGGAAAGTGACTGAGGAATTTTCTCTCCATGCTTTTGCGTTGCAGGTTGGCGGCCTACACGGAGTGGAAGACCCTGTACGCGCTTTGCAAGGACAAGGACGGCCTGCTTCACAAAGACACGGTCCGGGCCGTGTACGACGGGAGCTTGTTCGACCACATGGAGAAGGAGCACATGGAGAAGGGCCGTGCATCGAATAAGCAGAAGGATTAAATTCGATCTGGCTTTAGGGAGGAACTGCCGCAGCGTCCGACATCCCCATTAGCTGGCTGTACATTCCGTTTGCAATTTGAATCAATTATTCATGCATCGACGACAATAGACAATAAGTAGAAGCAGAAACCAACATGGGTTTGGCTTCTTGATTGAAGTGTGTTTTTTTACTGATGGTAATCTATAGTGTAAGTATTCTAGGTCATGTTGCCTTGGTTTGGCCGTGCCGATATTGTCTGCTACAATATAGCTTTACCCACTTACCGTGTGCCGGATTTATGATGACACTTGCGATTTCATTTTCATGGGATTTGATGGGAACTTATGATCCTTAGCTGGATCTCTTCTCTTCCTAATGTTGAGAAGGTGCAAATGGATTGAATCCATCATGTTGAGACTCTTTTGGGTCTTTTTTAAGTTCATTTTGCACAATACCAGAGCTATTGCTCCTCATAAGTGATCAAGAACTCTTTAGAAGCTATACTTTTGTGTGCTAAACAGGCCCTATCAGCCATTAAGCTAGTAGCTGCGGTAATCGCAAGGGTTAATACCACAAAAAATTCCAAATCAATGTATTTGTAATAAATTTACCTCAAACTAATTTTTTTATCATCAGAAATTATATTTGTGATAAATCTACCTTACATTAATTTCTATTAAATTAGATTAATATTACGAAAAATCACAAACTAATACACATATGACAAACGGATGGTAAAATCTCAACTGATACACTCTTCAACTACTCCATATCATCAAACTCAACAATTTGATAATAAAATTTAACGGAAACTAACAAATGGTAAATTTATCACTAGTGTACTAATTTGAGATTTTTCATGATTAAAAAATTAATTTAAGATAATTCATCATAGATATACTAGTTTATGATTTTTCATTATATTAATGCTAACTACAAAGATTTATGTGTGTAGCGGAATTGTGTTTCTGGTGGCCTTGAGGGCTGCTGCCTTGTTGGGTAGGAGATAGTGGTCCTTCGGTGCCACGGAAACCAGTCTAGTCCAAGTTCTAAGCCCACTAGAATAAGAGATGGAGCCTTCGATCCAGCCACGATTTCCTTCTTCTTTGCCAGAACTGCTATGTCCTAATCCTATAACGTTGGCTAACATGCTAAAACCTTTGATTGGGTCTTAGGACATTAACTAGTCAGTCACCGCGTGAAAGGAGTAGGAGAAGGCAGCCCGATCTATGGTCTCCTTCCCCGACCTCGTCAAGAGAGTCCTAGATGATTTGCTTGCTTTTGCGGTCCGGACTCATGTTTGAGGGGTCGAGTATTTGGCACCAAACCCTATCAAAGCGAGCAAAGCCGGTGTCTAGAGAAATAATTTTGAGCCATGAAAGGTCCCTAAAATTGCTTCAACTTTATGGCAAGAAAAAAGAGTAGGAGAGGGCACCTCATCAAGAGAGACTCTCCTAGACGATTGCTCGCTTTCACGGCCGGACACTCGTTCGAGGGGTTGAGTCAACTGGCGCCAAACCCTATCGAAGATTCTAACGAACAAAGCCGGTGTCTAGAGAAATAATTTCGAGCCATGAGAAGTCCCCTACAGTTAGAACCTTCTAGATCTAAAATTGGCGATTGCTTGGACTTTGTGGCAAGAAAAGAGTAGGAGAGGGCGACCCGATCTATGGTCATCTTCTCCGACCTCATCAAGAGAGAGTTCCATACGATTTGCTCGCTTTTGCGGTCTTGACACTTGTTCAAGGAGTCGAGTCACTTGTCACCTAACCCGATCGAGTCTAGCAAACAAAGCCGGTGTCTAGCCGTGAGAAGTCCCCTAAAGTTAGAACCTTCTAAATCTAAAATTGGCCAATCGCTTGAACTTTATGGCAAGAAAAAGCCGGGAATTAAGCGGCACTAAACAACCATTTAAGTGAAAGCTTCTGTCTTTAAGGAAATTACAGTGCCTAAATTTGGTTGGTTGTCGATTCACGTCAAGAAGTAAAAGCCAAAACGCGTGGACCCGTAAAGCAGAATTCTATGGCTGGTAAAACTGACGTCGTCAATGTTGAAGATGACCTGCCTTTTGATGATATACCTGTCGAAGGCCAAATTAAATTTGATGATATGCATAAATAGACCATCAAATGGGTCGGTCGGGTTTGGTTCAGATTGAATATGGTTCGAATCCATTAAATCTATTTTGACTCATTTTCATTATAATACAAATATATTTCGCTTATATCCAATTCATACCGATTCAGATTCATATTACTTCACACTTTCAAATTTAATTAAATTTAAGAAAACTCATATCCAAATTGAGGCGAAAGTAAGCATAAAATCAAGTGAGGGTGATAGAGTCATAGAAATGGATTAGGTTTAAATAAGTCATGAATCTATTATGTACCTGGTTTTACCATTCCACACTCATTTATGATCATTTTACCGAATATTATAAAACCATGTGCGACATAACATGTGACAATGCTCTTTCTATAACTTATGGACCCAAGACTAAGTAGATAACTTCATTTCATTCACCAGCAATTGAATGACGCAACATTCAATAAGCAAGATCTAGTATAACATATAATTTCTTTGTGTTCGTATCGTTTCACCAGCAACAATCGGCTGTTATTGAATAAGAACATTAATCTCCTTTCCCAATTTAAATTTTCGCAAACACAAAAAGTAATATCATGCTGCACATCTTCTTTTTCTTAAGTCTTTTTGACTAAAGGCAATGAGATGGGAATCTAATTAAAAGGAAGAGGCTTTTGATGTCCATGCTTTTAAACATTCTCCCCCTTTCCATCTCGGGTGACGTCAAAAACACCCGTAGAGACACCCTTTTTTACCTTTTAAGGCATTCACGAAGTTCCATTCGGGTATGCATTACATAATCGACTTTCCATATGAGCAAAATCTTTCATCAAAATGGAGTAGTAATGGCTTATCTCAAAAGAAAGGACTGTGTAGTCAATTGGAAAGAGAAGGGGAAATAGCACTCCACGAGACATTTGGATGTTCTATTAAAGTATTCCATCTTGCTTGTCTACCGGATTTATTGCTCTCCATACTCCCTCTACAACTTAAGCTTTCGGGATTGAATATTCTAACATAGTATCACAACCAGAAAAAAAATCTCAATTTACTTTGTGAGCATTCCTTATCCGTCAAATTTTATCTGTAGCTCCTGATTTCACACACATAGTCAATAAGCGTACATCTCTCTCCACTTATTTGATGAAGTTTCGGGTTGGACATTTAACATGTTTAGGTATGAAATCAACATATATGTTCACATTCACTCGTTTTACAATTAATGCGTACGAATTTAACTCAAACTTTGTCTTTCTTTTTTGTTCCTTTAGAGAAGACTTCATTAATGAGTCGTTTTGACAATCTATGGCCGAAACACGAAACACATTTTTGAGAGGGCCCTGGTCAAGTCAAGAGAAAGACTCGAAATGTAACCATCAATTTTCAATTTCATTTTTGGGTCATGGGCTGAAAGACAATTCTAGTAATGTCCCTTGTCTCGGTCGTCCAAGTCTTCCCCCACTGACCGGGGCAAAGGGTGCAATGTCAGCCACGGCACTTCCCCAACGGACACGCAAACTGACAACTCATGGGCAAAGAGCAAATTCTGTTCTCTTACCAATTTCTTTTTCTCTTTTATCTCTTTCACTCGAAAGGACCGTCCTAAGGTTACAATAATTCTTGTTTCTTCGCTAGTCAAGTCAAAGAAAGTTGTTAAAAAGAAAAGGACAAAGAAAGTTGTTGCTATTGAATGTGGTTTCCACTTCTGTGATGCATTGTTAAAATATTATCACTTGACAACAAGTCACATACGATCTTCTCTTCACATATGTATAAACTTTCTCCATCTAATAACTTAAACTTTTGGATTGACTTTTTTAATATGATATCGGAGCCAGTACCATCTCTTTCGCGTATCTACATCCGTCATGATCAGTCAAATTTCATGTGTCACTCCTAATATTTAATTGACATCACCATTTCGTGATCTCAAAAGTGAAAATCTTATATTTTGGTTAAGACCGGCCATGTACCCACACACATGTGTTTTTATTAAGTATAATAAAAAGGACAAAATTGATTGTATCTTCGGAACAATATACTATAACGGCTCGATGATTCGTATATCATTTTAGAGAATGAACATTATACTATTATAGCTCGATGACTCTCATGTCATCTTGAGAATGAATTGCATGTATACCGGCTCGGTGACTCTATATGTTATCTTGGAGATAGGATGGTATGATTTAACAGCTCGATGACTCTCATATCATCTTGAAAAAGAATTGCTTGTATACCGGCTTGGTGACTCTATATGTCATCTTGGAGAAAGAACGGTATGATCCAACGGTGTGTTATAACGGCTCAATGACTCTATATGTCATCCTGGAGATAGAACGTTATGCACAGGTATGTTATAATGGCTCGATGACCCTATATGTCATCTTGGAGATAAAACATTATGCATACCCGCTCGATGGCTCTATATGTCATTTGGAGATAGGATAGTATTGTCTATGTCACTTTGATTGAGAAATCTTGGATTTTGATCGGATTCATAGATAGTATTGAATAGGCCGACCAAAAGATGGTCGTGATATCACGTAATCGACTGGGTCGATTGATCGATGATTCGATCTGATTAGATTGAGTGATATAATTGTCAGTATTTATTAATTGAACTAACTTGCAGGAAGGGACTAAAGCAAAGGTAAGTCTTCTGACACCTGATTGTGCTTAGGCAGCCCTTAGGGCGTAATTTTCTTCCTAATCAGGTCTTAGGGGGTTGAACTTGCTAAGACGTTGTCTCACTAGTTATTATATAACAATTTTCAAGTCCTTAGAGGAAGTTAGTGGAGGACCGAAAGCCCCGAAGCCTAGGAAGAAGGAGATCGAAGAATCGGTGAATTTGTCTAAGTAGAGTCTTAGGACAGTTCCTTTTTGGTTAAGCCGATATTTTTGTAAGCGACTTGATGTTGTGAATAAACTCGTTTGTTATAAAAGGTTTGTTTTGATTTGAAAAAGTTGGCCCTACTTTCTTATCCCATTGTTTTATTGTCTGGGGATTTATATTTGCTTCTGCATGCGTATATTAAAATGAATGAGTCAACAATGCGTCCTAGGACATCGCTATTATATCGACCGAGCAAGGATGGGCATGGGTCCGGAGGATCAGGGCGTGACACATGGACATCATGGTTTTGGATTGTGTCAAATTATACTGTGACAATATGATTCGTGGCATTGCCATTGGTGGTTTCGTTGAAGAGGTGAAAGTAATTACTAGGAAGAGCTCCGGGAAATTCTCTGTCAGGAGCTAACATAAAAGTGAACCCGTAACCACCCAGAGGTGGATTCTTGTAAATCACATTGAAGATGAAAGTTACGGAAAAAGAGCAAGCAGATCCACTGGATGATATTTGAACTTGATTGGGCCAGGGTAGAGGGCGTGACTGTGCTTCTGTTTGGTTGCATTGCCAGTGAATGCGGCTAAACCATATAAGCTAAGATTGGCCGACCAGAAACGTGAAACTGCTGGTATCATGAGCTAGTACAAATTTTTCCCGGGGAGAAATCGCAAGATAAATCAAGAAGAATATGTCCAGAAGCTGGAGAAATTCGCTGAATGCACTACAGAGAAAATATCGTTTGAATCTCCTAGGATCAAATTGAATCTAATGCAATTTCAGCTATTGGTACCTTGACTTGTGTTACTATATTCCCTATGAACAAAAAATTCACATGTCAATGGTGCATATATATTAGGGACCCGTCTGTTAAATCATGCGAGGATTCAAACAAACAAGTAATAATCCTTATAAAAGGTGGACTTGTTCTTACACTCTGAAGGCTGACCGAAAGGGGAAACCAAAGGAGGCAATTTAAGTTAATGCAGACATTCCCAAGAACACGTAAGAATATACTGCAGAAATTGCTCTGATCCATAGAATCTTAAATTACAGTGTACATATACTCACAGAGTTGCAAACTACAAATACTTGACGCATAAGAACGCCAGTTTGACAATTACTTCGATCTATGAAATGTGCTTTTAATTTATATAACAAACTTCAAACTCATCTTCCACCAGAGAGAAGAGAATCTGCGACAGAAGATATTTGTGAAAATGCCTTGTCTGATGAAGATGGATCAGACATGGTAGACTTACTAAAACCTTCATGATACGCAAATTGCAATCCACTTTTTGAAATACCGAGAGATGATAACTCCTCTAATGTGAGATCCCCTTCCAAGTACTGCACTATTTGACGCATGTGTGGTCTCGCAGTTGGCTGAGATTGGGAGCACAACAATCCAAGTTGCAACACTAGCTCCACCTCCTTCGCCACAAAGTCCGTCTCTAAGTTCGGATCTCTTGCCTCCACTATGTCACCCTTATCCCAGCAAGAAAACACCCATTCCACCAATATCACATCCTCCTCCTCCTGAACCTCAATCGGTCTTCTTCCACAGGCGACCTCGAGCAAAAATGCGCCAAACGCATAAACATCTGTGCTCGTAGTGGCCCTGGCCGTTCGAGTGTTCTCGGGGGCCATATACCCAAGAGTTCCCACCACATGGGTGGATTGAGGATTGGTGCCATGATCATATAGTTTTGCAAGCCCGAAATCTCCTAACCTCCCATTTAGTTCTAAATCTAACAAGATGTTGCTAGCTTTGATGTCCCTATGAATCACTATTTGTTCCCATCCTTCATGGAGATAAGAGAGGCCATGTGCAACACCTTTGATCACTCTAAATCTTTGACTCCAATTGAGGGTCAACTTTGGTTGGTTATAGAGGTACTTGTCTAGGCTTCCATTTGGCATGTAGTCATAAACCAACAGCAGTTCACCCTTCCGACGGCAGTATCCGAGAAGCGTCACAATATTCCGATGACGAAGCCGACCAATACTAACAATCTCAGCAATGAACTGTCTCATCCCTTGCCTCGATTCATGAGAAACTCTTTTCACTGCAATCTTAGTTTTCGAGGTGGGTAATACCCCTCTATAAACCCTACCAAATCCACCAGCTCCTAGTAGCTCCTGGTCTCTGAACCCCTTTGTGGCAACATAGAGATCTTTGTACTTGAACCGATGCGGACTGTAGTCGCGCTCCCAATCTTCGAGAATTTCTGCAAATTTTCTTCTTTTTCTAATTGCATAAGCCATAGCAAAGACTAGTATCGACAGAAAGAACAAGCATATGAAAGGCAGTCCAGTAGTGAGAAGAATGGATTTCTGCTTCTTTTTCATATGTGGTAATCTAGGAAGTTGAGACAAATCAAGCCTATGAGCTTGTCCATTTACCTTAAAGCTCCATCCGAGGATATAATGAGTAGTTAAGAACGTACCGGTTGAGGAAGAGAACCCAACGTACATGGTCTCCTTGAAGATCTGCGAGAGATTGAGGGACAGAGACAAAAGGGGAGTGATCGGTTTGTGCACACCGACCGGAGCTAACGTGACCCTGATTTGTTTCTGCACACCATCATAATCCACCCAACCTTGCATTGCCTTACCACTAATCAGACTCAAGTTTCTGAAGCCTGGAATGTTGTTTTCAGTGTATCCAGCAGAAGAAGAATTTACAGAGACCAGCCCATTGACATCGATCCCGACATGGTTGCCATTGATATCATGTATTTCTTTGTTTAGAATCGTGTCAAATTCCACCGCAAAAACGTGGTTCGTGGCATTGCCATCGTTTGTTTCGTTGAAGAGACCAAAGAAATGACCAGGCAGAGCTCCAGGAAATTTTCTACGAGGAGCTATCACAAAGGTGAACCCAGGACTGCCCAGATCTGGATATTCAGGAATTATAGCGAAGACGAATGTGGTGGAGAACGAGTAGACAGTGCCGCTGGATGAGTTCTTGAACGCGATAGGGTCAGGGTAGAAGGCATGACTTGCCTTCTGTTCGGTTTCGGTCCCGTTGGTTAACTGCAGGAGGCCACTGCCAGTGAGTGCAGCTAAACCATCGAGGCTCAGATTCGCAGACCGGAAACCATTGTATGTGAAATCGCCGGTTTCTTGAGGTGGTGCTGTGTTTACCAGGAGAGAAACCGCCAGAGCAATCATGAATAACATGGCTAGAGGCTGAAGAAATTAGATGAACACACTACTCTGATGAGATAATTCGAACTCATAATAGTGATCCAACCGATTACGCAGCATTGACTCGAAAGTCTTGCAATTTCAATTGTCAGTGTCCCAACCTGTGCACCCCCGACAAATCTTCAACTGATTGGTACGAGCCTTATGATTCCCCTATTGTGTGAT
This sequence comes from Eucalyptus cladocalyx, assembly GCA_017140615.1. NCBI lineage: Eukaryota > Viridiplantae > Streptophyta > Magnoliopsida > Myrtales > Myrtaceae > Eucalyptus > Eucalyptus cladocalyx. The sequence continues at coordinate 43,040,822 of CM029522.1, forward strand.
TAACTGATTGCTCCGAGTCTTGTCATCGACTTAAGGTTCTGTGAATTTGCCCGTCTCTGTACGCCATTTTTGACATTTCAGTGAATGGCCGAAGTAGACCGAGACGTCCGTCAACGTGAGTTGGTGATGTTTCGTCTTCGGTAGGTCCTCGAGAGTTAATTTCCGATGGCGTACGATGCGAAACTGTGGCCAAGGAAGCGTCACAACTAGACAAGGATTGAGGGAAGGACGATGCCCCCCACAAATTTCAGCAGTGTGTTTAATATCACGTATGACTCTTCCACGGTACTGAGAACGCTAGTACATGGAGTAGGATAGCTTAATAATTCTATCTCAGAGAACAACCCGAAAATTCGTTGTGTCACGTTACACGTGTGAGAGATCTCATATCAGAGATTCAATGCGCTTTAAAAGAAATTAATGTAACCTAATTAATGCAGGACTCATTATAGCTTTTGAGTGGAAGCAAATCCAACTTGATAAAGAATGATACTTAGATTGAGAGAGAGCACATCTAACAAGTTCATGCTTGTGGATGTATGAGTTGACCCATAATTCATTGATTAAGTCATTTAAGTAAAGGCATATTCAACTGCCTTCAAACAAAATGAGATGGTTCAAATTTGCCTAAGTCTTTTCTAATTTTTGATAACAATTGAATATGCCCGATTACTAAGCAAAACCACTATGGAATGCATTATCGTCATGTTTGTGTCCTAAAAGGTGACTAACGGGAAAACAATAACATTTTTGGCCATACGCCAGGAATTTATGATATCTTTATGTTGAAAACATGTTCTGTTGCTTTGATGCTCTCGTATACCTACGGTGGACTAAATTATTTGCGTTAACTCAAGTCCTAATGTTGACACCTAAATTTTGGGCTACCCATTTAGTCATTTATTGCATAAAAATTAGGGGTTAATTTTTAACCCCTAAGAAAAATATTATAATTCAATTGCATAGCAAATAATCTTTTAAAGTGCATTTATTTTTAATTTACATGTTTTGTATTTTTATTTTTAGGACCAGTGGTGGTGGATGGGTTCGAATTAATATTTCGAGCTCTAGCTCAAGAGCCGGATTAGGCCCGCAAAAGGAGTAAATTAGCTCAAGCCCGTTGTTTTTTTAAATTAATTATCTCGTGAGAAATTGCGATTTTATGCGATATTACGGTGGTTTTTGGAATTGGATTACAATCTTATCTTTAGTCTTTAGGTGGTAAGATCGTTGAGAATATTAAGGAGGTAAGGAGAATAAAAATATTTTGTGATTATGAGGTTATAGACAATCTTTTCGTCAAATGAAATATTTACAAAAGGATTGCATTTTGTTTTTACCTATAAAAGCAATCGTGTACGGTGAGAGAAAGGGGGTGGCTTTTTGAGGGTTCTCTTCTACTGTTTGGTTCAAAGATTTAGAATGCTTTCATTTGGGTTTCTAAAGTCTCCAAACTGCAAATTTGTTTGGTTCGTTTTTTGCGCGACTTTGGCGAGATACGGTGCGCATCTCCAAGTGGCTCTAAGGGGCTTTAGCAATGTAGCTCTTGAGGTCCTTTTGCAAGTTGCATCTTCGGAATGCAACTTCCGGTATTATTATAGGTGGAGAAGCTAATCGTCGCTTTGAATAAAAATAAAAATAAAAATAAATATGTTTATATAAAAATAAATATGTTTATATTTTTATATTAAATATATATATATATATATTATATTTTATATAAATATATAAACATATCTATTTTTTATATTTTATGTTTATATATATTTTATATAGATATAAACATATCCATTTTTTATATAAATATATTTTATGTTTATATTTTTATATTTTTTATATAAAAATATGTTTATATAAAAAAAACATAAACATATTTTTTATTCAGGCGGTTCGGCCGCGAATTCGGCGGTCCGGTATAAATATATAAACATATATTTTATGTTTATTTTTTATATAAAAAATATAAACATATCTATTTTTTATATTTTATTTTTAATAAATATATATTTATATAAAATATATATTTATATATATTTATATATTTTTTATATAGATATAAACATATCCATTTTTATATAAATATATTTTATGTTTAATAAATAAATATATATTTATAAATATAAACATATCTATTTTTTAATATATTTTTTATGTTTAATAAATATATTTTATTTTTATATGTTTATATTTTTTTATATAAAAATATGTTTATATAAAAAATATAAACATATTTTTGCTTTTTTAATTTAATAAAAGTTAATTACAAATGTAAATTTTACCAAACGGTATTTTGGCCAAAGTTGTTTCTCAATGCAAATTTTACCAAACGACATTTGCATTTCGGAAAACCCCATTTACCCAAAGGTATTTGCATTTCTGCAAAATGCATTCTCCAAAATCCGAACCAAACGGGCCCTTCGTCGAAGGGGATTTTCGGTTCTTTGGAAGAAAAAAGAAAAGTAGAAAAAGCAAAAACAGCAAAAAGCAAAAAGAAAGCAAAAGGAGGAGAGGAGAAAAGTACAAGCGGCAGAGGGACGACTATTCATTGTCTCCCTCGCCGCTCGCCCCTCTGCAAATTCCATCCGCGAACCACGCCCACCGCCAGCATCCCGACCGGTCACCGACGTTGTCCGCCGGACGCCGCTGTCTCGCCACGCCGACGCCGCCTGGAAGCCGAGGCCAGCCGCGACCACCTCGCTCGAAGCCCTGCCGGTGTCCGTCCGAGCTCTCCCATTCGTGCCGCGCCTACCCACGATCCCAACGAGTTGTTGCTGCCCAATGCCTCCCCGACCTCGCTTGAACCGCGATCCACCTGCTACTCGGAGCCGAAGACCCGTGCGCCGCCGTCGTCCAGCCTCCAAAAGTCCAAGCCATCCCTACTGCCGTGACCCACGATTCCGACCACTCGCTGCCGCCCGAACCGCCCCCTGACGAACCCACTCCAGTCGCAGCACTCGTCTCCCTCACGACGACCCAGGCGCCAACCGCCGCGACACCACCACCCGTTGCCCGATGCCGCTTGTCACTCCCGACGCCTGCGATCGCCAGTGTGTGTCGCCCAGCAGCCGGACCCAAGCCGAATCGCGGTCCGACCCGGCACCCTTGTCCGTGAAGCTACCACCGATTCACCTCCTCGCCGATCGCTTGCTGCTGTTTTCCTCTCGCCGGAGCTCTGACGATCATCCCCTCACGCCGGTGACTCTTCATCGGACCGGCCACCACGTGCTGCTTTGCTCATAAGAAAAGAAAAAAAAAAAAAAAAAGGAAAAGAAATTAGGTAGTTTTATTTTCTTTTTCTATTAACTTTATTTTATTTGTTTCTTTTAAGTTAGTTGTTATTGTGAAAATTTGAAGTGATCTTCATTTCATGAATTTTGTAGGTATTATCTCGTAGGGTCTTCCTCAGAATTATTGTAATTACTAATTTGATCCGTAAAATATCGGATCATTTTTTTATATTACTTAGAACTGGGGAAGGAGAGTAAATTTCCTGCGGGTATGCATCCCAAATTGGGCGAACAATTCCCGTTCAAACCCTTCGGGACAGCCTTTTAGCGGAAAACCACTCAGCCCTTTAGTTCGGAGCTAGAGACACCCAAAAATTTCAGGATGGAAACGTTTCTAACCTATCCAAGCCGCATTTCTCGAAGGATCCTACCAGGCTAAAGAAGAAGGGGAATTTAGAAAGCCATGGAGAGTTTTTCACAAAGCACACACTTTACTTCAAGGGACTCTGCCCAACACAATACATCCTCATGGCCTTTTATAGGCAAACGAGGTCACAAAGCAACAAACAAGGACCAAGCTCATGGGTCCGGGTACAAACAGGGGGCAACGGGAATTATTCGCACACTATGAACAGTAACTGTACTGTGAACAGTACATTCCCTAGCCTAGTGCTACAAAGTAAAAGTGAACAAGTGACTCGCTACGGTGAAAATGTACGGACTCAACGGTCTCGTCCGTCACGGGCATTGTAGCTACTGACCGAGTCTCGAGTCATCCGAGCTGTCTTCTAAGAGATGAGCTTCGTACTTGTTGGAGGGCTTCAAGATCTTCCGGTGAGAGGATCGATTTAGCCTTCTTGATGAGGATGCTTGTTCATGAGCCCAATGAGATGCTTCTTCTTTCGCCCGCTTTGTTTCTTCGCTTGTAGGTCGTCGAACGGGAATGCTTGGTCGAGGCCGTTTGATGCTCGTGCATAGTATGATGTGTCCATGTTTTGGAATGAGGATGAGGGTCCTTGTTCGTAGGGATCCTGGGGGAGGACCTCCAAAGCGTGCATAGGGATCTTGAGTAGACTGGACAATGTCATCTTCGTTTGTCATTTCATGCTCTTGGGACGATGCAACTTGTCCGTATTGCATGAGTGCTTCCTTAGCTTTGGGTGCTAGGTCATAATGATCCCACGTAGTGGGTACATTATTCCAAATATCTTCGGGAATGGTTTTGTTTTCTTGGCATAGGATTCTTCTCGGAGTTCTCGATATTCGTTTTCACAAAATCGTGAGATCTTGGATAAGATTTGTGAATCCTAGCTTCTCGATTGTTCAAGTTAGGCTTATAGGATGTGGTTCCTATTTCAAGTGGTGCATCAAGAATACTCCCATTATTTCTGCAAAAATTCCATGGACGGCGGAAAAACAGGATGGTATGGACTTCGGGATTTGGCGTCATGGTTCTCAGTTCTTTTTCCAAGTCTTGTTTCCAGCATGTAGGATGATAGAACCAATTTAGAAAATCTAAAAGATTTCTATCACATTCCTTTTCGATGTTTCTTCCGAGCAAGAATATCCTAGTGAGATTAGCAATGAATCTTCTGGTGGGGATTTCAAAAGCTATTAAGTACTTATTAGTCAAGTACCATAACAGCGTTTTGAGCTGGTCGGGGAAATCATCTTCTTTCCAGATAAGAGGATGGATGAAAGGATAATTCAAATTTAACCCGAAAGGATAAAGAATCGAACCTCCATTGAATCTGAATAGGTCTGTGTGACATTGCCACATGAGGTTCTCCAGATTTTCGCAAGACTGTCATTCCTGGATTTGCTGGATAATTTCTTGGGGATATTTCCAGCTTGGCAAATCTACGATCTTCTCAATCTTGTATTTCACCCCATGATTGAGCATATGGAAAGCGAGGCCTTTTGATGTACATGTTGATTTCAGTTGTTGCTTTGGGTCTTGATAAAAAGTCAGCAAGCACATTCTTTTCCCGGAATGTGTTTGGTTTCAAAAGAATATTTTGAAAACCATTCAGCCCATCTTAGCAACCGAGAGTTTGGAATCTGCTTTTGTTTAAACTTGGTCATCGTGGAAAAGATGCCATGTCTAATTCTACTAGGAAATGATGGCCGATGAGATGAAACTCAAATTTTTTGATTCCATTTTTTTTACCGCTAAGATTTCTTTGAAAGTGGAATGGTAGTGCATTTCAGCTTGAGAGAACTTTCCACTTTTGTGAGCACAAAGAAGTCTCTTACCATCAATTTCTTCGAACGGGGGCTGCCGAGTATTCATCACTCGGCGTCGGTTTGGAGAATTCTTTTGCTGTTGATGGTATCTCGCAATGGTGGGAGATTTTGCATGATCTCCTTGAGTTCAGCGACTGCTTTGGTTTGAGTTTTTCCCCAAGGTGGGGAGTTCTTCTTCAGCATGGATTGCAAAGGGATCAGGAGTTTTGCAATATTGGGGACAAAAACTCTGAGATAATTGATTATCCCCGGAATTGCTGAACTTGTTTTGTCGTGAAGTTATCCACGGGAAACTTTAATAATTCTTGAGCAATGTGTGGCCCTGGATAGTATGTACCTTTGTTGAGGTGCATACCAAGAAATTCAATCTCTGTCTGGGCAATGTTCATTTTTCTTTGAGAAAGCATAATGCCATGCTTTCTTACTATTTCGAGAGCTGCTCAAGAAGTTGACGGTGACTGTTCATCGGGACGTAGAGTAGAATATCGTCGATGTATACGGCTGCACTTGATAAGATTGGTTGGAAAATTCGACACATGGCCTTTTGGAACAAGGATGGGGCTACCTTTAGGCCAAAAGGAAGAACTTTCCACTTTGGAAGTCTTGGTTCGGGATACGAGAATCCTGTTTTGGATCTGTCTTCGGGATGGATGCCCAATTGCCAAAATCCGGCTTTGAGGTCGAATTTGGAATAGATGTGGGCCTTGGTTAAACCAGAAAGAGAGAATCTCTCGGATGGTAAAGGGAATTTGTCATCTTGGAGAAAGAGGTTGAGGGGTTGGTAATTGATTACCAATCTCATTTTCCCTCTATTCCGCTCAAAGACGTTTATTGACATAAAAGCTTCACGGTGCCCATTGAGAATCGGAGGTTTCAATGAGGCCTTCTTGTAATAATTTCGAGCATTCCCTTTGAGCTAAAGCCAAATGTTCTGGGTTCATTCCCGTATGACTCGCCTTAGTTGGATTGATATCTTCATTTTTCTTGAAAGGAAGGCGGACAAAGAATTCAGGATTTTTCCATAAGGGATGAGAACATTTTTGAGTGAATTCGAATGGGATTCGAACAAGATTCAAGCAACTTTTGCATGATTGGATCTAACAAACTCATCTCAATGGAAAAGAGCCTACGAATATTGACAAACTCGGAGAATTGGTCTTTATATCTAAGACCTTTTCCGGGAATAATGCGAAGCCGGGAGATTTGAGTCATGACATCCCATCCAATTATCAAATCTTTATTGGGAAGGTTTGATCCAAAAATCTTTGTCGTTATGGAACACCGAGGAAAAAACTGGATGGTGACCGGAGTGGTTCGACATTTGTGGAGAAAGTATCTCCGAAGCGGAATTGAAATATCGGATGTAAGGAGTCCGAGAATTCTTCGGTAGGATTTTAGTATCTAGAATCGAACAACTTGCTCCGTGTCAATAAGAGCAATGACATTGATAGGCTTGGCAAACTTTGAGGTGAGGATTTTGACGGGGAAGTGAGGGCGTGAGTTTGACTTGAGAATATATCGGGATTTGGCTCGAAGATGTGGAGGCTATATGAAAGATGTCTTGATTCCGAGTCGACTCGTTTCACTTTGGAAGTTTGATAAAAAGGGATGACACAAAGTGTTTGTTCAGTTGGTTCATCATCGCGGAGAATAAAGATTCAATATCATCATTTTCAAGTGAAAAACCTGTTTCATTTTCTATGAGATGATTCGACCTTTTTTCGCCGAGGACAATTTTTGGCGAAATGTCCTTTCTTGTTGCAAATGTAGCAACGGCTTGATTTCTTATGACCGTGTGATCCTTTCTTTTGCGTAGGTATCGCCATTTCTTCTTCTTCCGGAAATGCTTAGAGCCATGTCTGGATTTCTTTACAGAATACTTCTTGTAGTGCTTTTTCTTTCGGGAATACTGGCCACAAGTGCCATCACAATCTTGTTTGGAGCATTTGATCTTTAGCTTCTGATGAGAACAAGCTGTTTCAAGCCGCTTGTCATCTGTGATGTATGTTTGAACCATTCGGCGCTTTAAGCATAATTCTTCAAGGCATAGATGAACTTCTTGCTGGATTTCTCCCATGGGAACGTCTTGTATCCTTCTTTGCTTTCCAAAGAAAGATCTTTCAACCATCTCGTGATAACTCCTTGGGGATAGAAGTAATAAAAACATGCTTAAGATTTGGATCTCGCGCCAATTTGGTAAAAAAGCTGAAGCATTAATCTATAATGCTTATCAAGATGCCTTTTTCGAAGGGAGCAAGCATCTCCTTTCAAAGAACTCTCTTCTTTTGAGCTCTTTGAGATCTCCGGTGTTCCCACAAAAACATGATATAGATAAATAAGGGCATGGCTGTAAGTTGGTGACAGAGAAACGTAAGCTGGTCTTGTTCGTGAGTGATTGCCACCAAAATTTAAGGCTTCCCTGTGAACCTTGTAACAAAATTGTAAAGGACATCATTCATATCATGGTTGGTGATGGATTGTGTACTCAACCAAGTATGAAACTCTTCAAGTCTATGTGGCCATTGCGAATAAGGAATATCATCAATGGAGAAGAATTGTTTTGATGCCATAAACACATGCCTAGCAGGATTGGTTCTAGTGGGATTACTAGTCTGTCCAATTTCTGGATCAGAATAGTTTGATTCCATTTCCATTTCATAATCATAGTCTGGAGGAGTTCCAGCCATGAATATTTGTGAGGTTGGTGGAGCAATAGGGGGAGAATCAACTGTGTTATCTGAAAAAGATGAGAAAGAGGAGAGGGATGTTGAGTCGATGTAGTAGAAGAAGTTTGTGCGGCTTGCGAATCTGTTTTTCCGGGATAATAGGATCGGCTCGGGCATGTTGGGTACTCGGATTAATTTCTTGCTTACCCAAATCCTTCAAAAAGGATTCTAATGGATTTGATAACATCATATGGTGCGGGTTTTCTCTTATAACAATTGAACTTGATTCTCGTAGGTGGTTTCTTCTCTTTTCCTTTTCCTTTTTCAAGGCTTTGAGACGGCTTCGTATATCCGAATCTCTTCGGAGAGATCTTGTGGGATATTGGCAAAACAGACACTTGTGGTGCCGGGGATGTATACCCAGTTTGAACAGTGGTGCCAATGGATCGAAGGGTCTGAATTTTCCTTCCTCAAGAAGTTGAATTTGCTTCTTGAGTTTGTCTATCTCGGCTTTGGATTTTCAAGATAATGGTACCCAAGATGTTGTCCCGATTCCAAGGCTTGAAGCCTTTTCTGGAACTCGGAAAGTATCTTCTTGGTACCCTCATCGTATCTTCGGAGATCTTGTTGCACATTTCCAATTTTGGAATCAATAGCCTTGAAGGCGTTGTTTTGTGCCAACAGAGTCTCGATTGCCAATTCAAAAAACAGCTTCGGCCCGCAGGGGTTTTTTTCTGTCTCCCATGTTCATCCACATCGGTGGGGGTAGGAATTTTAGGAACATGGCGGTATCTACCATGTGAATCAATAAACTCTTCAGTGGCTGGGAATGAGAGTTTAGAACTTTCTTTAACAAGTGGAGGGAAGTCTCGCATACGCGAAACATGGCAATAGAAGAAGTGGGTGGTACTTACGTTGGGACTTCAAGCGGGTAAGAGTGTTTCTTAGCCCATTTGAGGATTGGCTTATAAAATGGAGAAAGAGCTTGTTTTTTCTGGGGAGGAGAAGGTGGAGGTGATTTTGGTGGATCTTGTGGGGTTTGGGACATAGTACTGAACTCTGGTGCTGGAGGTGGTGCGTATGAGACCATGAAGCGGTATTTGTCACTCTCACCAAGAGTATCAACGGAGGAATCTCCGTTCAAGTACCTTTGGTACATCTTATCTTTGTGCCTTTTCCGTCGAGGTGGAGATCTTGCAAGAGGATCTACCTCATCAGGAGAATTTATGCAATGGGAACATTGGCAAAAAGGATCCCAAAAACAGTGACCATAATTATCTTTATAGTAATGAACAATTTCCATCACCATCGAAGTGTCGAACATGCTTTTTTGGGTCTGGTTCAGAGATGGATTCTGGAACACATGGTTCAATCATGAAGAGGGTCTGGAAGATAGAAGGACTTTCTTCCTTTTCCTTGCCAAATTTGATGGAAACAGTTCCATCTTTTTTCCGTACGAACTCGAGTCGTGGACCGGAGAGGCTTGTTATCTTGATGCGGCTTTTCATAGTTGGTGATCCAAGTTTTCGGAAGAAGCTTGGCCAACGTATCCTTGGGGATTTGTCGGGAACATGGATGCAAGACGCCGGTCGTTCGCATAGAGATGAACAACGCATCTTCATTACCATTGTTGAAGTTGAGGTCGAGGGCGTGATTCGCACTCGGTAAACCATCGGTAATGTAGGGTTGCGCTACGATTCAGCAAGTTTGAGGGGCTCCGTGGGTGGACTTGGACTTTCAAGAAAGAAAGTAGTCGGGGTCCGATAGAGCGATATTGAAATTTGGATACAAAGTTACAAAACTGCATTCCAAAGCATTTAAAGTGGTTTGAACAAAGTGCCTATACATGCATCTTTGGTATTGTAAAAACCCGGTATCCAACAATGCTATTCTTGCCACAACGGGCAAACCTTTCCGACCATGGAAGGTAAGTGCAAGACGAACACTCCATAATGGACATGAGAATATCCCGTTGAACCCATTGTGCGGGAAATTCGGAGGGATCTCGAAGAGTAACAAAGTACTCTTTTTTCAGAAAGGAATAGGATCTTTGGTCAAATTTGGAAGACTGGACATACTCCTTTACTTGCTTTGGAGTTTGGTGAATCGGTTGGCGAATAGAGCGGATGGGTGAAAATGACGAAGTGGGTTTGGCAAAAGCGGAGTAAGGGTTCATCGAGAGGAAGTTGAGTTTCTGAGATCTTAGTTTCATCACTAAGAGAGACTTCATAAAGATAGTCTATCTTAGACGGGTCCGGGTACAAACAGGGGGCAACGGGAATTATTCGCACACTATGAACGAATCGTACCGTGAAAAGTACATTCCCTAGCCTAGTGCTAAAGTAAAAGTGAACAGTGACTCGCTACGGTGAAAATGTACGGACTCATCGGTCTCGTCCGTCACGGGCATTGTAGCTACGGCATCGAGTCTCGAGTCATCCGAGCGTCTTCTAAGAGATGAGCTTCGTACTTGTTGGAGGGCTTCAAGATCTTCCGGTGAGAGGATCGATTTAGCCTTCTTGATGAGGATGCTTGTTCATGAGCCCAATGAGATGCTTCTTCTTACGCCCGGTTTGTTTCTTCGCTTGTAGGTCATCGAACGGGAATGCTTGGCCGAGGCCGGTTTGATGCCGTGCATAGTATGATGTGTCCATGTTTTGGAATGAGGATGAGGGTCCTTGTTCGTAGGATCCCGGGACGGAGAGGACCTCCAAAGCGTGCATAGGGATCTTGAGTAGACTGGACAATGTCATCTTCGTTTGTCATTTCATGCTCTTGGGACGATGCAACTTGTCCGTATTGCATGAGTGCTTCCTTAGCTTCTGGTGCTAGGTCATAATGATCCCACGTAGTGGGTACATTATTCCAAATATCTTCAGGAATGGTTTTGTTTTCTTGGCATAGGATTCTCTGGAGTTCTCGATATTCGTTTTCACAAAATCTGACAGATCTTGGATAAGATTTGTGAATCCTAGCTTCTCGATTGTTCAAGTTAGGCTTATAGGATGTGGTTCCTATTTCAAGTGGTGCATCAAGAATACTCCCATTATTTCTGCAAAAATTCCATGGACGGCGGAAAAACGGGATGGTATGGACTTCGGGATTTGGCGTCATGGTTCTCAGTTCTTTTTCCAAGTCTTGTTTCCAGCATGTAGGATGATAGAACCAATTTAGAAAATCTAAAAGATTTCTATCACATTCCTTTTCGATGTTTCTTCCGAGCAAGAATATCCTAGTGAGATTAGCAATGAATCTTCGGGTGGGGATTTCAAAAGCTATTAAGTACTTATTAGTCAAGTACCATAACAAAGCGTTTTGAGCTGGTCGGGGAAATCATCTTCTTTCCAGATAAGAGGATGGATGAAAGGATAATTCAAATTTAACCCGAAAGGATAAAGAATCGAACCTCCATTGAATGCGAATAGGTCCGTGTGACATTGCCACATGAGGTTCTCCGGATTTTCGGAAGACTGTCATTCGGGATTTTTGGATAATTTCTTGGGGATATTTCCAGCTTGGCAAATCTCTCGATCTTCTCAATCTTGTATTTCACCCCATGATTGAGCATATGGAAAGCGAGGCCTTTTGATGTACATGTTGATTTCAGCCGTTGCTTTGGGTCTTGATAAAAGTCAGCAAGCACATTCTTTTCCCCGGAATGTGTTTGGTTTCAAAAGAATATTTTGAAAACCATTCAGCCCATCTTAGCAACCGAGAGTTTGGAATCTCGCTTTTGTTTAAACTTGGTCATCGTGGAAAAGATGCCATGTCTAATTCTACTAGGAAATGATGGCCGATGAGATGAAACTCAAATTTTTTGATTCCATTTTTTTGCTAAGATTTCTTTGAAAGTGGAATGGTAGTGCATTTCAGCTTGAGAGAACTTTCCACTTTTGTGAGCACAAAGAAGTCTCTTACCATCAATTTCTTCGAACGGGACGGGCTGCCAAAGTATTCATCACCGGCGTCGGTTTGGAGAATTCTTTTGCTGTTGATGGTATCTCGCAATGGTGGGAGATTTTGCATGATCTCCTTGAGTTCGCCGATCGCTTTGGTTTGAGTTTTTCCCCAAGGTGGGGAGTTCTTCTTCAGCATGGATTGCAAAGGGATCAGGAGTTTTGCAATATTGGGGACAAAAACTCTGAGATAATTGATTATCCCCAGGAATTGCTGAACTTGTTTTGTCGTGAAGTTATCCACAGGAAACTTTAATAATTCTTGAGCAATGTGTGGCCCTGGATAGTATGTACCTTTGTTGAGGTGCATACCAAGAAATTCAATCTCTGTCTGGGCAATGTTCATTTTTCTTTGAGAAAGCATAATGCCATGCTTTCTTACTATTTCGAGAACTTGCTCAAGAAGTTGACAGGTGTGACTATTCATCGGGACTGTAGAGTAGAATATCGTCGATGTATACGGCCGCACTTGATAAGATTGGTTGGAAAATTCGACACATGGCCTTTTGGAACAAGGATGGGGCTACCTTTAGGCCAAAAGGAAGAACTTTCCACTTTGGAAGTCGGTTCGGGATACGAATCCTGTTTTGGATCTGTCTTCGGGATGGATGCCCAATTGCCAAAATCCGGCTTTGAGGTCGAATTTGGAATAGATGTGGGCCTTGGTTAAACCAAAAGAGAGAATCTCGGATGGTAAAGGGAATTTGTCATCTTGGAGAAAGAGGTTGAGGGGTTGGTAATTGATTACCAATCTCATTTTCCCTCTATTCCCGCTCGCACGTTTATTGACATAAAAAGCTTCACGGGCCCATTGAGAATCGGAGGTTTCAATGAGGCATTGCGTAATAATTCCGAGCATTCCCTTTGAGCTAAAGCCGGATGTTCGGGTTCATTCCGTATGACTCGCCTTAGTTGGATTGATATCTTCATTTTTCTTGAAAGGAAGGCGGACAAAGAATTCAGGATTTTTCCATAAGGGATGAGAACATTTTTGAGTGAATTCGAATGGGATTCGAACAAGATTCAAGCAACTTTTGCATGATTGGATCTAACAAACTCATCTCAATGGAAAAGAGCCTCGAATATTGACAAACTCGAGAATTGGTCTTTATATCTAAGACCTTTTCCGGGGAATAATGCGAAGCTGGGAGATTTGAGTCATGACATCCCATCCAATTATCAAATCTTTATTGGGAAGGTTTGATCCAAAAATCTTTGTCGTTATGGAACACCGAGGAAAAACTGGATGGTGACTCGGAGTGGTTCGACATTTGTGGAGAAAGTATCTCCGGCGAAATTGAAATATCGGATGTAAGGAGTCGGAATTCTTCGGGTAGGATTTTAGTATCTAGAATCGAACAACTTGCTCCCGTGTCAATAAGAGCAATGACATTGATAGGCTTGGCAAACTTTGAGGTGAGGATTTTGACGGGGAAGTGAGGGCAAAGTGAGTTTGACTTGAGAATATATCGATTTGGCTCGAAGATGTGGAGGCTATATGAAAGATGTCTTGATTCGAGTCGACTCGATTTCACTTTGGAAGTTTGATAAAAAGGGATGACACAAAGTGTTTGTTGAGTTGGTTCATCATCGCAGAGAATAAAGATTCAATATCATCATTTTCAAGTGAAAAACCTGTTTCATTTTCTATGAGATGATTCGACCTTTTTTCGCCCGAGGACAATTTTTGGCGAAATGTCCTTTCTTGTTGCAAATGTAGCAACGGCTTGATTTCTTATGACTGTGTGATCCTTTCTTTTGCGTAGGTATCGCCATTTCTTCTTCTTCCGGAAATGCTTAGAGCCATGTCACGGATTTCTTTACGAATACTTCTTGTAGTGCTTTTTCTTTCGGGAATCTCGGCCACAAGTGCCATCACAATCTTGTTTGGAGCATTTGATCTTTAGCTTCGATGAGAACAAGCTGTTTCAAGCCGCTTGTCATCGTGATGTATGTTTGAACCATTCGGCGCTTTAAGCATAATTCTTCAAGGCATAGATGAACTTCTTGCTGGATTTCTCCCATGGGAACGTCTTGTATCCTTCTTTGCTTTCCAAAGAAAGATCTTTCAACCATCCGTGATAACTCCTTGGGGATAGAAGTAATAAAAACATGCTTAAGATTTGGATCTGCGCCAATTTGGTAAAAAAAAGCTGAAGCATTAATCTATAATGCTTATCAAGATGCCTTTTCGAAGGGAGCAAAGCATCTCCTTTCAAAGAACTCTCTTCTTTTGAGCTCTTTGAGATCTCCGGTGTTCCCACAAAAACATGATATAGATAAATAAGGGCATGGCTGTAAGTTGGTGACAGAGAAACGTAAGTCGGTCTTGTTACGTGAGTGATTGCCACCAAAATTTAAGGCTTCTGTGAACCTTGTAACAAAATTGTAAAGGACATCATTCATATCATGGTTGGTGATGGATTGTGTACTCAACCAAGTATGAAACTCTTCAAGTCTATGTGGCCATTGCGAATAAGGAATATCATCAATGGAGAAGAATTGTTTTGATGCCATAGACACATGCCTAGCAGGATTGGTTCTAGTGGGATTACTAGTGTCCAATTTCCGGATCGAATAGTTTGATTCCATTTCCATTTCATAATCATAGTCCGGAGGAGTTCCACCATGAATATTTGTGAGGTTGGTGGAGCAATAGGGGAGAATCAACTGTGTTATCTCGAAAAAGATGAGAAAGAGGAGAGGGATGTTGAGTCGATGTAGTAGAAGAAGTTTGTGTAGCTTGCGAATCTGTTTTTCCGGGGATAATAGGATCAGCTTAGGCTGTTGGGTACTCGGATTAATTTCTTGCTTACCCAAATCCTTCAAAAAGGATTCTAATGGATTTGATAACATCATATGGTCCGGGTTTTCTCTTATAACAATTGAACTTGATTCGTAGGTGGTTTCTTCTCTTTTCCCTTTTCCTTTTTCAAGGCTTTGAGACGGCTTCGTATATCCGAATCTCTTCTCGGAGAGATCTTGTGGGATATTGGCAAAAACAGACACTTGTGGTCTTTGGGGATGTATACCCGGTTTGAACATGTGGTGCCAATGGATCGAAGGGTCTGAATTTTCCTTCCTCAAGAAGTTGAATTTGCTTCTTGAGTTTGTCTATCTCTCGGCTTTGGATTTTCAAGATAATGGTACCCAAGATGTTGTCCCGATTCCAAGGCTTGAAGCCTTTTTCGGAACTCGGAAAGTATCTTCTTGGTACCCTCATCGTATCTTCGGAGATCTTGTTGCACATTTCCAATTTTGGAATCAATAGCCTTGAAGGCGTTGTTTTGTGCCAACAGAGTCTCTGATTGCCAATTCAAAACAGCTTCAGCCGCAGGGGTTTTTTTCTGTCTCCCATGTTCATCCACATCATGGGGGTAGGAATTTTAGGAACATGGCGGTATCTACCATGTGAATCAATAAACTCTTCAGTGGCTGGGAATGAGAGTTTAGAACTTTCTTTAACAAGTGGAGGGAAGTCTATACCGGGAAACATGGCAATAGAAGAAGTGGGTGGTACTTCGTTGGGACTTCAAGCGGGTAAGAGTGTTTCTTAGCCCATTTGAGGATTGGCTTATAAAATGGAGAAAGAGCTTGTTTTTTGGGGGGAGGAGAAGGTGGAGGTGATTTTGGTGGATCTTGTGGGGTTTGGGACATAGTGCGAACTCTCGGTGGTGGAGGTGGTGCGTATGAGACCATGAACTGGTATTTGTCACTCTCACCAAGAGTATCAACGGAGGAATCTCCGTTCAAGTACCTTTGGTACATCTTATCTTTGTGCCTTTTCCGTCGAGGTGGAGATCTTGCAAGAGGATCTACCTCATCAGGAGAATTTATGCAATGGGAACATTGGCAAAAAGGATCCCAAAAACGGTGACCATAATTATCTTTATAGTAATGAACAGGATGTCCATCACCATCGAAGTGTCGAACATGCTTTTTGGGTATGGTTGAGAGATGGATTCTGGAACACATGGTTCAATCATGAAGAGGGTCTGGAAGATAGAAGGACTTTCTTCCTTTTCCTTGCCAAATTTGATGGAAACAGTTCCATCTTTTTTCCGTACGAACTCTGAGTCAGTGGACTGGAGAGGCTTGTTATGCTGATGCAGCTTTTCATAGTTGGTGATCCAAGTTTCTGGAAGAAGCTTGGCCAACGTATCCTTGGGGATTTGTCTGGGAACATGGATGCAAGACGCCTGGTCGTTCTGCATAGAGATGAACAACGCATCTTCATTACCATTGTTGAAGTTGAGGTCGAGGGCGTGATTCTGCACTCGATAGACCATCTGGTAATGTAGGGTTGCGGCTACAGATTCAGCAGTTTGAGGGGCTCCAGTGAGCTGGACTTGGACTTTCAAGAAAGAAAGTAGCTGGGGGTCTGATAGAGCGATATTGAAATTTGGATACAAAGTTACAAAAACTGTTCCAGCATTTAAAGTGGTTTGAACAGTGCCTATACATGCATGCTGGTATTGTAAAAACCTGGTATCCAACAATGCTATTCTTGCCACAACGGGCAAACCTTTCCGACCATGGAAGGTAAGTGCAAGACGAACAGCTCCATAATGGACATGAGAATATCCCTGTTGAACCCATTGTCGGGAAATTCGGAGGGATCTGAAGAGTAACAAAGTACTCTTTTTTCCGTAGCGAGGGAATAGGATGCTGGTCAAATTTGGAAGACTGGACATACTCCTTTACTTGCTTTGGAGTTTGGTGAATCGGTTGGCGAATAGAGCGGATGGGTGAAAATGACGAAGTGGGTTTGGCAAAAGCGGAGTAAGGGTTCATCGAGGAAGTTGAGTTTCGAGATCTTAGTTTCATCACTAAGAGAGACTTCATAAAGATAGTCTATCTTAGACGCATTTGAAACTCGGAAACTCGGGAAGGGTTAAGGATGAAGAGGAGGGTGCAAGAGAAACCGGTGCTTCGAGAATTTCTGGTTCTCGTAGTCATGATGAGAAAAGATCTTCTTAGCACTGGATTCACCTATCAAGCGCATGGAATGGATAATATTAAAAACGAAACCATGGCTCTGATACCATGAATGGACCTAGGCTCTGATACCATGAATGGACCTAGACTTAGGACCAGGGAAGGAGAGTAAATTTCCTGCAGGTATGCATCCCAAATTGGGCGAACAATTCCCGTTCAAACCCTTCAGGGACAGCCTTTTAGCAGAAAACCACTCAGCCCTTTAGTTCAGAGCCTAGAGACACCCAAAAATTTCAGGATGGAAACGTTTCTAACCTATCCAAGCTGCATTTCTCGAAGGATCCTACCAGGCTAAAGAAGAAGGGGAATTTAGAAAGCCATGGAGAGTTTTTCACAAAGCACACACTTTACTTCAAGGGACTCGCCCAACACAATACATCCTCATGGCCTTTTATAGGCAAATGAGGTCACAAAGCAACAAACAAGGACCAAGCTCATGGGTCCGGGTACAAACGGGGGCAACGGGAATTATTCGCACACTATGAACAAGAATCGTATGCGTGAACAAGACATTCCCTAGCCTAGTGCTACGGTAAAAGTGAACAAGTGACTCGCTACGGTGAAAATGTACGGACTCAACGGTCTCGTCCGTCACGGGCATTGTAGCTACGGTGATCGAGTCGAGTCATCGAGCTGTCTTCTAAGAGATGAGCTTCGTATTGTTGGAGGGCTTCAAGATCTTCTCGGTGAGAGGATCGATTTAGCCTTCTTGATGAGGATGCTTGTTCATGAGCCCAATGAGATGCTTCTTCTTCGCCCAATTTGTTTCTTCGCTTGTAGGTCGTCGAACGGGAATGCTTGGCCGAGGCCGTTTGATGCCGTGCATAGTATGATGTGTCCATGTTTTGGAATGAGGATGAGGGTCCTTGTTCGTAGGGATCCTGGGACAGAGGACCTCCAAAGCGTGCATAGGGATCTTGAGTAGACTGGACAATGTCATCTTCGTTTGTCATTTCATGCTCTTGGGACGATGCAACTTGTCTGTATTGCATGAGTGCTTCCTTAGCTTCTGGTGCTAGGTCATAATGATCCCACGTAGTGGGTACATTATTCCAAATATCTTCAGGAATGGTTTTGTTTTCTTGGCATAGGATTCTCTGGAGTTCTCGATATTCGTTTTCACAAAATCGACGAGATCTTGGATAAGATTTGTGAATCCTAGCTTCTCGATTGTTCAAGTTAGGCTTATAGGATGTGGTTCCTATTTCAAGTGGTGCATCAAGAATACTCCCATTATTTCGCAAAAATTCCATGGACGGCGGAAAAACGGGATGGTATGGACTTCGGGATTTGGCGTCATGGTTCTCAGTTCTTTTTCCAAGTCTTGTTTCCAGCATGTAGGATGATAGAACCAATTTAGAAAATCTAAAAGATTTCTATCACATTCCTTTTCGATGTTTCTTCCGAGCAAGAATATCCTAGTGAGATTAGCAATGAATCTTCTGGTGGGGATTTCAAAAGCTATTAAGTACTTATTAGTCAAGTACCATAACAAAGCGTTTTGAGCTGGTCGGGAAATCATCTTCTTTCCAGATAAGAGGATGGATGAAAGGATAATTCAAATTTAACCCGAAAGGATAAAGAATCGAACCTCCATTGAATCGAATAGGTCGTGTGACATTGCCACATGAGGTTCTCCAGATTTTCGGCAAGACTGTCATTTGGATTTCTTTGGATAATTTCTTGGGGATATTTCCAGCTTGGCAAATCTCGATCTTCTCAATCTTGTATTTCACCCCATGATTGAGCATATGGAAAGGGGCCTTTTGATGTACATGTTGATTTCATTTGTTGCTTTGGGTCTTGATAAAAAGTCGGCAAGCACATTCTTTTTCCCCGGAATGTGTTTGGTTTCAAAAGAATATTTTGAAAACCATTCAGCCCATCTTAGCAATTGAGAGTTTGGAATCTGCTTTTGTTTAAACTTGGTCATCGTGGAAAAGATGCCATGTCTAATTCTACTAGGAAATGATGGCCGATGAGATGAAACTCAAATTTTTTGATTCCATTTTTTTGCTAAGATTTCTTTGAAAGTGGAATGGTAGTGCATTTCAGCTTGAGAGAACTTTCCACTTTTGTGAGCACAAAGAAGTCTCTTACCATCAATTTCTTCGAATAGACGGCTGCCCGGTATTCATCACGGCGTCGGTTTGGAGAATTCTTTTGCTGTTGATGGTATTTGCAATGGTGGGAGATTTTGCATGATCTCCTTGAGTTCGGCCGACGCTTTGGTTTGAGTTTTTCCCCAAGGTGGGGAGTTCTTCTTCAGCATGGATTGCAAAGGGATCGGGAGTTTTGCAATATTGGGGACAAAAACTCTGAGATAATTGATTATCCCCAGGAATTGCTGAACTTGTTTTGTCGTGAAGTTATCCACAGGAAACTTTAATAATTCTTGAGCAATGTGTGGCCCTGGATAGTATGTACCTTTGTTGAGGTGCATACCAAGAAATTCAATCTATGTCTGGGCAATGTTCATTTTTCTTTGAGAAAGCATAATGCCATGCTTTCTTACTATTTCTGAGAACTGCTCAAGAAGTTGACAGTGTGACTGTTCATCAGGACTGTAGAGTAGAATATCGTCGATGTATACGGCTGCACTTGATAAGATTGGTTGGAAAATTCGACACATGGCCTTTTGGAACAAGGATGGGGCTACCTTTAGGCCAAAAGGAAGAACTTTCCTTGGAAGTGCTTTGGTTCGGGATACGAATCCTGTTTTGGATCTGTCTTCGGGATGGATGCCCAATTGCCAAAATCCGGCTTTGAGGTCGAATTTGGAATAGATGTGGGCCTTGGTTAAACCAGTAAAGAGAGAATCTCTCGGATGGTAAAGGAATTTGTCATCTTGGAGAAAGAGGTTGAGGGGTTGGTAATTGATTACCAATCTCATTTTTCCTCTATTTTGCTCAAAGCACGTTTATTGACATAAAAAGCTTCACGGGCCCATTGAGAATCGGAGGTTTCAATGAGGCCTTGCTGTAATAATTCTGAGCATTCCCTTTGAGCTAAAGCCAAATGTTCTGGGTTCATTCCCGTATGACTCGCCTTAGTTGGATTGATATCTTCATTTTTCTTGAAAGGAAGGCGGACAAAGAATTCAGGATTTTTCCATAAGGGATGAGAACATTTTTGAGTGAATTCTGAATGGGATTCTGAACAAGATTCAAGCAACTTTTGCATGATTGGATCTAACAAACTCATCTCAATGGAAAAGAGCCTCTGAATATTGACAAACTCAGAGAATTGGTCTTTATATCTAAGACCTTTTCCAGGAATAATGCGAAGCTGGGAGATTTGAGTCATGACATCCCATCCAATTATCAAATCTTTATTGGGAAGGTTTGATCCAAAAATCTTTGTCGTTATGGAACACGAGGAAAAAACTGGATGGTGACGGAGTGGTTCGACATTTGTGGAGAAAGTATCTCCGAAGCATAATTGAAATATCGGATGTAAGGAGTCAGAATTCTTCGGGTAGGATTTTAGTATCTAGAATCGAACAACTTGCTCCCGTGTCAATAAGAGCAATGACATTGATAGGCTTGGCAAACTTTGAGGTGAGGATTTTGACAGGGAAGTGAGGGCAGTGAGTTTGACTTGAGAATATATCAGGATTTGGCTCTGAAGATGTGGAGGCTATATGAAAGATGTCTTCAGATTCTGAGTCAGACTCAGTTTCACTGGAAGTTTGATAAAAAGGGATGACACAAAGTGTTTGTTCAGTTGGTTCATCATGCAGAGAATAAAGATTCAATATCATCATTTTCAAGTGAAAAACCTGTTTCATTTTCTATGAGATGATTCGACCTTTTTTCGCCTCGAGGACAATTTTTGGCGAAATGTCCTTTCTTGTTGCAAATGTAGCAACGGCTTGATTTCTTATGACTGTGTGATCCTTTCTTTTGCGTAGGTATCGCCATTTCTTCTTCTTCCGGAAATGCTTAGAGCCATGTCTGGATTTCTTTACGAATACTTCTTGTAGTGCTTTTTCTTTCGGGAATACGGCCACAAGTGCCATCACAATCTTGTTTGGAGCATTTGATCTTTAGCTTCGATGAGAACAAGTTTGTTTCAAGCCGCTTGTCATCTGTGATGTATGTTTGAACCATTCGGCGCTTTAAGCATAATTCTTCAAGGCATAGATGAACTTCTTGCTGGATTTCTCCCATGGGAACGTCTTGTATCCTTCTTTGCTTTCCAAAGAAAGATCTTTCAACCATCTGTGATAACTCCTTGGGGATAGAAGTAATAAAAACATGCTTAAGATTTGGATCTGCGCCAATTTGGTAAAAAAGCTGAAGCATTAATCTATAATGCTTATCAAGATGCCTTTTCTGAAGGGAGCAGCATCTCCTTTCAAAGAACTCTCTTCTTTTGAGCTCTTTGAGATCTCCAGGTGTTCCCACAAAAACATGATATAGATAAATAAGGGCATGGCTGTAAGTTGGTGACAAAGAGAAACGTAAGCTGGTCTTGTTACGTGAGTGATTGCCACCAAAATTTAAGGCTTCCGTGAACCTTGTAACAAAATTGTAAAGGACATCATTCATATCATGGTTGGTGATGGATTGTGTACTCAACCAAGTATGAAACTCTTCAAGTCTATGTGGCCATTGCGAATAAGGAATATCATCAATGGAGAAGAATTGTTTTGATGCCATAGACACATGCCTAGCGGATTGGTTCTAGTGGGATTACTAGTCCGTCCAATTTCGGATCGAATAGTTTGATTCCATTTCCATTTCATAATCATAGTGCGGAGGAGTTCCAGCCATGAATATTTGTGAGGTTGGTGGAGCAATAGGGGAGAATCAACCGTGTTATCTCGAAAAAGATGAGAAAGAGGAGAGGGATGTTGAGTCGATGTAGTAGAAGAAGTTTGTGCAGCTTGCAGAATCTGTTTTTCTGGGATAATAGGATCAGGCTCAGGCTGTTGGGTACTCGGATTAATTTCTTGCTTACCCAAATCCTTCAAAAAGGATTCTAATGGATTTGATAACATCATATGGTCTGGGTTTTCTCTTATAACAATTGAACTTGATTCTGTAGGTGGTTTCTTCTCTTTTCCCTTTTCCTTTTTCAAGGCTTTGAGACGGCTTCGTATATCTGAATCTCTTCTGGAGAGATCTTGTGGGATATTGGCAAAAACAGACACTTGTGGTGCTGGGGATGTATACCCAGTTTGAACAGGTGGTGCCAATGGATCGAAGGGTCTGAATTTTCCTTCCTCAAGAAGTTGAATTTGCTTCTTGAGTTTGTCTATCTCGGCTTTGGATTTTCAAGATAATGGTACCCAAGATGTTGTCTCGATTCCAAGGCTTGAAGCCTTTTTCGGAACTCGGAAAGTATCTTCTTGGTACCCTCATCGTATCTTCGGAGATCTTGTTGCACATTTCCAATTTTGGAATCAATAGCCTTGAAGGCGTTGTTTTGTGCCAACGAGTCTCGATTGCCAATTCAAAACAGCTTCAGCCGCACAGGGTTTTTTTTCTGTCTCCCATGTTCATCCACATCAGTGGGGGTAGGAATTTTAGGAACATGGCGGTATCTACCATGTGAATCAATAAACTCTTCAGTGGCTGGGAATGAGAGTTTAGAACTTTCTTTAACAAGTGGAGGGAAGTCTGTACCGCGAAACATGGCAATAGAAGAAGTGGGTGGTACTTCTGTTGGGACTTCAAGCGGGTAAGAGTGTTTCTTAGCCCATTTGAGGATTGGCTTATAAAATGGAGAAAGAGCTTGTTTTTTACGGGGAGGAGAAGGTGGAGGTGATTTTGGTGGATCTTGTGGGGTTTGGGACATAGTGCGAACTACGGTGTCCGTTTTTGCCAATATCCCCTCGGCACCACTGTTCAAACCGGGTATACATCCCCAGCACCACAAGTGTCTGTTTTTGCCAATATCCCACAAGATCTCTCCAGAAGAGATTCAGATATACGAAGCCGTCTCAAAGCCTTGAAAAAGGAAAAGGGAAAAGAGAAGAAACCACCTACAGAATCAAGTTCAATTGTTATAAGAGAAAACCCGCACCGAGATGATGTTATCAAATCCATTAGAATCCTTTTTGAAGGATTTGGGTAAGCAAGAAATTAATCCGAGTACCCAACAGCCTGAGCCGATCCTATTATCCCGAAAAACAGATTCGCAAGCGCACAAACTTCTTCTACTACATCGACTCAACATCCCTATCCTTTTTCTCATCTTTTTCAGATAACACAGTTGATTCTCCCCCTATTGCTCCACCAACCTCACAAATATTCATGGCTGGAACTCCTCCAGACTATGATTATGAAATGGAAATGGAATCAAACTATTCGATCCAGAAATTGGACAGACTAGTAATCCCACTAGAACCAATCCCCGCTAGGCATGTGTCTATGGCATCAAAACAATTCTTCTCCATTGATGATATTCCTTATTCGCAATGGCCACATAGACTTGAAGAGTTTCATACTTGGTTGAGTACACAATCCATCACCAACCATGATATGAATGATGTCCTTTACAATTTTGTTACAAGGTTCACGGGAAGCCTTAAATTTTGGTGGCAATCACTCACGAGAACAAGACCCAGCTTACGTTTTCTCGTCACCAACTTACAGCCATGCCCTTATTTATCTATATCATGTTTTTGTGGGAACACCTGGAGATCTCAAAGAGCTCAAAAGAAGAGAGTTCTTTGAAAGGAGATCCGCTCCCTTCGAAAAGGCATCTTGATAAGCATTATAGATTAATGCTTCAGCTTTTTTACCAAATTGGCGCAGATCCAAATCTTAAGCATGTTTTTATTACTTCTATCCCCAAGGAGTTATCACGAGATGGTTGAAAGATCTTTCTTTGGAAAGCAAAGAAGGATACAAGACGTTCCCATGGGAGAAATCCAGCAAGAAGTTCATCTATGCCTTGAAGAATTATGCTTAAAGCGCCGAATGGTTCAAACATACATCACAGATGACAAGCGGCTTGAAACAGCTTGTTCTCATCAGAAGCTAAAGATCAAATGCTCCAAACAAGATTGTGATGGCACTTGTGGCCAGTATTCCCGAAAGAAAAAGCACTACAAGAAGTATTCTGTAAAGAAATCCAGACATGGCTCTAAGCATTTCCGGAAGAAGAAGAAATGGCGATACCTACGCAAAAGAAAGGATCACACAGGTCATAAGAAATCAAGCCGTTGCTACATTTGCAACAAGAAAGGACATTTCGCCAAAAATTGTCCTCAGCGAAAAAAGGTCGAATCATCTCATAGAAAATGAAACAGGTTTTTCACTTGAAAATGATGATATTGAATCTTTATTCTCTCGCGATGATGAACCAACCGAACAAACACTTTGTGTCATCCCTTTTTATCAAACTTCCGGAAACCGAGTCCGACTCGTAATCGAAGACATCTTTCATATAGCCTCCACATCTTCGAGCCAAATCCGATATATTCTCAAGTCAAACTCACGCCCTCACTTCCCGTCAAAATCCTCACCTCAAAGTTTGCCAAGCCTATCAATGTCATTGCTCTTATTGACACGGGGAGCAAGTTGTTCGATTCTAGATACTAAAATCCTACCCGAAGAATTCTGGACTCCTTACATCCGATATTTCAATTATGCTTCAGAGATACTTTCTCCACAAATGTCGAACCACTCAAATCACCATCCAGTTTTTCCTCGGTGTTCCATAACGACAAAGATTTTTGGATCAAACCTTCCCAATAAAGATTTGATAATTGGATGGGATGTCATGACTCAAATCTCCCGGCTTCGCATTATTCCCTGGAAAAGGTCTTAGATATAAAGACCAATTCTCGAGTTTGTCAATATTCGAGGCTCTTTTCCATTGAGATGAGTTTGTTAGATCCAATCATGCAAAAGTTGCTTGAATCTTGTTCGAATCCCATTCGAATTCACTCAAAAATGTTCTCATCCCTTATGGAAAAATCCCGAATTCTTTGTTCGCCTTCCTTTCAAGAAAAATGAAGATATCAATCCAACTAAGGCGAGTCATACGGGAATGAACCCAGAACATTTGGCTTTAGCTCAAAGGGAATGCTCAGAATTATTACAGCAAGGCCTCATTGAAACCTCCGATTCTCAATGGGCCGTGAAGCTTTTATGTCAATAAACGTCTTTGAGCGGAGAATAGAGGGAAAATGAGATTGGTAATCAATTACCAACCCCTCAACCTCTTTCTCCAAGATGACAAATTCCCTTTACCATCCAGAGATTCTATCTTTACTTGGTTTAACCAAGGCCCACATCTATTCCAAATTCGACCTCAAAGCCGGATTTTGGCAATTGGGCATCCATCCCGAAGACAGATCCAAAACAGGATTTCGTATCCCGAACCAAAGCACTTCCAAAGTGGAAAGTTCTTCCTTTTGGCCTAAAGGTAGCCCCATCCTTGTTCCAAAAGGCCATGTGTCGAATTTTCCAACCAATCTTATCAAGTGCAGCCGTATACATCGACGATATTCTACTCTACAGTCCTGATGAACAGTCACACTGTCAACTTCTTGAGCAGTTCTCAGAAATAGTAAGAAAGCATGGCATTATGCTTTCTCAAAGAAAAATGAACATTGCCCAGACAGAGATTGAATTTCTTGGTATGCACCTCAACAAAGGTACATACTATCCAGGGCCACACATTGCTCAAGAATTATTAAAGTTTCCTGTGGATAACTTCACGACAAAACAAGTTCAGCAATTCCTGGGGATAATCAATTATCTCGAGTTTTTGTCCCCAATATTGCAAAACTCCCGATCCCTTTGCAATCCATGCTGAAGAAGAACTCCCCACCTTGGGGAAAAACTCAAACCAAAGCATCGGCGCGAACTCAAGGAGATCATGCAAAATCTCCCACCATTGCGAGATACCATCAACAGCAAAAGAATTCTCCAAACCGACGCGTGATGAATACCGGGCAGCCGTCCCGTTCGAAGAAATTGATGGTAAGAGACTTCTTTGTGCTCACAAAAGTGGAAAGTTCTCTCAAGCTGAAATGCACTACCATTCCACTTTCAAAGAAATCTTAGCAAAGAAAATGGAATCAAAAAATTTGAGTTTCATCTCATCGGCCATCATTTCCTAGTAGAATTAGACATGGCATCTTTTCCACGGATGACCAAGTTTAAACAAAAGCAGATTCCAAACTCTCGTTGCTAAGATGGGCTGAATGGTTTTCAAAATATTCTTTTGAAACCAAACACATTCCGGGGAAAAAGAATGTGCTTGCTGACTTTTTATCAAGACCCAAAGCAACAGCTGAAATCAACATGTACATCAAAAGGCCTGCTTTCCATATGCTCAATCATGGGGTGAAATACAAGATTGAGAAGATCGAGATTTGCCAAGCTGGAAATATCCCCAAGAAATTATCCAAAGCAAATCCAGAATGACAGTCTTGCCGAAAATCCGGAGAACCTCATGTGGCAATGTCACACAGACCTATTCGATTCAATGGAGGTTCGATTCTTTATCCTTTCGGGTTAAATTTGAATTATCCTTTCATCCATCCTCTTATCTCGGAAAGAAGATGATTTCCCCGACCAGCTCAAAAACGCTGTTATGGTACTTGACTAATAAGTACTTAATAGCTTTTGAAATCCCCACCGAAGATTCATTGCTAATCTCACTAGGATATTCTTGCTCGGAAGAAACATCGAAAAGGAATGTGATAGAAATCTTTTAGATTTTCTAAATTGGTTCTATCATCCTACATGCTGGAAACAAGACTTGGAAAAAGAACCGAGAACCATGACGCCAAATCCCGAAGTCCATACCATCCCGTTTTTCCGCCGTCCATGGAATTTTTGCAGAAATAATGGGAGTATTCTTGATGCACCACTTGAAATAGGAACCACATCCTATAAGCCTAACTTGAACAATCGAGAAGCTAGGATTCACAAATCTTATCCAAGATCTGTCAGATTTTGTGAAAACGAATATCGAGAACTCCAGAGAATCCTATGCCAAGAAAACAAAACCATTCTTGAAGATATTTGGAATAATGTACCCACTACGTGGGATCATTATGACCTAGCACCAGAAGCTAAGGAAGCACTCATGCAATACAGACAAGTTGCATCGTCCCAAGAGCATGAAATGACAAACGAAGATGACATTGTCCAGTCTACTCAAGATCCCTATGCACGCTTTGGAGGTCCTCTCGTCCCAGATCCCTACGAACAAGGACCCTCATCCTCATTCCAAAACATGGACACATCATACTATGCACAGCATCAAACCGGCCTCGCCAAGCATTCCCGTTCGACGACCTACAAGCGAAGAAACAACCGGGCGTAAGAAGAAGCATCTCATTGGGCTCATGAACAAGCATCCTCATCAAGAAGGCTAAATCAGATCCTCTCACCGAAGATCTTGAAGCCCTCCAACAAGTACGAAGCTCATCTCTTAGAAGACAGCTCGATGACTCGATCACCGTAGCTACAATGCCCGTGACGGACGAGACCGTTGAGTCCGTACATTTTCACCGTAGCGAGTCACCGTTCACTTTTACCGTAGCACTAGGCTAGGGAATGTACCGTTCACGGTACGCCATTCTTGTTCATAGTGTGCGAATAATTCCCGTTGCCCCCTTGTTTGTACCCGGACCCATGAGCTTGGTCCTTGTTTGTTGCTTTGTGACCTCGTTTGCCTATAAAAGGCCATGAGGATGTATTGTGTTGGGCAGAGTCCCTTGAAGTAAAGTGTGTGCTTTGTGAAAAACTCTCCATGGCTTTCTAAATTCCCCTTCTTCTTTAGCCTGGTAGGATCCTTCGAGAAATGCAGCTTGGATAGGTTAGAAACGTTTCCATCCCGAAATTTTTGGGTGTCTCTAGGCTCGAACTAAAGGGCGAGTGGTTTTCGCTAAAAGGCTGTCCCCGAAGGGTTTGAACGGGAATTGTTCGCCCAATTTGGGATGCATACCCGCAGGAAATTTACTCTCCTTCCCTGGTTCTAAGTCTAGGTCCATTCATGGTAAGTGTTGAATCAATATAACTATTAATTTGATCCGTAAAAATTCGGATCAGATTTTTAGTTATTTTGATCTCTTTGTCGTGATAATTAGGGTTAGGATAATCGTTAATTTGACCTGTGAAGACAACGGGTTATTTTTTTCGATTATTTTAATCCTTTATTTGATTGAATGTCCTGATTAATTTAAATACAATGTTTATTTCATAATTGCTTGTTTTGGAAAACCACTAAAAAATATCCAAAAAATATTTGAATTAGGATTTAGTTTTTTTTGGAATATCTCTTGTTATCTTGCATATCTAGAATAGGGATTTTATTCCGAAAATAAAAAAATATAAAAAAACAAAAAATTCATTCAATTAGGTTGTTAGTTTGTTATTTGGATTGCATGTTTAATTATGTATTAATTTTAATTTCGAATTTTCATAAAGAAAATCACAAAAAATCATTGAGCATATTAGGTTAGAATGGCATGTTTCATTTTAAATTTAGATAATCTTTTTAGATAAATTGCATGTTAGATTAAGATAATATCTTAGTTTAAATTAGGATTTAATGTGACTTAATCCTTAGTTTAAATTAGATAGAATTTTAATCTAGCTAGATCATTATTGCATTTTTAAAAATAGAAATATCAAATGCATGTCATTAGGCTAGATCATTTAATAAATGTCGCGTGACATATAACTCACATATTAAATTGCATGTTACATGTCACTTTAGTTGAAATAATTTTGTATGTCATTGCATTGCATTGTATGTCATTAGAATTAGGTCATTTAGATTGCATTTCTTCATGTCATATAGTTTAGGTCATGTAGTTAAAATCCATGTTTTATGAAAAAAAATCATAATTTCAAGAAAATCCTAAAAATTGTTTGCTTTGTATGATGCAATTTATTTATTGAATGCTTGAGCATTCGTGTGGTCACTTATTGCATGATAGTAATTTATGTTAAAATTTATGTTAAAATAAATTCAAGCTGCTTGCAAAAACACTTTTGAAATTAAAAAAAAAAAGAAAAAGAAATGGTACCGAAAGGGCATTAGAAAATTCTAGTGTAACCAAGTCCCCGTACCCTTAGTCTCTGGTTCGTATGAGTAAAATAAATCTCCATTTATTTTACTTAGGTGTCTAATCGACCTACCGTAAATCGATTAGTGGCGACTCCTAGTTAATGATTTTTTGCATGTTTAAAAATTTAGACTTAAGTCGCAATTTGGTATGAGCTTCGGAGAGCCCGAGTTAAGTTTAAAAACTTGACAATCCATTAACCTAGTTTTAGGGGGTGTACCCGAAAAATTAAAAATTGGGTCGCGACACCTAAAGTGGAGCCAAACGTAAAGAAGTTAATGGCCCAAACCAAACTATGATAATGCAGTTGATCTACAAGGCCTATTGATGGAATGTCTAATGATTATGTGTAATAACATGGCCCAACAAGCCAAGCCTAGCCCCTCCCTAATCTTCTTCTACATAATTGTTCTCTAAAGCCAGCGGAGTGAACGAGAAGAAGACAAGCGACCAAGGAGAAAGGAAAAAGGGGGAGAAACGGGAAAATTTTAAGCCTTTCGAACCTCTCCCGAACCAACATCACAACCTTCTCCCAAAATCTCTTCTGATTGAGATGGTTTGAGTGAAAATGAGAATGCCACAAAGAAGCTATTGCTTGAAGGAGTGGAAGTAATTCTATCTTGTCTTATTTTCCAAGTTCTCGACTTGTAAACTTGATGAAGATAGCGACGAATGTTCCTCTATTGACCTCAAAGCAATAATTCCTTTGTGTAAGCCCATGACGAAACCTATATTGCTGTCCTTTCAAAAGACCTTTTTAATCAATCAGATTGTGTTCATCATGAATGTTTCTGAAAGCCTTTGACATGAGTTATGTGAGATACCATCAACAATCAGTTACTTCCCACGTGAATGGATGGGATCAATGTGATAGCCTGAATTTTCAGAATTTGTTTTCGATTAAATAAATCGGGCATTTCGTTGACGCATCTATAGTGTTATTCTTTAAGCTGATCACTTACGAGATAACTAAACTATCTAAGGAAAACAATTAAGGGATTTAACGCAATAAACTTGAGAATTCGACCAGGAATCAACTGTTCGACTGTGTTGATCTGCAAGGGTCATTACGACAACGCCAAAAATCGATCAAAGATCAAAGATAGGTCAATTCGATGGAGATATATGATTAGTGTGTAGGTGATTCAACCTAATTGCAAAATTTCTATGAAACAACACTAGACCGATTTTTCTATCATTTCTGTATCCGGTGTCCGTATTTGAAATCTTGAGATTTTCACGACAATCAAGAGTCACCAATGAGTCAAAGATGTACATTGTGACTCGAGATAAATTGATCATGGGTCAATTGCACTAAAAATTCCTAAAAGCCATCTGGTAGATTAGATCACGTTAGAATCACGCCAGATTGAAATTAACTACGAATGTAAACCCAATTTCAGAAATTGAAAATTCTGTCATGTCATGATTTATTTTAAGAATGTCGACTCATCCTCCGAAAATTTTTCGGAGATTCCGAGATTTTTACGGAAAATCTATTCGGACGTTGCGGAAAATTAACGGAAATTCGGATGGGCTAAGTCGAAGGGAATTTGGACTTCCAAGCCAAGCTTTTGGGTGTTGGGGACTTACAAAAAATTGTACAATATTTTTTTCAGTGAAATTGGACCTCAAATTGGAGAATTTCATGAGGGAATTGAAGTAATTTGGTGAAATTCGGAACATGGAAGGGGCAGCAATTTTGGCTTCAAAATTTGGTTAATTTAGAGAAATTCTAAGCAAGAAAGTATTGGAGATATAAGGGATAAGGTTGGAGGTTAAAAGGGAGACCAAGCATTGAATTTTTGGGATATTTTGCTTTGATTTTTCCTTCCCCTCCTTCCAGGCTTCTCGATCACGACTCTACCGGCCCCTCCTCCTGCGTGCAAACTTCTACTCTTGCTTTCCTTTATTTTCTTCATCCGAAGCCAGCCGAGTCTTACGGTTGCTTTTCTTTCAATCTTCCATCAAATTCTGTAGCCCCTCACAATTTCTTCAGCCCACGCCCACGATCATTATTTTTTTCAGCATCTGCCACATACCACCGTCTCTCTCTCCTCAAATTCTCTCCACTCACTCTCTTCCTCACAGCTAGTGAAGCCGCACGCGTCTGACGCCAGCCCACTGATCCTCATGCTGCCGCCACTCCACTAAATCCAATTCCCTGCAAGCAAAGACCACCACCTCTTGTTTCTTCAGTCAATCTTCAGCAAGCGAAGCCCAAGTGTCCCGTGCCTTCCTTGGTCTTCCCTAGCTCGACTAACCCACTGCCAGCTCACGCCATTCTCCAAGCTTGATCAATCTTCAGATACACGTGCACTGCCCATCTTTGGCCAGAGCATTTCGCCAACGCCTCCACGAGTCTGCTGTCCACCGAATTCTTCACCAAGCAGCACTTCCAGCAAATTTCCTTCGAGGCCCAGAAAAGCCCATCTTCACGCAATTTCAGCCCAAGAAGCTAGCCCATTAATTGAGCTCTTCAGCCCGCGAGTCCAGCCCAAGCTTTAGCCTAATAGCTTCTCCAAAGTTCAACCCATAGATTTAGAAGCCCAGGCCCACAAAACAAGCCCAGCCCAACTCAATAACAAATCTCAATTTGGGCTGAGATTTGTTGGGCCAATTTTAGGCCTAGTCCAAGCCCATAGACACCGCCGCAAACCCAAGTTTTGGCCACCGTCGTGCTGTCATCGCGGTGAACCGGTTTTCGCAATAAACCTGTGAGTTTATGCACTAAACTTTTCTTAGTAGGCTAATGACGTCTAAGGGGTGTTTGGTTTAATTTAATTATGAATTAGGTGATTAGATTAGATTAAGTAAGGCCTAGATAAATTGTATTATTTATCTAGAAGGGTTTAGTAATTTTCCGAGCCCGTGTTGGTATTTAATTTAGTGATTTTGGCCTAGGTTGGTGTTTTTAGAATTTAAATTTAATTATTCAATTAATTTTAGAAATTAATTAATTATTAATTAATTTCCGAAAATTAGACCAAAGATAGCCGGTGACCAGAATTTCGTGTTGATTGCAATGGTGTGGTTAATTTATGCAATTGAGTATTAATTTGTGCAAATTGAGTGCGGATTGGACGTTTGGTCATTTAGGCACTGTTTGGTAACTATCCAAACAGGGGCCGGATTCCCGATTCTTTGTTCCTGAATCGGTTTCGACCTTAATCGCGTTTGGTAAATTTTTTGTTCCGGGAACAAATTTGTTCCCGAGAATTAGTTTTGGACAAGAATTTAGAATAAAAAAAAAAATATGATTCTTGATTCGAATCGAAAAAAGAATAAAAAAGGTGGCTCTCTCTCTCGCTCAACGTACCCTCTCCGCTCCACGTTTTCTCTATGTTCGAACCCTTTCTTTTTCTTCTCTCTTTTGCTCGACGTTGTCTCGGTTCGTTCTCTCCACAACAACGGCGACGGCGGCGCGCTTCTTCATCGTTGAAGCTGCTCGTTCAAGGTGAGTTCCCTTCACTCACAGGTAGCGTCATTGTCGGCTGATCTAGGTGACGGTTTACTCACCATCACCGTCGTTCGTTGTCTACAACGGTTGGCAAGAGCGCCACGAGCTCCAGTCGGCAAGCGCCCACGCCAATTTGGTCGAGGAGTCACTCGCCGAGCGACCCCCAGGCCCGAATCGGCGGGCGCCAGTGCTGATCTGGCCGAGGAGTCGCTCGCCGAGCGACCCCTGTGCCCGACCGATGGGCGCGCCGCTGATCTAGCCGCCGATCGACCCCCTGGGCCTGAATCAGATTGTTTGGGGGGGGGCTTTCGTTTGCCAAATTTAATTATGAATTAGGTGATTAGATTAGATTAAGTAATGCCTAGATAAATTGTATTATTTATCTATAAGGGTTCAGTAATTTTCCGAGCCCGTGCCGGTATTTAATTTAGTGATTTTGGCCTACGTTGGTATTTTTAGAATTTAAATTGAATTATTCAATTAATTTTAGAAATTAATTAATTATTAATTAATTTCCGAAAATTAGACCGGCATAGCCAAGTAGGACAGAATTTCGTGCTGATTGCAATGGTGTGGTTAATTTATGCAATTGAGTATTAATTTGTGCAAATTGAGTGCGGATTGGACGTTTGGTCATTTATTCCAAAATTGGTAAATTTCCAATATTTATTCAAAAAATCTCGGGTTTCGGATTTTAACATCGAAAATAGTTTTATATACTATATAAAATAGTGAAATTTTAAAAGAACGGATATCAGTCTTTTGGGGTGAATTGACCATGTACCCACCCACAACGATTTTCACGGGTATTTCTAATACGAAGAAAATAGGTTAGGTTCACCATTTTAATGGAGATATTTGAGTGCAATGCACGGTGCCCTAGGCTATGTTTGAGTGATTGTGTGTTGGTTAAGAGAACTCATCCCAAGCTACTAAGTTGGACGTTACCCCTATATGGGATGCCCTACCAATGGATGCCGGTCACAGTAGATTTTGGACCGATGCTCCTTTATGGAATACCTTCGACGTAGTGACGTTGTCGTGCTCAATGGTGTGAGACAATACTTGACAATACCGAAGGACCGCCGAATAGAAAGTAGGCCGTACTATATGCTGAGAGCAAAACTAGGAACGCATGATCGATTGAATTGAATGCGCCGAATTATGGGACAAAATTGTGTGGCACGGTATGGAACGTGTTATAACAATTTGGCCATATAATCAGAACCCCTGTATTGGTTTGAGAATTGAGTGTGGCGTTCTAATTGTTGGAGCTTAATTGTTGCTCATATTTGTATGGCTATCTGTTATATAAACTGTACTAACCTGCAGGATGGATCTAAGGCGAGATAAGTCCCTGTGATTGTGTGATTGAGTGGTTAGGACGCCTCTATGCGTATTTCCCTTCTAATAGGGGTTTAGAGCGTGAACTCACTGAGATTTATATCTTACCCCGTCGTGGGTTAAATTTTCAAGGTCGTCAAGTGGAGGACCTATAGCCAAGAGGAGGTGATCGGAAGTGTAGGTCAATTAGGACCGCTTCTTTTTGGAAAGCCAGTCTTTGTAGTCTTTTGGTCATAGACCTTGTATATGACTCAGTGTGTATATAAAGGTGTGCTTTGTTTGTGAATTTGTTATCCTACTTTTCTATCCCGAAATGGTTACTGTCAGGAGATTTATTATTTGCTTCCGCATGTGCAATAAAATGAAAAGGTCAGCGACTCGTCTTGGGAAGTCACAAAATATTATTGACCAACGAGAGATGGGCACACGCTCGGGGTTCAGGGCGTGACAATCAAGCAGCCATTTTTATCGAGAGTGTGTGAGAAACCCTTTCTGACTAAGAAGCTCTAGTTTAGCGTGCTTAATGAGCATTTTTTCACGAGTCGTAGTCGTTCTAATAAGAACTTGACTCTTAGAGAATTTGATGATTAATGATACATCCCGGAACAAGATGACAGTTTTGCGCCACAAGATGCTGATTGACATTGATTTTTTTTTTTTTTTAAAAGCAGTCGGACTTAACTTGATTAGCTTGTTCAATTAATGTTGCATTATTGTCAATACGTCTTTTGATGACGCCCCTAATGACATTTGCTCAAGTTGAGTTTGACAGGATTCCTCAATGAAGCCGTGCAGATTTCAAGGGGTTAGTGGGTGCGGTCAGCCTTAAACCATGCCATTTCCACACGATTCATGGGTCTATCCTTAAACAACATGGTTCGTGGGTCTATCCTTAAACCACACAGTTGGTGGGGTTATCCTTAAACCACGGGGTTGGTAGCTTTTCCTAAACCATATGGCTCGTGGGTCATCCTTAAACCACAAGGTTGGTGAGTTTATCCTTAAACCATTGGGTTAGTGGCTTTTCCTAAACCACATGGCTCATGGGTCTATCCTTAAATCACATGGTTCATGGGTCTATCCTTAAACCACATGATACGTGGGTCTATCCTTAAACCACATGATTCGTGAGTCTATCCTTAAACCACGGGGTTCGTGAGTCTATCCTTAAAACATGGGGTTTGTGAGTTTATCCTTAAACCATGGGGTTAGTGGCTTTTCCTAAACCACATGGCTCGTGGGTCTATCCTTAAACCAATGGGGTTTCTGTGACATCCTGATTTTCCAATCCTATTTTCAATAATTTGAGACAGGGATTTCGTTGGCACGCATATAGTTCTTTCCCTTGAGTCGGCCACTCATGCGAAAACTAGTCTATTAGGTGAAGCCGTTAAGAAATTCTAATGCATTAGACTCGAGAATTTGATCAGGAAGTGATCTTTTGACCGAACTAATCTGCAAGGGTCATTACGGCACAATTAAAAATCGATTAGAGATCGGAGATAGGTCGACTCGACAGAGGCATGTGATCAGGCGTGGGTGATTCCATCAAATTGCACAATTCTTGTCGATCGGCACTGGACCGACTTTTCTATCGATTGGGTACCCTGTGTTCGTATTTGAAACCTTGAGATTTCCCCGACAACCGAAAGTCGCCAATGTTTCAAAGATGTACATTGTGGCTTGAGATGATCAACCACATGTCAAATGCATGAAAATTTCTAAAGGCTACCCAGTAGGTTGGGCCGCGCTAGTATCGTGCCAAAGTGAAATTAGCCGTGGAATTGAGATCAAATTCAGAAATTGGAAGTCTGGGTGTGTCACAAATCATTTTAGGAATATTAACTCATCTTTGGAAGATTTTTCATGTAATCAGAATTTTTCAGCGATTAAATCAGAGAATGGTTAATTTGACCCGAGAAATTAGTAGGCCCGCCTTTGGTCTTGCTTTTAGGACTTAAGTTGGTTCTATGGACAAGTGAAGATGTGAATTGAAGTGTGGTGACATTGGGTTAATTTTATGGACTTCAATTTAATTCAATTGGGAGAGAATTGATTGGAATTGAAGGAATTGATGTACAAAGTTTCATGCCTCGGCGGAAAAATAAAATGGACCCATTGAAGATTGTTGTGGGAAGGGATTTGAAGTTAGTAGAGCATGACATCA
The DNA here is from genome assembly GCA_017140615.1 of Eucalyptus cladocalyx. NCBI lineage: Eukaryota > Viridiplantae > Streptophyta > Magnoliopsida > Myrtales > Myrtaceae > Eucalyptus > Eucalyptus cladocalyx. Next base: position 43,076,936 of record CM029522.1, read on the forward strand.
TTTGATGATGTCATGGTGGGCCAATTTGTTAGATTAAAGAAAGGCAAAAAGAAAAGAAATTGCCCCCCCTCCTTCTCTCTCCTCCCTCTCTTCTTCCTCTCCCGTGCGACTCCTCCATCTGCATCTTCTTCTTCTTCTTCTTCGGTGGCCAGCAGCAGGAGAGATTCGGTTCAACCATCCCGACCAGCCTTCGTCCGCCCGCTCGGCCGCTCGTCGCCAGCCGCCCCTTCGCCCGCTCGCCGTCGCTCAGCCCACGTGCACCTCCGCTTCTCTCCTCTGTCCTCTTTCTGCTATTCGGTGCCCTTGATGTGCGAAGATCAGAGCAAACCGAAGCAGCAGGTCCCGCTCACCGCTGCAGCAAACAACCGGAGCTAAAGTCGGCGCCGTCGCAGCTTACCGCCGTTCAACTGCTCGCTCGCTCGCCAGCTCACGCCGCTGCCTCGGTCGTGCCTTCGTCTGCTCGTCCGGCGTCCCAGCTGCTGCTCAACGCCGCTGCACTTCGCCGGAGTCTCCATCACTGCCGCACGTCCTCGCCAGCCACCGCCCGAGCTACCGCCCCTCTCCCTCGCCGTTCCTCCGCCCGATTAGGCTCGGATCTGCCCTCCTTCAGCCCCAAATCAACAACTGGAAAATGGGTATGGCAGCACCTATTTGGCCCATTTCGGCCACCTTCCTGAGCCCGGATGCTCGACCCGCCTTGAGGAAAGTCGATCCTCGCGTCGTCCTCGTCGTTTTGGTCCGATCGGCTCGCTAATCCGGTGAGTTTAGCTCACTAAACCTTGATTAGACGGTTAATGATGCCCTAAGTGTGCTTCGTCTAAGTTAAATAATCTTAGGTGGTTAATTTAGTTTATTTAATTATGATTTAGATTAAGATGTTTGTTTAATCTAAAGTATGTTTAATTAAAAGGCTATGATGGTTTATTTAATGTTAAGCCTTGATGGGACATAATAGGGTTTTATTTTTAAATTATTTAATTGTTTCGAAATTCTGGAATTTATAATATTATATTATATTCCGAAATTATTAAAATATTATTATTTAAAAAAACGGAAAAATTATTTTTGACCCCGATTGCTCAGAATTTCGTGCCGATCGCTGCTGTGTGTTCGGATTTTGAAATTGATGGTTGGATATTATAAATTGAGTGTGGATTGCGAAAAAAAAAAAATGGATATTATTATTTAATTAATTTTCGGAATAAATTTAATTATTTAATAAATTCCGAAAATTCGTTGGGACCTTATTCTCTCGAATTTCGTGTTGATCGCTGTGCATTTAGAATTTGAGTTTGGTGAATGGATGTGGCAAATTGAGTGTTGATTGTGATAAATATGGATTTTATTCATAAAATCCCAAGTGTCGAGTTCGGCATTGAAATTGGATTGTTAATGGTTAATATCGTAATTGGGTTATGTGAGTAAAATGTAAAGTATCCAAGGATCGGTATCGAATTGTCGTGTGCTAGTTAAAAGGCTCGGGTCGCAGTAGTGGCTAGGCCGACTGGATCCTTATTCTGCTAGAAATGCCGTCAAGAGAGTGATGTGGCTCGGGTCGCAGTAGTGGCGAGGTAAGTCTCCTTTGCTCTGTGGCTAGACCACCCGAGGCGTATTTTCTTTCTAATAGGGGTTTAGGGGGTTGAACTTGCTGAGAGATCGTCTCATCCCGGTTGTGGGATTAAAATTTCAGGTCCCTGGTGGACGGAGCGGCCAGATAGCTTTGGTTGGTCTTGAAGAGTCGCAGATGTGAAGTCATAAGGATTGGAGAACGTGTCCGATTTGTAGGTCGTAAGACAGTTCCTTTTTAAGAGTCGGTCTTTTGTAAACTTTTGGCTGTAGTCTTATGTTTGTAATTCTGTTGAATTATGAAAGTGTTATGTTGTGGCTTTGCTTCCTGCTTTTCTATCCCGTATTTCATTGTCAGGGGTTTTGGAAATACGTTCCGCTTGCACAATAATAAAAAAATGGGGTCGGCGACACTACTTGGGAATGTCGCATTTGCATGACCATGGTGGGATGTTGGCGTGCTCGAGGTTCGGGGCGTGACATCCCCGTTTAAGTGGTATCAGAGCATGGTCTGTGTATGGAGTGATAAGGTGCGATGAGTCTTGGGATAGTTAGTAGGAAATGCTTTTAATATGCTGATGCATGTGGTTGATAGCTGTTTGGTAATATGTTTGTGGGGTCACTCAAATTCTAACCTGGTGTTGGAATCGGAAAACAGGTGTCTATAAAGAGCCTGTAAGATGAGTGACCAGGAGTGGAGAACTCCTTAGAAAAGGTCGATAGGACCTGTATCTCGTGGTAGGATGCTGACAAGAGTCAGTACCCGAGGTAGAGTGCAAGCTCAGTCCTGTGTGAGTGTGAAAGTACCGTTGCAAGTCGGTACTGAGAGTGTTGCAGCACCGAATGATCCTAGGTTTGTCGGGATTGTTCAGGCGCTAGTGTTCCTTGGAAGCTCGTTGGGTCAGTAAGCTCAGGATCGAGCCGCTGCTGTTGCCGTTGTTTCTACCGCTACTAATGTCGTGACCGTTGTTGTTGCCGCGCCTATTGAAGCCCAATCTGGAGTTGTGAATGAGGATCAAGCCGCCGTATCTAAGTCAAGGTTCGGATTTAGTAGAGATGAAAATCAGTTGAGGAAGAAGTCTGATCGTAGAAAAGTATTCCATTCCGTCCATTTATAAAAGTGGGATGGTTAGGTCAGCAAGGAATCAGATTAGAGTGTGTTATGCTGACAAAAGCTGACATGGATCAGCTCAGTGTCCTAGTAAGACGGGTGCTTGTTCTGTGTGTGACCATCAGAGTTACTTAGCCAGAAACGGTCTTGGAAAACCGATGAGACAGATTGAAAGGAGTGCGCCATAGAACATATCGTGGGGTTTTTAGAACATGCCTTCAGTACAAGAAAGAGCACATGCTGTTACCTAACAGTAGGCAGAGGACTCGCTGATATTGTGGAAAGGAGGCTTGAGTCAGCCCAGTGTCAGAGTAAAAATGGGAAACATGCTTTGAATGTGGCCAGCATGGCCATCCGTGTAAGTCCAAGAGAGCGTAAGTACCGTTACCGCAGTTAGCGTGTGAAAGTTTTGAATTACTGAAAGTTTGAAAGGACCTTCAATCCTTGATATTTGTCATTGAAGATGACTTGGTTCTGTTTGTTAGTTATCAAATCTACATGGCAATTGTAATTGATGTGTCAGTTGAGGGGCCGAATATGGAAAACATAATCGTGGTACAAAAGTTTTCTAAAGTATTTTCTGAAGAATTGTCAAGTTTGCTGTCAGAAAGAAAAATAGAGTTTGTGATTGAATTAGCATTCGGAACAGAGCCAGTCCCTAAGGCTCCTTACCGGATGGTGTTACCCAAGTTAAAATAATTGAAGGTGCAGATGCAGGAAGTGTTGAATAGGTGATTCATACGTTCCAGTGTATCGCCTTGGGGAGCACCTATTCTATTCGTGAAGAAGAAAGTTGGTTCGTTATGTTTGTATGTCGATATTCCTCAAGATCAACTAGAGGTCAGGGTATCATCAGTTGAGAATCAGGAAGAAAGACACACCGAAGTTAGAATCTCGTACTTGATATGACAATTATGAGTTTATTGTAATATTGTGTGGTTTGATGGCTACCTTAGTTGTTTGTTTGGATCTAATGAGCATAATGTTTTAGGGTACTTGAATCAGTTGTGATCGTGTTCATTGAAGTTAACCGGGTGTGTTCAAAAAGTGCTGAGGAGCACGAGAGACATTAGAAGATGATACTTCAGACCTTGAGTACTCTTTAATTTTATGCTAAGTTTAGCAAGTGTGAGTTTTGGATGACTCGTGTTGCGCTCTTAGGTCACGTGATTTCAGGCGAAGAAATTTCCGTAGACCCCGTCCAAGATTGAAGCGGTGAACAGTTGGCCGAGATTGACTACAGTGACAGAGATTAGAAGTTTCTGAGGATTAGCAGGATATTACAGAAGTTTTATGGAAGGGTTTTCAGTGTTAGCGTTGCAGTTGATTCGACTACTGAGGAAGTAAGAAAAGTTTGTGTGGACAGATGAGTGCGAGCGTAGTTTTCAAGAGCTTAAGCAAAAGCTGACTACCGCACCTGTGCTGACTATTCCATCTGGTCCTAGAAGTGATGAGATCTACAGTGATGTGTCGTTTAAAGGATTGGGTTGTGTGTTGATACAGTAGGATAGGGTTGTTGCATATGCGTCCCATCAGTTGAGACCTTGGGAGTTGAATATGAGACAGCGTCGCTGGATGGAACTCATCAAGGATTATGACTATGATATTTTGAATCACTGTAGAAATGTGAGCAAAGTCGCAGATGCATTGAGTTGAGAGTCCTTAGTTGCACAGTTGGTACTCAAGGATTGAATATTATTTGAGAATGTTCGAAATTTAGTTTTCAAATCTAAGATATGCCACCTTTTTAATCTTATGATTACCCTCAGAATTGAGCCGAGAGTATAGATCAGAATCAAAGCGCTTCGGTGGACAGATTCAGACATTTAGAAGACTCTATAAGAGAATGCATATGAGAGGGAGGTTGATTTTCAGATTTCTTAAGATAGAACGCTAAGGTTCTGAGGATGATTGTGCATAATTGACGATACAGAGATTAAAGGAGAGATCTTATGGGAAACTCATCATAGCAATTTCAACATTGTCCAGACAGTACGAATAGACATTGTTTTTAGTGTGTGACATCTTGATTTTCAGACTCTGATTTCGATTGGTTAAATTGGGCATTTTATCGACGCGATTACAGTGTTTTTCTCTAAGTTGGCCACTTACGAGATAACTAGACTAGTTGGGTGAGTTATTAAGGATTTTAAGGCAAATAGACTTGAGAAGTCGACCAGGAATCAACTTCTCGACCGTGCTCATCTTTAGAGATCATTACGGCACAGTTAAAAATCGAATTAAGATCAGAGATAGGTCAGTTCGACTGAGATGAATGACCGATCGTGGGTGACTCCACTAAATTGGAAAACTCTCGTCGACTGATACTAATTTGATTTTATTGTCTTTTTGATACCCCGTGTCCGTATTTGAATCATCGAGATTTTCACGACCCTCGAGAGTCGCCGGTGTGTTGAGTGGGTTTATCGTGGTTCGAAGAAAATTGACCACGGGTCATTTGTCCTAAAAAGCTCCAAAAACTACCTAGTAGCCTATGTCACACTAAAAGCGTGTCGGAGTGAAATTAACCGCCAATCTAAGTTTGATTTCAGAAATTGGAGATTATGTCTTGTCACAAAGCGGGTACACTGAAGTGTGTGTATATCATATAATTCATCTGCATAGAGTGCTAGGGACGAATTATATTTCAAATCTAGAAATAGATGTTCCAAGTTGGCAGAGTTTTTAGATGGTTCTTTCTTAAGCAGTGCATAACAGAGAGTGCAGAATTTCGATTGCTAAGATGAAGTTAAGGAAAGAAAGATCACAGGCCAAGGTCAGTACAGTAGTCAATGATTGCAGTTGCCGAGATCAATGTCAGAGTTATATCAGATTTTGACCAGAGGTTCCCAGTTTTAGTAGATCGGTCAGATAGTTTCTTTTTAATCAGTGTAGAGAAGAGTGTACAGGATTTCAGTCGGTTGAGATGAGATCAAATATCAGAAAATCGTAGGTCTAGAGTTGGTTCAGAAATCAGTGATTCGGTCGCAATTATCAGAGAAAGTTTAGAAACTGCTCAGAATTGCCAGTTTAGCTTCGCAGATTTTGTGTTGAAAACCTTTGGAATTTTAAGTGAGCAAGTGTTTAGTATTGTGCATCTGAAGTGGTTGGGCAAGATAGCAGTGATCTGATAGCATTGGAACATAAGGAGCAACCTGAGAAAGAGAAGATTATATGAAACAACTATACCCCCACCTTTTTGTTTAAGAATTGGTAAAGGTTTAAATTTCGATGACGAAATTTTTATAAGAGGGGAAGAGTTGTGACATCCCGATTTTCCAATCCTATTTTCAATAATTTGAGAAAGGCATTTCATTGGCACGCATATAGTTCTTTCCCTTGAGTCGGCCACTCATGCAAAAACTAGTCTATCAGGTGAAGCCGTTAAGAAATTCTAATGCATTAGACTCGAGAATTTGACTAGGAAGCGATCTTTCGACCGAGCTAATCTGCAAGGGTCATTACGGCACAATTAAAAATCGATTAGAGATCGGAGATAGGTCGACTCGACAGAGGCATGTGATCAGGCATGGGTGATTCCACCAGATTGCACAATTCTTGTCAATCGGCACTGGACCGACTTTTCTATCAATTTGGTACCCTGTGTTCGTATTTGAAACCTTGAGATTTCCTCGACAACCGAAAGTCGCCAATGTTTCAAAGATGTACATTGTGGCTTGAGATGATCAACCACAGGTCAAATGCATGAAAATTTCTAAAGGCTACCCGGTAGGTTGGGCCGCGCTAGTATCGTGCCAAAGTGAAATTAACCGTGGAATTAAGATCAAGAAATTGGAAGTCTTGGTGTGTCACAAATCATTTTAGGAATACTAACTCATCTTTGGAAGATTTTTCATGTAATCAGAATTTTTCAGCGATTAAATCAGAGAATGGTTAATTTGACCCGAGAAATTAGTAGGCCCTTTGGTCTTGCTTTTAGGACTTAAGTTGGTTCTATGGACAAGTGAATATGTGAATTGAAGTGTGGTGACATTGGGTTAATTTTATGGACTTCAATTTAATTCAATTGGGAGAGAATTGATTGGAATTGAAGAAATTGATGTACAAAGTTTCATGCCCCGGCGGAAAAATAAAATGGACCCATTGAAGATTGTTGTGGGAAGGGATTGATGTCATGGTGGGCCAATTTGTTAGATTAAAGAAAGGCAAAAAGAAAAGAAATTGCGCCCCCTCCTTCTCTCTCGTCCCTCTCTTCTTCCTCTCCCATGCGACTCCTCCATTTGCATCTTCTTCTTCTTCTTCTTCTTCGGTGGCCAGCAGCAGGAGAGATCCAGTTCAGCCATCCCGACCAGCCTTCGTCCGCCCGCTCGGCCGCTCACCGCCGGCCGCCCCTTCGCCCGCTCGCCGTCGCTCAGCCCACGCGCACCTCCGCTTCTCTCCTTTGTCCTCTTTCTGTTGTTCGGTGCCCTTGCTGTGCGAAGATCAAAGCAAACCGAAGCAGCAGGTCCCGCTCGCCACCGCAGCAAACAACCGGAGCTGAAGTCGGCGCCATCGCAGCTCACTGCCGTTCGACTGCTCGCTCGCTCGCCGGCTCACGTTGCTGCCTCGGTCGCGCCTTCGTCCGCTCGTCCGGCATCCCACCTGCTGCTTGACGCCGCACGTCCTCGCCAGCCACCGCCCGAGCTGCCGCCCCTCTCCCTCGCCATTCCTCCGCCCGATTAGGCTCAAATCTGCCCTCCTTCGGCCCCAAATCAGCAACTGGAAAATGGGTATGGCAACACCTATTTGGCCCGTTTTGGCCGCCTTCCCGAGCCCGGATGCTCAGCCCACCTTGAGGAAAGTCGATCATCGCGTTGTCCTCGTCGTTTTGGTCCACTCGGCTCGCTAATCCGGTGAGTTTAGCTCACTAAACCTTGATTAGACGGTTAATGATGCCCTAAGTGTGCTTAGTCTAAGCTAAGTAATCTTATGTGGTTAATTTAGTTTATTTAATTATGATTTAGATTAAGATGTTTGTTTAATTTAAAGTATGTTTAATTAAAAGGCTAAGATGGTTTATTTAATGTTAAGCCTTGATGGGACATAATAGGGTTTTATTTTTGAATTATTTAATTGTTTCGAAATTCTGGAATTTATAATATTATATTATATTCCGAAATTATTAAAAATATTATTATTAAAAAAATGAAAAAATTATTTTTGACCCCAATTTCTTAGAATTTCGTGCCGATCACTGCTGTGTGTTCGGATTTTGAAATTGATGGTTGGATATTATAAATTGAGTGTGGATTGCGAAAAAAAAAAGGATATTATTTTTTAATTAATTTTCGGAATAAATTTAATTATTTAACAAATTCTTATTCTGGGATCTTATTCTCTCGAATTTCGTGCTGATCGCCGTTGTGCATTTAGAATTTGAGTTTGGTGAATGGATGTGGCAAATTGAGTGTTGATTGTGATAAATATGAATTTTATTCATAAAATCCCAAGTGTCGAGTTCGGCATTGAAATTGGATTGTTAATGGTTAATATCGTAATTGGGTTATGTGAGTGAAATGTAAAGTATCCAAGGATCGGTATCGAATTGTCGTGTGCTAGTTGAAAGGCTCGGGTCGCAGTAGTGGCTAGGCCGACCTGATCCTTATTCTGCTAGAAATGCCGTCAAGAGAGTGACGTGGCTCGGGTCGCAGTAGTGGCTAGGCCGACCGGACCTTTGTTCTTCTAGAAATGCTGTCAAGAGGGTGACGTGGCTCGGGTCGCAATAGTGGCTAAGCCGACTGGACCTTTGTTCTTCTATACATGCCGTCAAGAGAGTGACGTGGCTCGGGTCGCAGTAGTGGCTAGGCCGATTGGACCTTTGTTCTTCTAGACATGCCGTCAAGAGAGTGACATGGCTCAGGTCGCAATAGTGGCTAGGCCAACTGGACTTTTGTTCTTCTAGAAATGCCGTCAAGAAAGTGACGTGGCTCGGGTCGCAGTAGAGGCTAGGCCAACTGGACCCATGCTCCTTTGGGAATGCCGTCGATGTATTGACGAAGCCGCACTCCAAGGTGGGGAGGCGATGCCTGGTTAGATGTCAGTAGATAGCCGAATTGCGAGTAGGCTATGCCCTTGTGTGGCATTGGATAATGATGATTTGGAATGCTTGCTATGATTGCGAAATTGAGTGAAATTGATCGAGTTCCGATAAATTGCCCTCTTATCATTACTTGTTCTTGAGTGATATGAATCGTACTAACCTGCAGGGAGGCAAGAAGGCGAGGTAAGTCTCCTTTGCTGTGTGGCTAGACCACCCGGGACGTATTTTCTTTCTAATAGGGGTTTAGGGGGTTGAACTTGCTGAGAGATCGTCTCATCCCGGTTGTGGGATTAAAACTTTAGGTCCCTGGTGGACGGAGCGGCCAGATAGCTTTGGTTAGCCTTGAGGAGTCGCAGAGGTGAAGTCATAAGGATTGGAGAACGTTTCTGATTTGTAGGTCGTAGGACAGTTCCTTTTTAAGAGTCGGTCTTTTGTAGACTTTTGGCTGTAGTCTTATGTTTGTAATTCTGTTGAATTATGAAAGTGTTATGTTGTGGCTTTGCTTCCTGCTTTTCTATCCCATATCTCATTGTCAGGGGTTTTGGAAATATGTTCCGCTTGCGCAATAATAAAAAAATGGGGTCGGCGACACTACTTGGGAATGTCGCATTTGCATGACCATGGTGGGATGTTGGCACGCTCGAGGTTCGGGGCGTGACAGTTTCCCATTGGAAGAATAACACATTTGTTCTGCACCTCTCTCCATCAAATGATTTATTAGTGAATTGTTAAGCTGGATACAAATTGGGTTTGTTGAATTTAGTGATTATACATGTACATTTATTGATTTAGCTTTTTGGGCTTGTTTGATAATGAGTGTTTAATATGATGGGGCTATTCATTTTTATAAATGATATAAGTGATTTTTTATAGGAAAATAATTTTCAAACTATTCATTTTTTGCAAAACAAATAAATAATAACCGTGATGTCTCTTCTGTGGATCTTGGAAGTATAAAGGAAATGGATGGTGTTGTGTGCAAGCAATAAGATGGAGTTTTCCCATTGGAAGCATAATGCATTTGTTCTGCATCTCTCTCCATCAAATAATTTATTACTGAATTTTTAAGCTAAATATCAATTGGGTTTGTCGAATTTAGTGATTATACTTATAAATTTATTAATTTTGGTATTGGACTATTTTGAGAGCGAGTGCTTACTATAATGGGGGCTTGATTTGGTTGAAAATGCAGGGGAAATTCCCTTCCTTTCTGTTTCCGATCGAAATCAAGAACATCAACAAGGCCAAGCACGGAAGTGATTCCGGCATTTACGATTCGGAAGGAAGGTACAGAACATCAGTACAGTCACATTCATCGTGCATGCACGAGCATATATCTACATTTGCTTTTCTGTATATACGACTTAACTATCACTCAAATATGGAAGTAGAAGAGCTTCTCTTGCCCTTTTCGATAAATAGTAAGTTCCGGGGAGTGAGACGCGATGGAAGTCCAATTGTCTTGTGAGTCCTGATTGGGGTCGGTCACTTACTAAAGATTTGTGCTTTATATAGGTTTTGTTGGGATTATTGGATCCCCGAAAACCAGATTCGACACTAAATCGAACCTCTAAAATGAATGTGGAAGACAAGCCCAGGAAAAACAACACGTATCACCGATCCTAAAGCACACCATGGAATCGAGCGTACCTTGTTAGCCACAAATTAAACACCAATGCCGATAAGAGGAAGAGAAAAACGATCATGTTCGATTCGATGACGTCGATTGGCCTTGAAGGGAAGACGACGTAGCCTTAAGCTTTTGGTTTTCTTTTGGAGGGAGAGAGGAGAGACGAACATACGTTGAAAATGCCAAAAGGTGTATTCGTCTCTCTCTTTCCTCCCTTATATACGTTCCCTCAAAAATAGAAACGTACCCCTTCATCGTATCCCTCCATCCATGGGCCCTAATCCTGTGGGCCAGGCTTTTAGGCCCAACATGGGCGGACGGGCCTTAAGCCCATCACATAAAACCATCATCTCCCACTCGCACATGGTGGGCCGAACATGATTCTCTTTACCTCTCTTCAACATTCATACCGGTGAATAATCCGTGCGACCAGCATACTTTGAGAGCTCGTTGCTATACATCTGTTAGGAATATATAGCAGCTCATAATGGGCATCTCACTTTGAGTAGATTTAGTATGCAGTACCCTAGATCGATCGATCACATTTATATCTCTCTCGATCTCTTTTAAACAATGATATATATTTAAACAATGATATATATATTGTATTCACAATTATAATTATCACAAAGACAGTCATAATTGATCAACCAGTGAATACAAAAATACAATGTGATTCTCCAAATTCGATCTTCCTTTTCCCTTCAAACTTTCAATTTCAGTTCAGCTTGCTTTTCTATAAATGTCCCATTAGATCGAATCAATTCATGATCATTGGCAATATCCTAAGATAACAAACACTAAATAAAAATCTTGAGAATAAGTAAAAGTCATGAGGGTATTAAAATTGATGAACTCTTTTCCTCAAGAGTCTCACACGTCATAAAAATTAAGATCAAACTTTCGCCACTCTTATTGGTCGTCTCATGCATACGTAGTATGAAATACGTATTACGGTATTAACTCATTTCCCATGGAGCGTATGTCTACACCTTTCAATACCGTACAGATGATAGTTCAGACATACCAAATGTCTAACTTGAGTTCACGTATCTACTCATTCACAAAATTCATCAGAACTCACATCTGGCATCTTAGACAGATAAAGTAAAATATGTGTGGTATTTTACTTTCGGATATAGTAAGTATTATGTCATCATCTTAACACTCAGTTAAGGCGACACACGTATTTTAAGCTTGAGCTCTCGATTATCATCTAGATAATAAGCTTAAAAACAGTCTCATCTCTATTTATCACACAGTAAATAGAGGCAATTACCCGTGTGAGTGGGCTAATCTTATATCTGTCCGACATACTTTCTCAACTTAAAGTAATGCACTGAGCATTAAGATGCATAAAGATCAAACAAAGATTCATAGGCATTAACAATGAAAAAACACAAGTTCATCAATGTGAACAAATCAGGGAAATTACAATCCAGTACATCAGACTCTACGCAATCCTAGAGATTTTACATGACCACAAAACACATCTCTAGGTATTGGCTTTGTCATAGGATCTGCTACCATTATATGCGTAGATATGTACTGTAAGTTCACATCCTTTCGTGCAACCATATCTTTGACAAAATTATAATTTGTATCTATATGTTTGGTATTGCCATGATATTTTGGATTTTTGGTGTACGCTATAACTGCTTGGCTATCACAGTTAACCAATAATGGATTTGCAGCTTTCTCAATAACACTTAAATTATCCAAAAATCTCTTAAGCCAAACTCCTTCTTGTACCGCTGCTGATAATGCCACGAACTCAACTTCCATCGTGGACAAGACTATACACGTTTGCTTCTTACTACTACATGATATGGCACCATTATTCAGTAAGAAAACAAATCCAGAGGTATATTTTCTTTCATCTAAATCTACTCCCCAATCAGCATCTGAATAGCCTTCAAGTCGCAGATCCTTTCCTTGATAATTCAACTTGTAATCAGCAATTCCCTTCAGATACCTCAGTATTCTCTTAACGACTTTCCAATGTGCTGGACCTGGATTGGATTGGTATCTACTTACTATTCCAACTGCAAAACATATGTCGGGTCTTGTACACATCATAGCATACATCAAGCTCCCAACAGCACTAGCATAAGGAACATGTTTCATTTGTTCCTTCTCTTGTGGAGTCCCTGGACACAGTCTATGGCTTAATCCTTCACCTTTTACAATAGGAGTGTTTATGGGTTTATAATCTTGCATACGAAATCGTTCAAGAACCTTATTTATATATGTTTCTTGCGAAAGAAACAACGATCTCTTCGAACGATCTCTCAAAATCTTAACTCCTATAATGTATGCAACCTCATCCATATCTTTCATCTCAAAGTTGGAAGACAACCAACTATTGACAGTATTAACAAACTCCATATTGCTTCCGGCAATCAATATATCATCAACATATAATGATATGATCACAAACTGATCATTGGATCTTTTTATATATACAAAATGGTCCTCATCAATCATTGTAAAATCATATGTCATTATGGCATTATGAAAACGTATATACCATTGTCTCGATGACTGCTTGAGGCCATATATCGATCTCAAAAGTCAACATACCTTTTCTTCTTGGCATTTCACTATGAAATCAGCAGGTTGTTCCATATATATTTCTTCATCTAATTCTCCATTAAGGAAAGCAGTCTTTACATCCATCTGATGTAACTCAAGATCCATACTAGCCACTATTGCCAGAATAATGCGAATCAGCGTAAATCTCACTACAGGAGAAAATGTATCTTCATAATCAATTCCTTCCTGTTGATTATACCCCTTCGCCACAAGGCGAGCCTTATGTCTTTCTATCGAGCCTTAGTCTTTCGCTTTATTTTGAGAACCCACTTGTTCCCAATAGCTCTGTGTCCTTTTGGAAGATCAACCAGTTCCCAGACTTGGTTTGATTTCATTGACTCCATTTCCTCTTCCATTGCATGAATCCATTTTTCCTTACTATGGCAATTTAGAACCTCATTAATATTTCTTGGCTCATCATCATCTTGCGGAGCAATCATAAAAGTTTCCCCTTCAATGTCAAAACGTCGACGAGGAATACTTTGGCGACTTGTTCGCCGTATGGGAGATTGTACACTTTGCACATCATTCCCCATTATGCTCCCACTTGGATTAGATAATAATGATGTCGTCTTATCATGTGGTTGTAATTGAGAATGAGTTGAATTCAATTCATCACTTCTCATATTACTCCCACTTGGATGAACTCCACTAATATCATTATCTTGATCCAAGGTCTCAAATAGGAAGTAATCTTTCCCTATTTCGCCATTCTTAGGAAATTCATCCTCTAAGAATGTGACATCTCGTGATTCAAATTCAGTTATACTCCCACTTTCCTGCTCACCTATGAACACATACCCTTTCGAGTGTTCATAGTATCTTATGAAAATACTTTTCTTTTCTCTGAGACCCAATTTCCCAAACTTGTTAGAGGACTCATGAGTATAGGCAGCACAACCCCATGGCTTAAGAAAACTTAAGTCCGATTTTCTACCTGTCCATAACTCATATGGTGTAGAAGTAACTGATTTGAAAGGCACCCGGTTAAGTATATAGGAAGCAGTTAACAACGCATCACTCCAAAAAGTAATAGGTAAGTTAGCATGCGCCATCATAGACCTAACCATTTCCAGTAGGGTTCTGTTTCTTCTCTCCGCAACACCATTTTGTTGAGGAGTATATGGAATAGACAACTGTCTTTCTATTCCTTTTTCTGAACTCATCAGATAAATATTCTCGACCTCGATCGGATCTCAATGCTTTTATTTTCTTGTCTAATTGATTTTCTACCAAGTTCATAAACCTTTTGAAACAACTTAATGCTTCAGATTTATGAGAAATCAAATAAATATATCCAAATCGAGTATAATCATCTATAAAAGTGATGAAATAAACAACCCCATGCCTTCCTCTCACATTCATTGGACCACAGACATCAAAATGAATTAAATGCAAAGGAAATTCAACTCTTTTACCTTTTTCCAAATAGTTTCCTTGTCGTTTTCCCTTCTAGGCAATGCTTACATATGGGCAAATTGATTTTTTCAATATTGCCCAACAAGCCCTCTTTGGCTAGTCTATTCATACGCTGTTGGCCAATATGACCAAGTTTAGCATGCCACACATTCACATCATTATCATACGAATTAAGAGACGTGAGAAGGGAATAACAAACATTTGCATTAACATAGTCAATATCTAATACAATGAAACCATCCAGAAAATAACCACAACCATAGTAATTTGTATCCAAAAACAAATCCACACCTCTATTATGGAAGTTCATATTGAAACCTAGTTTAACCAACACTAAAATAGACACTAAATTCCGACGAATCTCCAGAGCAAACAATACATCATGTAGGAACAGAGTGCGTCCACCACGCATGTTCAATTAGCAGGTGCCAATTCCTTTCACTTCAGTTATGGAGTTGTTTCCCACATAGATCCACTTAGTTCCAGTTGGTACTCATCGGAAATCCACGAAGGATCCTCTATCCTTCGCTACATGGTCTGTCACTCCTGAATCTACAGTCCACAAAGGATTAGATTCAGTTAAGAATACAGAACTCGACACAAAAGCAAAGTTCTAAAAAGTACAAGGGGTGTTTACCTTCTTTGGCTCACGACAGTCGCGAGAATAGTGACCCTTCTTGTCACAGTTGTAGCATTTCACCCTTGTAAGCTTCTTCATGCGAGGACACTTTCCTCTTTCATGTTGGTTAAACTTGGGTTTCTTCCCTGAAGGACCTGCTTCCTTGCCTTTCCCTTTATCAAACCAGTTAGGACGTTTACGCTTGGAGCTTGAAGCTCTATGTGAGCTAGAACCAGCATGATAAAGTTCAGCTTCCGGCTTAGCCGCCAAGAGGCAGTCCTCTTCCAGCTCAAGATGACGCACTACATCCTCAAAGGTTTTGATATTTTCATTATGGGTCAGGTGCACCTTCATATGCTCTCAACTCTGAGGCAAGGAATGAATCACTGCTTGCACTTGCTACTCATAGTGAGGACATGGCCAGCATCTTTCAGCTCATTAATCATGTTTGACATCTTTCTAAGATGTTGCTTCATGGTCTGACCATGAGGCTTCTTATAAGAGTCAAACCTAATAGTGAGCTGCCTCAGTCTAGTCACCGAAGTATGACCAAATCTCGCTGCTAATGCTTCCCACATTTCCTTGGCATTGTCAAAACGCATAAACTCTCGCATGACGTCATTTTCCATGCTGCTCAGCAACGTGATGCGAGCAAGAGAGTTTTTTCTTTTCCATGCAGCAAAAGCTTCCTTATCTCTTTTGTGCTGTGCAGTGTTTCCTTCTTCAGGTTCTACTACGGTCAGGTTAAGAGCTTTTAGTGCCTCTTGCTCTTCCAACACATATTGGATTTTCATGTGCCATATTTCATAGTTGTCACCATTGAACTTTTCACATTTGTTCAGCTCGGCACCTATGCTCTTTGTGACTGAAGCCATTGATCTGAACACATCAGACATATATGCACGAATTATTAATGCCTATCATTTATGCATCTCTTTTGCACAGACCCATCATATTAATGAATAATTTCAAGTAAGGTTTCAAAATCAAAATGTCTCTATATTTCCAATCATCCTCCAGAAATCCTAACGTAAAACTATCATTAATATAATTGTCTTATACAAAATAAATTCTATGAAGCTACAAAAACTTCTATGAACTACCCACAGCAACCAGCAATAACAGAAAGTAAATAATATTTGACATTCAATAGAATAATAATGCTTTCACATAATACAACTAACATATCGGTTGCTACATCAACATCAATCAGGTAGTAAACATTACATAAGATGTCCATAAAGCACACTTAACAAAGATCAGCCAATACATCTAACACAAAGTTAGTACACGCACTGGAAAAGATCCTCTTTTGTTCAATTTCTTGATCTTTTCCCTTGTAACAATCTAGTAATATTCATCTACAAAATCCATCATAATTTTCCTATATGAAGCAGCTCTATTGACATCCCATATGTGATTCAACACTTCTTGCCATTCAGGTGGAAGGGTGCTCATGAAAAATCGCAACATCTCAAACTGTGGCATAGGACGACAATTCCATATGACCTTTTGAATTTTCCCGTTGACTTCAAGGATGTGATCAATTAAGTCACCACTCTCCTATCGATGATCAGTCAGCTTAGCTATCAACTTAGAAAGCTTTTCCTTTTGTTCATCAGTAATTGCGCGAACAGGTGTGCGCAACCTAAGGGGAGGCATTGTTCCTGCAACAAATGCAGAATAAATAAGGGATCACATATAATCCACATAGACTTAATTGAAAAAGAAACACATTCTTTCCCTCTCTTTTTTTTTTTTTTTTTTTGTTTGGTCAACAGTCCAACGGTCGTCGGTCAACAATCAACGGTCAGGTCGTCGGTCGTTGGACCGGTCTGACCAGTCGGACCGGGTCGGACAAACCGACCCGACACGTGCCTCACACGTGCGAGCGACCGGTCGAAGCTCGGGTCGAGTCGCGTCTCGAGTCGGGTCGGGTCGCCGGCGATGACGTCATCGATGACGTCATCCCAGCGGTTACCGACCGTTGGGTGACGTCACGATGACGTCAACACGCGTCGGTTCGCCGATTGGCACGTGCCAGTTTGCCGGCCGGCGGCGCGCACGTGCCGGTTCGCCGACCGGCGCGTGGCGCCCATGCGTAGCGGCTTCTGGCCGTGCGTGTGGGCGCGTTCGACTTCTCCCGGCGGCGCATGACCCGTCGACAGACTCGTCTTAACGAGCTCTTTCACCCTATACCTTCAAAAATCGATTTCGACTTACAGAAACTCGAAAAAACGGATGAACAGTGCTCGGGTGTCGGGATTTTTCGCCCCGATCCATGTCAGCCAATTATTTTTGCGAAAAATCAATCAAAAAACATGAAAGAGGTCGGGAAAACATGAATCTGGCTCTGATACCAATGTTGGGATTATTGGATCCCCGAAAACCTATGAAGCACGGACACATTGTCCATGCTCCCGTGTCGTGTCCGACACGTGTCGGAGCGTGTCGGACACGTCGACACACTCGGACACGGTCGGACACGTAGTCAACTTTTATCGACACGCGTGTCGACGCGTGTCCGGAACATTGATGAAGGGTGGAGGTGAGGGAGGGCGAGGGAGCAGAGGTCGCGAGCGCCGGCGAGACGGAGCAGAGGCCACGAGTGCCGGCGAGACAAAACCACGAATGGACCATCGCAACGGCGAGAGACGGCTAGAGAAAGAGCCGAATAGAGAGAAAGAAGAGAGAAGACAAACTCCTGCCGGCGAGACGAAGCCCACGAACGGACCACGGCGACGGTGAGAGACGGCCAGAGAGAGGTGAGGGCGGCCATTGTTGCGATGGATCAGCGACGAGAGGAAGAGGAGAGGAGGGAAGGGGTCGTGCGGCACGGCAAGGAGGATAGGAAAAGGAGGGTTCGCGGCTCGCTAGGGTTTTTCATAAAGAAAGAAAAAAAAAAATAATAAAGGAGGTTTGATGGCGTCGTGAGGGGGGAGGGAAGTGACAGCTCACCTGTCACTGTCAAGTGGGGGAGGGAAAAAAGTAAAATAAACGTGGGTGTGGAGGGAAAAGGACGAACGAAAGAAATAGTGGATTTTGGGGATTGTTTTTTTAATCGGAAAATTAAATAAATGAAATTAAAAAATGATTTCGAAAAATAAAAATATTAAATTTTGAATAATGATAAATTTTGGTTATTGTAGAAAATCATGAATTTATTTAAATAAATCGATTCGAATTTCTTATTAATTTTTAGTTTCATCAATAACTTTTGTTAAAATTAAAAAAATGTTTCGCATTAATTATGAATATATCTTTTGAATTTCAAATGAATTGATTTGTTAATATTGTTAGTATAAATTTATTATAGGCTCTTTTTTAATTAATTAATTATTTATGAATTTAAATCAAATTAATTAAAATTAAAATATTTATTTAATATATAACGTGTCGCAACGTGTCGGAATTATCTATTTTTTAGAAATGACGTGTCGAAGTGTCGTGTCGTGTCGGACACTCGTGTCGTGTCCCGTGTCGATGCTACATAGTCGAAAATTGAATGCGGAAGACAAGCCCGGGAAAAACATCACGTATCACTGATCCTAAAGCACACCACGGAATCGAGCGTACTTTGTTAGCCACAGATTAAACACCAATGCCGATAAGAGGAAGAGAAAAACAATCATATTCGATCCGATGACGTCGATTGGCCTTGAAGAGAAGACGACGTAGCCTTAAGCTTTTGGTTTTCTTTTGGAGGGAGAGAGGAGAGACGAACGTACATTGAAAATGCCAAAAGGTGTCTTCGTCTCTCTCTTTCATCCCTTATATACGTTCCCTCAAAAATAGAAACGTACCCATTTATCGTATCCCTCCATCCATGGGCCCTAATCCTGTGGGCCGGGCTTTCAAGCCTAACATGGGCGGACAGGCCTTAAGCCCATCACATAAAACCATCAGGTTTGTTCCGTTGAAATTCGAAGAGATCTTTAGCAAGCACTCGCAGACGCACCCGAATGCCTTGACATCAGATGAACTGCAGGAGATGCTCAAGTCCAACAGGCAACCCAAGGACTACAAAGGCTGGTGAGTTTCTTGTGCTTTAAGTTTCTATCTTTGCACTGCAACTTTGATACAAATGGGCCAAGCAACGACGGCAAGTAGTTGGAAAGAGATGCTTGTTCTTGCGCTCTTCCTCTCTTTACATCACAGCATAAAGCAGAAGGCGACAAATGAAAAGAATAGTAAACAGTTGGAAAGCAAAAGGAAAGTGACTGAGGAATTTTCTCTCCGTGCTTTTGCTTTGCAGGTTGGCGGCCTACACGGAATGGAAGGTCCTGTACACGCTTTGCAAGGACAAGGACGGCCTACTTCACAAATACACGATCCGGGCCGTGTACGACGGGAGCTTGTTCGAGCACATGGAGAAGGAGCACATGGAGAAGGGCCGTGCATCGAATAAGCAGAAGGATTAAATTCGATCTGACTTTAGGGCGGAACTGCCGCAGCGCCCGACATCCCGATTAGCTGGCTGTACATTCCGTTTGCAATTCGAATCAATTATTCATGCATTGACGACAAAAGACAATAAGTAGAAGCAGAAACCAACATGGGTTTGGCTTCTTGATTGAAGTGTGTTTTTTTACTGATGGTTATTTATAGTGTAAGTATTCTAGGTCATGCTGCCTTGGTTTGGCCGTGCCGATATTGTCTGCTACAATATAGCTTTACCCACTTTCCGTGCGCCGGATTTATGATGACACTTGCGATTTCATTTTCATGGGATTTGATGGGAACTTATGATCCTTAGCTGGATTTATTTTCTTACTAATGATGAGAAGGTGCAAATGGATTGAATCCATCTTGTTCTTGGAGACTCTTTTGGGTCTTTTTTAAGGCTCATTTTGCACAATACCAGAGCTATTGCTCCTCATAAGTGATCAAGAACTCTTTAGAAGCTATACTCTCGTGTGCTAAACAGACCCCATCAGCCATTAAGCTAATAGCTGCAGTAATCGTAAGAGTTAATACCACAAAAAAAATCCCAAATCGATATATTTATGACAAATTTACCTTGAACTAATTTTTTGATCATCAGAAATATCAAATTAGTATATTTGTGATAAATCTACCTTACGTTAATTTCTATTAAATTAGATTAATATTATAAAAAAATCACAATCGAATACACATATGACAAATGGATGGTAAAATCCCAACCGATACACTCTTCAACTACCCATATCATACAACTCAATAATTTGATAATAAAATTTAACGGAAACCAATAAATGATAAATTTATCACTAGTATACTAATTTGAGATTTTTCATTATTAAAAAATTAATTTAAGATAAATTCATCATAGATATACTTGTTTATGGTTTTTCGTTATATTAATACTAAGTACAAAGATTTATGTGTGTGTACCGGAATTGTCTTTCTGATGGCCTTGAGGGTTGATGGGTATGAGATAGTGGTCCTTCGGTGCCACGAAAACCAGTCTAGTCCAACTTCTAAGCCCACTAGAATAAGAGATGGAGCCTTCGATCCAGCCACGATTTCCTTCTCCTTTGCCAGAACTGCTATTTCCTATAACGTCGGCTAACATGCTAAAACCTTTGATTGGGTCTTAGGACATTAACTAGTCAGTCACCCCGTGAAAGGAGTAGGAGAAGGCAGCCCGATCTATGGTCTCCTTCCCCGACCTCGTCAAGAGAGTCCTAGATGATTTGCTTGCTTTTGCGGTCCGGACTCATGTTTGAGGGGTCGAGCATTTGGCACCAAACCCTATCAAAGCGAGCAAAGCCGGTGTCTAGAGAAATAATTGTGAGCCATGAAAGGTCCCTAAAATTGCTTCAACTTTATGGCCAGAAAAAAGAGTAGGAGAGGGCACCTCATCAAGAGAGACTCTCCTAGACGATTGCTCGCTTTCACGGCCGGACGCTCGTTCGAGGGGTTGAGTCAACTGGCGCCAAACCCTATCGAAGATTCTAACGAACAAAGCCGGTGTCTAGAGAAATAATTTCCAGCCATGGATGGTCCCCTACAGTTAGAACCTTCTAGATCTAATATTGGCGATTGCTTGGATTTTGTGGCAAGAGTAGAAGAGGGCGACCCGATCTATGGTCATCTTCTCCGACCTCATCCAGAGAGAGTTCTATACGATTTGCTCGCTTTTGCGGTCTTGACACTTGTTCAAGGAGTCGAGTCACTTGTTACCTGACCCGATCGAAGAGTCTAGCAAATAAAGCCGGTGTCTAGCCGTGAGAGGTCTCCCAAAGTTGAAACCTTCTAAATCTAAAATTGGCCAAATTGCTTGAACTTTATGGCAAGAAAAAGCCGGGAATTAAGCGGCACTAAACAACCATTTAAGTGAAAGCTTCCGTTTTAAGGAAATTACAGTGCCTAAATTTGGTTGGTTGTCGATTCACGTCAAGAAGTAAAAGCCAAAACGCGTGGACCCGTAAAGCAGAATTCTATGGCTGGTAAAACTGACGTCGTCAATGTTGAAGATGACCTGCCTTTTGATGATATACCTGTCGAAGGCCAAATTAAATTTGATGATATGCATAAATAGATATACACTACACCCATCAAATGGGTCGGTCGGGTTTGGTTCAGATTGAATATGGTCGAATCCATTAAATCCATTTTGACTCATTTTCATGTAATACAAATATATTTGCTTATATCCAATTCATACTCGACTAGATTCATATTGCTTCACACTTTCAAATTTAATTAAATTTAAGAAAACTCATATCCAAATTGAGGCGAAAGTAAGCATAAAATCAAGTGAGGGTGATAGAGTCATAGAAATGGATTAGGTTTAAATAAGTCATGAATCTATTATGTACCTGGTTTTACCATTCCACACTCATTTATGATCATTTTACCGAATATTATAAAACCATGTGCGACATAACATGTGACAATGCTCTTTCTATAACTTATGGACCCAAGACTAAGTAGATAACTTCATTTCATTCACCAGCAATTGAATGACGCAACATTCAATAAGCAAGATCTAGTATAACATATAATTTCTTTGTGTTCGTATCATTTCACCAGCAACAATCGGCTATTATTCAATAAGAACATTAATCTCCTTTCCCAATTTAAATTTTCGCAAACACAAAAGGTAATATCATGCTGCACATCTTCTTTTTCTTAAGTCTTTTTGACTAAAGGCAATGAGATGGGAATCTAATTAAAAGGAAGAGGCTTTTGATGTCCATGCTTTTAGACATTCCATATCGGGTGACGTCAAAACACCCGCAGAGACACCCTTTTTTACCTTTTAAGGCATTCACGACGTTCCATTCGGGTATACATTACATAATCGACTTTCCATATGATCAGAATCTTTCATCAAAATGGAGTAGTAATGGCTTATCTCAAAAGAAAGGACTGTATAGTCAATTGGAAAGAGAAGGGGAAGCAGAGCTCCACGAGACATTTGGATGTTCTGTTAAAGTATTCCATGTCGCTTGTCTACCAAATTTATTTACTCTCCATACTCCCTCTACAACTTAAGCTTTTGGGATTGGATATTCTAACATGGTATCACAACCAGATTTCATCCCAATTTACTTTGTGAGAGTCCCCCACTTGTCCATCAAATTTTATTTGTAGCTCCTGATTTCACACAAATAGTAATAAGGCTTACATCTCCTTCCACTTATTTTATGAAGTTTCGGGTCGGACATTTAACATGTTTAGGTATGAAATCAACATATATGTTCACATTAACTCGTTTAGCAATTATTGCGTACGAATTTAACTCCAACTTTGGCTTTCTTTTTTGTTCCTTTAGAGAAGACTTCATTAATGAGTCGTTTTGACAATCTATGGCCGAAAAACGAAACACATTTTTGAGAGGGCCCTGGTCAAGTCAAGAGAAAGACTCGAAATGTAACCATCAATTTTCCATTTCATTTTTGGGTCGTGGGCTGAAAGACAATTCTAGTAATGTCCCTTGTTTCGGTCGTCCAAGTCTTCCCCCACTGAGGCGGGCTGGGGCAAAGGGTGCAATGTCAGCCACGGCACTTCGCCAACGGACTCGCAAATTGACAACTCATGGGCAAAGAGCAAATTCTGTTCTCTTACCAATTTATTTTTCTCTTTTATCTCTTTCACTCGGAAGGACCGTCCTAAGGTTGCAATAATTCTTGCTTCTTCGCTAGTCAAGTCAAAGAAAGTTGTTAAAAAGAAAAAGACAAAAGAAAGTTGTTGATATTGAATGTGGTTTCCACTTCTGTGGCGCATTGTTAAAATATTATCACTTGACAACAAATCACGTACGATATTCTCTTCACATACGCGTAGTCTTCCTCCATTTAATAACTTAAACTTTTGAATCAACTTTCTTAATATGATATCGGAGCTAGTACCATCTCTTTCATGTATTTGCATCCCTCCCGATCAATCAAGTTTCATGTGCCACTCCTAATCCAACTTATACATGAGAGAAGTATTGAAATATTATCTCACATCGCTTGAAAATGAATCTTATCCCTTTGTTACATTAATATGTTTTGTTTCTTGTGTAATTACTCTCCCCGGATTTCATAGGACTTTGTTGTAGTTTTTTTTTTTTTGGTCGAAGGACTTTGTTTTAGTTTAAAAGGCTTTGTTTGGTCCTCGTGTACTTGGCTTAGATCCGGCAAATTGTAAAATAATGATAGTAACAGGTACCGTTCCCTTTTTTTTCTTTTTTTGTGCTGGAGGAACCGGCTTGCAGCCGACAGTCGCGCCGTAAACCCCCAGGTGACACTTAAGTAGGAGGATCCACCACCCCTGAGTCACACTTAATACACCTAGCGCCTCCCCTGGGTTTTGAACCCTTCACATCTTCGTTGAGGATCAATAGAGTCTTAGCCAGTGGAGCCACCACGGCCGGTGGTGGTACCGTTCCCTATTTCTCTTTAATTAATCCCCAAAAAAAGTGAAACAAAATAATATCACGTCAAGCACGAACTTTTTCTAGATCACCGACCAAAATTAGCCGCATCTTTGGGCCAAAAGATTAAAAATAAAATATAAAAAAGCACGGATCCAATTAAAAGGGCCTCAAGTAATACCGAAAATCCCATATGCTCGATTTGCTCCTAGAGAAGCGAGGACTAGAGAGTGTGTTAACAAAATGTCTATAATGTTTTGAAAATGACTACATAATTAAAGGCTATTAATATGTATATTTGAGGGTGTTGCACCCACAACTAGGGATGAGCATGGTCCGGGTTGGTCTGGGCCACCCCCTAACCCTAGGATCAATCCGTACAGTGTCGGTCCTTAATTTTTAAGACCGAGGACCCCGACCCTATTAAGCCTAGGACCAAGGACCGGACCGACCCAATGGGTTCAATTCGATTCTAGGGTCAACCCAAGACCGATCAATAATATTTTTTCTCTTGTTTTTTATACTCCTTAAAAAAACAAATCTACAAATTCAAATTACACATCCATCGACAATACGGCATTGTGCAACTAAACTATAAATACAATACATATTCAGCAAATTTAAGATAACACAATAATAGAAATTTCATACCTGCTAACCACTCATCGAGATATGGGATAAGATGGAAAGTTCTTGTAATCATCTATCTTTAATATTCATAACACCATATGCAAAAGCGTTTTCCTGCATTTGATTATGTAGAATCCACTCAACTAAAAAATGAGCTTTACACCACTTGACTAGCAAATCACCGTAGCAATTGCAATACTACTCTACTCTTCAAAAACTTCTACCATTTGACATAAATTGAAAAGCAAAGTGCAACTGAAATTCATTAGTAAAATACAATTAAACCATAAAAATTTCAAAATACTTAATATAAACCATGAATATATAACTTCACATCTTGTTAATTCACTTGAACTTCTAAACACCTGAAAACAAAACAAACGACACATAATTAATACTCAATAAAAGTTTTAAATTAAAATTACTATTAGTGCTATTGATAGAACATCTCATCATAACTCTTAGGTTTTATAACAGATAATTTACTTAGGTTTGAATATATAAAAGAATTATAAATAATATAATATAATATAATATATATACAGGATTGGTCTAGGGTTAAACCGACCCAAAACTCTTAAGACCAATGACCAACCCGCACAGTATCGATCCCAGAATTTCAGGATCAAGGACTGACCCAATCCCCTTGGGAACCGGACTAGGACTGGCAAGGTTGGGCCGGTCTAGGGTCGGTCCAGGGTCGACCCTAGACCGCTGCTCACCCCTACCCACAACTTCAATACACATAAGTTGTATGCAAACAGCGTTAACACCAGAGCGTCTAAAGCATGGAAAGGCTTTAGCTTTGTCGAAGGAGAACGGATTATTGGATGGGAAATGTGTTTAAGCTTTGGAAGGACTTTTATAAAAGGTGAACAATTTGTCAACTGAGAGTTCGCTAAAGTTTGTACGGACCCATAATAGGTGGACAATTTATGAAACATGAGGGCATCAATTCGGAAGGACTTGTTTGCAGAAGGGAACAGAACATATAATGAAAGTTCGTGAATGGTTCTATATATAAGCCTTACAATCCTAATGTGGGTAGACTCATCTTGATATCAATTTGAATTGGATTCGAGTTAGCGTTTTACAACCGTTTTCAAGTGTTGGATTTCGCTAAAAGCTATCTAGAGTGAATCGGACTGGTTTTTCCTTTTTTCGGATAAGCAGCAAAAATGTTGGGTGGACTATAGAAGCAGAATTTTTTACTTTCGGAAATGGCCTCTAATGCTCCGGAAAAAGACTATCTGATGGTCGAAGAAGGTCAGACTAATCGATGCTTGGCTGGATAAAGCTTTCGAGAAATATTTTAAAGCTTGAAAGTCTTTAAAATGCATCGTGGTTGGGGGCATTCGAGAAGCTCACAATCAAATCTCTGTCAAATGCGCTGAATGGTCGTGTTTTCCATTGTGCAGGATAGAGTGATTTTTTTTTTTAAATGTAAATCTCTGTAGAGGTTGTGAAAATTTGTAATCTATAAAGAGAGTGATATATTGTTGTGAGATTTGCTTGAGTTTGTAAAAGTAACTCAGTTTCAAGTAGAAGCAGCACATTCTATACAGGCTGTAAAATCTCAAGGATTAGATCATGAATTCTATCAATTTTGAGGCTATTAGAGCTAGGATAATGTAGTAGGCCAAGTAGAAAGTCGAATCACTACGTAAAGAGGTTTGGCTCCTCTTCTCCAGACAATGGGGGTGCGTTATATGCAATCCACCTCGTCTAATAAAAGGAGTTGTTTTTGCCAAGGATCCGATGAGTCTATCCATGCAATTTGTTAGAATCTGATTCTTGATCTCTTATCTTTTGGTCCTTCTAAGCATGTTAATGGTCATGTCTCTACCCGATTGTTCACTTTCCCATGATCATTCCAACTCTTCATGAAAAAGTTATACCGGACTTATTCACCTTCTGCTCAAGTCCATCGAGCTTTTAAGTAGCTTGAGGCTCAATATCTTGTTCACCCTTAATGGAGGCAAAGCACTCATAGCCTTTTGATTAGGACACCAATCTGCATATTGACTTATGCATACTAACTTATGCATTTCTTAACCGGTCTTAATCAATAAACATATTGGTATCCTTCGATTATTTTGTCATTTTCAATATGACATTAAAGAGTTTCTTAATGAAGTTTCTAAATGTTAGAGCTACTGAGGTCCCCTGCCCCCTGGATCCACAACCGGACGACCAGTCCAAGTCCCCTTGGCAAAGAAATTGCATGAGCCTCTTCAATTTACAAGTATCCTACATCTCATGTTTATAAGTCTCGCTATTTACATGAGAACGAAATCAAGGTATTTTCGAACAATCTCAAACTTTCATGAAACAAATGAAGCCAATGTTCTTACAAATAATTCATGCCATAATACCATCCCTACACCATGCTACTGTAGTAGCTCGAATGAATACACAAAACCGAATTCACAATCGACCAATCACATCAAAGAACTTGCTAGGCCAAACAAGACCACTGCGAGCAATACTGTGTTTATGGAAAACTATCTCAAAAGTCGATTCATAAAGTGATCCTGGAAATTGCAAATCGGGCGCTTAATTAAATAAGCAGTTTACGTAAAACACTCAACAAAAACTTTGTGTGGAAAGGAAGATATTCTAGGGGGTCAAATAGAGAAGGAAGGAGGGGGAAGGGCACCGTATTCTAGAATGATCTTAACCAATATGGAAAGCTCTTGATAGGACTGAGTTACGCGTGCATTCATGCATCTGGAAATCTCATCTCTTGACGTTACCTACTCTCAAGTCTCACTTTCAGTCAATCCGCCCCTCAATAACCCAAAAGAAAAACCCCTCTTATCTTCATCACTTTTCGATTTGGCACAAAACCCAAAATTTTGATTCGGAATAGCACCTACTCCCCCGCAGAATCGAAGCTTTCGTCAAGCCATGAATTAGCCCACCCTCCGATGAAATCGATGGAGGCCATTCGGTATTAGGTGGCGCTCTGAGGTCCTTCGCCAGCCCCACTCTTCTTTTTATCTTTGTTGCCGACGAAGAGTAATTGTCAACCATGGCCGGTCTCTTTTAAACCTATTTCTATTGACTTTGAGAGCTCCCTAGACTCGACGTCGAAAGTGTAGAGCCAAAAACCCTTTCAAGCCATGCGCATTGCGCTCCACGTAAGCACCCTTCTTTTCTACCTTTTCCTCCTTTCCCTTCGAACGATCATTTTGACTTTATAATATAAACATCCGAAAAAGAAGGACTCAAGACCATTAGGTTTGGTGTTCTGTTATCGAGGATTTGGCTTTGATCAATTGATGGAAATATTGAAAAAGGAGGAGTAATTGTCAGTAGTGATAGAACCACACTCATAAAATTCGACTATGACAGAATTTTCTTGTTACGTTATTTATCGTGAGTTCGAAATAATTTTAACTTGCTCTCGAAGATTTCAGATGAAAGTTGGATTTCTTCGGTGTTATTATTACTAGAAGTGAGAGCCACTAATGTTTTTGAACCGGCAATTATGTCGTGCTCGTTTAGATAGATTTGGACAATAATTTTTTGGACCTCCACGCTCGACACTTTCATCGAGTTCCGTCCTTCCTTACGTAAATTCTTTCCGAAGGAACCACGCCTCTTTCCCTCTCTCTGTCTCTCTCTCTCTCTCTCACTTAAAAACAGAGCACTGCTATATGACCAACCCACCATAGCCACCTCTCATCAACCAAAGCAGCACTCTCTCTCTCTCTCTCTCTCTCTCTCTACACGACCACCATGTCCGCCGCCGCAAAAGCTCCGTCTCCTCCCCTCTTCTTCCCCGCCATCTTCCTCCTCGCGCTCTCCCTCCTCGCATCTCCGTCGACTTCCGACACGGAGTCCTTCATCTTCGGCGGCTGCTCCCAGCTGAAGTACCTCCCCGGGTCCCCGTACGAGAGCGGCATCAACTCCGTCCTCACCTCCTTCGTCAACAACGCCATGTTCGCCCCCTACAACAACTTCACCGTCCCCGCCGGCACCCCCTCCTCCGACACCATCTACGGCGTCTTCCAATGCCGCGGCGACCTCGACCAGAGCGCCTGCTCCCGCTGCGTCGCCCGCGCCGTCAGCCAGGTCGGCACCCTCTGCTCCGGCGCCTGCGGCGGCGCCCTCCAGCTCGACGGCTGCTTCGTCAAGTACGACAACTCCACCTTCCTCGGGGTGGAGGACAAGACCGTGGTGATCAAGAAGTGCGGGCCCGGGTCGGACAGCTACGACGCCGACGCGCTGGCGAAGCGCGACGCCGTGTTGGGATATATCGGGGCGAGCAACGGCGACGGCGCGGCCTACAAGTTCTATCGGGACGGGTCGTCCGGCGACATGCGGGCGGTCGCGCAATGCGTGGAGGACCTGAGCCCCGGGGAGTGCCAGGACTGCCTCGGGGAGGCGATTGGGCAGTTGAAGAGCAACTGCGGGGCTGCCAGGTGGGCGGACATGTTCTTGGCCAAGTGCTACGTGCGGTACTCGGAGGGCGGGGACCACTCGCACGACGGCCACGGTAAGCATCGGGTCTATGGTGGTGGTGGTTGTTCATGGTTTAGCATGGTTTTCGGGTTGATCTTGTTATGCTTGAATAGTGTTTACATGGCCTGTCTTGGATGGATTTGAGCTTCACTGTAAGCTCAATTCCCATCCTAGTGTACATTATTAAGTAGGGTGTCTATGTTAATTAGTCTGCAATGTGACTAGAGTCAACTGATTTTAGAGGCTCCTCTGTAAAATTTCATCATCTGATAATTTCTGTTTTTAGCTTCCTTTCTTTCAAATTTTGGGTCTAAGAAGTGTAGGTGGAAGTGTCAGTAGTTTGTGCTCTGGAGTGAGGCTGTGTTGTAATTGTGGTTGTGCTGTGGTAATGCTTTTGAGATGTCCATAGGCATAGTTCGATAACCCCTGTTTCTCTTAATGATCTTTTTGTTCATGATGTTCATGCTGTCTAATTAGTACTCTGTATCATGGGAAGAAAATGATGAGGGATTCATTGACAAATTTCTATGCTGTATGTCCTCAAATTATTATGCCACCACCATTGCAATTTACTAATGCAAAGTGGGAATAAAGACTGCTCATGACAGGGGCAGAGTAAGATAGGCAACAGGAGTTTGATGCTTGAGAAAACAAACAAGCAAATTGGTTTAGTTGTTCATTCTCCTGAAGCAACCTAGAACGTTCTAATGGGGAAAAAAGTGCCAGATTGTTAGTCATTTGATTGCTCCATTATCTAAGTGTAGCTGAGCTGAGCAGGACCATGATCATTTGTGCAATTATTTGAAAAACAGATCATAACGACGACGATGAGATCGAGAAGACGCTAGCAATATTGATCGGGCTCATCGCGGGGGTCACGCTGGTCATCGTCTTCCTCTCTTTCCTAGGGAAAGCCTGCGATTCAGCCAAGGGTACGACTCATTTTGGCTCTATTTTTCCTCTAACTGACCCTGTTCTTGCCTCATAATCTGTTTCTTTATTATGTGTTTAACAATCATACCATTTTTACTTTTTGCAGAAGGTAAATGAACTGCACCTGCTGGTTGTGGACATATCAAAGAGCTGCAGCACCGCACGCTACTTGCCGTGGTATCGATTCGATTCTAAGAAATGATCAATTGGCTTCGTCTTTTTTCTGTCTTTATTTCATCCTTTTTCTTTCTATCCACTGTCCCTTTTTCGTAACCTTTTCTTTTTCCTCACTCCCTGTAAAGAAGACGTTGAAGGTTAGACTTATAAAAAAAAAGTGATCGAGCATTGAGATATGTAGTTCCTCGAAGCCAGTGAAATGGCAAAGTTGCAATAAGAGAGAAGTTCCATTCTACAATCACCCCTACCTTTAGTCCTTTTTCAACTGTTAAAGTATGCTTTGTTCTTCACTGATTGTGTACAAAAAGCAGACATTTCTGCGGAAAGTGCTGTTCTTGTATTGTTGTGGCTTAATTTAGTTTATTGCTTTGCAGTTGTGATCAACTATTTTCGTGGCTTTCTTTGGATTATATCCGTATCTTGCTTTTCCCGATTCGAGCTTCTTGTGCAGATTATCCATTTTCTTCTTCTGCAATTCTGTGTCCACCTCCTGCTGAATTAATTATATGAGGAACTCGCGTACAGTTCAAGAAAAAATTATTCAGTTTCTTTTTTCACTTTCATCTTTAGATGGACCACCTGGCTTTAGTCACTTTACCTTGTGAGGAATTTTAGCCTGAGCATTTCGATTGTTTTGGTCGGTCCGCAATTCAGAAATTCCTTCAGAAAGCAGTAACTGAGACTTTTCATGGTACGGGACTCGAATATCTTTCTCCAAGAGCCTCCCTTCGATTGTTCCAGTCAGCCCGCTCTTCAGAAAATTCCTTCGAAAAGCAGCAAGTGAGACTTTTCATGGTACTGAACTCGAGTATCACTTGTCAAGTTGATGAAGTCCTCCTTTAGATTTTATCACGAGAGTGCATCACATACGATTATTGTGTCATGAGTAATGCTCGTGGAAGTTCAGCGATGTTTTCAAAAATTTACGCAAAGCTTGGAAGACAACGGCGGGTATTTAGCTGCACAAGGAATTTGGTGTGGTTTTTAGCACAGCAAAATGCAGGCACTGCATGAAAACCAGTTGTAGGTCAAAGTACACAATTCTTTCACCTCTACTTCTGTGTTAAAGCGTTAATTTGCTCATCATTGCAGTACTCTGAAAACATATTCAAGCTGGTAACTTTTTGTGTGCGTGATCCTGCTCAAGGACTAGGCATTTGGTCAAAGGAAGACGTTACGGAATTGAAAATCATTCTTTAATCATCTTTAGCATCAATTTAGAATGGCAACCTCTGAAGTATATTAAGGGGGGCAACGGGCCATCAAATGATGATGACCATATTATTTTAGGAAGACCGTGATGCCAAGAATAGTGTGGAATCCCTTCTCTGCCATTACTTTAGGTCTTCCTTTTTGGTGGGTCAATCCCAATTAGATCCTTTGAATCCACTTTTTCTTCTCACGCTGTCCCTTTGCGGGGGCAAAAATGCATTCTTTAAGCAGGAAGGGACATGCATTTCGAATATTTGAGTACGTACTGGAGGGGGCCCGTGCTTGCCGCTTAATATGCTATTATAATCTAGACATGAAACTGATAATGCAGAGCGAAAAGGCTTTGTATATTCCCCTTCATAAAGCTAAAGAGAAGACCAGATAACATGACCTTCAAAAAAGGAGACATGATAGAATTAGCAAAAGTGAGTGACATTATGCATGAATGAGATCAAGT
Source organism: Eucalyptus cladocalyx (assembly GCA_017140615.1). Lineage (NCBI taxonomy): Eukaryota > Viridiplantae > Streptophyta > Magnoliopsida > Myrtales > Myrtaceae > Eucalyptus > Eucalyptus cladocalyx. The sequence goes on from CM029522.1 coordinate 43,108,646, forward strand.
CACGGGGCATTCCTAAAGGGAGAGATTGACAGAGATTGCAGATGATACAATGCATAATGGAGAATCTTCACCAGTTAAAGGAGGAGAGAGCTCTCTGAGCTTTTTCAACAAGACAGTCCTCCTAATGATGGCTAACCTGTCACATCGCCATAAGCCCATCGTTAGAAGTAATCAGGTTCTTTAGGAAGCATCATTCACGATCACTTTTTGGAGGTTGAAGGGTTAGGCTCTTAAAAGTCTCTTTACCAAAGGATGATGCCACTCTCTTCTGTCTCAAATATAATAATAGGCCATTTAGCAAATGAATTTAATTTTTTCTTCTCTCTTTTCTGAAAGTTAATTCTTCAGTTACTGACTCATGGATAGTTAGACCCAATTAAGGCTTCAGCAAATCCGGAGAATATACATGAACAACAAAGATAAAGAGCATATTCAACAAAGTGCATATTCAACATAGTGAAGTTCTGACTGTACTCGGTACCAGAGATGTTATTCACAGATTCATATTAAGAAGTCCTGTTAAACTTTGATCAACAACCAAGCCCGGTACTACGAATTATATTCTATGCATTTTGAGATCTGACATTAATTAGTACATCAGTTTGGTTGATCAAAGAGTACTCAAAAGAAGTACATCGCATCGCACTGCTGAACCTTGAATTGCCTACGAATTGCCGACAAATTTCACCCCATTTCCTCAGTGCAGATGAAAGTTGTCAAGTTCCAATTTTTCATCTGTGAAGATCAGGAAACACCGCATTCCATCATCAAGAGCACTAGTTAAACTTCCCCAGGAAGTCATAATCTCATGAGCACTGTTTATGTAGCTTCTGATTGGAACATCTGGTGTCAGTGTTGCTAATCTAAAACTTACGTATCACGGCGATAATCTCACCTTTTGACTAGATGATGCGATTAAATAAAATCCAGCGACTTAGACTCTACCAGGTGATTTCCTCTGGAAAGTTCTTTAATCCCACTAAAATGTCCTCAAAGTCTACATGCTTTATGACCATGACCACATTTTGATTGGGACAGCAATTTTACGATATCTAACTTTAGTATCGGTCACAGATTTGTCTGAATTGCTGACGAGAAAGGCATGAGGGAGACAGAGCAGATATAGAAAATTATCATCTCTCCGCTCCGTCGAACACGTTACCAGGTTGCAGATGACGAAATAGCTCGCGAACTTCGGATAAAGTAAGTTACAGGATTGAGGAAGACAGACGCTTCCTAGTATTCTTTCTTATCCCTGTCCTCAGGACGGATATTCCGAAAAGAGCCCTGAGATGCAGAACTTCACAGCTTCCTACTGGGCAAAACAAGAGGAGATGAAACTATGGTCCCTGAGACCGATAGCAAGAAAGTGATGGAGTATGATAGAGATAGCTTCTTTGGTGTTTTCCTCCCAGATGGAATGGTGGTTTAAGCGCAAGTGGATGCAAAAATGAAAGCTAAGCAATAATACCTGTTGGGCCTACTGATAAGAGTCTCTCCAATATTGGTCTGCTGTCATCTTCTGTTATTCTCCTTCATCCATAGATTTTTGTCTGCAAACGTGAGTGAAGGTGACGACTGGACAGTTCTCATTGGGGGTGGAAATACCATTGCACAATCATTGAGGAGGGAGATAATGTAAGACCGGGCCCAGTCATGTTACAATGTCTGTTAAAAAAAAAAAAATTATTGACAATTATGCAGGATGTCATAAAACTTTTACCATGAGTTCTGAACCTTGCACCAAAGCCGAGAATCAGAGATTTTGTTGGCTCCTTCAGTTTTTCCCAAATGCAAACTCCTATGTCGCATTTGTGTCGATTTCCTTTTTTCTTGGACATGTGGCATTGATATCGTGCCAAATAGGCACCACATAGAAAAAAATTAAAACTAACAAAATAAAGACATGGGGGAGATCGTGACGAAAGGGACCAACAAGGTCGGCATCATTAGAGAGATCAGCCACCGTCTCCAAAACCCTAATAAGGGTCGCCAACCCTTGCCAAGAGCCCGACAAGGGTCGTTGGTCCTCGCTAATGAGGAGGCATAATTGTCCTTCTCCCTTACAATCTTTTTATTTGTTTTTTTTTTTTTTTTTTTTGTGGATTTTGTTAATGAGTGTACGATGCCACTTGTTAAGCATTCTTAATTAAAATAATAATAATTTTTGAGATAGTGATAACACATGATTAGCAACAATATCTTTCCTTAATTATTTGTTGACAAAATCCTTTTTAGATTTTTATTTTTTTATTTAATTTCGACCTTCTTTTTCTAGGTGATGCTGACGTGGCACATCACCGTATGAAAATATTGATAAAAAAAAATAAGAAAGCCAACCGTGTTTTCCGTTACGAGCAAATTTAATAAAGCTAACGAAATTCCCGATTCACATTTTCTATGCAAATTTAGGAAATGAAAATTTTAAAACTCAAATGTATTGATGAAATGCTTCGGGAGATTGAAAACAAGTGTTGACACAAAACTTTAGGACTCTTAATGGAATTAACTTAAAATGATTAAATAGAGGAAGACCGCATGAAGCATAACCTTAGATATGTAAATCCCTAAGTCCGTAACGTACCTATTAACCCCATGAAATATGTAATACTCGAGCCTAAAACTGAATGGGTGTAACATTGTACTTAGACGGTGTAAAATATACTCTACCAATCGTAGACCTGGTTACTCTCTATTATTATTCCTATCAGACAAGACCCAGCGTTGCGCAGAATTAATACACTTGATAAATAATCAATGACATTGTCTGAGAAATTAACTATGTGATCATGCCCTGCACGGCATACGGAATGCTATATTAAGGAAAGTAGAGTTATAGGGGATTGATATTTCTAATGCCAGTTAACTTTTAATTGACAGTTTAAATGGTGGATTTATGAGAAAGGAAAGTAAAATCAATATTCAACTCAACAATTAATTATATATTTACTTTGAGGTGCCTGCTTTTCGTGGATAAATTATAATGAAAGGATGGTCGTTCTAGCGGTATACAATTCTATGAGTCAACCTTAGAAGCGCTTCCCAAAAGAAAACTTGTCATAATATAACTTTATAGACATAGATGTTTATTTTTGTCGGAACAATTTTTTGTTTTTCATACAACACCATTGTGGTTAGGATCTGAGCAAGTTCTTAAAAGGTTTAAAGGAGAAAAAATAGATAGGAGATCTACCCTGTGGTGAGAGATCCTGTGTTTTTCATACAACACCATTGTGGTTAGGATTTGAACAAGTTCTTAAAAGGTTCAAAGGAGAAGAAATAGATAGGAGATCTACCCTGTGGTGAGAGATCCTGTGTTTTTCATACAACACCATTATGGTTAGGATCTGAGCAAGTTCTTAAAAGGTTCAAATGAGAAGAAATAGATCGGAGATCTACTTTATGGTGAGAGATCCTATTATGTCACCTCTCGTATTCCCTAGTTGGTGAGAAAGAAAAATATTCACTTATTAAGAAGATGTGCGAGACGTGTGATCACTAGTACGTTAAAATAAGAAATACAGCGCAGCTCTTCATTAGGAACAACCACAAGCAGCCCTCGCAGGTGGGCAATCACCCAGGTTTGAGTTGAGGTTAAGAAAGAGTACATGAACTTGTTCTTTCTTAGCTAATGATCCTAAAACACGCGCCAAGTTCATGTATCATGTTACCATCTCTTAGGCTATGTTTGATCATTCAGATTTCTACATAGGATAAAACTGGATAGGATAAAATAAGAAATCTAGAAATTTATTCATATTTATCCATTGTTTGGTGAGTTACGGATTTAATATCGAATATATCCATATTATATTATGTACATTATTTGGTATAAATGTACATCAATGTAAATAAACATAAAAGTTCACAAAAGTAGATGATAAAAATCTCTTGTGGCACCCTTGCCTACTTCATTTTTATTTGTCTTTCTTTTCCCTCTCTCATTTTAATTATTTTCATATTTATTTCTTTTTTCCCCTTCCATCGTTTGCTAGTAAAAGTTTATTAAATAGTAAACTGTACTAGCATACCTAAAATACCTAAAATTTGTAATAAATATAAATACGTTTATGTATACCGAATTTATATTATAAGATATAATTAAATTCAAATATATAAATAAAAAATAAGTCTAAATTTAAAAAAAGACTAAATTGTTATTTTTTATTTTCAATTTCTTATATTAGAATTCAAATATTATTTATATTGAAATATAATTTTAATTTTATTAATTTAATAAGCTTCTTATTTGAGAAAAATAATGTTTCTATTGTGGATAGTAGAAATCATATCCACTTTTATCCCACCTCATAATAGGATAATTTTATTTATTCTATATCCATCTTATATATGATTTTATTTTGTCTTGAGCAAGTATCAAATACAGGATAGAATGAATTTTATTATATCCTTAAGTTTATTCTGATTGCCAAATGGAGCTTTAATTTATTGTGTTAACTTAAAATTTTATATGTAATTTGAATATGAATAATCTCCAATTTTTGAATTTTAAGTTTCATTTAGGGCAGCACTATCTCCACCCCTTGTAAAACTAAATTGACCCCATTTTTGCTAAAAAAAACAACATTGCTCTGAATCATTCAATTTCAATTTAAAATAATGGCTCCACGTTTTTGTACTTTCTTTCCTTTTTTTTTTAGTTTTCCTATTTATAAGTAGCATCAAGTTGCCATAATTAAAAATATCACATGTTTTATTTTTGCTTATTGTGGGTATCCATGTATGTTAAAGGCACTATATTTTCTTTTCTATTATTGGATTTTACTTCATAAAATTTAACTTTGTCAAAAAGGGAAATTTTTCAACAAAACCCAGTTCTTCTTTACATTGTCGAGCGAATGTATGAATTAATTATCAAGTAGAATCAAGAGATAACTTTGCTAACACAATCACATGATTATAAGCTTTTACTTTTGTTGTGCATATCACCATTGAAGCATTTCTTATTAGTTGTCTTTTATATAGATATACATAAAAGAGCAGTGATTAGATGAGAAAGAAAAAAACTCTTTAAAGATTTTCCAAAATAGAATCATAATTACATTTAAATGTAATTGAATCAAAGTTTTGCATAAAATAAGAAAATTTGTTAAAATGTCAAGGAAATTTCATCATTTTGGATTGACAAAAACATATTGACATTTAATATATATGGCAACTAGATTCGACATGGAAATAGAGAAACAAAAACAAAAAGGAAAATAAACGAACTTGAGGCCACCACTTTAAATTGCAATTAAATGATTGATAGCAATTTTGTCTTTTTGGTGAATACGGAATAAATTAAGTGATATAGTGGTGGAAATAGCGCAGTCCTTCATTAAATACCAAACTTCCCTATTTAAAAAAAAAAAAAAAGATCTCGAAATATCTTTTGATATTTCTTTCCTAATATTAAAAAACTTAAGATTACTTCCATTTTCGAAAACGCCAATGTCTCTCCCTTAGGCAAGAAGAAAAACTCCCGTGGAGAGTTAACGTCAACCAAAATCTAGCAGTAGCGCATAGATCTCTCTCTCTCTCTCTCTCTCTCTGCAATGGCTCTGGTGTGGGTGATGCTAGGGAACGTAGCGGCAATGGAGGCGGTCATCCTCACCGCCCCCGGCCTCGACGTCCTCCGCAGGGTTCTGAGCTCCTTCACCCGCGGCCTCCTCAAGCCCCTCCTCTCCGTCGTGCCGCTCTGCCTCTTCCTGCTACTGGAAGTACGAGACCCGGCCCGGCTGCGAGGTTGTCATCGTGCCTTCCGACGGTGCGCCTCCGCCACCAGAAGTCCGTCCTGAAGAGCCAGCGCAACGCCCTCCTGATCGGCGCCGCCCTGGCCTTCTACTGGCTGCTCTACTCCGTCGCGCACATGGTGGTCAAGATCGAGCAGCTCAACCAGCGTCTCGCCCGGCTCAAGGACCGTGACTCAAGAGCGGTTCGCGGTGGGATCGGGAAACAGACTAAGTGGCGATTGCGTGGATAGAGGTTTCCGTTGTATACTCTCTAGGTTAGGGCACAGCATATTCTTTTTTTTTTTATTAAGGTTTAGCTGGATTTTCTCCATTTTGGGTTGAACGATTGGCCTACTGGCATTTTAACTTTCAGCTTGAATGGGGAGTTGAATTCAATTGAAATCGATGAGATTTACTTCTGCAGTTGTTTGCACATGCCAAATAATTATATTGGCTATATGTTTAAGATGACCAAGTTGTCAATATGGATAAACATGTGACTAATGCTTGATGCATCATTGATGATCACCAGGACCAATATCGATATCAGCCATCGACATTAGCGCACATCAACAGCGCACTTTGGTGACTACTACCAATCATCGTTGATATACAATGACGAATGGTTAACAATTATTGATAGAGGTAGCGATGAATAAGAACCAGCAAACCATCGAGGTCTTTGAATGCATAGGAGAGCATCGAGATGCACCTGCAAATCAAAGGTTAGCAGGGGACGAAGCAATTGAGATCGTGGAGCAAGCAGTCGTGCGTTTTTAAAGAAAAACTGCTCGAGAACAAGATTAGGAGATCATGAGAGCATGAGCACAAGACTTTTGGAAGTGAAGGAATATGGATGCAACTGCAAGAAGCCGCTTGGGATGGATGTAACCGTTGGAAACTGTCCGAGAATAGTTACCACGATGCCAATATAAAATTATAAATACCACAATCCTCTATGAGTAGCCACCAACACAAATCAAACAAATTTACCATCTTTCAGTTATCTTTACTATATCCTGCACCATATTTTTATTTTCTAGATTTGAGTTGTCAATTAAATTTAGTATGTGTTTCTTTATGTGGCATTTTCAAACTTTGTCGTTAATTAAATGCCAGCAGAGTTTGTTTACATTTGGTTTGTTTGTTGCTATACTTGTTAAGTCTTGTTGTCAATTATATTCCAGCATGTTTTGTGTTTGTACAATTTGGTTCGAAGTAAAGCTGTTGATTCCCTTGTTTGCCTGCATATATTTCTTGGCTGTGTTGGTGCAGAATGTGGTTCCTCTACTAAATAATTGATCAATGATTTTCGATGAAAGGTATTTCATCTCAAGAGAAATTCCAGCGAAACACTACATAATTACAAATTAGGCTTTGGCTTGAGAAATTGCGAATTTTGGAGATTTTGAGACGTGGGGCTAGATTTTGTATGAAGGAATTTCGTCTGTTTTGCTGGCTGGCTTGTCTTTTAAGCAACAATATTTATCATCAAAAAGTCTTTAGCAAGTTTGATGGAGTAACGGAAAAGTGTGGCCGATGATAATCTGGGGTGTGCTGAAGATTTTGAGAAATGTAGTTGAGGTGGATTGGCGACAGAAGTATTCGAGATGATGAGACCGTTTGGACAAGCTCTTTAGTTTCTGTACTCGTGGTGAGATATGACCATCTTAACAGATGTATCTAAGGCAGTCCCGTATTTGTGTTCATAAAGAGATCTATCACATTGGTGAGTTTGATGTTCAAACTGGTGATTTAGCTCCGAATTATGTTCAAACACTTGATCAGCAATCATAGTGCACAAATTTTAATTTGGGGAAGATGTCAGTATGTGACTTCGACTATTTCGAAACCGATTGTGGAACATAGCTTACCATAATTCGATACTGCGACATTTCCTGGGGTCCTGGATAATCTTCTTCTGGATGGAGCAATCTGCATGTGGGACCTGTTGTGGACAGCTATAAATACACTGCATCCGCTTCTTTTTATACCTTGCTCGGATTGGAGGATGTCGTTTTGGTTTTCACTGTTGAATTAGTGATGAAGTAGCAAACTTTGTTTCTCTTCATGGATTGAACTCAAAAGCAAGGTATATATTCACTGAGTTGATTTTGGCTATCAGCTATCAGTATTGTTGCCATCCCGATCAGTGCCAGTTTGTACCTGGAACTGAAAGCTCACCGATGCTCGTTTGCTGTTCTATGAGGGATGAGAGCAGCATTGCCTTGTGAACTTGACACATTGCATACCAGCAATTGCATCTTTCTTATCAATTTGCTCAGTATCACTACACGAAGAGCGTGGAGTTTGCAAAGAGAATTTATCTTAACAGAGCTAGGAAGAGGCCGGCGATTCGCTGCAGTGCACTGAGAATCCTGGCTGTGGGAGGGTTGAGAGAGAGCCATCTACATATACTGACTTCCCCTGCGCCCTTCTTTTATTGGTTTTTGCAAAGAGGCTATTTTCATGATTCAAAAACCCTTCAACCTTCTGGTCACCGACCACAAGCGGGCAACTTCTTTGTATGTTACACCAAAGCTCATGCATGAAAATATTGTCAGAACTTGTCGGATCGTCGGTTGCCCAATTGGGCTGTCTTCTGTTAGGTTTCTCTTCCCTCCCTTGTTCAGCAACTCAGCTGACCCATCTTACAAGTGCACTCCGGACTTCAGTGGACAAACTGATAAAATGGATGTTCCACGGCTATTTTACGCTTTAAAACTCTCTGGCTTGTCGCCAGCATCGGTAGTAAGTATCGGAAAAGACCGTGGAGGACCTCGCTGTGGGCTATGTAGGCACCAGTAGTCGATTTCATCAGCCACATCAGTGGCGTATGAGATCAATTTCCAAGTTTCGAGTGGTGAGACTCCTCAATCCCTACCTCCTCTCTCTCTCTCTCTCTCTCTCATGTTGAGGTGATCAGCAACCGCCACCGCAGTGGTTGGGGAGGACATTTGAGTCATTCGACCACCCCAACGGTGGTCTATAAAGAAAGATCAGAGGAGCAAAGACAAGCATTACCTTGCTGTTAATTAGTTTTGGACGGCTTTGGATGGATCCAACAACATATGTGCTTTATATATATTCCTCTATTCCTACTATAATGTTCACTTTTAGATTTTTACTTTATTTAAGACGTTGGAATTGAAATTTATATTTAATGTTAAATCACACGTCTCAATCTCATTGCAAAGGTCAAAATTCAAATTTTCGCTTCTTCCTTCTGGAGAGAAGGTCCACTGAGTATCAATTTAGAAAGGAAAAAAACCACCACAAACCCCAAACTTTGCCCAAAATGACAAATTTATCTCAAATTTTTTTTATGATATGAAAAATCTTGAAATTTGCTAAATGTGACACATCTACCCTAAATCATATGAGCATTTTGGTCTTTTTAGTTTTAAAAAGAAAAAAATTTCTTCTTCTTTTTTCCTTTCTCTGGCCATGGCGAAGGGAAGCCGGTGTTCGACGAGGGCTGCCCTTACTGGCGTCAAGCAAGGGCTGCCCTCGCCCAGGCTGGCTAGGGCTGCCCTCATCGGCACCAGGTGAGGGCGACCCTCGTCGGCGTCGAGCGAGGGTCGCCCTCCCCTACGTTGGGTGAGGGCCCTCCGCCACCGGACGGAAGAGAGAAAGAAGATAAAAATATAAATATAAATATAAAAAAATAAGATAAAAATACCCTTAATGGGATAAATGTGTTATATTTATAAAGTTTGGGATTTTTGTGTCATAAAAAAATTTATAATAAATTTATCATTTTGAGCAAAATTTGAGTTTTTTGCGGTCTTTTTTCCATTTGAAAAGATTTGTTAATTTGCACTTCAGATCCGGACAAGCCCAACCACATCGTCAAGCCCACCATCGTCCCCGCTATCATCAGCCTCCGACGTGGCACAACCGAATTGGACCGGCTGGCGGAAGGAGAAAAAACACAGGTACTTTTTACACAAGGATTAGATGGAGATTAGGTCGAAACAGTAACAGACATCAGCTCATCCGTCGTCTTTTTCCCGTTCTTTTTTTCCCATCAGACAACTATAACATTAGATTCACGCACACGGCCCGGATTTCGAATAGTACTGTCCGCCCGGATTTCGAATGGTGCTGTCTTTTCTTTTTCGGCCAGTTCATTTTTCACGCATTTTTCGGGGGAAAGCATATTCTCTTCTGGAAAAAAACGCTTTTTTTTTTTTTTTTTTCTCTTGCAAAAAATTCTTTCTCTTGCTCTTTTCTTGTTTTCTTTTTGCGGGGTCTCCCCTCGACAAAGTCCCCTCTGCAGATGCTGCCAATTCCCTCCTGAGTTCCCAAAGCCGGGTCCTCCCCCCTTCTCCCTGAACGAATGCTCTGTAATTGTACAGGCGTCTCTCGCCCGGTCTCACCCGCAAGTCCTGGACTTCATCCATACAAAGTCGCGATTTTTCTGTCGTGAACGGATCGTCCTCCTCTGCCCATTCGTACCCTTTTCCTTAGCTAGCAAGACAATCCGCTCCCATGTTTTTTTAATTCTTTATAATCCTCTCCCTGTGTGTCTCTCCTCTGAAATTCAGTTCCTCTGTTCTTGAAATCACTTGTGGCGTGATCTTTTCTCGCCACGACCGTCTCCATTTGCGCAGCCATGGACGACGTAAAAGATAAAGTCAAGGGGTTCATGAAGAAAGTCAACAACCCTTTCTCCGCCGCCTCCTCCACCGGCAAATTCAAGGGCCAAGGCAGAGTCTTGGGCTCGTCTTCGTCTGGTCCCACCAATCCGATCCCTGCACGCCCTCCTCCTCAATCCGTCCAGAGTCAGCCGAATCCACCCCCACCTCAAGTCAGTAATCCTAGACCTTCTCAGCCCCCTAAAGCCGCTGTTCCGGATCGGGGCAAGCTCGACTCCGCGCGTAATGCGGAGCCGGATCGGAAGCCGGTTAACGGGTTCGATCCGTTCGGTTCTCTTATCACTACTGGGAAGAGATCTCAGAATGGGTATTCATTGAACATTGTGGAGTGCCCCATTTGCAGTAGATCTTTCCAGTCTGAAGAGGAAGTTTCTGAACATGTGGATAGCTGTGTTGCTGAAAGTCGGGTCGAGTATGATAATGAAGTCGGTGCGCAGGGTTTGCCAAGTGATGAAGCGGAGGGGAAGAGTGAACTGGAGGCCTGCGTTGGCACTTTTGTGTCAGCGAAGCCGCCGGAGAGTTCGGTCGATGTCGTGCTTAAGTTGTTTAGGAATATAGCGAGGGAACCGGAAAATGCAAAGTTTAGGAGGGTAAGATTGAGCAATCCTAAGATTAAGGAAGCAATTGGAGATGTTGCAGGAGGGGTTGAGTTGTTGGAGTTTGTCGGGTTCCAGTTAAAAGAAGAGGATGGGGAGATGTGGGCCGTGATGGATCAACCTGGCGAGGAGCAAATACGGTTAGTTAATAGGGCTGTGGTTTTACTGGAACCGAAGAAGTTTGAAGAAAATAAAAAGATTGATGATGCCCCTGCAGTGGTCCCTTCCGTAGTCGACAAACCAATGGAAAAGGAGAAGATCGATAGGCAGGTTTGTTGAATGTTTGTTTGATTGACCTTGCTAGCTCTTGCTGAGAAGCTTTTCCAGCGATGACTTTATCTGTTGTTTAAACTCTCTATGGCATTATATTTACTAATGTTGCTGCATCTGTCATAGTTTCCATGCCGGTTTGTTAAGCATATTTCATATTGAAACTGGAAAGTGAGGGAAAGAGTTATTGGCTGCACATCTAGGTTTGGGAATGGATATACCTACGTTGCTTACTTTTCTTATTTATGTTACGATAGGTTTTGCAGCGTGAAATTAGCTTCATCTGAGTATCTGACTAGAACTGGAAAATATTGGGAAAAAATTTGCTTATTGCTTAACGATGTCAATACATTAAGCTCAATGTCTTTGTGCTTTGATATCTCTGTGGTGCATATTGGATTGTGATGGTAATATTTGACTCTAAAAGTTACTATGAGATAAGGGAAGTGAAGCTTAAATTTGAATAATGCTTCTGATGATTTGAGAGTACTTGATAAGTATGTGCCCATCCTTGGCTTTTAATGTCTGATATCGGCGCTCATACCAGTTTAGGATGCAGAATCACTAAGTACAATCCACTACGTTTAATTGTTTCAGTTTATTGTTTTCTGATATTATTTTGCACGACTTCTGTTAGCAGAATGCTATTAAATTATCTAATAAGTGCTTGCCAGCCTGCGCTACATCATTTCATATCTTACATCAGAGTGAATGTAGACTTCACATGGTCTTGTGTCAGTGTTATGTCCCTATGTGATTGTACAATTTGTCAATAGACAGTAATACGGGTGCCGTAATTGGGTGTATTAAATATTAGGGCCATTATTTCAGCTTTTGTAGTGCCCTTCCTTGGTTATTACTCTGACTTTGCTTTTTTCTATGCGATCTAGATTCGGGTGTTCTTTTCCGTGCCGGAAAATATAGCGGCGAAAATTGAGCTACCGGCTTCTTTCTATAATCTTTCAATGGATGAGGTGAGACGAGAAGCAGAGATGAGGAAGAAGAAGATGGCGGAGTCTCAGCTTTTGATCCCCAAGTCATACAGGGAAAAGCAGCTGAAGGCCGGAAGGAAGAGGTACACCAGAACCATCATCCGTGTTCAGTTTCCAGATGGTGTGGTTCTTCAAGGTGTCTTTGCTCCTTGGGAGCTAACAGGTTCTTTATATGAGGTTTGTCCTTTAAGTCACTCTTGCTTGAGTTTATAATTGTTGTGCACCATCCTTTCATACGATTGACTTGACTAGGCTACTGTCGAGGCAAAGATTGATGTCACCTCCTAGACGATGGATGTCTTGGTAGATCCAATGAATGCAAGATTTTCTTCCTGTAGTTCATGTATACAATTGTGTTGTGAAGGGGGTGAGCATGAAATGGCAGCTCTCAATAGCAATTGATAAAAGGGGGAGGGGGGAAAGACAGTGGCTTTTGGTCTTTCCTTGAGATTACCTGATTGAACTTGTGTTTTCTGCTTATAGTATGCGAAATTCTCTTCCTCAAGTCTGTATCTTTGGTCTACCTAGAGTATGATTTTGCCTAATGTTTCATTATTCTTTAAGCTCCTCTAACTTTAAACTAGCCTGTTCTTATAAAAACTGTGAGTCTCAGTACAAGTATATACCTTTTGGCACCCATCAAGAACTCTGCTTACCACCACCTAAAATTTGCTGCCATAGATAAACCACATGCTGGAGTTGGGTACCTGTGGTTTTCTAGTAATGGTCTGTGATTGATAGTGGTCGCGTTTTCAGGGCTGAGATGACTTCCTTAACATACATTTCATGGGAGGACATGATTGGATTCCATATTGTAAAAGAAATTACCTTTGAAATATTTACTAATTGGAGAATTTGCCTTGCTGTAATGTGAGTGTTGTCTGTTATCCTGGGGACTACCAGTATTAATACTACCTTGACCAACTTATGATCTGGGACATGTTTTTAGTTGTTGTGGGTGGATAGCTGTTTCCAATTGGTAGGCTCAGTTCCTTATAACTTCATTTAAAGGCCTAAGAGATTGTCTGGCCATTATATCCCTTTTTTACTTGAGGAAAGTTTGTTTCACAATGGCAACAGCACATCGTGAGGTGCTTTTGATGCAGTCTCCTAAATTCTTGATCTTGAATAACCTCCATCACTTTCTTCTTCCTTGCTGTCCTCCTTTGGCCTGCTACTATGATATTAAGTCCCTACCCTAATTGATTAAATCAGATGTTACCTGGGTTTCTAATGTTGCTGCGGACCTCTGGTTGATCTGCCATAGGTGTCATCTGTAGGTGCTGGATGGTTGACCGTCGAAATCTATAAATGAATGCAAGGCTCCAGTCCTAGGTCCTATAGAGTTTCTGAGCACACTATCGATCCAGTCAATGCTAGATTTTTAATTTTCTTGACTCGTTTTCAATAGTGAACCAATCACTGTCTTTGTTGTTCGGCCTTGCTGCCGATGGTGTTACTCATCTTTTGCTCAAATCTTGAATAATTTTCTTTCATCTTCCACAGCATCGTTAGAAGGTACTGCACCTTTTTCTAGCTCTCTGCTTCACTGCAAAGATCAGAACATTGTGTCCTGGTATTTAAAGTTTGACTTGGACACCATATGTTAAGATGAGCAAGTGGAGGATGCTTAAAGCAAACATCGTCTCATAACAACAATTTTAATCCTTTTATGCAGTAACATTTATATTCTGGTACTTGTCTTGCAAATTGGTTCAATCATGTGGTTTCCATTTGCTTCCATGCCTCTTTGCATGGGCAAAGCATGTTCGCGTGTGCATCAGCATTCATGCTTGTGCACAGGCTTGTGCCACAGGAGACATCCGGTGGAGTACCCAAATTGAGTTCTAGCATGCAATTTCTACTCCATTTTTGGCTAAAATTCACTAGACAGTGACCAAAATTAGAGTTAGTTAGGCGAATGGAGCTTTCACCTGCTTTGATCCCTTGTGATTAACTGCTGATCGACAAAGGACTAGATTGTCACGTTGACCCACTGTTTCTTTGCGCCCAGTGGCAATGATAGGTTATATCACTTCTTGTACGTTGTATATGAGTAATCAGGAAATTCGAGCTGGTGTATTTTGCTGACTCTAAGAGGATACCTTTGCTTTATCACAGTTTGTAAGCTCAGCTCTCAAGGACCCCTGCCTGGAGTTCGAGCTGATGCATCCCGTGCTCATCAAACGGCGAGTGATCCCACATTCCCCTAAGCCCGGCCAAAGAGCGACAACTCTCGATGACGAGGATCTGGTCCCTTCGGCTCTCATCAAGTTCAGACCAGTTGAAACTGATTCTGCGGTCTTCACTGGACTCCGGAACGAACTCCTCGAAATCAGTGAACCCCTTCAGTAGTTCCGACACCCGGAATCCAGAAAAATTTCACCTCGACCCACTTGCAGCTGCCTGTCTGGCCGCTCCATATTTGCCTGCTCTCGAAGTTGTGGCAAGTTCTATGCACCTCTGTTCATGTGTTATTGTATGCGCTTTGCTTTGTTACAGACATAGTTGTTTGTACGTGATGCTTGGTGGAGGATGATGGCGTCATAATCGTGTACAGACCAAAAATCCTACCTCAACTCAGCATTGTGTATTTACCAAGAAATCACTATTCGGTGTCAGATGCAGCCGATTCATTTGGGTGGATATACGAGAGCCAAACGCTAAAAACTTCCCATTCCCATTGTAATGGATAAGATATTCTGACTTGGAAGAAGAAAAAGAATCTGTCTTATTGCTCTGCTCTATACTCCAAAACTCTAATTTGGCTTCAATTTAGTTCTCAATTACTTGGATTGTTCGATAATCCTAGACTCGTCTACCGAATTTGTCTATTAAGCGATGTATGGATTCCTGTTCGGTGTGTAAATGAGCGCGTCAACTCGAATATACCCCTCTTTGAGTACAAATATACCCCTCTTTGAGTACAGATCACTTCATAAACCGACTATACTAGAAGGGTCCCAATATCCATGACATTGCTCTTATGTCAAATAAGAGTATGCTCGAATAATTAAATATTTGATATTAGAATGCACATGTCGAGCCTTGGATTGCACGCATTTAATTCCATGTTAGGTAATCGAGGTTATTTGATTAGATTGGATAGGATAAGATAGTATTTCCGGATATTCTAAATATACTTTTGCTACATTGACAAGACACCAAGTAATGATATACCTTATCCGATTAGATGTTTGGTGGAATACCAAATAAAGTATCTATTAGAAATTGCGTTGGTAGGAATGAATCATCAGCAACAACCCCGCGAGGATGAAGACAGCTTCATGGTGGTTGCCACCTTCGGATTTTGAATTTGTGTGCGCGTGTGAGAGAGAGAGACAGTGGCTTTTGGTCTTTCCGTGAGATTACCTCCCACCGTCGCAGTTATATAATCTTGATCGCCGCTCGATGGCTCCCCGCCGCCTTTGCCACACGTGACCACCTCGACCGGTGGCCTCCATGGCCAACTCCCGATCTCTCGACCGGCGGCCATGTCCAAAACCATCTTGGATGTTCTCGTCTAGAGTGCGGTCCTAGTCAACAAAAACGATGAACGTATCCTATCCAAGGTTGTTTGTGCCAGCTACCATTAGCAACCTAAATGTTTAGGCTCGGATAATTTCGTCTAGTGTGTGATGATTTATCTCTTTGCTCTTTAGGCATGATTGATTTTTTCATACATAACTAGATCTTGAGCACGTGTCATGTGCACATGTGGTCCACGCGAATACAAAAAAATCAATTTTAGGGACTATATCAATCATTTTGCACGTGAAATTAAAATTCAAAATTCACAAAATAACATCAAGAAACAAGAGGTTGCCGACAACGCATCTTTGCCTGAAAATTTGTGGATCATACTATGGATTAGTGGATAAGTGGCCGCGAGTTAGAGAATCAATGAGAGAAAAATTTGCGGGTGATTATCACGTATTAAATTGGTGGACAAGTTGCGTGCGTTTTAACCGCTTTGATATTTTGAGTAGGTACAATAAAAAAAATGAAAGACATTTTCTTAAATATGGGGATGGGCCCCAAATTCAAAAGTTCGATTTATAATGGACGTAGATCGATATCCCACGGGACGGCTTATCTAGGGGACAAATTCTGTGGACGATTCTAGGAAGATAACGAGGATAATACTCTCGAACAAAGCAGCGGTCGTACCTACTCGGCGTGGGGTTGCGTTAAATCGCCTCGGCCCAGTAGAAATGCCAAAAGGCAGTCCCCCTTCCAAGAATATTAGGATTACCAGCACTTAATTGACCGATTTATTAATTCGGATATATTAAAGTTGTCCTTAGCACATGGTCTTTGTCTATAAGATAATATATACATATAGCATAATGCCCTAAAAAAAATTCCACTTTAACTCCAGTGCTAATTCTACCCTAGACTTTTTTTGGTTAGGTACGGTCCATATTATAGGTTAAACTTTTCTCTTATGTCATAGAAAAACCCCAAGTTTAGATCTAGTTCTAATTTCCTCTAATCAATTTTTTTTTTGTCTCATAGAACGTCATCTACTTTTATTTAAGTCTCAAATTTGCCCTCGTCAACCCTCCATTCACAATTGCCCTTAGTGATCCCATGTGGCATTTTGCAAAAAAATTTTTTTCTTCTGGAAATGAATTTCCATATTAGTGAAAACAATGTCTTCATAGATTTGAAATTTAGGTAAGAACTAGAGCAATTAAGATTCACTTTCTTCAAGTGCTTTTACTTTTAAGAGTCTTCCTTCTATATTGCTCAGGGATCTTTGATTTAACACTTGGTCTTCAATCTCTTGTGTTAAAAATTGTTATGTCTCTCAAGGTTGGAACGCTCAAATAGCTCGTGTTTTGGAGATTTCCATTTCTTGGTTGTCAATAAGAAATTTTGAATAGAGGATTAACAAGGACAAATTTGTGGCTCAAATAAAATTTGGGGTTTTTTATTAGACTAAAAAAATTATTGGGTAAAATTGAGACGGAAGGATAGAATTGGGATAATATATAAAGTTTGATGATTTTTATGGGACAAAAAAAAGTTTAGGGTAGAAATAAGATTGGATCCAAAGTTGAGGGTTTTTATGGAACAAAAAAACAATTATGATCTTCAGAGAAGTTGGGGCTTCGACCCCTCCATCTTTGCGATCGCTCTGAGATTACTTAGCTCTGGTAGTGGAAGCTCCTGTGCGGTTCTGTTTCAAGCCTTTTGGCTCTCCCTTCTTCGGCCCTCTCCTTATGGCGATTGAGGTTCTTTGAGGGGTTTAGCGCCTTGGTGTTTTTTGTGTGTGACCTCTTTGGTCTTTTGTTCTCTGTTGTTGCTGTTTTCTTCTCTTTGCCTTGTGGCTTTCTTCTTTCGGCTCCCTTCCACTTTGCTTGCTATTACATTTAGAGTGTAAGTTTTGGTATCATCTATTGTACATTTGTCCAAAGCTATAAAATTCTTTACCTTTACCAAAAAATAGAAAAAACAATTATGATAGAATTTGGACTAAATCTAAAATTGGGTTTTTTTCTTGGAATATTAGGCTATTTATAAATATGCAAGACTTTGCAGGTATATTCTGTAATACTTTTCGTACATGTTGCCCACTTTCTTCTGTATTGAATATTTTGCTCAACTTTTTTAGTTTGATATGGGTTTAGTGGCCATGTAATTAATAAATTAGAATTATACAACAAGCCTTCTCCAATCATTATCATTGATCTCTTATTTTGATGATAATTATAAAGAATTACCCTTTAGATGTGACATATTCCGTATTTTAAAATACTTTTGTTGACACCACATTCATAGAAACAAAGAGTCTTATTCAATATATGTCAGCACAATAAGATTTATGTGCATAGATGAAACTAGTCAAGACGACAAATTGAATTAAATATATGAAAATTTAAATAAGTAAATAAGATTGATTGGGCATTTTTAGGGTTGTTTTATTAAATTGAGAGGCTATATTATTCATCACAAGCAGATGATAGATTCCAATTTGTCCTCAATAATATATACACGAATTACAAACACCGGTACATTATTGGGTCTTGTCAAATTTATCTTTTTATTCCATGCTTAATTTATTTTCCCCCCTTTATTTTTATATATATGCTGACTAGATAATTCACGTGCGTTAAGCAAACTAATGCATCTTCCAGCCACGAAGCTGTTGCGGTAGTAAATTTAAATAATTTATTCTCTTGGGAAAATTGAGGAATATGAAAAATAAAAAAATGTTTAAAGCTGTACCGGCGAGGGTAAGTAAGCACGTGCGAACCGCCTTTAATTTTCGACCACACTTTCACGTGTGGACGTGGTCCCGTCCTGCTACCCGATATATCGTCAATTTATCGTTTCCAATTTCCGCGACGAGAATGACGAGATTTTGCGCTTTTTTCACCATTCGGACTGTTTTTTGGAACTCTTCTTCTTTTGTTTCTTTTGTAATTTCGTGATCTTAAAATGCAATAAAGCAGCTTAGATAGTGTGTTGATTAATTGCATAGAACGCCACACTACGTTGCTAATTATTCATAAGTTACACACAGAAATGAAACTCGGCATTATTCCGAATTTGTAAAGGAAGGCTAGTTTGTATATGATTTGATAAGAGGGGCGAGCACAGTTTTGATCTAATACTGAAATTGAATCAGACCAAACCAATTATTTTTTAAAAATTCCCATAAAAAATAAGTCTAGTGCTCTGTTCCCAAAATTGGGAACCAACAATAGCTAGTCTAGTTCTTGGCTCTGCACAAAGAACCGACTAATCGGACCAGATCGGCCGGCCTTATTCTTGTTTCAAAAAAATTTCTTTTATTATAGTCGTTTATTGATTTTTAAGTGAAGCCCATGATATGTTTGAGACTTGCTTCAATGATTAAATTTTTCCGGGGGGAATTAAGGAACGGATGGCATATACTATAGTTCCATCTCCATCTTATATTAGCAAAGCAATTTCGGATTGGAGTGTGCATTGAGGCGATCATTGCATAACAGCGTATGCTAATTTGTACGTTTCCGAGGCCATCACTCAAAAGTCAATGCATGTATTATAAAAAAATAGAAAAGAAGAATAGCCAATCCAATTCTCACACTGAAACTGATCTCTCCTAATTAACAAAACATATAAAAAAATTATCAGGTTATAGATATAGTTTCATGGTTTGGTTCGGTTTCAAAAATATTAAATAAAACGAACCATGAGAACTGATTTGGTGTGATCTGTAAACCATTTTTTTTCGAAATGGAACTATTAAACCAAATCAAAACACAAAAACAAAACGAGTCATTTGTATGTGAGCCATTCAAATCGATGGAATACACAAAGTCCATCAAATTTAACAATATGGTGGATGCATGCAATTCATCAAGTTTATGAGGATTCATTTGTCTTTGAAGAAATAGGAGGTGATTAATTTTGGTGGCAATTGATGGTATGAAAGTTGAGCGTCTTAAGTGGTATGACTAATGTCAACGTGAATTTTAAAAAAAAAAATTTACAAATTTTTCATTCTGCCCGACAACTCTCATTGACTACTGGGCGAGGGTGCCGTGGCCTATACTTAAATCTAGACAAGGACATCACGACCCTCATTCACAGTTAAGCAAGGGCTCGCAGCTCTCCCCAGTCGCATGCAAGGGCCCAAATCTAAGTGAGAGCTACATGCCTTGCGCAATGGTCGATGTCCCTCTGCCAACCCTTAACAATAAATAATAATAATAATAAATTAAAGAAAAGGAAAAAATTAATAAAAAATTAGAAATTTCATAATAATTAAAAATATTGAAAAAAATTTCACATGAGCATCATCCCTTTCATGTAAAAAGGCTAGTGTTTATGTCATCAATTTCAAATTAAAATTGATCGAATAAACTATATTGACTAATTTAATTTACGTGAGTACAATAATTTGGGAACTTTTTTTATGCTCTTTTTTCCGAAATTAGCAAAGGCAGCATTTCTCATTTATTCCAAGCTTCAATCATATGTCATTGACAAGTGAGAAGGGACCACGATGGACTAGTCAGGAACGCATTTCTCTGTGATTTGATATTTGAGATGTGCATCGTGCCACATGTGGCATGTCTCTTTAGTCAAATATGTCATGCAATTTGCAAGAAAAATACGTACGTGCCCACATGTTACATCAATAGGGAAATGCCTTTGTTGGGACCAACACGAATCAACTCAATAATGATTGAGTCTAGTATTCGCTGATGCACTGCTCATTTGGCACAACCAAGAATTGACTATTGGAAAGTTTAAGTTCTGAATTTTAAGGGCAGATAATTGTAAGTATCAAAAATAGAATAAAAAAAGCTATTTGATGATAATTGAATTATTGATATTTGAGTATTTTAGGCTCTTATCAAACATAGAGAAATCGCGATTATCAATAGAATTTTGGAGTCCCAGATTTTTAATTTTCAGCATATAATTGAGTTTTCAAGATGACCTGTCACTACTTGTACATCTTTAGTGGAATGCATGTAAATGAACAATGAATTTCAATGTATTTTACCCAAAAAAAAAAAACAATGAATTTCAGTGTATTGATTTTTCCTAGAGATTCATCAAAGATAACTCAAAAAAAATTGTTACCTCCTCAGCATCTATTTTTATTTCAAAACGAAAGTCACTAACAATTTGAACATGAAATATGTATTTTGAAACAGTAAAACAATTCACAATGATTTTATATTGCCATCTAAAGGAAAACGAGTTTTGTTGGAGAGTTTTACATAGGTCGACAAGGAATTTTTTGTAATTGTATGGTCTTTCGTAATAGTAATCACGGTGATTTTACATTCTTGCTCAAAGGAAAATGAGTCTCGTCTGAGGGTGTTTAGTAGGTCGACTTAGTCAAGATTTTTTTTTTTTAGTCAATCTTACTTTATTTCTATTATTCTAACTTTTACTTTTCGGGCATTTACTCTATCTATTTTAATTTTCTAAGATGTGAGGATTCGAACCCCTCACCTCTCTCTTTCATTTTTTTTTTTTTTTTTTTTGTCAAACTAAATCATCTTCATTCCAATTCGAGATCGAATCAAACTTACGCGTCGAATGTGAGGATTCAACCCTCACCTCCCCTTTCAGGATCTCCCTTCCATGTTGGAAATGTGGTCATTTGGCTAAACTTTAATGGTCGACTCCGTTAGGATTTCAAGCCGAAAAGTTTCGGACAAAAACAATTCTGCCAAACGAGGAAATGCCACGTCAGCGTCGCGTGTTCTTCACCCTGAAAAGAAGTCGAATTGGAGGAGAGGATAATCTCACGAACTTACGCACGATCGCGAGAGCTCCGCCCGTGACGATTTTAGCTTTTTTATCCGCCCGAGCCGGAGAGATTTTTCCTCACATGTCTCAAAAACCATTTTCTCGCCCCCTCCCCCCGCCCGCGCCGAGAAATCGGCGATCCGGAACGAGAGAGCCCCGCGGGGGGCGCCGATTAAATCGGCCCACGCGGTGACACGCGGCGGGCTCTCAGCGCGCGCGGGGGGGCGCTCCCGCTCCAGCACATGTGCGGCCTCCCGGCCGACAACCGGGGCGCGTGCCATTTCGCAATGTGGTGAAATTAATTGGGCGGCGCACGTGGCCGCGGCACCGGCCCACCCAGTCGTCCCCGACCGGCCCCACCGGTAGACCCCCCTCCCCTCGCGAGGCGAAGGAGATCGCGGCCGACCACCTGTCCCCTCCGCGTGGGACTCGACGGTCCAGATCGCGTGGCCCATTAAGCTCACGTGGGAATGCGACTGGATTTCCTGTGCCTCCTCCCCTTCTCTCTCTTTCTTTTTCTCCCCTGTTGAAAAACGAAGCAGCTCTGGCGAGTTCCCTTTTGCTCTGCCTTTCTCCTTTCCCTCTCTCTTCTCGCTCGGGAAGTTGAGGAATTCGCCTCGATTTCGGGTCGAGGTTTCTCGGGTCCCTCGGGTTTCGAGATTTCGGAGGTGGGTTCTCGTCCGAATCCGGTGGGTGGGGGGGTTTGGTCGGTGGGCGATAGGTTGGTGCGCGGTTGAAAGCCAGCCGTGACGCGCGCGCGAGAGAGATGGAGAGGGACTTCTTGGGTCTGAGCTCGAGAGAAACGTTGAGCGTCGTGAAGGAAGAGGCTGGCAGGGAGGCCTGCGGAGACTCATCCGGTTCGTCGTCCCTTCCCCTTTCGTCTCCGACGATTCTTCTCCATACGTTATTTTCCTTGGCTAATTGAGTCAAACTTCCCAGATGTTGATTTCCTGTTTTCAAATCTTTTTTTTTCGGTCCCAAAATGAGTTTGAATTCTGCTCGCACGGCTTGGACTTGAGGGCAATTTGCATGTTTTTTTCTTTTTGTCCTTCAGATTAAGATGCATGATGCAGGGGGAAAAAGAGATGGGTGGAGAATTGGACGTTTTGCTTTAATTGTCGAGTTGTTCGTTTACGTCGATGGTTCAGATGTGTTGTTTGGGTCCGAGTTGTTCAGATAAAGGTTGATGGTAAATGCGATAAATGTTGGCTTTCTGGTTATAATTTTCCATTTTTGGTATGTATGGGTGAGTTCTTTGAGTGGCAGTTCCATAAATAGCGAATCCTTTATTCGCACGTTCCCTGTGGTTGTGAGGAGAGAACTTTTCACCCTTTAGGCTTCCCAGCTTGAATTTCGATCTTTTTGGTAATTTTCATGGGCATGGGTTCGATTCACCACGTGGAGTGAGCTTATCTCCTGATTTTCTGTAATTTTCTTTCTGGGAAAGCCAGATCCAGAAAGCTTCAGTGTGTTTTTATGGTTTTTTTCCTTTTTTTTTTGGTGGAAGTATTTGCTAGGTAGTTCTGTTGAGAGTATATGCCAGTGTTCTGTCAATCCAGCAGCTGATGGAAAGAACCAAGATATTGCTCAGTCCATTTATGGTTCGCTCAGTTCATTTTATCATGAAAAGAGGATAGTTCTAGCTTACTGCGCATGACTTATATTGGAGTTCGTAGTCTTGTGGTCGGTCTGGAAGTTCATTTCTGGTGACCATTAGAACCATATATTAAACACATGACGCAAGTCTTGGTCATGCGTGAGTAGATTTCAATGAGCTCAAATTAGCGTTTCTAGCACTAAAGCTCACATGCATGGTTTCTAATCAGGTCTTGTACATTAGAACCATCATATGATGCATAATCAAAGGTAATTCACATTGGGAAACACGTGATACAAGTCTTGGCCATGTGTGAGCAAATTATGAGCTCAAATCAACTCAAGAGGCTCAAATTAGAGGTTCTAGTCAGCCAGGATGCTCCTTTTGAAAGCATTTTGTCTTTTATTTTTGGGGGAATATTTGCATGGACATATTTGTAGTTCGTGAGAATGGAGTGGCGCGACTTAATGATTTGGGGATTGAAGTTGATGAGCAATATGGCTTTCTTGCAATCTGTTCTGTAGGATTGAACAATGGTTCATCAGGAATGCGATGGCCATTCTTGAACAAGGTCTCTGCAGTTCCTCATCTGATGTCCGTTAAGGCTGCTCAGGATGAAAAGACCAAAAAGGTCAGCGAACCGATTGTCTCTTCTGGATCAACGCACATCCCAGTTGCAGATGCGTATGATTCGAGTCGAAGACGTACTGTTGTCGAAGTACAGGTATTCTAGTCTCCTTTCTCATACTCTCATAGGTGTGAATTCTGTTTTGTGAGTGTTATCCTGACACCACATCCGGAAAGGTGTCATCTCAGTGTTTTTGGTTAGTTTAACTTGTAGATATTGGTTATCTCAGCTGTTTATTTATATAGCTTTTGTTTTTTTGGTTGATTTGAATGACCTTTTAGTTTTTCAGCCAGAAAGTTGAATAGTTGGAAACATGGGACTCTTTTGCTATTTTTTTCTGTAACTGTTGCAATCAATTTTGCCAAAATCAAACTCTCTTTTAGAACTTCTGTTCAGATGGTCCTTCTGCCATGTGACTTTCGACTAATGGCTTGTACACTTTTTCTTTCAAACTAGAGTTCCTTCAATCGTCATAGACAAGGTGGCTCGCAGTTTCCGCTGACATCTTATCCTCAACAAACTCATCCCCGGGATGTGAGGGCACTTCCCCTCTCAAATCAGGGAATTCCCACCTTAATAGGTGAGCCTTTCTTCAAGACTCACTTCACTGCCACTGGACAGGCTGTACCAGGTGGTATGATCACGCAAAAGCTACCAGGAGGTGTTCTTGTTTCTGCCCCAAATTCAGACCACCTTACCACTGCTTCGACAATGGGAACCGCTGAACCATGGTAACTGTCTTCGTGCTTAGTAATCTCCTTCTTTTTAAGCCTTCCACTTTTGCTCTAGATTTCCAGGGTCCTGAATCAGATTTTCATTTGATATTGAAGACTGAAATCTTTAAGATTCTACGATGTTTATAAATTAAAATGTTTTTTCTCATAAAAGTGGAGAAGTAAAAGGTCCTTTTTTGGGGGCTGAAAGATACCAGAGTTGATCTGGATTGAAAGACTGGTATACTTTTTTGAAACCATTGAAGCATCTTAATGAGATGGATCTGGATGGACCTCCAAAGAATGGGGCCTTTGGATGTGTTTCCTTTTCTTTGGAAAGTGGTCTTCTTTTTTCCAGCTAGGCACTCATGATTTTTTTAACCATGTAACAAGTATGTTTTTGGATTTAGGAGTTGAAACATGCTTGGAATTATATGCCTCTCATTGGCAATATCTTTTGCAGGAAAACTATCAAGCCTACTGTGCCTCCTTCTCAATTGACCATTTTCTATGCGGGTGCTGTAAATGTTTATGATGATATCTCACCTGAAAAGGTGCTTTCTCTATCTTTTCTCTTGATTTCCCTACTCTTGCCCTTAAGATAAGAAGCTTGATTTAGCTAAGTTGTGCGTGTGATGTGTAGGCCCAAGCAATCATGCTCCTTGCCAAGAATGGGGCTTCAATGGCTTCTAAGACGTCACAGGCAAAATGCTTTGTTCAAGTGCCTACCACAGCCAACGTGGCTGGGGATCACGTAGATCTGAACCAGCCTACTACGCAACCCTTCTCTAGCCTCTCCAGTCCATTATCAGTATCATCACATCCAGCTCCTCAATCACGGGGTGGACCAACTGGCAGGGATGAATCAAAGGAAGGAAATGCTAAAGGAGTTGGCACTCCAAGCAAATTGGACGCCCCAAAGATGGTCAGTGTCATGGGATCTATTGCCGCAACGACCATGGTCCCATCGGGTAGGATTCTGATTCGAGGATTGTTTTATCTTTATTCTCTCTCTGCTTTGTGAAACTCTCTTTCCATTTGGACGCTTGTTATTTCTTTCCAAGTCCTTTGCTCTTTTCCTGTTCTATCCGATGATCTTGCAAGGTGAATGTCTAAACTTTACTGATTCATGACACTTCATTATTTTCGTGTAGTGTTGGCTAGTAGAATGTCCTTGACAAAACTGTACTCTTAAGTGGAATTCAATTTTTCATGCAGCCATCCCACAGGCTAGGAAAGCATCCTTAGCTCGGTTTTTGGAGAAGCGCAAAGAAAGGTCGGGAACTTTATTAGTTTGAGTATATTACTTCATAGCATGGCCGAAGCTAAGGCTTTAGACAAGCCAATGCCGAATCCGAGACTCAAAAGATACTTTGCTCGGTTTGGCAGAATGATATTCTGTGACTTCTGGCTTTGGCTAAATTTGACTTGTCTCATTTGATTTCTTGGGAAATGAAAGACGACGAAAGTGACGCTTGATTTTCTGTGTAATCGTAGGGTGATGAGCGTGGCACCTTACAACCTCAGCAAGAACTCTCCAGAGCATGCCACCTCGCACTCAAGCGTTATTGATCGCTCTCCAGCTCTTGCGATGGACAACGGGAGTCCTCTCTGATATATAAGTATATATAAGCCTTTAGGATTTTGGTTTACCTGTATGAATTGGATGATTTGGACATAGTCTGTTCTGTGATGTTCTGTTTTTTTCTTCTTATTGTTTCTTATTCTATTAACTGGACTTCGTGTTGCAAGTTAATCATGTTTCCTTATGTAACCAACGAATAGTTGATTCAATTTTGGAATGAAAAACCTGGATGCTTGCTTCGACTAACGAATGCTGAAAATATAGAAGCTTGTGAAAGGCTTGAGATCTTTCTTGTCTCTGCAGAAGCAGCTTACCTTCTGATTTAGTGTTCTTTTTTCCGGCCCATTTTCACAAAGATGAACATTCACTCGAAAGCTTTATTGGGTCTTTAACAAAGTGTGGCATTCACTAATATCTAGTTAGACTTTGAGGTTAATGACATCGTTGGACATTAAAAGGGTTGGTCCCATTGCAACTGCTTTACAGGCGCATGACATGAGTGGAGATTCGGGACGGTGGACCAACACGTGTTCCGTTCTCATCTCTACCATCATTGTGTGGATGTCTTGTTCGTCGTGTCCGATGTTTTCTCCTCCACAGGATTTCCTTTTCTTTGAGATTCCTTTGGCAAGATCTTCTGGCATATTTTCAGTGGGCTTCATATTCTCACGAGAATTGTCCTCATGAATCATTTTCACCGGAAGGTGTCGGTAAATGAACTGATCTGATATTACCTCTGTTTTGTCAAAAGTGGCCAGACAGAATCCTGATTTTTTCAGTATGGATGTCAGCTTCTTGATGGGTGCGCGCACACCATCACGTCCTAGCAATTACAAGTGAAAAGTGCACAACAACCACCTTGCAAGATATTTTAAACTCCTTAAGAACATGACCAGAAATAAAACGCTGGAAAAGCTTGAAATTCTCTCATTTGAATCTCGAGAATGGAGGAGATGTCATTACTTACAAAAGAGAAGAGTTGAGCGAAGGATTGTTGCAACGTGGATGAGTCTCGCGGCGTTGGAGAGCGATTTCTAGTCTACATACTAGAAAAAGCTAGCCCTTTTGAATTGGCCATATACTTAAGCATCATAACTGGGTAATGATGCTACACACTCCATTTTCGTTTCTAACTCATCATTACATAATGTATGAATTGATGGAATCATTTGAGTAAAATGAAATGGAAACGATTTCTAGTGATTGGCAGAGGCCTTACGGCCATAAACAAATCCAAGAAATTCACGAGCCACTCAATCTGAAGCTCGGAATTACCTTCAAGCCGCCGGTTCATCGATGGTCGAATCTCTTCTAAGTGTACCGGTCACACAACTCTCGCTGCTGCTCGATGGCACCTTTTGCATCACCTGCTTCAAAGAATTCACACATCGTTTTCTCACACAAGTGGGTCGACTTTTTCTTTGTGTGGCCGCAAAGGCGTCGTCAAGGGAAGAGAGAAGATATCGTCTCCCGCTCACTTCACGTCACGTCTCCAAAAGAAAAACGTGCTCTCCATTCCCACCTTCTCCGTGCATGCGGGTTTGTTTCCAATGGGACAGCCCCCACGGATTCGTCGTCGTCCTCGTCAAATGTCGGACCAATCAGATGGACGCGTGTGACGGGTCGTTTTCCGTGCCGTCTCACGTCAGTGGCCAGCTTTGAACTAAAGAAAAATTTACTCTCCTTCGATCAGTCGGTCAGCAGACCCTTCATCATTACAATCTTGTCCTGCGCTTCGAAGATCATTGCCCTTTTTCACACTCAATCTAGGAATCATGTGGTCGAGCTCTGATCGAGAAACAGGTCATTCCTGTGAGTCGGTGACCCCACGCTTTTCTAGTACAAAGCCAAAGAGAATCTCTCTCTCTCTCTCTGGGTTTTTCAAGGTGAAGACTTTTCTGGCCTTCAGTTCGAGAGCGGAGTGACTGGTTGCGGATTTCGGAGGTGGGTTTTGGCGGAATCCGTGTTTGGTGATGAGATTTTTGTGAAGCTGTAGAATGGAGAGAGACTTCTTGGGTTTGGGCTCGAGCGAACCGTCGGGTGTTGTGAAGAAGGAGGAGACGAGCACCGAGGCTTGCGGAGGCTCTGGTCTGTCACTTTCTTGAATCTGACAGTACCCCATTCTTGTTCAATTACAATCTCTTTCATTTGCTACTTGAGTTATATCTTCAGCTGGACTCCTACACATGGAATTTGTGAATAAGTTGACTTTGAATTTAGCTTCACGCTTCATGATCTGGGGACAATTGAAAGGAAGAGAGAATGAATTCTTTTTGCTTTATTATGACAGTTTCAGACTGATCAGTCTGAGTTGTTACTATGATAATTCGGATTAAGGTTGTTGGAATTAATGCGGAAATTGTTGGATTTTTCTTTTTTGGGTCTAATTTTTCAGTTTTGGTAGGAGGGGGTTTCTGAAGTGCCTAGTACGGTAAGGGTATGCATTTGAATGGCAGTTTCTTCATGCCTAATTCTTAACGTGCCGGACTTTCTGAGGTTGGAGAACTTTTGGCCTTTAGGCTTCTCACTTTCTCAGCTAGCATGTTAAATAGTCGGGTGCCTTTGATCTTATCTGCTTATTAGTTTTGCACGGCTTGATTTGACAGTACAGAGTGAACTTGTGTGACAGCAGACTGGCGTCTTTTCCTTCTTCTTTTTATTTTATTTTTCTAAATCTAGCTGCTTATCGTAGATCATGTATATTGATCTGTCCATTTATAGTCTGTTGATTGCATATTATCCCGAGAAAAGTATCTCTCTACTCAATTAAAAAAGAATTTTCACATGGGGCTCGTGGCGGAGTTTCTGGCACTTCTCTAATTGGATTACCCTAGGGCTCGGCCGTAATTAGTTGCCTACCTGGAGCGAATTAGTGGAGCAACCCACCATCATGGCCCTCACTTATATCCGAGCTCCCAATGGCATTAACCATCATTTGTTTCTGAGTTGAAAGCATCGAAACGTCTTTATCGCTGGGTTAATCCTAGGGTGGGTGAGTTACTTGCACTTCACTAAGAAACTGCTTGTGACAGCAAATATTGTACTAGTGCTGAGTTGCATGACTGACCAAGTAATTAAAGATGCGGGGGTTGAATAGGATGGATGATATGGCTTTCTTGTAATCTCTAGGATTGAACAAAGTTTCGGGAGCAAGATGGCCATTCCTGGAGAAATTCCATGCTGTTCCTCATATGAAGCTAGATCTACCGGGACATGGTCTTGTTTCCACCCCAAATTCAGGTCTTCTAGGGGCCGCTTCTACATTGGGAACCACTGAATCAAGGTAACTGCTTTTGTGATTGAACAAATTCTGTGTTTACTTAGGCAATTTGATGGGCTCAACTGCTAAGACGATAAATGATTCCATAAATGCTCTGGGTTGGAACAAAAGTGACTCCCATAGACAATTAAGCAGCTTTCAAGCTGAATGTGTTCACAGCTCCTATCTTTTCGTCCACTTATTCCCGATGGATGGTTTTATTTTTTTCAAGCTATATATTTGCAATTTATTTTCACTCTACAAGCATGATTTTGATTCAGAGCTTGAAGATGCTTAAACTAAATTTTACTATTGGAAATAGCTATTGCAGAAATGCTGCCAAGCCTCACGGCTCTCCTCAGTTGACCATCTTCTACGCGGGTACCGTGAAAGTTTACGATGACATCCCTCCTGAAAAAGTGATCTCTCTCTCTCTCTCTCTCTCTCTCTCTCTTCCCCGACTCTATTCCATTTGTGTCTTTTCATGTGAAGATACTCAGTGAAATTCTTGGTATGATATGCAGGTCCAAGCTATTATGTTCCTGGCTGGGAATGGAACTTCTAAATCTCCTAAGGCATCGCATTCAAAATGTTATGTTCACACGCCTACCACTGGGAATATCACTGGCAATCACGTGGTTCTGACGCAGCCTATTACACAGCCTTGCTCTGGCCTTTCAAGTCCATTCTCAGTGGCCTCACTTCCGGCTCCTCATTTGGGGAGTGGACTCGCTAACAAGAATGGACCAAAGGAAGGTAACACTGAAGGAGTTACTGCTTTGAGCAAAGTGGACAGTCCAAAGATGGTCGGTGCCGTGAGATCAATTGCTGCAACAACCATGATGTCGGCTGGTAGGATTCTGATGTGCACGAAAGTTTTAGCTTGATGTCTCTTTCTCTGTGAAACTTGGTTTTCTCATTTCAAAGTTTTCTTTTTGTGAGGTAATGCTGCATGATATGTTGGGAATGCGTGGCATGAAGTGCAATGAAGTTGTATGTTGAATAAAACTGATTAAGAAAGAAGGGAGCTCAAAGTAGAGGAATTGTCTGGGGTTTTTATTCTTGATGGCCAAATGACGATAGATGTCTGTTTCCAGGGTTTTCATCAAGTTTAGTCGAAATCTCTGACTTTCCAGTTTCCCTGCATTGACTTCTCTTCCAAGTCCTTTCCCTTTCCCATGTCTTTGTAGCATATGCTCTCAGACAATTTTTTAAATTGCGCCTCTATTTTCTAGTTTAACATGTCGACTACTGGGACACAGAGATCATATTCTTGGATGTTTCTGCTCTTAGTGAAATTCGGCCTTTTTGCAGCCATCCCTCAGTCTCCTAAAGCATCCTTGACTCGGTTCTTGGAGAAGCGCAAAGAAAGGTCAGTTATGGAAGATTGCTTTGGAAGCAGATTATACTTCCTGTTAATTATCTCAGGTGTCTTATGAACTTTTCAACCGTGATTGTCTTCAGTTCATTCTGGCATGAGCTAGTGGCGTCAAAGAGCTGTCCTGAGCTCAAAATTTTAGTAATCTTGGAAGGCTTTTTTTTTTTTTTTTTGTGTGTGGCTCAACTTAAACGTATTGTCAAATGGCTTGTGGATTTGGCTTTGAATTCATCTAAACAAGTGCCGATAGAGTTCTGACATTTTCCTTCAATTTGGGAGCTGATACTTTGTGGTTTCCGGTTTCAAATGCTTTCAGCGTTGCGTTCATTTGATTTTCCGCAAGTTGTATTGGCCACGAGAGGTGAGACTGACGTCTCATCCCAATGCAGGCTAAGAAATGCCGCACCATACAACCTCGGCAAGAGCTCGTCCCTGGAGTGTGCATCGCTGGCCCCAGTCCCATGAAGCTCTCCTCTGGTCCTGCTATGGACAAGCACTGTACTCGGTGATGCGTAAGGCTTCTAGGATTTTGATGTGCTTGATTTTTTCTCGTTTGTGTAATGAAATGGGATGGTATTGACCTAGTTTGTAATGTCCCGGTGCAGTCCTTGTACGGCCTGAATAGTTTATCAGCGCTGGTACTTTTTGTAACCTAATCACGAGATGAATAGTCTGTTCATTCGTGCAACGAAACAAGGTGCTTGATTTGAATTACTCGAACGCCTCCTGTAAAATATTTTCTGATGATATATCGGAATTCTGTGATGGAACAATGTATCCTTCGAAGAATGGGCCTCTGAAGCGCCATTTCCAGTCCCAGCTTCACCATTCGCGTTGTCCCAGCATCCGACTGCGCACATCGAAATGAGGTCGGACGGATCTATAAATCGTACTACCAACATATATTGTATGAACCTATCATGTGGAGGAGTTAAAAGAAAGTGGTCCGTCCTGATTTTAGCCTCTTATCTTGACCATCCTTGAGAAATAAGAGAAGCTTGCATCAACCTCAAAAGGGTTCTTCAAGTCTAGATCTCCTCATCTTGTTTATTGTCTGTAATGAAATCCATTCAGGACATTTCCAAAGTCTTACATGTTCTTGTAGTGTGATTTTCGGCGGGTTTGGATATGGTACAACCCCAAATGTATGACCCCAAATTTGAACGCAGCAACATTAATTACGCACATAGAGCTTTATCCGATGCACATGGATAGCGCAGTTTGCATGAGTTTGTATTTTTAGAAAAGAAAATCACGATTTGTATTAGATCCACAGTCAATGTAATAAGATGATGGGCCTGGATGGGCCAGTCCCTTGAAAAAGAATCATCTGCTCATGCCTCTTGGTTGGGCTTTGGCCACTCCATGATTTTTTTTTTTTTTTTTTGTGGCCACTCCATGATTGATCGGTTAAATATGAAAGATCTTTTTTGGACACGGGGCATCCAGAGAATTGGCCACGCTTTATAGCAATTTTTTTTTTTTGGTCAGTCCTACTCTATTCCTACTCTACACTCACTTGCAGATCGCCCGCTCTCGACTTTTGTAATACAGAAGTCGATAGAAGATTTTAGAGAATAAAAACCGCATAATTATTTGTTTAGTGAAGACTAGAATTTGGGTTTCCTGACAAAAAAAAGAGAGAGACTATTTTAAATGAAATGATAGCTTAGTTAAAAAGTCACTCCAAACAAAATAAAACCAAACCATACAAGACCATTCTATTGGGATGTTTCTTCATAAATTTTGGGTGTCTTTGTTTCACTGCAAATTTCATGATAAAAGAAAATGTTTTTTATGAAAAATATTTTTATAAAAAATAATTAATTTTCATTTGTTTGGTATTTGAGGAAAAATGATTTCTTTCTTCCCAAAAGAGGAAGTCGTTTTCCCACAATTTAAGCTTATTATTTTCAATCCATGAATTTTTTTTTTTTTGTAGATCAATTTTAGTCTTCCGCTATCCAAACATCAAAAAGCTGGAAAATTATTTCTTGGAAACAACTTGTCCTTCACGAAAAATGAAAATATTTTCCTAAAAATGATGATATTTATTGCTTGAAATAATTAGTCAATGGAAAATGTTTTTACTATCAATACAATAAATGCTTAAATAGTTTTGGGACGATAAAAAAATATTTTTCATTCATTCTTTTTTACAAGTAATACAAGATATCATTTTTGAAAAATATTTTTCAAATTATTCATTTTCCTTGAAACTAATGAAGTTTTGAGTTATTGAGAGATTTTTTGTTGTTGCTGTTTTTCATATTATATTGGAAAATGAAGACACATAGTCTTTCAATTTAGATTTGTTTAGAGCAAATTTCACTCTCTCTTTTTAACAAATCATAGTCCTCTCCCAATATCACATTTTTACTTAATGCTAAATAGCTTACATGTATTATTGTATTTATTTTTCTTAGTTAAGAATTCTGATGAAAAAGAGAGATATAATATTTCTGGGCATTATCAATTGAAGAATACATCAATTTATATAAGCTTTATGGACGACTTTTTAAAATAATAGAAGATCGATTACAATTAAGGGAAATATACAAAATCTCTTAAGTATATCTCTAACGTTCCTATTTTTCAAAAAACTTAAAATGAGCCTTCCCACTTTCAAATGTTTGAAGGTAAGGTGGAAAAAAAGGGAAAAAGAAAGAGTAGTTTATAAATGTGTTGACAAGTACTCTAAACTTCATCCTATCATGTTTAGCGAATCAGGATGAGTAAGATTCGACTGGGCAATTCCCACTTTAAAACTTGGAACAATCTATTAAAGACTAGTTCTGAAAAATTAAAATTGAAAATTGCTTGTTGGTTCTATAGATTTAGTCGGGAATTGGACTGTCGATCTAGTCTGGTTCACAAGTAAGTGCAAGGAATCAATTCCAAATCCCAACAAAATTACATTCATCATCAGTTAATATTATGGTGAATCTAGTTTCTATATGGGTGGTTCTTTGCAAGAGAAAATGTAAGAATAATAAAAAAAATCTGCATGGAAGTCTTGCTTATCAAACACGAACCATCTCTAGCTTATCATTTGACAGAAAGCCAAATATCAGACTAAGTCAACCAAAATAGAATATACGCAGTAATGGTTAGTAGCTGCGACTGGATGTTATAAGAGATGCATTTGTGAGTTAGTGGCAGGGGAGAGAAACAAAGAGAGGTGCATATCAAGAAAAGCAGCATCTAAGTAGGAGACATTAATCTCGACGGAGACACCCAAAATGGGGGGTGAGAAAGACTGTAGGGTAAATGGTAGCATCTTAATGTGTGTTCTATTTTGAGGACCATGAGACGCAAATAGGACCGTAGGACAAATGGCAAAAGGCAGGCGAGAAAGACTCACTTCCATCGAGAATGAGCTGGATTTTTTTTTCTAATATATATATATATATATATATATATTTGGCAGGCGGCTTCAAGCCTATAACCATGAATCGGCCCGGTACTCACCAGTTCCAATAAATTGAAATTATGGACCAAACCAGTCCCCATGGGAACCGCTGGTTCTCGGTCGGTCCAATCTAATTGTTGGCGGTTCTCGGTGTGCAAATAAAACATGCCTGACTTTGTTACTTGAGCTTTTGCATAGCCAATTCATGTCTCTTTTCTGGTCTAGACAAGCAATGTAGAACACTATTCTCAAGGCTAATATTCACAATTTTGGGGCCAAGCGAGTCAAGCTAACCGTAAGGCTCATAAACAAAATCTATAACCAGTAGGGGGTGTGCAAAGGAAAAAAAAAATAACAATTCCTGATTTGATTTGAAGCGATACTCTAATGGTTCAATGGGGTTGATCGGGAGTTAAAAGAGGGAACTTAATATTCGAACCGTTGAGCACTTGTGTTCTTAGAAATGGGCTTAGAGGATTAGAGCACGTGGCTACGAACCACGATGTTGGGGTGTTCTTAGAAATGGGACTAAACCAAAAGTTTCGAAGAAGGTAAAATAGTATGAACCTTAGTCACCATCACATTTGAAATGCTCTTGTGCACTTAGGAAGCTAATGGCAACTAATCTCTTATAAAGCATAGGTAAAGTTTCAAATAGGGATATGAAGTGGGACCACTTTTCAAAAAAGGGTCCAAAGTAAACATTATCTTAAATAATGACATAAAATGGCTAACTAATAACTAATTTTTTTATCATAAAAAATCATAAATTAGTATACATGAGACAAATTCATAAAAAATATCAAATTGTTACATTTGTGATCAATTTACTCTCAATTATTTCCGATAAATTGAATTAATATCATAAAAAAATCACAAACTAAAAAAAAATTTAAATTAGTACACCCGTACTCTTGTCAGTACTTAGTAATTTAACGATGAAATTTAATAAAAATTAATAAAAAGTAAATTTGTCATATGTATTGAAGTGAATGTATTAATTTATGACTTGTCATGATACTCAGTCATGGAAACTTTTTCAAAAGCATATTAAAATGGGCATCGCAAAAAGCTCGGGGCACTGCTAAGTCAAAGTTCAGCCCACGTCAACATTAAGTGCTTCTAAAGTTCGGTTCACGCCAAAGTTTGAGACTTGAAGACGCTTTCTAAATGCCGAACTAAATGCACCATTCCCTGACGTGGGGGCCACGGATGGTCCCCGCACATGGAAAACCCTGACCTGACGACCCAAAATTGCCCGAACCCATATAATTAAATTCGGCAAAAATAAGAGAAAAAGGAAAAAGAAAAGAATAGGAACAGTTATTTCCGCGTGGTCCGGTCCTCACCCCCTCGCCGTGCGCCTGCAACTCGATCTCCGCCGTCCGTTCCCCTTACGCGAAGCCGGACTCCTCTGCCCCTCATCTCGTCCGTCCTTTGATCCTCCGCCACCTCGCAAAACCCCGCCCTTTCTTCCCTAAACCTCTCTCTCTCTCTCTGTCTCTCTCGCGCTCGCACTTTCCCATTTTCATTTCTAGTCAAAACCTCAGCTCGTCTCCCTCTCGCCCCGGCTCTTCCTTTCTTGTTCTTTCTCGCGCGAACCTCAAAAGGAACCTCGTCTTTGGGGCCATCCATGGCTCTGGCGCTTCTCTTCTTGCTTCTGTTTCCAGTCTCCCTCGCTTCCGCGGATGAAGGTGAGCTCGTCAAGCTCGTGGCCGTCGTCTTGTTCCCGTTGCCTTCCTTGGAACTCTTGTCGGTGGTGTTCTTTGTTGTTGCTATTTTCAGCTAAATGTTCTCTATACTGCTGTTTTTTCGTATGTTTTTGTCTCTTTC
This sequence comes from Eucalyptus cladocalyx, assembly GCA_017140615.1. Lineage (NCBI taxonomy): Eukaryota > Viridiplantae > Streptophyta > Magnoliopsida > Myrtales > Myrtaceae > Eucalyptus > Eucalyptus cladocalyx. The sequence continues at coordinate 43,144,572 of CM029522.1, forward strand.
CACAGTGGGTTTTGGTTCTAGTGACGGCGTTCTTTTTAGTTCTTGAACTTCAATCTGTTCTTGATTTAGTCGGTGTGGTGATTTGCCTGAAACTACTTGCCCAGCTACGACTGTGATATTGAAGCCGTCTGCTTCGTAGCTTGTGTTCAGCGATCAATCACCCCATTGAGCCTCTTTAGGGCTTATTTGGCAACTTGCCAAACAGTTTTTGTTTCTATTATTTTATTTTTGAGAGTAAATTTAGAACAGTAATACATTTGATAAAATTTTTATTTCTAGGAATAAATTTCTATCTTTTGTTTCCAGAAATAGATTTGAAACATAATCAAAAATAAAATAATAAAAAAACTGATTCTTTGTTCTCAGAAATAATTTTAGAATCAAGTCAACATATTTTTTTCTTTTTCCTCTTCTTTCTTCTTGTTATTCTTCCCTCTCCCTTTTTCTTCAAGTACTGTCATCGTCCGCTACTTGTTGGGGAGCTCGATGGAGGCTTAGCCTCGCTAGATCTGATAAAGGCCGAGCCTCGCGAGTGGCCAGGCGGGCCTCTCTCGGCCACCGATGAATTCGCTTGGCCGAGCGAGGCTTGAGTCAATCTATTTTTTCTTTTTGTTCTTCTTCCCTTTCCCTTTTTCTTCAAGTGCTAATTGCCGTCTGTCGCTGCCGGTCGCCAACAAGATCACTGAGGGCTCGCTAGGCCGGGGCGAGGTCTACGGAGGCCTGGTGAGCTCATCGAAGGCTCGTTAGATCTGGTAAGGCCGAGCCTCACTTGGCTGAGCGAGGTCTAGGGAGGCCTAGCGAGCTCACCGAAGACTCACCTAGCCACTGGCAAGGCTTGGCTTCGCTGGATTTGGTGAGGTTGGGCCTCGCCGGTGGCCAAGTGGGCCTCACTTGAGCCTCGCTTGGCCACTGGCAAGCCTCGCCTGGGCGAGTGAGGCTTGGCCCAGCCCTGGCCAGGCGATGTGGACCTCACGGTGCCCTAGCGAGGTCGAGCCCCATCGACGGCTAGGCGAGGCCGCTCGCCCAGCCAAGGCTCGGTCGATGAGGCACGGCCTCGTCGAGAGCCGGCGACGCTTTGGTGAGGTCGCCAGTCATCCTAAGGTCGGCGACCGGCCAGCTTGAAGAAGAAGAAGCGGAGAAAGAAAGGGAAAAAAGAAAAGAAGAAAAATTAAATAAAATTATTTTTAAAAAATAAGAAAATGATTTGAAGTAGGAATTGAAATTTTGCTATATATAGAATACATATTTAATTTTGTATTTTAATTTATTATTTACTATTTAATAAAAATTTGATTAGTTAATATTTTTATTACTTAGTATAAATATAATTAATCAAAAGAATTCCTATGATTTAATAGAATTTTAGAATGTAATAGATTCTAAATTCGAATTCTTTTGAAATTGAAAATATAACATGATTTCTTTACTCATAAGAAGACAATTATATTGGTGAGTGATCCATGGGAATTCAATATCAAATTTACACTTATCTAAAAATGTAATTGAAAAAGAATTGGAATATAAATTTTATGTAATTACCAAACGTATACCTATTTTTTTTTCTATTCCAAAATCAGAAATTTTGTGCAGTTACCAAACATGTTCTTTTGCCTAAAAATTGTTTTCGAGAACATAATAAAAAGAATCATTTTTTATCAGAAATTATTCATGAGAATAGAGTGGTTACCAAACGCGTCCTTAGTAGGTGCTTCTTGTTTTGCTAGAAGGATTTTAAAAAGAGCAATTGGTACAGGTTCAAGTGCCAATCATCCTACCTCAACTAAGATCTCGTCTGGGAGAGAAAAAAAAAAAACAGAGAACATTTATGGAGAGTTAGGGAGGTAGGGGAGGGTGTTCACGGTGGGTCATGATTTTATTTCTTTCTCCTCGGACCAAAATATTTTCTTTTAATTTTTTCTCTAAGGAGAGAAAAATAAGGACTCATTTGGTAATGCTCTCAATAATAACTGATTATATTCTTTTGTTTTCTAAAACAAAAAAAGAACATAAATTTATTTGGTAAATTTTTTATTCTCAATAATAGATTGTTCTAAATTTGAAATAGAACTAACAAATAGAAAAAATTAGCCTTTTGTTCCAAGAACAATTTCAAGATTCAAGCCAACTTTTTTTCCCCTTTTCTCCTTCTCTTTTCTTCTTCTTCCTCCCAGCTAGTCACTGACCACTGTCGGATCCTGCGGCTGCTAGTGGCAATTGTGGCTAGTGATAGGCGACAATGGTTGCCAGCGACCAACTGGGCGAGATTTGGTGAGCTTATTGGAGCCTCACTGAGACCTCACCCAACCATAGCAAGCCTCGGCCTCGACCAGGTGGCGTGGTGAGGCCCGAGCTTGTTGGGCGAGGTTGAGCCTCACCGATGGTTGACCGGCCATAAAGAAGGAGGAAGAAAAAGAGAAAAATAAAAAGGAAAAAGGAAAAAGGAAAAAAATGGGGGGGGGGAATATAATAAAAATATTGAAAAATTAAAAGAAATAAAAAAAAATTCAAGAATTTTACTAAACGCATTTCTATTCCGAAAAAGAAATTTTGTATAATTATTTTATATCATTTTTTGTTTAGAAATTGTTTTGGATAATATAATTAAAAAAAAAATTAAAATAAAAAATTATTCTTAAGAATATAATGATTATCAAATGTGTCTTAAGTTTCCAACTATGGATCTCAAGCAAGTTATGTTTGGAATCATCCCCATTTGCGTCCCAGCTCATATGGTAGTCCCTAGATAGCTCAGCGCACAAGTTCATACATGACTTGCGTCTTGACCAAAGTGCTCTTTAACTTTACTCTAGAAAGAGTGTCAGTCGAGTGGCAGGACAAATTGTATTCTAATGGGGTCTTCTGAATCTGATTCGGAGGGTTCCTCGTCAGCGAAAGAACATGTAGCTGATTTGGACCATTGGGATGCACGTATGGTCCCAATCTCTTCTTCTTTATTTGGCACGTCTTGTTTATTTTCTGAGGGATACCATTCAATAGATGGATCTGGCATTCAAGAGGGTGTTGCCACTCGTGTGCTCTCACATTTGTCTCATATCCTTCATTCGATTCATATGTAGTAATTCTGATGATGCCGGTGTTTTAGTCGGCTCAGCATTGTTTTGGTGTGATGCTGAGAAAATTGCGCGACATAAACTACATCGAATTTTCGGTTTTTCCACGATAGGATAAGATGTTGCTGTTGAAATTGGAAACTTGTTTACTAGAGAAGTAGCTGGAATTGGTAAGTATGAGCGTGGCCCACCCAGATGAGGAGGGAGACTAGTGATGTCTCAACTACCCACCAGTAAAAATTTATTAATTACATTTTATGGCTTTGTCAAGGTGTGTTCTCTGCAAGAAAATTTCTAAATTAGATGGTCAGGTTAAACAATCATTAATTCCATGTGAAAGTTTTGGATTTTAGCGTATGTCTTCTCTTTGAGCCTGCTCTCTCGTATGCTTCAATTATCCCCAGATCTATATCATAAAAACTGGATTATAATAGATTAAACAAAGGAAGAGTGTACTGACTTTCTCACATTTGTAAGCAATAATGTCATTCTCTACTCTCACCTATTCTCTTTGATGTCATTTCATGGAACGGACTTAGCTCCTTATTGCTCTGCTATGTCTATTTTTTAACTGTTAGTTGGTTCATTTGCCTTTGTCAAGAAAAGAAGCAAAAATTAAAGAAAAGCGGAGTCCACAACTAATAATTGTTGCTCTTCATCGGATACGGTGTATGGAGGACAAAAAGGGTGTTTGCAACCATATATATCATATGTAGACATGAGGATACTGTATACAATGTGTACATTTGGTCATTCCCAAATGTTTTACTCCATTTCACTTCCTGGGCTAGTTAAGCCATTCGCACTCATCCTTATTCTTGGCGTGGCATACTTGAAATGCATTTGTTATATACTTCTGGTCCCTTCATTGGTGTGAACATATGATTATGCACTGACCTCTCCGACATGCCGAGCCCAACTCAGGTGGTGGCACTTCTAAAAGCTCAGAACATACGGCATGTTAGGCTTTACGACACTGACCACGCCATGCTGCTTGCACTTGCTAACTCTGGCATCGGCGTCACTGTTTCTGTTCCTAATGACCAGCTACTCGGCATCGGGCAGTCCAATACCACCGCTGCCTATTGGGTAGCTCGGAATATCATAACCCATGTCCCCGCCACCAACATCACTGCCATTGCTGTGGGATCCGAGGTCCTAACGACCCTTCAGAATGCCGCCCCTCTCCTTGTCTTGGCCATGAAGTTTATTCACTCAGCGCTTGTCGCTTCGAATCTCGACAGTCGTATCAAAGTCTCAACCCCACACTCTTCCTCCATCATTATTGACTCCTTCCACCTTCTCAAGCCTTGGTTAACCGCACTTGGGATCCGGTCATGGTCCCATTGCTTAAGTTTCTACAGTCTACTGGATCGTGCCTCATGCTCAATGTCTATCCATACTACGACTACATACAGTCAAATGGCGCAATTCCACTGGACTATGCCCTCTTCCGTCCTCTTCCTCCGAACAAGGAAGCTGTCGATTCTAACACGCTCCTCCACTACACCAATGTATTTGATGCCGTCGTTGATGCGGCTTATTTTGCCATGTCATATCTAAACTTCACCAACGTTCCCATTGTGGTGACCGAGTCTGGTTGGCCCTCCAAGGCAGACTCCTCCGAACCGGATGCAACTCTTGAAAATGCAAACACTTACAACAGTAACTTGATCACGCACGTGCTTAACAATACAGGAACGCCAAAGCACCCGGGCGTGGCAGTCAGTACATACGTTTATGAGCTCTACAATGAGGATCAGAGACCAGGCTCTGTATCTGAGAAAAATTGGGGCCTGTTTGATGCCAATGGAGTGCTGATTTGTATCTTGCACTTGATGGGTGCAGGAACGGTGTTAGCAAACGACACAACCAATCAGACCTTCTGCGTTGCAAAGGATGGTGCGGACAAGAAGATGCTCCAAGCGGCATTGGATTGGGCTTGTGGGCCCGGAAAAGTAGACTGCTCACTGTTGTTGCAGGGGCAAGCTAGCTATGAACCAGACAATGTCGTTGCACATGCAACTTATGCTTTCAATGCATATTACCAAAAGATGGGGAAAGCTTCAGGCATCTGTGATTTTGGCGGCATCGCTAGAGTCACCACAACCAATCCAAGTAAGAAGTAGCTTGATAACATTTGCCCATGCGTCTAAGTCATTCTGAGGAAAGATCTTATCACCAGACTTAGTAATCACAGTTCACTGAATAGAAAAATTGAGGTGTTGTGGTCACTGGACAATTAATGGCATGCCACAATGCCACAATACCACAAGATGATAGGGCCAATCTGCTGGTTTAACCTTGACGTTTTTTGTAATGTGATGAGCTATTAGTATGTCTGTCCTGAACTCTATTACATGCGCATTGCGTATGAGCATATAGAGGTCGATGAATCTGCCTTTTTCTTTTCCCCTAATTTATGTTTGATTGGTGCAGGTCACGGTTCATATATATTTCCGGGAAGGTATGTGATGTGCTGCGTTTTTATATGTTCTCTCTGTCATCTTTTAAATTTGTTGCAAAATGTCATATTCAATAATCCAAAATTGTTGTTATGCATCTGCAATATTCTGAATTACCTGTATGTTGCTGCAGCGGTGGAAGAAATGGGACTTCCGTTAAGGACCATTCTAGCTCCACCGTCTAATTCAACGACTTCAGGCTGTCCCTGAAGTGTGCGACTCCAGACTCCAGTCCCATGAAGCTCTGTTCTGGTGCTGCCATGGACAAGCACTGTACTCAGTGATGTGTAAGGCTTTTAGGATTTTGACGTGCTTGATTTTCCCGTTTGTGTAATGAAATGGGATGGTATTGACGTAGTTTGTAATGTCCCGGTGCGGTTTTTGTAAGGCCTAAATAGTTTATCAGCACCGGTACTTGTTGTAACCTAATCACGAGATGAATAGTCTGTTCATTCGTGCAATGAAATAAGGTGCTTGATTTGAATTACTCAAATGCCTCCTGTAAACTCTTTTCTGATTAGATATCAGAATTCTGTGATGGACGATGTATCCTTCGATGAGTGGGCCTTGGAAGTGCCTTTTCCGCTCCCAGCTTCACCATTTGCATCGTTCCAGCATCCGACCGCGCGTATCAAAATGAGGTCGGACGGATCTATCAATCATGCGGCCAACAAATATTGTATGAACCTTTCATGTATAGGAGTTAAAGACGGTGGTCCGGCCTGATTTTAGCCTCTCGTGTTTACCATCCTCGAGTTGTAAGAGAAGTTTTCATCACCCTCAAAAGGGTTCTTCAAGTTTAGATCTCTTCATCCTGTCTACTGTCTGGAATGAAATCATTTGACATTTCCAAAGTCTTGCATGTTCTTCCGGTGCGATTTCGGCGGGTTCGGATATGGTAAGACCCCAAATTTGAACCTTAGCTTTGGCCACCCGCACAGAGCTTTACTTGATGCACATAGATAACGCGGTCAGCGTGAGTGACCAATTATATATATATTTATATATATAATATATGACTACTAAATATATGCAATCAAAATTGTAATTGGGATCAAGATACCATCCAAACTCTTCTTGTTATTCTTTATTTATAGAGAAAATTTACTTGTTAGTTTAATCTTCTACTCGATGTGGAACAAGGCAAGAGTCTCACATCAACTAAACATTCAAAGCATAAAAAAGAGATTATCTATAAAACCTAAGTCAAGCACAACTTTTAGGGAAATTGTTCATGGCTTTTATGCAATCACATGAAAAAAAAAAACTATTTTTAATAGATCCATGGTTTATGCAATTAGATGATGGGCCTGGATGGGCTAGCGGTTAGCATGAGTGTGTATTCTCAAAACTATTTTTAATAGATCCATGGTTGATGTAATGAGATGATGGGCCCGGATGGGCTAGTTCCTTGAAGGAAAATCATCTGTTCATGCCTCTTGCTTTGGCTGTGGCCACTCTATGATTGATCCATTAAATATGAAAATCTTTTCTGGACACGTGGCAACCACAGAATTAGCCACTCTTTTATATCAAATTAAAGTTTCACCACTTTTGTAATGTAGAAGCTGATAGAAAATTTTCGAGAATAAAAACTGCATAATTATTTGTTTAGTGAAGACTAGAATTTTGCTTCTCTGACAAAAAAGAAAAAAAGAAAGAGACCATTTTAAATGAAACGATAGCTAAGCTTGACATTTACTCCAAACAAAATAAAACCAAACCATAAAGACCATCCTATTGGGATGTTTATTCACAAATTTTGGGTGCCTTTATTTCATTGAAAGTTTTATATAAAAAAAAAATATTTTTCATGAAAATTGTTGTAAAAGAAAATGATTGTTTTTCATCTGTTTGATGATTTAGGATGGCTAAGTTTGACATTTACTCCAAACAAAATAAAACCAAACCATAAAGACCATCCGATTGGGATGTTTATTCACAAATTTTGGGTGCCTTTATTTCATTGAAAATTTTATAATAAAAGAAAATATTTTTCATAAAATTTATTTTTAGAAGAAAATGATTGGTTTTCATCTGTTTGATGATTTGATAAGTTTGACATTTACTTCAAACAAAATAAAATCAAACCATAAGGACCATCCTATTAGGATGTTTATTCATGAATTTTGGGTGCCTTTATCTCATAAAAAATTCATAATAAAATAAAATATTTTTTCATAAAAATTATTTTTAAAGAAAATAATTGGTCTTCATTTGTTTGATAGTTTAGGAAAAGTGATTTCCATTTTGTCAAGTCATTTTCCATGGAAAATTTTGTTCCATGGAAAATGTTTTGTAAATCGATTAGTCTTCCGTTATTCAAACACTAGAAAATTGGAAAAATATTTCTTGGAAACCATTTGTCCTTTTGCAAAAAATAAATGATCTGAAAATATTTTTATCATTTGAAATAATTAGTTAATAGAATTTTTTCACTACCAAAAATAATTAATGTTTAAATAATTTTGTGGACAATGAAAATATTTTTTGTCCATTCATTTTTTTTGTAATAATACAAGCTATTATTTTTTGAAATTTTTTTTCAAATTATTCATTTTCCGCAAAAAAAAAAAAAATGGAGCCTAGAGTTATTGAGAGATTTTTTGTGTTGCTATTTTTCATATTATATTGGAAATTGAAGAGACATAGTCTTTTAATTTAGATTTGTTTGGAACAATTTTTACTCTTTCTTAAAAAAAAAAAAAAAATCTTACGTCTCTCCAATATCACATTTTTATTTAATACTAAATAGCTAACATGTAAAATTGTATATATTTTTCCTAGTTAAGAACTGTGATGAAAAGAGAGATATAATACTCTATACATTATCAAAAAAAGAATACATGCACTTATTTATAAAATTTATGGGATGACTTTTAAAATAACAAAAGACCGATTACAATCAAGGGAAATATACAAAATCTCTTAAATATATCTTTAACGTTCCTATTTTTCAAAAAAGTTGAAATAAGTCATCACTTTTCGAATGTTTGAAGGTTAGGTGGAAAAAGAGGAAAAATAATGAGTACTTTATACAACGTTGACAAGTAGACTCTAAACTTCTTCCCATCAAGTTTGGCTATTAGGGATAAGTAAGGTCCGAGTGGGCAATTTCTACCCTAAAACCTGAAAAATTAGAATTGAAAACTGCTTGTTGGATCATAAATCCATCCAGGAATTGGATCAGCTAGTCCGGTCTGGTTCATGAGTGAGCCCATGAAACCACAATAAATTCCCTACAAAATTACATTCATCAAGTAATATCATTGGTGAATTTAGTTTTTATGTGGGTACTTCTTTGCAAGGGAAATTGTAAGAATAAAAAGGAAATCCACATGGGATCTAGCTAATCAAACATGAAATGATACTCTGATTTTAGAATGAATGCTCCCAACTGGACATTCGGTTCCATCTCTTGCTTATCATTTGACAGAAAGCCAGATATTAGATTGACTCAAACCAAAATAGAATATACGCATTAATGCTCAATTGAGAACCTCGCATCGAGAAAAGAAGCATCTAAGTAGGGGACGTTAATCTCGACAAAGACGCCCGTAAAGGAAACTGTACGGTAAATGGCAGCATCTTAATGTGCGTTCTATCATGTGTTTTCTATTTCGAGGACTGCGAGACACAAGTTGGACGGTACGGTAAATGGCAAAATATAGGCGAGAAAGACTCGCTTTCATTGAGAGTGAGCTGGATGTTATTTTGTTTTATATACCGGTTTCGTTCAAGTGGACGGTTCTAAGTCTGAAATCATGAATTGAGCTGGTACTCACTGGTTTTAATAAATTGAAATCAGGAAATAGACTAGTCCCCATGGAAATAGCCAGTTTTGGGCCTGTTCGATCCGGTTCCGAGCAATTCTCGATTCTTTGGCATACCTCTACCAATTATAGATTTTGTTTATGAGCTTTACAGTTAGCTCGACTTGTATGGGCCCAAAAGTGCAGATATTAGCTTTGAGATTAGTGTTGTATATTGCTTGTCTAAGCTGGAAACGAGATGTGAATTGACTATGCGAAAGCTCGGGTGACAAAGTTAGGCCCGTTGGATCAAAATCTAGCAGGCTAGATTCAACAGTTTTGAAATTAAGCCAAACCACGAAAAAATAAAAATTCCCGATTTGATTTGGAGCAAGACTCTAATGGTTCAGTGGCGTTGATCGAGGGTTAAAAAAGGGAATCTAGTATTCGAACCGTTTAGCAATGATGTTCTCTGGAATGGGACTAAACAGAAAGTTTTAAATTAGCTGCAATGGTTTGAACCTTAGTCATCATTGCATTTGAAATGCTTTGTGCGCTTCGGAAGCTAATAGCGACTAATCATATGAGAAGATATTACCGTGGAAATGCTTACGAAGCATAGGTAAATATTCAAATAATGATTTCAAGTGGGACCTTTTTTTCAAAAAAAAGGGTTTAGAGTAAATGTTGACTTGAATAATGGATATAGAATGACTTAGTCTTGGACAAACATATGCATCTCACATGTCACTTTATCAGGGGATTTCTCATCTTAGCACGACGTTGATTCAACGATGGATAGAGGAGCGGTTATCGATGATGCCAATATAAAGGGCTCAATAGAGACTTTCATGATCTTAAGTGCGATCCAGCATCGGAAGTGGTTTTGTGCAAGTGTAAAAAGAAGAACAATGAACAAAGAAGAAGATAAAAATGCAAAAATTAAAAAGTAAGGAAGATAAAGAAATCTGAAAAAACCAGACATCATGTGAGATGCTCACTTAGGCTTTTATTGAGACTAAGTAGAACTTTCAAGCCTCTATTTAAGATTACTTGAAATCATTTTTTTAAGAAAATAGTCCAATTTTAGCCCTATATTTGAAATTGATTTAATATTATGAAAAAGTTCAAACTATTATATCCGTCACAAATTTATACATTTAATAAATTTACCCTAAGTTATTTAGTATTAAATCGGATTAATATGATTGAAAATCACAAAATTAAGTAAAATCTGAAATTGATACATTCTCGTCCTTCAACTGTTACATATCATCAAACTTAGTAATTTAACAGTAAAGTTTAACAAAAATAACAGAAAATAAATCTGCCATAAATATACTAATTTGACGTTATTTTGAAGTAAATTTGTTATATATATACGGATACGTGACTGTTCGTTATATTAGTACTATGAAACTTTTCCAAGGAGCATATTAAAAATGGGCATCGGAAAAAGCGCGCGGCACTGTTGAGTCAAAGTGTGGTCCACGTCAGCATCGAGTGCTTCCTCGCGTGGGGCCCCGCGGACCGTCCCGCTGCGTCAGACGGGACAGCAGCGCCTCTGAGAAGCCCCCGCATGGGAAACCCTGACCTGACAGCCAAAATTGCCCCAACCCATATTAATTAAATTCGGCAAAAAAACAAAAAAAGAAAAAGGAAAAATAGAAAAGAAAAAGAAAAGAAAAGGAAAAGCTATTTTCCCGTAGTCCCTTCCTCACCCCTCGCCGTGCGCCTGCAACTCGATCTCCGCCGTCCCTTCCCCTGACGCGGGTCCGGACTCCTCTGCCCCTCATCTCGTCCGTCCTTCGATCCTCCGCCACCTCGCAAAACCCCGCCCTTTCCTTCCTAAACCTCCCCTCTCTCTCTCTCTCTCTTTCTCGCTCGCTCGCACTTTCCCATTTCACTTCTGGTCAGGACCGCAGCTATCTTCCCTCTCCGCCCCGGCTCTTCCTTTCTTGTTCTTTCTCGCGCGAACCTCAAAAGGAACCTCCTTTTCTCTCTCTCTGAGCGCACTTTTCTCTGTTTGTGCGGTGAAGCGCTGCCCTTTTTTCCCTTTCGCTTTCTGGGTTCTTTATCTGTTCTGGGTGTGGCCTGGATTTCTCCTCCAAGACTTGCTTTTTTGCTTGCTGGGGGGTAGCGGGTGGTTCTTTATGGTTTCGGTGGATTGAGGCGCTCGCTCTGGTCTTGGGGAATCCATGGCTCTGCTGCTTCTCTTCTTGCTTCTGTTTCCGGCCTCCCTTGCTTCCGCGGGTGAAGGTGAGCTCGTCAAGCTCGTGGCCGTCGTTTTGTTCCAGTTGCCTTACTTTGAACTCTCGTCGGTGTTTCTTTGTTGTTGCTATTTTCAGCTAAATGTTCTCTGCGCTGCTGTTTTTGTTTCTTTCCACAGTGGGTTTTGGTTCTAGTCATGGAAGCTCGTCGTTCTTTTCAATTCTTGAACTTAATCCGTTCTTGATTTAGTCGATGTGGTGCTTTGCCTGAAACTACTTGCCCAGCAACGACTGTGACATTGAAGCCGTATGCTTCGTAGCTTGTGTTCAGCGATAAATCACCCCACTGAGCCTCTTTAGTCAGTGATTCTTGTTTTGGTAGAAGGATTAAAAAAAAAAAAGAACAGATTTTGGTGCAGGTTAAAGTTCCAATCATCCTGCCTTGAATAAGATCTCATCTGGGAGAGAGAAAAAAAAAACAGAGAATATTAATGGGGAGTTGGCGGTGGGAGGAAGAGGGCGTTCACTGGTGGGTCGTGACTTTGTTTCTCTCTCCTCGGACCAAAAGAGTTATTTTTTTATTTTTTGTTTTTTCCTTCTAGGGAGAGCAAAATAAGTTTTCCACGATAGACCTCAAGCAAGTTATGTTTGGAATCATCCCTTGTTGCGTCCCAGCTCATATGGCAGTCCCTAGATAGCTTAGCGCGCGGGTTCATACATGACTTGCGTCTTGACCAAAGTGCCCTTTAACTTTACTCTAGAAAGAGGGTCGGTCAAGTGGCAGGACAAATTGTATTCTAATGGGGTCCTCTGAATCTGATTCAGAGGGTTCCTTGTCAGCAAAAGAACATGCAGCTGATTTGGACCATCAGGATGCACGTATGGTCCCGATCTCTTTTTCTTTATTGGGCGCGTCTTGTTTGTTTTCTGGGGGATACCATTCAATAGATGGATCTGGCATTCACAAGGATGTAGCCACTCATGTGCTCTTGCATTTGTCTCATATACTTCACTCGATTTATATGTAGTAATGCTGATGATGCTAGTGTGTTAGTCGGCTCGGTGTTGTTTTGGTGTGATGCCGAAAAAATTACGTGACATAAACTCTGTCAAATTTTTGGTTTCTTCACGATAGGATGAGATGGTTGGTGCTGTTGAAATTGGAAACTTGTTTACTAGAGAAGCAGCTAGAATAGTTAAGTATGAGTGTGGCCCACCCAGTTCAGAAGGGAGACTAGTGATGTCTCAACTACCCACCAGTAAAAATTTATTAATTACATTTTATGGCTTTGTCAAGATATGTTCTCTGCAAGAAAGTTTCTAAATTAGATGCTCAGGTCAAACAATCATTAATTCCATGTGAGAGTTTTGGATTTAGTGTATGTCTTCTCTGAGTATGCTGATCATGGAGCCTGCTCTATCGTAGGCTTCAATTATCCCCAGATCTCTATCATAAAACTGGATTATAATAGATTAAACAAATGAAGAGTGTACTGGCTTTCTCACATTTGTACGCCATAATGTCATTCTCTACTCTCACCTATTCTCTTTGATGTCATTTGATGGAAGGGATTTTGGAACTTCAGTTTTCTAGACTTAGCTCCATATTGCTCTGCTGTGTCTATTTTTTAACTGTTAGTTGGTTCGTTTGCCTTTGTCTAGAAAAGAAGCAAAAATTAAAGAAAAGTGGAGTTCACAGCTAATAATTATTGCTCTTCATTGGATACGGTGTATGGAGGACGAAAAGGGTGTCTGCAACCATATCTATCATATGTAGACATGAGGATGGTGTATACAATGTGTACATTTGGTCATTCCCAAATGTTTTACTCTATTTCACTGCCTGGACTAGTTAAGCCATTCGCACTCATCCTTATTCTTGGTGTGGCATACTTAAAATGCATCTGTTAAATACTTCAGGTCCCTTCATTGGCGTGAACATAGGCACTGACCTCTCCAACATGCCGAGCCCAACTCAGGTGGTGGCGCTTCTAAAAGCTCAGAACATACGACATGTTAGGCTTTACGACACTGATCATGCCATGCTCCTTGCACTTGCTAACTCTGGCATCGGCGTCACTGTTTCTGTTCCTAATGACCAGCTACTTGGCATCGGGCAGTCCAATGCCACCGCTGCCTATTGGGTAGCTCGCAATATTGTAGCCCATGTCCCTGCCACCAACATCACGGTCATTGCTGTGGGATCTGAAGTCCTAACAACCCTTCAGAATGCCGCCCCTGTCCTTGTGTCGGCCATGAAGTTCATCCACTCAGCGCTTGTCGCTTCGAATCTTGACAGTCGTATCAAAGTCTCAACCCCACACTCTTCCTCCATAATTATTGACTCTTTCCCGCCTTCTCAAGCCTTCTTTAACCGCACTTGGGATCCGGTCATGGTCCCATTGCTTAAGTTTCTTCAGTCTACTGGATCATACCTCATGCTCAATGTCTATCCATACTACGACTACATGCAGTCAAATGACGCAATTCCACTGGACTATGCCCTCTTCCGTCCTCTTCCTCCGAACAAGGAAGCTGTCGATTCTAACACTCTCCTTCACTACAACAATGTATTTGATGCCGTTGTGGATGCGGCTTATTTTGCCATGTCATATCTAAACTTCACCAACGTCCCCATTGTGGTGACCGAGTCTGGTTGGCCGTCCAAGGGAGATTCCTCTGAACCGGATGCAACTCTTGAAAATGCAAACACTTACAACAGTAACTTGATCAAGCACGTGCTTAACAATACAGGAACGCCAAAGCACCCGGGCGTGGCAGTCAGTACATACATTTATGAGCTCTACAATGAGGATCAGAGATCGGGCTCTGTATCTGAGAAAAATTGGGGCCTGTTTGATGCTAATGGAGTGCCGATCTATATCTTGCACTTGACGGGTGCGGGAACGGTGTTAGCAAATGACACAACCAATCAGACGTTCTGTGTTGGAAAGGATGGTGCGGACAAGAAGATGCTCCAAGCGGCATTGGATTGGGCTTGTGGGCCTGGGAAAGTAGACTGCTCACTGTTGTTGCAGGGGCAAGCTTGCTATGAACCAGACAATGTTGTTGCACATGCAACTTATGCTTTCAATGCGTATTACCAAAAGATGGGGAAAGCTCCAGGCACCTGTGATTTTAAAGGGGTCGCTACAGTCACCACAACCAATCCAAGTAAGAAGTAGCTTGATAACATTTACCCATGTGTCTGCGTCATTCTGAGGAAAGATCTTATCACCGGATTTAGTAATCACAGTTCACTGAATAGAAAAATTGAGGTGTTGTGGTCACTGGACGATTAATGGCATGCCACAACGCCGCAAGATGATAGGGCCTATCTGCTGGTTTAACCTTGACATTTTTTTTTGTAATTTGATGAGCTATTAGCATGTCTGTCCTGAACTCTAAACATTTTTTTTGTAATTTGATGAGCTATTAGTATGTCTGTCCTGAACTTTAATACATGCACATTGCATATTGGCATATAGAGGTTGAGGAATCAGCCTTTTGCTTTTCCTTTTCCCCTAATCTATGTTTGATTGGTGCAGGTCATGGTTCATGTATATTTCCAGGAAGGTATGTGAATTCCTACGTTTTTATGGGTTCTCTCTGTCATCTGTTAAATTTGTTGCAAAATGTCATCTCCAATCATCCAAAATTGTTATTATGCATCTGCAACATATTGACTTACCTGCATGTGCTGCAGCGGTGGAAGAAATGGGACTTCCGTTAATGGTACTATTCTGGCTCCATCGTCTAATTCAACGACTTCTGGCTGTCCTCCCCAGTATTTCTTTGATGTTGGTTCGATCACAAGCTCGTTGATCATCACCATTTTGCACCTGGCATCGGTTCTCTTGTAAAGTTATGGACTCGATATTTGTGCCATATTGATTGATGCCTTTTTAGATCTCTCTTTGAAACATTTAATTACAATTCTTCGATGACAACTTGTGGTCTACCCAATTTTGTGGTTCGTGAAGTGGCAACACGGGTGGGCAAATCCAGGCAATTGAGCAGCGACTAGCTAGGTGACTCTTCAATTTTATTCTGTAAAAGCCAACAAAAGGAGTTGTTGGTGTAACTATCTTCTTCCTAATTTCGATTTCGAATTGATTCTTTGAGATGGACACTTAAAGGGCATCTGAAAGTCAGCCAATTCAGGCCATGTAATCAATAGGCTAGGATTAGTTGCCTCGTTTTCTCATCAACACACAGCTAAACTAGTTAAGTTTCTTTTCTTTGCTGGAATTTCAAGCGAGCAGCATTACTCTGATTAATAGTTACTAAGAATCGGCACTGCCCGGAGAATCTTCCAGAAGGAATTGCCTTCATTTTGCCTTCATTTTTGTGGCAATTTCGGTAAGTAATTGTTTGCCTTAACGCGCTCTCGGTCTTTCATGTTTATGATTGTTGTGATGGTGCTTCCGAGGGAGCTCCGAATGTCAGAACTTGCATACCTACAAAATTTCACTGCGGTGTTGCCCGCAAAATGAATGTTTCTACGCTTCTTGAGGATGGTAAGTCCTGTTGTCAAGCAAGCTTTTAGTATATTGATGTACTGGTAATATGCATGGTACCAAAGCGATGGACGCTCCATGTTTGATTATACTGTCAAATGAAAGAAAAAATCGAAGGGAAAAAAGAAAATAGGCCCTCAGGACAGAGGGCAGTGATCCCTCGAGGGCTTTTACTAGTGTAGACTCTCCAACACAGGGTTCAAATTTCTGGAGCATCCAATCCAAGTTGAGGTGATCTTGAATCTCTACCTCATCATGCCCCCAGGAGGGACTGGAGCCATTGGGATTCCTCTGTTCTGCCTTTCCATGTTCATTTGCCATCCTAAACATGATCACGAAAAATGAAGTTTAGGAATGAAATCATCGGTCCTTTTTTTTTCTAATAATCTCCATCATCGGAAGAACCCTGTTTAGTTTATGGCATTACTATAATACAATGCTCGTAATTTAGGACTATTTACTGTATGATAATTGATTGTCTCAAATTATTCTGGAAATTGGCATTTCCAGGGGAACATCATCTCGTGCAGGTTGATTAAAAGGAGGAGATTTATGCCTACCAATGGACATGTCGAATCCACGCTTTTCGAGCTCGCGGTACTCCTGGGTTAAAGCACAGGATTCGCAGCAGAAATGGACTAAGCAATCAGCGCAAGGATCCTCTTGCAGCTGGTATTGCTGTCTCATCTTGGTGCGGTAGAAGCAGGAGTAGCAGCAGGCGCACCCGGTCAACAAGGCGATCACCGTGTAAATAGCTCCGTGCACAGGGCATGCTGCAACAAAAACGGATCTGAGTGAGCAAGTCTAATAATGTCGATCCTTATTCAATTTGTGCGAATGCGATTGATTCTACTTACAAACCGATCCATGATCAGCAATCTCTGCGATTCGCCCGAATGTGATGCAGGGGCACCAAAATGACAAGCAACCTGTGAGATTAACAAGATATCAACCTTCATGAGCCATAGATAACACCAATTTATATCTGGATCCACAACTCAACTAATACCAAAGTGGTATAAGATCATTCGATTGCTAAATTCTGATAACCCCGCGACACTAGGCAATTGCAATTGGATTCTCCAGTCTATAAACTGTCCTACTTTTCCTTGTAGATGTCGCCCAGTAGTTTTATACATGGCATAACTGTTCTATCAAGTGTTAATCCACCTCTAAACCAAATGGATTGCGAGGAAAATTCCAGAGGACTTACAAGTTGGAACGTCGTCGAAGCAACTGAAAAGCCCGGAGGACCAAGGCATGTTGTTAATGGGTCGAGCTTGAAGACCCACAGGGGGCAGAGGATTGTTCGGGGCCCCGAAATTCGCATAACTTTGGTTCATGGGTTGCACCGGAATGCCATCCACGGGCGGCGGCGGCGGTGGAGCGGAGGCGCCGGGCTTCTGTGGGTAACCATCAGATGCGTTCGAGGAGTACATAGCTTCAATCTGCAACTACAGATACCGGCTCCAACGATCAAAGAAGGATGACACGACGCAGCGAAAGATCGAACGAGGAAGTGAATCGGGCAATGGCTAGAGAGGGTTGAAAGATGAGATGTTAGGTGAACTGCACATGATGTATACGTCCTATTTCTATGCATCTAACCCTAATATATTTGCGTAAAAGAGGGGTTTCGTCAGTGAATGCTTTCACCAGAAGCGGCCGTGACCAAGGAAGTCGTCGATCCGCGTTCGAATCTGTTTGCTGGCCGCGGCAATGACGAAGCGCCAACTTTGACGGTTGATGGTTAGTTGAAAAGTAAATGCTTTGTTTAAGCTCTAAGCCATCGTCGTGCGATTAAGCTACGTATAGACTTATAGTTTAGTGCGTTGGGAAACGTTGACAATGGTGTAAATTGAGACCAGGTCAGGCAGTTTCGTATGTAGTTTCATTTCTTCTATCGTGATTTTTTGGGACCAAGATTGGGTTCTAGAGTTGGACGCGACTTCGCTCTCGTGATACGATTGTCACACTTTCACATGGATCGCGACTTCGTTTGTTTCTAGAACACCAAACGTAGTTTCGAAAGGGGTTTGTCACCTATAATTAGGTGCAATGTTGTTATCAAGACAGCACAGGGCTCAGCAGCATTTGTTACGTTCCTTTTGGGATTCCGAGGTGAATGTAGGGAGAACTCCATGGAAGAGATGGGTTAGAGATCTCGGCCCTAGGTGAAGGGATGACTGATTAATTTTTCTGACCGGCCTAGATTGGATTTGTTGGATAGTGTGGACGGCCATAGATTGTATGGGGTTGTCTTTTAGTCTTTGAGAATGGGTTGGGATTGTTGAGAAGATGCTCCATCTGGCAAGGGCGTCACGGCTCTCGCCTAGTGGCCACTGACCATTGGCCAATCTCATATAAAATAAAAAAATTATTTAAAAATTACAAAATTGTCCACGTTCATGCTGGTGATATCACGTAGGACGCTCAATGTTCACGTTAACGATTTTTTGCAAAAATTAGTTATATAGACTTTCATTGATAAATTATCAAAAGATTCAAAATTCAACGGGTCAAAACTAAAATGTTTAAGATTAAATTGACATAAGTACAATAAGTTTATAATTTTTTTTTCCTATTTTCATCACATTGGCAAGTGCAAATATTGTCAAGTTGAGCTATCCATGGAGTTCTGACTCGGGACTTACCTTGCTGATAAGATTAATGAGGTATTTGGTAGGATTGTTTTACTTACTTAGGTAAATGTCCATTTCATAGAAGAACATATAGGCTTATTTTTATTTTTTCAATGTGGATATCCTTTCGTATATTGACTAGATTCTTCGCTCATGTTGGATGAGCTTTTGCGCATCGACTTATTATGAGGCGATTGAGTGAAATTTTTATAAAGCCGCTTTATTCACAGGAAAAAGAAAAGAAAAGAAAAGAGAACTTGTATAAAGCCTGGTGTTCATGAGGAGAATTGAGATAGCTCATACATGGTAAATGCCCTCTTGCTTCTAACCCTGGTCACGTCCTAATATGTTCTCTTTTCTCTTCATTGAGCATCCGATGGAGGAACGCGACGCCAAATTGTTCCGATAGCCACATCACCCAACTATGCATCTAGACCATCTATAGCTTGGTGTCGTAAATTCATGTACGTGATTTCATATAATACACACCATTTTCTTCTTCGAGAAGGGCAAACGACAAAACTTATGCTGAAAGCAATGTTACCATTTACTTTAAAAGTGAAAGCCGATGGAGTATGATCCATATAATATCTTTTCGATATGGTAACTGGCTTCTCCCATGTGAAAGGTGATAAGATGATGAAAGCAATGTGCACAAATCTGGTATGGATTGCCGAAACCAAGCTTATAATTAATTCATGCCATGCTATATCTATATTATTCAACCAACTAAAAGTGGGAGTTTGTGTATGGAGTTAAAGAATATATTCGATGCCAACGATGGAAATGGTCAACTCAAGGAAAATGGACATTGGTTTTATTTCCTATTCACATGTAAACAAAAGATAATGATACAAATGGTCATTATTGGACTTTGACTCAATGTGCAGTTTAATATCTTGAATTTTTAATTTGTTCAATGTAGTCCATAACTCTAAGCCAATTTCTAATGTTGTTCCCGAACTTTTACTACATGTTCATTAGAGTCTAAATATTCAATATTGTCCTTCCATTAATTTAAAATCAGTGACAACATTGAACACATATAAAAAAGTTTAGGGACTACATTGCACATTGAGCTAAAGTTTAGGGACCATATTGCATATTGGACCAATGTTCATAACTCATTGGTGTTATTTTCCCCGCAAACAACAGCAGCAACAATAAAAAAATCAATCTAATGATAACTCAATCAGCTTGGTGGGCATCCTTGACCAGCCACCCAGAACTTAGGTTATCTTAGTTCCCATTTAAAGCGTGGCCAAAAGAGAGAGTTCACATTACTATAAATTTTATCATTGGAGTATGCATTTTGACCGAATTCATTATCGTTATACCCTGTTTAGCAAAAAGCTTGTATGTTAGTCAAAGGCTAGAATTCGACCAAGTCAACTAGGGATGAGATTGATGCAATGGCGGGGAAGCCAGGGAAGCATCACATTGCATTATATTGTCCAGTTTTCGGCAATCTTTTTTTCCCACTTGAATTAGCAATAGTTGACGCGTGAATTGGCAACGAGTTTTCGTTATGTATCAGATCTTTATTCATGAAGTTTTTTCGAACTGCTGGTGTTGAATTTGGACCATGCACCGAAGAGAGAAATGTTATGTTTTCATGTTATATGATTGGGTCATATTGCGGGAACTTTTTGACTAGGAGCTGATAGCCCTAGAAAGGGACATCATGTCTGTAGAAGTTGTAGCACTGCAGAAGGGCTTAGCAAATGGCTTTGTTTTCACGTTTGAGGATTTTGCTAGCTTTTATGTAATACAAAGAGCTCGTCACGTACATATGCTACTGATACAATGTTTCTGATCATGAAGAGAAGAACTTCTTAGTTTATGAAATAGATGTACGCCTGTCTATTGAACCTGATAAGTTTCTTCAACTCTCACGAACGCTGTTTAATGCTTGGGGTCGTGCTTGAGGCCCATATTTGGTAATCACCTTTCCTACAATATGTCATATACATAATCAAATTTTTACCTGTCAACTACGAGAAGATCAAAGAAGTTGCTTAGATTTCACACCAAGGTTAGCATAATATCATGTATTGAATAACTGTGAGCATGTGTTAGTGTGCTTACTAAGTAGAGAGAGAGAGAGAGAGGGGGAGGGAGGGAGATTCCTATGCCAGTCCTACAAGTAAGTACCTGAAAAGCTCTTTTGAACCAAAGTGTGGTAATCATCCCTAATATCATCAGTTTTTCGATGATCCTATCTATTGCTTGAAAGTAAGTTATCCTCCAAGTCTGCTTGAAATGCAATGCACTGCAAAATCCCAAGAATCCAATTGCGAATCCCGGCCCTAGGCCCGCATAGAACCAATTATGGATGTCCAGATTGCCTTCATTAGGTTCACCTCTGTTCCAAGAATTACCATCTTGTCCATCGTCTCCAGGGCAAGCTTTTGAAAGAGGAGCTCCACAAAGTCCGTCGTTACCGCGATACACAGATTCATCATCCACGGTACCCAGATGAATGCTTGAAGGAATAGGGCCCGATAAATTATTGAATGAGAGATTGAGACAACTCAGAAAGTCTATGCTGGATATGCTAGGAGGAATTCTACCCAAAATCTTGTTGTTGGATAGGTCAAGGGATTCTAATTTTTTGAGGTTGCCAATGTTTGTAGGGATTTTCCCACTCAAGTTGTTTTGAGAGAGGTTCAAATTCTGAAGTTCCACGAGGCTAGTCAACTCTTTTGGTATTTCACCATTTAAATTGTTTGCAGATAAGTCAATGGAATGGAAGAAATGGAGTGTCTTGTCGTATAGTCGGGTAGTTCTCTTTGCATGAACCATGACGTAAATGATTGTCGGATATGACCAAAGGTAGTCTGTCGGAACTCTGTTTTCAACCATAGATAACAATCCATTAAAACACAGCGGAATGCTTCCAGAAATGTTGTTCCGTGCTAGGCTTAAAAACCGAAGAAAATCAAGTTGGCAGAGTTGCGTGGGAATGCCTCCGGTGAGACTATTGTTCTCAAGATTGATGATGCTTAATCGTTTAAAACGTCGTCCAAATGGAGGAATTTCACCAATGAAGTCATTATCACTTAGATCAAGCAACACAAGTTCAGTTAGGTTTGACAAACATTGGGGAAGCACTTTGTCGAAGCCATTTTTATGCAGGTTCAGAACTGCTAATTGCTTAAAATGGCAGAAATAGTTAGTAATCTGACCTCTTAACCTGTTGTCACCCAGCGAAATCATTTCCAATGCTTTCAACTTTTTCAGACATAAGGGTAGTCTCCCGGATAGTTGGTTCTTTGACAGATCAAGATGAATTAGGTTCTCCATCGCACATAGTGAATTTGGTATGCTGCCGCTGAGATTGTTACCCTGAAGATAAAAACGTATTAACCGTGGCATCTTGTTTCCGTCCATTCTGGAAATGGGGCTTAGAGAGGGTATTGTCCCGGATAGTTGGTTCCTTGCCAGATCAAGATGATATAGGTTCTCCATCGCCCATAGAGAATTCGGTATGCTGCCGCTGAGATTGTTATCAGCAAGACCAAGCAATCCTAACAGTGGCATCTTGTTTAAGTCCATTCTGGAAATGGGGCCTTTGAGCGTATTGTTAGTGAGATCAATATATTCAACGTTAAGTAAAATGTCAGAAAGCCAATTGGGAACTTCATCTGAGATGCGTGCATTGGCCATGCGCAAGTATGAAATATTCCTCTGTGTTTGAAGCCACAATGGAAATTTCGGTCCCACATCGACATTTGACATGTCAATATACTGAAGTTGGAATGGAGGAACCCAGGCGGGATCAAAACTTAAAACAAGTTCATTAGACGAAATTTCCAAATGAGTCAGGCTCGTGAGATTTGCAAAGACCGATTCAGTAACAACTCCGTTCAAAGAATTATCTGTTATGTCCAACACTTTTAGATTAGATAGTCGCCCAATACTTTCTGGGATGTTCCTGCTCAATTTGTTGTCTTTGAGATCTAACTCTCTTAGAGATGATAGCTCCCCCAAAGTTACCGGAATAGGTCCCGACATTGAGTTTCCTGACAGACTTAGGTACTCGAGATCCCTGAAACTCCCAAATTGGTCTGGTATATGGCCACTCAATTTGTTGCCGCTGAGATCCAACTCTGTTAGAGATGATAGCTCCCCCAGACTTACTGGAATAGGTCCCGACATTGAGTTTCCTGACAGACTTAGGTACTCGAGATCCCTGAAACTCCCAAATTGGTCTGGTATATGGCCACTCAATTTGTTGTCTTCGAGACGTAACTCTCTTAGAAATGATAGCTCCCCCAGACTTACTGGAATAGGTCCCGACATTGAGTTTCCTGACAGACTTAGGTACTCGAGATCCCTGAAACTCCCAAATTGGTCTGGTATATGGCCACTGAAATTATTGGCACTGAAATCACAAATCCTCAAGTCACTTTGTGCCGACTCCAAAGGACCATGGACGATGCTCCCAAGATCTCCATGGAAGTTATTATACGCCAAATCTAATACACGCAACTTGTAGAGGCTGCTGAAGTTTTTCAGAATTTCACCTTCTAGCAAATTATAAGACACATCAAGAAAGGAAAGTTGTTGATTATTATCAAAGAGTGTCCTGGGAAATGTGCCTTTCAAAGAATTTCCGCTCAAATCGATATGCTCGAGCTTGCTAAAGTTGTGGAACCAAGGAGGAATAGTATAATTTATTAAATTCCATGATAGATCTAGGAATCTTAAAGAAGTGAAGTTGATGGATAGAGAGTGAGGAAGTTTTTCAAGAGAACAATACTTCAACTGCAAAGATTGCAGTGAAGAAAGCATATTAATGGAACTCAACCAATCTTTGGCTTTTCTAAGGTCAATGAGAGCGAGGTGAAAGTATTTCAAGGAAGATAATTTCGACACCCATTGAAGGTTATCACTTGTTAAATAACCCTCGCCAAACTCACTGGCAAGATCCAGATACCGCAAGTTGGATAGGTTACCGAGGTGATGAGGTATGTTTCCATCAAAACCTGCGGATGATAGATTAAGATACTCTAGTCTCTGGAGAGTACCGAAGAATTGGGGGATTTTTTGCATGGAAAAATTGTTGAGGCTAAGGTCTAGATACTTCAAATGCTTCAGTTCAGCCAAAGATGCATGGATTTTACCTGCCAAGCTGCTCTTATCTAGACAATATCCGTCGGGGGAGGTCTCAAAGCATGGATTACGAAGATCGAGTTTGAAAACATGGCCAGTCTTTTTGCTGCATTGGACTCCTTTCCACTCACAACAGTCCTTGCTAGTCCACGATGACAAGCGTTTAGAATGGTCGATGAGACCTTGCCTGAATTTCAAGAGAGCTTCTCTCTCTGTACCAAAGCAGCTCACATTGGTGAAAGCTTCGGAATGGCCAAACTCAAATGATTGAAACACGAGAAGAGTCCACAATATGAGGGGTGCAAAGGCAGGGGCTGATGCCATTGCTTTCGATAATATGGGATTAGGAAATGCAGTGTACTTCCTCCGTTTTATGGTGACATGGGTCTTGGGAAGGTCTTAATTGAACTTCATCAAGAAAAGGACATTACTCGCTTCCTACTTATTTGATTTGGCCATCACTCTCGACCAACGGTGTCACACCCTGAATCCTAATAGAAAAAGGGAATGGCACGGCTGTCATTCGAATTCTATGCGGCAAACATATTTATTAATAACTCAAAATATATCAAATCTTCATCACTTTAAGATGTGAGTTTATAAATTCATAGAATAGATAGCACAACTCAAAATGCCTATGACCAAACAACAAACGTTACTCGAATTGTCAAATTCGTGATTCTATCAAATATTCGAGAAACAACGTTAAAATCAAGTAAAATGCTACCTCAACTATAAAATGATTAAACTACGCCTAAATGCTAACAAAACAACTTATACGTATTAACAAATCACATATCCAAAACAATTATTCAAGGTATTCGCAAAGCAAAACTTGAACGTGAAATCCTAAAATTTCTCTCCAACTAAACTGTTAATTCAAATCAACTTTCACAAAATCTCATGGTTCTACATGAAATCCCGGAGCTCCACAGCTTGAGAATCGAATTTTGCAGCTCAATTTTCACTAAATTTTGACTTTGAGCCATTATTTTGAAAACTACTATGATTAGACAAATGAAGGGCACAAGTACTTACTGGACGTTGCGATGTGAAGTCGCATTAGCTTGCGAAGCGTCTATGGTTTGAATGCACAAAACCCTCTCTCTCTTTTCCTTTTCTCCTTCTTTCCCTTTTTCTCTATCCTTTGCTTTCCGTTTGTGTGAGTCTCGGCCCGTCGGCCCGTCTTTAAAAGCTGAAGGTGTCCACTATTCGTTATTTTTGTTGACTCAGTCAACTTCTTCTTTTTTCTTTTGTATTTTTTTGCTTTGATCGAGTCAAAGTCCATATTTACAAGACCGCCGTGTATTTATGTAAATTAAAAATCACATATTTAACTAACAGTTTAAATTTTTATATTAGTTAGTCGTGATCTTACAAAACTTTACATTACATTAGAGTTGATGATCCCCAGTTCAAATCTTATCAAGCCCCATTTGCCTCCCCAATCAAATATGTCCGTGCTTAGTATTAGACAAAAGGATCAGACTAACCGTGAGGAGGAGTGTTATAATATTTATATAATAAATCACGTTTTCATTTAACAGTTTAAGCTTTTAAAATAGTCGGCAGATGTCTCATAAAACTTTTCAGAAACAAATAAGAAATGTTGTGAAAAGAAAATAGCAAGAATGATAGAGAGATAAAGTAAACATCGGAAAACTTTGGCCAAAAGCTGTCGTAGACAATGTGAAACCTTTAAAGATTTCATTTTCACTAGAACCTACCAACGTGTTTCTTCTTTCATGTACCAATCATTTGAGACTAGTCTATGAATGCTTTATGACCTCTTTTTGTTATGACCATTTGGTAGTTTCCTCTTTTATAGTTCTTTCAACAAACAAAAATCTAGAAATGACTTGGACCACTTAGATCACAGAATCAAATCAAAATAAAAGCAACTCGGCATTCTCGACATCAAATTCGTGACGCATAGTTGTCACCGAAATCTTCCTGATTTGGTGTCGATTTAGGTTGCGACTGAATGTGTGGATCAATAGTTTTGTGCTAGCGTTCCACTTTCTTTTATTATATGGTCGACTGTTGGTCCTTTGAGTGCTTCACCTTCTTTTTAGCTTGTTCTATTCCCCCTAAGATGATGCATCGCATGTTTTGGAAAATTGATCATCCACTTGTCTTTTGATATGTCTTCTTTCTTCAACACGTCACATGCTTACGCATATCAATCGCTAATACTTTTTTACATAGCGAACCAGCCTCCTTTGCTCATCCAAGTGTAACTTTTTGGATTACTGCCGCATTCAGACGGAGGTGATCATCCATGTCATGATAAAGAGTACATGACCAAATCGATATACACGTGCATTGTCCAAATCACTTACAACATGTTAATCTTAGGTCAAAAT
Organism: Eucalyptus cladocalyx; assembly: GCA_017140615.1. Taxonomy (NCBI): domain Eukaryota; kingdom Viridiplantae; phylum Streptophyta; class Magnoliopsida; order Myrtales; family Myrtaceae; genus Eucalyptus; species Eucalyptus cladocalyx. The sequence goes on from CM029522.1 coordinate 43,170,716, forward strand.
CACTTTTCTCGAGCTTAATTAAATGAACCAAGACATGGTCAAAGTGGACACGCACGAATTTTATATTAGTTAGTCGTGATCTTACAAAATTTTACATTATATTAGAGTTGATGGTCCCGGGTTCAAATCTTATCAAGCCCCATTTGCTTCCCCAATCAAATATGTCCGTGCTTAGTATTAGGCAAAAGGATTAGACTAACCGTGAGGAGGAGTGTTATAATATTTATATAATAAACCACGTTTTCATTTAATAGCTTAAGCTTTTAAAACAGTCGGCAGATGTCTCAAATTTTTTTTTTTCAGAAACAAATAAGAAATGCTGTGAAAAGAAAATAGCAAGAATGATAGAGAGATAAAGTAAACATTGGAAAACTTTGGCCGAAAGTTGTCGTAGACAATGCGAAACCTTTAAAGATTTCATTTTCACTAGACCCTACCAACGTGTTTCTTCTTTCATACACCAACCATTTGAGACGAGTCTATGAATGCTTTATGACCTCTTTTTGTTATGACCATTTGGTAGTTTCCTCTTTTATAGTTCTTTTAACAAACAAAAATCTAGAAATGACTCGGACCACTTAGATCATAGAATCAAATCAAAATAAAAGCAACTCGGCATTCTCGACATCAAATTCGTGACGCACAGTTGTCACCAAAATCTTCCTGATTTGGTTTTGATTTAGGCCGCGACTGAATGTGTGGATCAATAGTTTTGTGCTGGTGTTCCACTTTCTTTTATTATATGGCCGGCTGTTGGTCCTTTGAGTGCTCCACCTTCTTTTTAGCTTGTTCTATTGTCCCCGAGATGATGCATCTCATGTTTTGCAAAATTGATCATCCGCTTGTCTTTTGACGTGTTTTCTTTCTTCAACACATCATATGCTTACACATATGAATCGCTAATACTTTTTTACATGGCGAACCAGCCTCTTTTTCTCAGACTATTGCCGCATTCAGACGGAGGTGATCATCCATGTCTTGACAAAGAGTACATGACCAAATCGATATACACGTGCATTGTCCAAATCACTTACAACATGTTAATCTTAGGTCAAAATCACTTTTCTTGAGCTTAATTAAATGAACCAAGACATGGTCAAAGTGGACATGCACGAATTTTATATTAGTTAGTCGTGATCTTATAAAATTTTACATTATATTAGAGTTGATGGTCCCGGGTTCAAATCTTATCAAGCCCCATTTGCCTCCCCAATCAAATATGTCCGTGCTTAGTATTAGGCAAAAGGATCAGACTAACCGTGAGGAGGAGTGTTATAATATTTATATAATAAACCATGTTTTCATTTAACAGCTTAAGCTTTTAAAACAGTCGGCAGATGTCTCATTTTTTTTTTTAGAAACAAATAAGAAATGCTGTGAAAAGAAAATAGCAAGAATGATAGAGAGATAAAGTAAACACTGGAAAACTTTGGCCGAAAGCTGTCGTAGACAATGCGGAACCTTTAAAGATTTCATTTTCACTAGAACCTACCAACGTGTTTCTTCTTTCATGCACCAGCCATTTGAGATGAGTCTATGAATTCTTTATGACCTCTTTTTGTTATGACCATTTGGCAGTTTCCTCTTTTATAGTTCTTTTAACAAACAAAAATCTAGAAATGACTTGGACCACTTAGATCATAATATCAAATCAAAATAAAAGCAACTCGGCATTCTCGACATCAAATTCGTGACACACAGTTGTCACCAAAATCTTCCTGATTTGGTTTTGATTTAGGCCACGACTAAATGTGTGGATCAATAGTTTTGTGCTGGCGTTCCACATTCTTTTATTATATGGCAGATTGTTGGTCCTTTGAGTGCTCCACCTTCTTTTTAGCTTGTCCTATTCTCCCCAAGATGATGCATCTCGTGTTCTACAAAATTGATCATCCGCTTGTCTTTTGTCGTGTTTTCTTTCTTCAACACATCATATGCTTACACATATCAATCGCTAATACTTTTTTACATGGCGAACCAACCTCTTTTTCTCATCCAAGTGTAACTTTTTGGACTACTGCTGCATTCAGACGGAGGTGATCATCCATGTCTTGACAAAGAGTACATGACCAAATCGATATACACATGCATAGTCCAAATCACTTACAACATGTTAATCTTAGGTCAAAATCACTTTTCTCGAGCTTAATTAAATGAACCAAGACATGGTCAAAGTGGACACGCATGAATTTTATATTAGTTAGTCGTGATCTTACAAAACTTTACATTATATTAGAGTTGATGGTCCTGGGTTCAAATCTTATCAAGCCCCATTTGCCTCCCTAATCAAATATGTACGTGCTTATTATTAGGCAAAAGGATCAGACTAACCGTGAGGAGGAGTGTTATAATATTTATATAATAAACCACGCTTTCATTTAACAACTTAAGCTTTTAAAATAGTCGGCAGAAGTCTCACAAAAATTTTCAGAAACAAATAAGAAATGCTGTGAAAAGAAAATAGCAAGAATGATAGAGAGATAAAGTAAACACTGGAAAACTTTGGTCGAAAGCTGTCGTAGACAATGCAAAACCTTTAAAGATTTCCTTTTCACTAGAACCTACCAACGTGTTTCTTCTTTCATGCACCAACCATTTGAGACGAGTCTATGAATGCTTTATGACCTCTTTTTGTTATGACCATTTGGTAGTTTCCTCTTTTATAGTTCTTTTAACAAACAAAAATCTAGAAATGACTCAGACCACTTAGATCACAGAATCAAATCAAAATAAAAGCAACTCGGCATTCTCGACATCAAATTCGTGACACACAGTTGTCACTGAAATCTTCCTGATTTGGTTTTGATTTAGGCCGCGACTGAATGCGTGCATCAATAGTTTTGTGCTGGTGTTCCACTTTCTTTTATTATATGGCCGGCTGTTGGTCCTTTGAGTGCTCCACCTTCTTTTTAGCTTGTTCTATTCTCCCCAAGATGATGCATCTCGTGTTTTGCAAAATTGATCATCCGCTTGTCTTTTGACGTGTCTTCTTTCTTCAACACATCATATGCTTACACATATCAATCGCTAATACTTTTTTACATGGTGAACCAACCTCCTTTTCTCATCCAAGTGTAACTTTTTCGACTACTACCGCATTCGGACAGAGGTGATCATCCACATCTTGACGAAGAGTACATGACCAAATCGATATACACGTGCATTGTCCAAAAATTGTATCCTCTTGTATCGGAACCCTCTTCTCAGGGGTAAATTTCCTCTTAGAATGGTGCATGGTAAAAAATTCGGCATCGACATTGAACATCAATTGCACCATGTTAGTTTTAGGTCGAAATCACTTTTATCGAGCTTGATTAAATGAACCAAGACATGGTCAAAGTGAACACACACGAATTTTATATTAGTTAGTCGTGATCTCACAAAATCTTACATTATATTAGAGTTGAAGGTCCCGGGTTTAAATTTTATCAAGCCCCATTTGCCTCGCCAATCAAATATGTCCGTGCTTAGTACTAGGCCAAAGGATCAGACTAATTGTGAAGAGGGGTGCTATAATATTTATATAATAAACCACATTTTTATCTAACAGCTTAAACTTTTAAAATAGTTAGCAGATATCTCACGAAATCTTTCAGAAACAAACAAGAAATGCTTTGAAAAGAAAATAGCAAGAATGATAGAGAGATAAAGTAAACGCTGAAAAACTTTGGCTGAAAGCTGTGTTAGTCAATGTGAAACCTTTAAAGGTTTCATTTTGACGAGAACGTACCAACGTGTTACTTCCTTCATATATCAACCATTTGAGACGAGTCTATGAATGCTTTACGACCTCTTTCTTGTTATGACCATTTGGTAGTTTCCTCTTTTATAGTTCTTTTAACAAACAAAAATCTAGAAATGACTCGGACCACTTAGATCACAGAATCAAAATCAAAATAAAAGCAACTCGGCATTCTCGCCATCAAATTCGTGACGCACAGTTGTCACCGAAATCATCCTGTTTGGTTTCGATTTAGGCCTTGACTAAATGTGTGGATCACTAGTTTTGTGCCGGTGTTATACTTTCTTTTATTATATGGTCGACTATTGGTCTTCTGAGTGCTCCACCTTCTTTTTAGCTTGTTCTATTCTCCCCAAGATGATGCATCACGTGTTTTGCAAAATTGATCATCCGCTTGTCTTTTGACATGTCTTCTTTCTTCAACACATCATATGCTTACCAATATGAATTACTAATACTTTTTTACATGTCAAACCAGCCTCCTTTGCTCATCCAGGTGTAACTTTTTCGATTACTACTGCATTCGGATAGAGGTGATCATCCATGTCTTGACGAAGAGTACATGACCAAATCAATATACACGTGCATTGTCCAAAAATTGTATCCTCTTGAATCGGAACCCTCTTCTCAGGGGTAAGTTTCCTCTTAGAATGGTACATGGTAAAAAATTTGGCATCGACATTGAACATCAATTGCACCATGTTAATCTTAGGTCAAAATCACTTTTCTCGAGCTTAATTAAATGAACCAAGACATGGTCAAAGTGGACACACACGAATTATATGCTAATTGAAATCATATCTTTGACTTCAAGTATTGACACTAGTTGCAACAATCAAAGCTAAACCCTTAAATCTACATCAATTTCTCAATATGCATTTGTAAGGCACAATACACGCACCCCAGGTTAATTAGAAAGAGATGCACGATAACACTCAATCATATATGCATCTGAATCTAGTTCAGGTAGTTTCTTATATAATTCCATTTTTCTATCGTGATTTTATAGACCAAGATCATATTTTAGAGTTGGACATGACTTGGCCCTCGTGACTCGACTGTCGCACTTTTACATGGATCGCAACCTTGTTTTCTAGAATTCCAAACGTAGTTTCGAAAAGGATTTGTTTCCTATGATTAGGTGCGATGTCATTATCAAGACAGCACAAGGCTCAGCGGCTTGTTTAGGTTCCTTTTGGGAATGCGGGTGAGTCTAGGAAGAACTCCATGGAAGAGATGAGCTAGAGAACTCAGTCCTTTTTTCTTGTTTGAAAAAAGGACTCGGTCTTGGGGGAAACGATGATTGATTAATTTTTCCAACTGGCGTAGATTAGATTTGTTGGATGTGGATGGCCACTGATTGTATGAGGATGTGTTTTATTATGTGATAAACGGTTGGAATTGTAGAGAAGTTGCTCAATATGGTGAGGGACTCACAGACCTTACTCAATGCCGGTGGTGACGTGTTAGAATGTTCAGTGTTTACGTCAGTGATTTTTGGCAAAAATTAGTCTGATAGACTTTATTGACAAATTGTTAAAAAATTTAGAACTGAATTAGTTAGATTGAAAAGTTTAAGACTGAATTGATACAAATATAACAAGTTTAGGACTTTTTTTTTTTTTTGTGGTAATTATCTTGATTTTCATCACATTGGTGAGTGCAAATAATGTCAAGTTGGGCTATTCGTTGACTTGTGGCTTACCTTGCTGATAAGATTAATGAGGTACTAGATGGGATTGTTCTACTCAGGCAAATGTCCATTTCGTAGAAGAACATATAGGCTTATCTTTTTTTCCAATGTGGATATCCTTTCGTAAATGACTAGATTCTTGCTCACATTGGATGAGCTTTTGCGTATCGACTTATTATGATGTAATTGAGTGAATTTTTATAAAACCACTTTATTCAAAAGAAAAGAAAAAAAGAAAAGAAAAGAGAACTTGTATAAAGCCTAATGTCTCATGAGGAGAATTGAGAAAGTTTATTGTGGACTCTTTAATACATTTGTCATCGGGGTAAATGCCCTCTTGCTCTTGACCATGGTCAATGTTGCGATCTCTTCAGAGCCCTCCCACCAGCATGGAGGTTGATGGTTGGCGTTAACTCTAGGCTTAGCCTAAGCTTTCCCAAGCTCACCAATTCATGACTTATGGTCCGAGTTTTTAATTTGCAACATTTTCATTAAGAAATCGTTACTAATCAATTTGTGGTGAGTCGATTAGAAACCCAAGTAATATATTAAGAAAAAAAATTATTCATGCGTAACCAAAAAAATTAAATTTGGAGACTTGATTATACTAGTTAATCAACTAATACTCCTTTAGTACCTAAAAACATTAAATAAAGCATTTGCATAGTATTTTATACCAATCATGAGTTTTAGGATTCAATTCCTAACCACATTAAGGAAATAGCAATCCATGCATCATCAGTGCAGAATTGGAGAAAAGGAAATGTGCAAACGGCAATCCGACATTTACTATCAAGGAATTAAGCACAATTTATTTTTGTTTTCTTATAAGGATTTTCACATATTTTAAGGAATAAACACTCAAAGGCTATTTTATCGGTTTTTCTGATTTTTTTGGAAATAATATCTTTTTGGGGATTTTCTATTTTTATAAAAAGTTAATATAAAAATATCATATATATATATATATATATATATATATATATATATATATATAAAAAGGGTCGGAACCCACCCAGGTCGCCAATCCCGCGGCCGGACTGGGTGTTATACGCGAGCCCAGTCCGGTCCCCCAACCACTAGCCCACTCGCGAAATGAAAAAGGGGCCCGGCCCGAAGCGAAGCTAACCCTAGATTAAGCCAGCCCAGTTTTATCTCCTATCCAAAGCCCACTTTCAATTAAAAGAAACGCCCAGTCCACAATTTAAACTAAACCAAAACCGGCCCATCAAAGAAAAACCCTAGCCCGAAAACCAAAAAGAGCCGGGTCGGTCAAACCCGCGAACCAAACCGGCCGACCCGACTCGCGCTTGTCGCCCGGCTCCTTCCGGCGTCGACGGGGATGGCCGAGATAGGCGGCGCCGCTCGCCTCGGCCGAGCCACACGCCCTCTCTGGCGCCGCCTCGGCCGGCCCAGGTCGAGGGTCTGACCTCCGCCTGGGGCCGTCGTCCACCGGCCGGCATCCTCGACTGAACACAAACCGAAAAAGGCGACGTCGGCGAACAGGCTCGAAACGACCGAACGGCCAACACTCGGGACACCAACCATCTCGTGAGGAATTCGACTCGACAAGATGATGCCTGGGCGGCTCGTTACCGGGCTGAAACGACGAAACTAAAACCAGATCCGTCGGGGCAATTCGTCGAACAAGTGGAGCGCGCACTGGAACGAGGGGTTCTTGGCTCGAATGGGACCGGAATCTGCGTCGGGACCTCAGCAAAGAAGCGACGACCACACAGCGGCCGAAGCAAGGACGGTCGGGGCCGGAGTTAGCGCGAGCCGGACGGCCGCGAGCTCCGGCCCGACGTGTCCGAAAGGAGGGCAAAACGGGGTCGGGGGCTTGCCGGCTTGAATCGAGGGCGTCGGCTGAGCGGGGGTGTCGGGCGGGGGTCGTCGGGCGGAGCTCGCGCGTGGCCGAGGTCGGCTGAAGCCTTCTCGCTCCGATCTCCCTCTGTCTCGGCCTCTGGATCTCACCCGAACCCCCACTCTTTCTCTCTCGGTGCATCTCTCTCTCTCTCTCTCCAAAGCTCCCTCTCGAATTCCCTCACTTTCACCCCCACTTCACCGAGCTCCAGAAGGTCCTAATTATAGGCTGGAGGGCCCAATCGACGGGGGGTTTCGGCCGCCGGTCCTTGGCAACGCCGACCGGCCCTGGTGTGGCCGAACCGGCGTCCCATCCTATCTTCTCCACGGACGCCTGCTCGGCATTGAAGGCGCCCGCCAAGACGTCCCCTTCCGTCGGGGTTTCTCGCCGGATCTCGCGCTGCTCCGTTCGGCAGCATTGATGGGGCCCGCGAGACGTTCCCTCCGTCGCTGGTCTACCCTTCTCTCTCTGCCAGAGGTTGTCCTGGGCCCGCGCGGAAACGAGAAAAGGGGCTGGGGTCAGGTCCAGCCCCCAAAGCCAACGTTTTCTTCCTTAAAAAAATAAAAATAAATAGTAATAATATTTTTTAAAAAATAATTTCTATTTATCCAAAATGTAGTAAAATAAGGAAAAACTGAATTTAATTGATACAAATAATATTAAAGCATATGCGATGTGAAAATCCTTTCTGCTAGGACTGAAATGGTACCTAATTTTCCATACAAATTAATCATAAATATTTAATCAAAATTTATGTGTCAATAATCAAGTCCTAAAATGTTCTCATCTTTTCTTTTCAGCTGCTCTCTTCATTGAGCAACTGATCAAGGTGTGATGCTAGATTGCCCTAATTGCAACGTCAATCCAATTATGTATCTAATACCTCTATAGTTTGGTGTTGTAAATTTATACACGCAATTTGGTAAAATTTATGCCCTTTCTTTCTTCGAGAAGGGAAGATGACAAAATTAATACCAACACAATTGAACGTGTTGATTTTAAAAAGTTAAAGTCAAAGAAGTATGGTGCACATAATATTTTTCAATATGAAAACCGTTTTCCCTCACGTGAAGGGCGATAAGATGATGAAAGCAACGTGCATAGATTTGGTATGCATTGCCGAAACCAAGCTTATAATCAATTCATGTCAAACTATATCTATATAAGTCGACCTTTAAAAGTGGGAGATTTGTGAATGATGAAAATGGTCACTCCTAATGTAATCATTATCATTCACCGCCATGCTCCTGCAGTAAAGATGTTGTAGAATGGGAAAATATCAGAAAACCGAAAACAAGATAAAAATGGGTTCATGTCAGCTGAGTCAGCTCATTCTCTTTGAGACAGAATCACCATTCTTACAACTTGGAAATTGCGACTTGCTCAGAAATCAATTGCATCCATAGGGACAATGCCACTGGGAGAATTTCCCCCTTTTGATGGAAACATCCGATTTCTTTTCGTAATATATGACCAACTATGTTGGTTTTTCAGAATGATGATGCGGCCTTTAGCCTTTAAGAAGAGCCGAGTGCTTATTACAATCCTTCGCCTCCTCTCCCACTTGAACAAGGCCTTTATTGCAGCTCTCGACCGAGCAGAGTACCAAAAGACCCCCTCAAGTAAATAACATAAATCTAGTAATTGGCATTAATAAGAAGAAAACACATGGATTATGTAAATCCCCAAAAATGACCGACAAAGAGGCGATGCCATCAAAGGTAAATCGGAAAACTAACAATCGATGCCAAAGACTGAAAGTGACCACTCTCATAAGAGGGTGGTCAAACAGTATTTTTCAAAATAACTTTCTCATGTAGTCTGTGATGGGCTCAACAAAGGTAAATTGAATAAAAAATAAACAATCAATGCCAAAACCACTGCTAACTTTTTATGCTTCAGCAACAATGATTAAACTTGCACTCTATCCTGTGACCAAGACCAAGAAAGCCTTTGAGACTCAAGCTCAGTTCCTTCACAATTACAAGCCACAGGATATTTCAGGACAACACACTATTGGCAGCGGAGCTGCAGAGGAATAAGTTCCCTCTCTGTAAATTTGCTACTGTTTAAGCAACGGAACATATCTTAGTTACTGAAGAAACGCCGTCAAAAGTCAAACTCAAAAGTCACAATACAGGGAAACTGGTTGAAAAGAAGCAGCCTATAATATTCCTATCAATCCTCTCTAAGTTAAATGACCAAAAGGGCAAATTGACTCAGCTTTCAGAGACATCGAATGGATTACTTCTGCTTGCTTTATGGAAGCACTCAAAACATAGGAAGAGAGAGAGAGAGATACAAAGAACAAAGACACTCTTCAGAATTGAGAAAAAAAGAGCATCACACTGCACATTCAACAAAAAAGGGCATGACCAGAAGCTTGACAATCATTCCCTTTATTGAATTTATTGTTGAAAATGTTCATAGCGTAGCATTCTGTTCTTGTCATTTACCAATCCTCCCTCCCTCCCTCTTTACAAGGTGGCTCCGGTGCAAGTATAAAAGTCAGATTTGCCAATGAAGTATGAAGGCACGATCTAGATAGCACTTGTAACAAATTGAAGCATCACCATAACCATAAAGAACGGGTGAGGGAAAAGGAACCCTACTGCTCTGTGGGCCAAACCGACCTGTGATTGAAGAGTACTAACATACCAAGACTCTAATGAGTTGTGAACAAATCTCATGTTCAGGGATGAAGACTAATCTTGCTTCAAGTTAGGCCACCTAAATCTCCAAAAAGTCGGCTGTCTTATGGAAAATAACAAGGAAGATCATTTTGTCCACGATTGGCAACAAATAATTTTCCAATTGCAGTATACAGATCCTCTGAGCTTTTCTTGAACAAAACCATCAACTTTGACATGGACGCTTTTGACAAGGCTTAATAAAGCTTCATCCATTTTACCTCAATACTCTCCCCATTGATCTAGACAGCTTCGGCCTACACCAACAGCTAAGAGATTCAATGCTCTTTTCATTTTTTTTGTGGGAGAGATCCGTTTTCCCCCGTGCACTTTACCTTCTATTTAAGAGAGAAAGCAAATAATGAGACACATAAGGAGACCCTGGAAGGGAGATGGGTCTGGTTTAGAGTGGTTAGGGAGTCCATTGACTACAACATTGCCATTGAGGGATCGACAGCTGACTGCAACAGTCCCTCAAGGTCCAAAGCATTAAAAAAGACATTGCTTTCAAGACACGATATTAAATAACATTCATACAGAGTGCAGAGGTTGAAAAAACCAGAGTGAAATATGAAGAGACTGGATTAGGAATCCCAGTTGCATCAAGCAATTTCTTGAAAGGAACACATGAAACCCTTGATCAGTCAATTCACTGACGAAGAACACTTCATCGAAACATTTACATTTTTTCTGGCCAGTTACATGGTATATAAGCTTATATCCATAAATACCTTATGTACACTGAATCATGAAATTCTAATATTCACGTTGCCCCGACGGCACAGACAACCCAATATCATCCACCGATCGAACCTTAACAAATATAGCATTACCAAGTTAACACATTGTCGTCAATCTAATGGGAACCTTCTCCCTCGCGGCATCACCAACTCCCTCCACCGCTAAACTCCTCAGCATTTTCTTGAAGGCGAAATGCACCCAATTCGACAGCGCAATCCAACGCATGACCTCATATACAAAGTCGAGCGCGAAGCCGGAACCGGGACCGAACCGCGACGACGAATCGTGCTCCCAATTCGGCCCTCCGAAATTCCATCAGCCGCCGTCTCCTCCTCCTCTGCCGCCGCCACCGCCGCCGCTAGGGCCAAAACCCCCGCCAAACGGGTCGCCGCCGTAAAATCCGCAGTCCCCAACGTCGTCCCCTTCGTCGAGGCAATCTCCCGACAGCGACCTTCGCTTCGACCGCCGCTTCCTCCGGACGAGGCGGCGGGGCAGGGTCCTGCAGGCCGAGGATTTCAGCGAGATAGGGGTGAGATGGGCCCGGGCCCGCACGGAAACGAGAAAAGGGGCTGGAGTCAGGCCCAGCCTCCAAAGAAAACGTCGGCTTTCTTCCTTCGAAAAAAAAAATAATTAGTAATAATAAATTTTTATTTTTTTAAATTTCTGTCTATCCGAAATGCAGTAAAATAAGGAAAAATAAAATTGAATTGATAAAAATAATATTAATGCATATGTGATGTAAAAATCCTTTTTGTTAGGGCTAAATTGGTACCTAATTTTCCATATAATTCAATCCTAAATATTTAACCAAAATTTAGATGTTACCAGTCAAGTCCTAAGATGTTCTCATCCTTTCTCTTCATTGAGCAGCTGATTAAGGAACATGACGCCAGATTGCTTTGATTGTAACATCAATCCAATTGTGTATCTAAACCCTCTATAGTTTTGTGTTGTAAATTTATGTGTGATTCGGTAAAATCTACGCCCTTTCTTTCTTTGAGAAGGGAAGATGACAAAATTAATACCGACACAATTGAACGTGTTAATTTTAAAAAGTTAAAGTCGAAGAAGTATGGTGCACATAATATTTTTCGATATGAAAACCGTCTTCCCTCACATGAAGGGCGATAAGATGATGAAAGCAGCATGCATAGATTTGCTATGCAATGCCAAAACTAAGCTTATAATCAATTCATGTCAAACTATATCTATATAATTCGACCACTAAAAGTGGGAGATTTGTGAATGGAGTTAAAGAACGCATTTGATGCCAATGATGAAAATGGTAAACTTAAGGAAAATGGATACCGGATCTAGACTATTTTTATTTCTTATTCACACGTAAATAAGGGATAATGATACAAATGATTCTTGAAATTTTGCCCAATGTGCAATTTGATATTTGAATATTTTATTTGTTTAATATAATCCCTAAACTTTTTATTTGTTTAATGTAATCCTTAAACTTTTGGTATATGTTCAATATAGTCCTTAGCTATATACAAATGTGTAGTATCATTCTTCCGTTATTCAAGATCAAAGACAACATTGAACATTTTCATATAATTTATGGATCAAATTGAATATGTATAAAAATTTCAAGGATCTTATTAAATAAATTAAAAGTTCAGGGACTGCATTGCACATTGGGTTGCAGTTCAGAGATCAAATTGAACAAATTAAAAATTCAGGGATTACTTGTATCATTTTTCCCGTAATCAACGACAACCTAATGATAACTCAATCAGCTTGGTAATGTCATGGCCGGCATCCTGACTGGCCACCCAAAATGAAGGAAGAAAAGGGAAGAAAAGGAGTTCATGGTTTTCACTGAGTAGGCAATAGTTGTAGGAAAGGCAGTATTCCTGCATTTAGGGATTTAATGAATTTTGCTCAATTGTCCTCCCTGAGCTTAGGTTATCTTAGTTCCCATTTTTATAGTGGCCAAAAGAGAGAGTTCACGTTACGATAGAATTTTATCATTGTAGTACACATTTTGACTGACTTTATTAATGTCAAACCCCTATTAACAAAATATTTGTTCTTCTAACATAAAATACACGTCCTCGTACGTTATTTTTTCACTTATTGTCTACATTTCACTATTTACATATATACCGAATGATATGATTTTGTCCTTCTACTTTATCATTAACATAGTACAAAATAATTAATTGGAAGCAATGAAGGCATGTCTACCGCAATGGATCTACAGTCGAGGTAGGGACAAGGGGAGAAATAAAATCATTTGCATTTATATTTTAGATATGATTACACGTTGAGTTCTTTGAAGAGCTATCGAGACTGTTCCATGGCTCCATCCTCGAGCAGAAAGAGCACGAATGGGGCTTTAGATGGAGTAAGGAAACTACACCAATCTAACCGGGAGAAAATATAAATTGCAAGGAATTGATACGCTTCGAATTGAAGTTATATTGAATATAACGTAAAAGGACAATACAAGGATGAGGTTGCTATAATCATCCTTGTTAAGCTTCCTACCAATTCAGATGACCAATAGAAAGTGGTAGTATAAGCTCTAGTAAAAGTTGCCGTAGTCATTCTTGTCATGCTATCTTCCAATTCAGATGATGTTGTATTTGTTGAAATTTACTACATTAGAACTGATTTCACAAAGTATGCAGAGGGAACGACCAGGTGCAATATTAGATGAGAAACCGCTCTCATGGAGAAGAGAACAGCCATTGCAAAAAGGGCGGGCGGGCGGGCGGGCCGGGGGGGAGGCATACGAATTTCAATGGTTTTCCTCTCAATTAGACATTTGTTCTTACTCAATTCTACACAATTCGGCCTCAATAAAATCAATCGACACCTCACCAATCCAATTGGTATTTTTCCTCACAAATTGATCCCACATGCTTCTCAATTTTGTGGCCAAAAACGATCCCCAGCATTTTCTGAACAAAAACGGCCCTAGGATGACTTTTTCCCAAAAAGTCTCGGTTTGCAGAAAAATCTTTTGAGACTGAGTCGACGTTCCTAGAATTAATTATGACACGATAGAACTTTCAATTTCTGAAATCGAAATTAAATTTACGGTTAATTTTAATTTGACGCGTTTTTAGCGTGACCTAGGCTACTAGGTAGGTTTCAAAATTTTTTAGTGCAAATGACCTGTGGTCGATTTTCTTCAAGTCACAATGAACCCACTCGACACATTGGCGACTCTCAATTGTCGTGGAAATCTCGAGGATTCAAATACGGACATAAGGTACCAAAACGATAGAAAAATCAGTTTAGTGTTGGCCGACGAGAATTTTTCAATTTAGTGGTGTCACCCACGATTAGCCACATATTTTTGTCGAATCGACCTATCTCTAATCTCAAATCGATTTTTAATTGTACTGTAATGGCCTCTAAAGACGAGTACGGTCGAATAGCCGATTCCCGGTCGAATTCTCAAGTTTATCGCATTAAAATTCCTTAATGGCTTCCCCAGCTATTCTAGTTATCTCGAGAGTGATTAGCTTTGAGAACAGCTCTATAGGCGCATCGATGAAATGCCCAATTAATTTAATTGAAAGCAGGATTGAAAATTTGGGATGTCATAGAACCAGCCTCCTTTGCTCATCCAAGTGTAACTTTCTCGACCATTGCCGAATTCAAACAAGAGTGATCATCCACGTCTTGACGAAGAGTACATGACCAAATTGATATACACATGCATTGTCCAAAAAATGTATCCTCTTGTATCGGAACCCTCTTCTCACGGGTAAATTTCCTCTTAGAAAGGTGCATGGTAAAAAATTCGGCATCGACATTGAACATCAATTGCACCATGTTAATCTTAGGTCGACATCATTTTTCTTGAGCTTAATTAAATGAACCAAGACATGGTCAAAGTGGACACACACAAATTGAAGGCATCCGCCAAGACGTCCCCTTCCGTCGGGGTTTCTCGCCGGATCTCGTGCTGCTCTGTTCGGCAGCATTGATGGGGCCCGTGAGATGTCCCCTCCGTCGCTAATCTACCCTCCTCTCTCTGCCAGAGGTCATCCTGCACGCGTGGTGTGTAGTGCGAGGAAGGAAGGAGGAAGAAGAACAAGAGGGCCGGGCTGCGAAGACAGTGAGCCGGGGGAGAGATGGGCCTTGGGCTGGCGTGGGAATGAGAAAAAGGGTTGGGGTGAGGCCCAGTCTGCAAGCCAACTTTTTTTAAAAAAAAAAAAAAAAAAAAGAGAGAGAGAGAGAGAGACAGAGACAGAGTTCACATTACTAGCGTTGATATCATTGGAGTATGAGGTTTTAATTGAATCTTGCTTAATTGTCCTCCCCGAACTTAGGTTATCTTAGTTCCCATTTAAATCATGGCCAAAAGAGAGAGTTCACATTACTATAGAATTTTATCATTGGAGTATACATTTTGACTGACTTCAATTAATGTTATACCCCTGTTAGCAAAATGCTCGTACTTTGGTAATGAAACTACATGAATCTAACTGCGAGAAAATGTAAATGACAAGGAATTGATAGGCCTCAAATCAAGTTGTATAGAAGATAAATCACAAGGAATTGAAATTACGCAAAAGGACGATACAAGGATGAGGTTGCTATAATCATTCATGTTATGCTTTCAACCAATTCAGATGATTAAAAAAAAATGGCAGTATATATAAGTTGCCGTAATCATTCTTGCCATGCTATCTACCAATTCACATGATGTTGTATTTGTTCAAATTTACTCCATTCGAACTGATTTGGCAAGTATGCAGTGGGAACAACTAGGGGCAACATTAGATGAGGAACCGGCTCTCATGGAGAAGAGAACAGCCATTGCAAAAGGCTAGAATTTTACCGAGTAATCTAGGGATGAGATGGATGCAGTGGCGGGGAAGTGAGGGAAGGATTACATTGCATTATATCAGCCAGTTTTCGGCAATCTTTTTTCTCACTTGAATTAGCAGCAGCCGATGCGTCATCATTACGTATCAGATCTTTATCAATGAAGTTTTTTAGAACTATTGGTGTTGAATTTGCACCATTCACCTAAGAAAGAAATGTTATGTCTTCATGTTATGTGATTGGGATCATATTGCGGAAACTTTTTGACAAGGAGCGTACAGCCTTAGAATTGGGACATCATATCTGTAATAGCTGTAGCATTGCAGAAGGGTTTAGCAAATGGCTTGTTAATATGTTCGAGGATTTTGCTAGCCTTTATATGGCCCAGAGTCTTTGTTACACATATAAGCTGCTGATAAGATGTTTATGATCATGATGACAGTAATTTCTAAGTTTATGAAACAGATGTACTGTCTATCTATCGAATCTGATAAGTTTCTTCGACTTTCACGAACGCTACTTAATGCTTGGGGTCGTGCTTGAGGTCCATATTTGATAATCACCTTTCCTACAATGCGTCATAAGAATGATCAAGACTTTAGCTGTCGACTACAAGAAGATTAAAGTAGCTGTTTGAATTTCATACTAAGGACAGCATGGAATGTAGCTGTTTGAATTTCATACTAAGGACAGCATGAAATCATGAATTGAGTAATTGAGAGCATGTGATGAGAGCATGTGATGTGTGCTTAAGAGAGAGAGAGAGAGAGAGATCTAAATAGTTCCTACAAGTGCGTACCTGAAAAGCTCTTTTGAATAGAAGCGTGGTCATCATAGATCTAAGTAGTTCCTACAAGTGCGTACCTGAAATGCTCTTTTGAATAGAGGCGTGGTCATCATCCTCGATATCATTAGCTTTTCGATGATCCTATCCATTTTTTGAAAGTAAGATATCCTCCAAGATTGCTTGAAATGCAATGCACTGCAAATTCCCAAGAATCTAATTGTGAATCCAGGTCCCAGTCCTGCAAAGAACCAATTATGGGTGTCCAGATTCCCTCCATTAGGTTCATCTCCGTTCCAAAAATCACCATCTTGTTTACCGATATTAGGATGCTGCTCATCTCCGGGGCAAACTTTTAAAAGAGGAGCTCCACAAAGTCTGTCATTACCACGATACACAGATTCATCATCCATGGTATGCAGATGAATACCTGAAGGAATATGGCCTGATAAATTATTGAATGAGAGATTGAGATGACCTAGAAAGTCCAAGCTAGATATGCTAGGAGGGATTCTACCTGAAATCTTGTTGTTGGATAGGTCAAGGGATTCTAAATTTTTGATGTCACCAATGTTTGAAGGGATTTTCCCACTCAAATTGTTTTGAGAGAGGTTCAAATTCTGAAGTTCGACGAGCCTAGTCAACTCTTATGGTATTTCGCCATTTAAATTGTTTGCAGAAAGGTCAATGGAATGGAAGAATCGGAGTGTCTTGTCATAAATTCGGCTAGTTCCCTTTGTATCAACCATAACTTTAATCGATGGTGAATACTCCCAATACGACTGATAATTGATATCTCCAACCATGGACGAGAATCCACTAAAACACGACGGAATGCTTCCGGAAATGTTGTTCTGTGCTAGACTTAAAAACTGGAGGTAATTAAGTTGTCAGAGTTGCAAGGGAATGCCTCCAGTAAAACTATTCTACTCAAGATCGATCACTACAAATGATCGAGAATGTCGTCCAAATGAAGGAATTTCACCAGTGAAGTCATTATTACTTAGATCAAGGAGGCGAAGGTTAGTTAGGTTGGACAAACATTTGGTAAGCACTTGGTCGAAGCCATTTTTATGCAAGATCAGAACTTCTAATTGCTTCATATGGCAGAAAGAGTTAGTGATCTGACCACTTAACCTGTTGTCACCCAGAAGAATCCATTTCAGTGCTTCCAACTTTTTCAGACAAAAGGGTAGTCTCCCAGATAGTTGGTCCTTTGACAGATCAAGATAAACCAGGTTCTTCATTGCACATAGCGAATTCGGTATGCTGCCGCTGAGACTGTTACCAGAAAGAATCAGACAATGTAACAGTGGCATCTTGTTTCCGTCCAATCTGGAAATGGGGCCTCTGAGCTTATTGTTAGCGAGAACCAGGTCTATAACGTTAAGTGAAATGTCGGAAAGCCAATTGGGAATTTCATCTGAGATGTTTGCATTGGACATGAACAAGTATGAAATATTCCTCTGTGTTTGAAGCCACAATGGAAATTTCGGTCCCACATCACAACCCGACATGTTAATCCATTGAACTTGGAAGGGAGGAACCCAGGCGGGATCAAAACTTAAAACAAGTTCATTAGACGAAATGGACAAATGGGTTAGGCTCATGAGATTAGCAAAGTGCGATTCACTGACAACTCCATTCAAAGAATTATTACTTATGTCCAACGTCTCTAGACTAGATAGTCTCCCGATACTTTCTGGAATGTTCCCACTCAATTTGTTGTGGCTAAGATCCAACTTTGTTAGAGATGATAGCTCCCCCAGAGTTACTGGAATAGGTCCCCAAATCGAGTTTTGTGACAGATTTAGGTACTCGAGATCTTTGAAACTCTCCAATTGGCTTGGTAGAAAACCACTGAAATTATTGGCAGTGAAATCACAAATCCTCAAGTTACTTTGTGCCGACTCCAAAGGACCATGGATGATGCTCCCAACATCTCCATCAAAGTTATTAAACGCCAACCTTATTTCATGCAACTTGTAGAGATTGCTGAAGTTTTTCAGAATTTGACCGCCTAGCAAATTATTAGACACATCGAGAAAGGAAAGTTGTCGATTATTATCAAAGAGTGTCCTCGGAAATGTGCCTTTCAAATAACTTTCCCTCAAATCGATATGCTCGAGCTTGCTAAAGTTGGAGAACTAGGGAGGAATAATAGAATTTATGAAATTGCCTGATAGATCCAGGAATCTTAAAGAAGTGAAGTTGACGGATAGAGAGTCAGGAAGTTTTTCGAGAGAACAATCCTTCAACTGCAAAGATTGCAGTGAAGAAAGCATATTAATGGAACTCAACCAATCTGGGGCATTCCTAAGGTAAGGTATTTCAAGGAAGATAATTTCGACACCCATTGGAGGTTATCAGTTGTTAAAGAACCCCCGCCAAACCTACTAGCAAGATCTAGACATTGCAAGTTGGACAGATTACCGAGGTGATGAGGTATGTTTCCGTCAAAACCTGCGGATGATAGATTAAGATACTCTACTCTCTGGAGAGTACCAAAGAATTGGGGGATTTCTTGCCTGGAAAATTTGTTGAGGCTGAGGTCTAGATACTTCAAATGCTTCAGCTCAGCCAAAGATGCATGGATTGTACCTGCCAAGTTGCTCTTATCTAGACATGATCCATCGGGATAGGTCTCAAAGCATGGATTACGAAGATCGAGTTTGAAAACATGGCTAGCCTTTTTGCTGCATTCGACTCCTTTCCACTCACAACAGTCCTTGCTGGTCCATGAGGACAAGCGTTTAGAATGGTCGATGAGACCTTACCTGAATTTCAAGAGAGCTTCTCTCTCTGTACCAAAGCAGCTCACATTGGCGAAAGCTTCGGAATGGCCAAACTCAAATGATTGATACACGAGAAGAGTCCACAATATGAGGGGTGCAAAGGCAAGGGCCGATGCCATTGCTTTCGATAATATGGGATTAGGAAATGCGGTGTACTTCCTCCGTTTTATGGTGACATGGGTCTTGGGAAGGTCTTAATTGAACTTCATCAAGAAAAGGACATTGCTCGTTTTCTACTTATTTGATTTGGCCATCACTCTCGATCAACATCGTCACACCCCGAATCCTAATAGAAAAGGGGAATGACATGGCTGTCATTCGGATCTATGCAACAAACATATTTATTAATAACTCAAAATATATCAAATCTTCATCACTTTAAGATGTGAGTTTACAAATTCATAGAAAAAATAGCATAACTTATCTCAAAATAACTATGACCAAACAACAAACGTTATTCGAATTGTCAAATACGCGATTCTATCAAATAATCGAGAAACAACGTTAAAATCAAGTAAAATGCTACATCAACTACAAAATGGTTAAACTATGCCTAAATGCTAACAAAACAACTTATACATGCTAACAAATCACATATCCAAAACGATTATTCAAGCCATTCGCAATGCTAAACTTGAATGCGAAATCCTAAAATTTCGCTCCAACTAAACCGTTAATTCAAATCAACTTTCATGAAATCTCATGGTTCTATAACGACATAATTTATATTTTCCATGAAATCCCGGAGCTCCACAACTTAAGAATCGGACTTTGTAGCTCAATTTTCACTAAATTTTAACTTTGAGCCATAATTCTGAAAACTACTCTGGTTAGACAAACGAAGGGCACAAGCACTTACTGGACGTTGCGATATGAAGTCGAATAAGCTTGGCGAAGCGTCTATGGTATGAATGCGCAAAACCCTCTCTCTCTTTTCCGTTTCTTCTTCTTTCGCTTTTTCTCTATCCTTTTCTTTCCGTTTGTGTGGTCTCGGCCCGTCTTTAAAAGCTGAAGGTGTTCACTATTCCTTGTTTTTGTTGACTCAGTCAATTTCGTCTTTTTTTTTTTTTTTTTTTTGTTGCTTTGATCGAGTCAAAGTCCGTATTTACAAATGCGATGAAAGACCGCCATGTTCTGGAGATGCCTTCCGAGCCAGGACCAACCAATCACCAGAGTGCAGCCAAAAGCCTAAGTGCCATCTTCTGCAGGGTATTGGACAGGAGTATTAGAGTCAATGGTCAAAAGTTTGATTGATAATAATGTGACATCCAGATTTTCGAGTTTTAATTTCGATTTGGATAAATAGTAGTGCTTTTCGTTCAGTTAAGGAGAGATTGTGAAATTGGGATGCAAGACGCCACAGTGGTAAGGAAAAAAATACCAATTTGATTGATGAGGTGTTGAATGAATTAATGGGGGTCAATTTGATTTAATTCAAGTGGGATTAAGATTCAATTGGAAGAGAATTAAGTGGAATTAAAGAAATTGTTGCACAAAGTTTTATGCCCCGGCGGAAAAATAAAATGGACCCCGGCGGAAATTGATTTGGACCCATTGAAATATGTTGTAGAGGAAATGAGTTAGTGGATGATGACATCATGGAGTGATGTCATGGTGGGTGGCCCATTTGGTGGAGATCTTGACAAGTGGAGGGGTGGATTTAATCCCCAAAAAGTGAAGGGCCCCACCACTTCTTCTTCAACCTTGAGAAGAGAGAGAAAAGGGGGGGGGGGGGGAGGACGGGGGCGTTTGGTTGGGCATTCCCAAAGCCCTTGGACCCCCAAAGCCCATTGGGGGAAAATTTTAGTGTTTGGCAAATTTTTTGGAAGCTCCTTTGCCCAAGTATGAGCATTCGGAATGCTCAATGCCCAATGCCGGGGGGGGGCGATTGGGCATTCGGCATTTGGGAAATGCCTCGCCTACTGTTCATCATCTTTCTTTCCCGGTCGTCTTCTTCTTCTTCTTTCCGGCCACCGAGCTTCTCCGGCAGCCACCACCCACGCCGCCTGAGGGTTGCGCGTCGCCGGTGACCACCGTCTGGGGTTGCCGCAACGCGCGACCCAGGCGGCGCGAACCTCGCGGCGTCGCCGAGGTTGCGCGGATCTCGGCGACGCCGCCGAGGTCCGTGTCGCCGAGGTCGCGCGGACCTCAGCGGCGTCGTCGGTTCCGCGACCTCGGCCGCCAGATCTGGCGGTCCGAAGGCGATCCGCCGTCCGGAGGCGTGATCTTGCTGTCCGGCGGCCGATCGGCCTCGGACCGCTAGATCTAGCGGCCGAGGTCGCGCCTCTAGGGCGGCGATGACGTCGCCCGAGGTCGCGTCACCTGGGTCTGCGCGACCTCAGGCCGCCAGATCTGGCGGTACGGAGGCCAGATCTGGCCTCTGCGCCTCCAGGCGCCTGAGGTCGCGGCGACGGCGTTGCCTGAGGTCGCGACCTCAGGCGGCCGGACGCCAGATCTGGCCGTCCGGCATCGCCGGCCGCCGGATTTGATTTTCAGATTTAAAAAAAAAAAAATTAAAAGCAAAAGCCCATTTGGAATAAATTTTGCCAAACGGTATTTTCGCACAAGCAACTTTTCAATGCGTAATTTGCCAAACGGCCGAGCATTCCCGAAAACCCCTTTATCCTAAAGATATTTGCATTTGGCCAAAGACATTCCCCAAAAGCCGAACCAAACGGGCCCGACGTGTGATCGGCAAGCCAGCCCGCACGCCCGACCGGCCGCCTCTCCGCCGCTCCGCTCGCTCGCCACCGCACGGTCTTTGTCGTCCCCCTCGCGTGATCACCGCGGCACCCCGCTCCCGCGCCTCGCCTCACCGTCCCGCCCGTCACCGCCTCGCCCGCGTGAGCCGCGTGCCGCACGCCCCTTCGCCACTTGCTCGGCCGCTCGTCGCTGTCGCTGCCCGCACGCCATCGTCGCCGTCGCCGCTGCCCTCCGTCGTTCGCCGCTGTGCTTCACGCCATCGCTCCACCGTCGCCCCTCTCCTCCGCCGTTCCTCTGCTCGAACCGGTGCCGGATCCGCCCCCAACCAGCAGCGAGCATAAGGTTGCAAAAATGGGTATGGCAGCCCCTTCTTGGCCCGTTTTGGCCGCCTTCCCGAGCCCGGATGCTCGGCCCGCTTTGAGGAAAGTCGATCCTCGCGTCGTCCCTGTCGTTTTGGTCCGCTCGGCTCGCTAATCCGGTGAGTTTAACTCATTAAATCTTGATTAGACAGTTAATTATGCCCTAAGTGTGCTTAGTCTAAGTTAAGCAAGTTTAGATGGATATTTTAGTTTATTTAATTGTGATTTTTGGATTAAAAGGTTTATTTAATTTAAAGTGTGTTTAATTAAAGGCTAAGATAGTTTATTTGATAATAAACCTTGATGGGACATAATAGGGTTTTACTTTTGAATTATTTAATTGTTTCGAAATTCTGGAAATTTTAATATTATATTATATTCCGAAATTATTAAAATATTATTATTATTTAAAAAAAAAACAGAAAAATTATTTTTGACCCCAAAGTTTCGAGAATTTCGTGCCGATAGGCTGCTGTGTGTTCAGATTTTGAAATTGATGGTTCGATATTATAAATTGAGTGTGGATGATGAAAAATATGAATATTATTATTTAATTAATTTTCGGAATAAATTTAATTATTTATTAAAATTCAAAAATTTCGTCGGGACCCTAAACTCTCAGAATTTCGTGCCGATCGCTGCTGTGTATTTAGAATTTGAATTTGATGATTGATTGTGGCAAATTGAGTGTTGATTGTGATAAATATGGATTTTATTCATAAAATCTCAAGTGTCGAGTTCGGCATTGAAATTGGATTGTTAATGGCTAATATCGTAATTGGATTATGTGAGTGAAATGTAAAGTATCCAAGGATCGGTATCGAATTGTTGTGTGCTAGTTGAAAGGCTCGGGTCGCAGTAGTGGCTAGGCCGACTGGATCCTTATTCTTTTAGAATGCCGTCAAGAGAATGACGTGGCTTGGTCGCAGTAGTGGCGAGACCGACTGGACCTTTATTCTTCTAGAAATGCTGTCGATAGAACGACGTGGCTTGGTCGCAGTAGTGGCGAGACCGACTGGACCTTTATTCTTCTAGAAATGCCGTCGATAGAACGACGTGGCTTGGTCACAGTAGTGGCGGGACCGACTGGACCTTCATTCTTCTAGAAATGCCGTCGATAGAATGACGTGGCTTGGTCGCAGTAGTGGCGAGACCGACTGGACCTTCATTCTTCTAGAAATGCCGTCAATAGAATGACGTGGCTTGGTCGCAGTAGTGGCGGGACCGACTGGACCTTTATTCTTCTCGAAATGCCGTAATGTTAATAGATAGTCGACCTGTGAGTAGGCTATGCCATTGTGTGACAGTGAATAATAATTGGAATGCGTGCTAAGTGCGATCGTGATTTATATGAAAGTGATGGCGTTCCAATTGTTTGAATTATTATTACTACTTGAAATTGTGTGATACAAATTGTGTTAACCTGCAGGAAGGAATTGAGGCGAGGTAAGTTCTCTGTGTGATGTGGCTAGGCCACCCTTGGGCGTATTTTCTTTCTAATAGGGGTTTAGGGGGTTGAACTTGCTGAGACGTCGTCTCAGTGGTTATTGAATAACCATTTCAGGTTCCCGGTGGGCGGAGCGGCCAGATAGCTTTGGTTGGCCTTGAGGAGTTGCAGATGTGAAGTCATAAGGATTGGAGAGCGTGTCCGACTTGTAGGTCGTAGGACAGTTCATTTTTTAAGTGTCGATCTTTTGTAGACTTTTGGCTATAGGCCTTCGTTTGTAACTTCGTTGGTTTGAGGAAGTGATTGGTTGTGAAATCGTTTCCTGCTTTTCTATCCCGTATTTCATTGTCAGGGGTTTTATAATACGTTCCGCTTGCGCATTAATAAATGAATGGGGTCGGCGACGCTACCTGGGAATGTCGCATTTGCATGACCATGGTGGGATGTTGGCGCGCTCGGGGTTCGGGGTGTGACATCCCCGCTTAAGTGGTATCAGAGCATGGTCTGAGTATAGAGTGATAAGGTGCGATGAGTCATGGGATAGTTAGTAGGAAAGGCTTTAATATGCTAATGCATGTGGTTGATAGTTGATTGGTAGTGTGTTTGGGGTCACTCAAATTCTAACATGATGTTGGAATCGAAAAACAGGCGTCTATAAAGAGCTTGTAGGATGAGTGACCAGGAGTGGAGAACTTCTTGGAGGAGGTCGATAGGACCTGTACCTCGGGGTAGGATGCTGACAAGAGTTGGTACCCGAGGTAGAGCGCAGGCTCAGTCTAGCGTGTGTGTGAGAGTACCGCCGCGAGTCGGTACTTAGAGTGTAGCAGCACCGAACGATCTTAGGTTCGTTGGGATCATTCAGGCACTAGTGTTCCTTTGAAGCTTGTTGGGTCAGTAAGCTCAAGACTGAGCCGCCGCTGTTGTCGTTGTTTCTACCACTGCCAGTGTTGTGACCGTTGTTGTTGCCGCGCTTGTTGAAGCCCAATCTGAAGTTGTGATCGAGGATCAAGCCTCCGTATCTGAGTCAAGGTTTAGTTTAGACAGAGATGGAAATCGATTGGGGAGAAAGGCCGACGTCAGAAGAAAAGTGCCCTGCTTCACCCAACTGGAAGAGTAGAATGAGAAAGTTAGTGCTCAACTCGATCGATGTGTGTCGTGTCTATAAGAAAAGACGGGGACCTGTTTTGTGCTGTAAGAGAGAAATGACTTGTTACAAGGGTCACAAGTACAGCCATTTGATCAAAGATTATCTATATAGACAGATGGAATCGCAGCTATTTCTGTCACCGTTGCTGATAAGACAGAACATAATAAGCATGCTTCGTGACATTTAATGGGGTACTTGGAATAGGCCCCAGTGCAAAGAAGGGTGCATGATATTCCTCGATAGGAGGTAGACGACTCCTTGATTGTGTGCCGAGTCAATGGAAAGGAGGCATGAGTCAGCCTGGTGTTATAGTAAAAAAAAAAAAAAAAGGGAGCATGCTTTGAATGTGGCTAGCACGGCCATCGAGTTAGGAACTGTCCGTGTAAGTTCAGGAGAGCGTAAGCACTGTTACTGCAGAGAGGACGCCACCATGATGGCTAGAGGAGCATGAAGGGATCGACCATGCATCAATCAGAAGAAGAATGTTTATGAGATGTTTTATGCAGAGTAATGCAGCAGAATTTTCAATGAAGGTTGTAGGGTTTTCGTTGTGGTAATAAAGTAATAGGAAGATGAGTCTCTGACTATAGTTGTACCTGATGGGTTTGCTTAAGTATGACTTGGAAGTCATTTGTAAAAGATTTATCTCCAGAAGCTTTCTGTTGTTTTGAATCGTGGTATTGATATAATTCAGCTTGTTCAGTTAGTGTGCGAAAGTTTTGAATCACTGAAGGTCGAAGAGAAACTTCAATCCTTGTTATTCGTCACTGAAGATGACCTGTTGTTGGTTACCGACTTTGCTTGGCAACTGTAATAGATGCGTCAGTTGGGGAGCCGGATATGGAGAACATAACCATGGTACATAAGTTTTCTGAGGTGTTTTAGGAAGAAGTGCCAAGTCTACTGTCAGAAAGAGAAATAGAGTTTGTGATTGAATTAGCACCCGGAACAGAGCCAGTCCCTAAGGCTCCTTACCGGATGGTGTTACCCGAGTTAAAGGAACTAAAGGTGCAGATGCAGGAAGTGTTGAATAGGGGATTCATACGTTCTAGTGTATCACCTTGGGGAACACCCATTCTATTAGTGAAGAGGAAAGTTGGTTCATTTGTGTCTGTGCATCGATATTATTCAAGATCGACTGGAGGTCAAGGTATCATTAGTTGAGAATCAAGAAGAAAGACACACCGAAGTTAGCATCTCGTACTCGATATGGCAGTTATGAGTTCATTGTAATACTGTGTGGTTTGATGGACAACTTAGCTGTTTGTTTGGGTCTAATGAGCGGAATGTTTAAGGGTACTTGAATCAGTTGTGATCGTGTTCATTGAAGTTATCCTGATGTGTTCGAAGAGTGCCGAGGGGCACAAGAGACGTTTGAGGATGGTACTTCAGACCTTGAGTACTCTTGGATTTTACAATAAGCTTAGCAGATGCGAGTTTTGGATGACTCGTGTTGCATATGTGTCCCGTCAGTTGAGACCTCGGGAGTTGAATATGAGACAGCGTCGCTGGACGGAACTCATTAAGGATTATGACTATGATATTTTATATCACTCTAGAAAGAATTGAGCCGAGAGTACAGATCAGAATCAAAACGCTTCAGTGGACAGATTAAGAAATTCAGAAGATTCTATAAGAGAATGCAGATGAGAGAGATGTTGATTTTCAGATTTCTAAAGATAGGATGCTAAGGTTCTGAGGACGATTGTGTGTAAGTGACAATACAGAGATTAAAGAAGAAATCTTATGGGAAGCTCATCATAGTAACTTCAGCATTGTCCAGACAGTACGAAGATGAGTCAGAATCTACATCATCGAGATTGGTAGATCGGTATGAAGATAGATATCGTTGAACAAGTTGCAAGTATCAGAGATGTCAGTAAGTGGAAGTTCAATGATGTAAACCAGGATGACTTTTACCATCACTTGAGAGTCCTAAGTGAGAATGAAAAGATATCACAATGGGACATTGTGACGAGCTTACTAAGGATTTAGGGGATTACTGATACCATTTGAGAATAATAGTCGATCGATAGATGGAGTTGGTCCACTTTGGTATAGTATGAATAGATATTGTTTGAGCGTGTGACATCCTAATTTTCAAACTCTGATTTCGATTGGTTAAATTGGGCATTTCATCGACGCGATTACAGTGTTTTTCTCTGAGTTGGCCACTTACGAGATAACTAGACTAGTTGGGTGAGTTATTAAGAACTTTAAGGCAAATAGACTTGAGAATTCGACTAGGAATCGACTTCTTGACAGTGCTCATCTTTAGAGATCATTACGGCACAGTTAAAAATCGAATTAAGATCAGAGATAGGTCGGTTCGACTGAGATGAATGACCGATCGTGGGTGACTCCACTAAATTGGAAAACTCTTGTCGACTGATACTAATTTGATTTTACTGTCATTTTGGGTACCCTGTGTCCGTATTTGAATCATCGAGATTTTTACGACAATTGAGAATCGCCACTGTGTCGAGTGGGTTCATCGTGGCTCGAAGAAAATCGACCACGGGTCATTTGTCCTAAAAAGCTCTGAAAACTACCTAGTAGCCTAGGTCACACTAAAAGCGTGTCAGAGTGAAATTAATCGCCAATCTAAGTTCGATTTCAGAAATTGAGGATTCTGTCTTGTCACAAAGTGGGTATACCGAAGCGTGTGAGCATTAGATAATTCACCAACATGGAGTGCCGGGGATGAATTATATTTCAAATCCATATCATAGATTATAAGTTTGGTAGAATTTTCAGAGGGTTCTTTCTTAATCAATGCATAGCAGAAAGTGTAGAATTTCAATTGCTGAGATGAAGTCAAGGAAAGAAAGATCACAAAGCCAAGGTCGACAAGAGTCGTGATTGCATTTTGCTAAGATCAGTGCTAGAGTTATATCAGATCTTGACCAGAGGTTCCCAGTTTCAGCAGATCAGTCAGATAGTTTTCTTTAATCAGTGCAAAGTAGAGTGTTCAGAACTTCAGTTGTTGAGATGAGTTTAGAGATCAGAAAATCGTAGGTCTAGAGTTGGTTCAGAAATCAGTGATTTAATCGCAGTTAGCAAAGACAATCTTGAGACCGCTCAGAATCGCCAGTTTAGCTTAACAGATTTTGTGTTGAAGACCTTTAGAATTTTAAGTGGGCAAGTGTTTAGTATTTT